>JAPEIP010000004.1:150344497-150414359 GCA_026120095.1 Capsicum chinense | reverse complement strand
ACTGGGTATTTATATGTTCCCAGGTACAAAAGATTTAAAATTCAAGCTCAAAGTCTTGAAAATGGTGCAAGAATTGCGAAAATGGGGTACATAAATGACCTAGACATCACTTAACAGATAAACAGGTCTCTTATGTGACCCGGTGTCGCATATGAGATACTTTGCTTGTCCACAGGTGTTGCATAAGCGATCCTGTTGTTGCTTTCATGACATACAATTCACAAAAGCGACATCTCGGCTACTCAACTAGGTCACTTAAGCATACAAAATGTCACCTAAGCCGGTGCACCCGCTGAGTAGTGCACAACCTAGAAATTTGGAGAATTCCATGTATGCGGATCCCTCAGGTGATATAGATTTTCAAAAAAAAAAATCATTTACATAGAGTTATCCGCCAAAACCAAATTTCACAACTTTCTGAATGGAGGGTCAAAATAAGAAAAAATAGATATAAAACCACAACAACTACGTTACCAATTGAAAATTCAAGTTTTGGATATACTTGCACAATGCATTTTTTCATCCTAAGCACAGATCAACAGATCTTGACCAAAGTCTACTAGTAAGCCTTTAAGAACATCGAATACCACATTCTCTCAAAACTTATATCGAAATAAATTGAAAATTCTACCAAACCTAACTATACCCTAGTAATATCACAATGCAACCATGAGGAGGGGTGAAATAGTCAAATCACAAAGAAATAATTGTTTCACACAAATTATCAAAAATTATATCATTACATCATCAACCATAAAAAATCTAGTTTGTGCCCAAACAAAAGACATGGAAAATACCTAAATTCCCAAACTTTTGTTGTATAACTACTACGAATATCAAACTTGACGTCCTAACTTGACTCATATATAGGATGATGGCTCCACAAGACCATACCTAAAAGGAAAATTCAAGAATGTAACTATCTGACATCCCTAGCTTGAATGGAGACAAGCTTCTCTTAGAGGAAAACTACTTGACAAATTTGATTGAATCCCAACAAATGACATGAGATTCATCTGGGATGTAATGCCGAATCATAGGAACATGAAAACTAGATCAACAGAAGATAAATCAAGAGAAAATACTAATTTATAGTCCAAATCCCCAATAATATAAAAATCTCAAAAGATTCAATATATCCGAGGCCAAGTTTTCCCTCTTCCCAAACCTCAACACAACATTCTTGTCCAAAGACGAAAAGAGATACGATCAACCACACTGAATCTCAAGGCATGGATTCTATTATCCTTATAGTACTTCTGCCTATGCTGAGCCACTAAAAGTCAATCTTGAATGGCACAAATACAAAGACTCATGAAGAAAGTCTGTGACTCGAGTTCTAATCTCCAAAAAATCAAACTAACGAACTAGAGAGTGATAACGTTTACCATACAAAGCCTCAAATACAACAATATAAATACTAGAATAGTAGTTATTATTACACTCAAACTCTTTTAAAGCTATATGTTGGTCCCACTTACCACCAAATTATATCATCCAAGAATGGAGCATATCCACAAAACACATTAATAGTCCGCTCTGACTGACCGTCAGTCTAGGAGTGGAGAGTTGTACTAAGATCAACCTTGGTGCCCAAATCCTCGAGGAAAGTCTTCAAAAAGTAAGATGTGAACACTTAACCTCAATTTGAGATGATAGACACTAGTACACCATGAAGGTGCACTATCCAACGAATATAGATGTTGGCCAACATCTCAGCATTGAAAAAAAACTTAAGCAAAATAAAATTAGCAGATTTGGTTAACCAATACACAAATACCTAAACAGTATCTAAACCATGAGAGGTACGAGGTAACCTATCATAAAGTCTATAATAGCTGCTCATATTTCTACTCGGTATTGGGTAACCTCTGAAGCAAACCCCCATGTCTAAAATGCTTGGCCTTTACCTTCTGGTAACATAGGCAATGATCTATAAAATTTGCTACATCATTCCTCATACAACCCTACAAATAATGCTATCTTAAATCATGATATATCTTACTTAATCTAGATTAATAGAATACTAGGAACAATGAGCCTCCTAAAAAAGCAATCTATTCTTACCACCCACTCTAGGTATACAAACTCGGCTTCTAATCCTCAAAACATCATCAAAATCAAGCAAGGCATCCTTTGCCTCACCACTAAAAATCTTTTTTAAAATCACTCTCAACCCAACATCATCAAAATGATGATCTTAAATCTGCTCCATAAAGAAAGACCTAGCCTCCATGAATGCCAAAACACACCCAGGTGTAGAATTATCAAGCCTAACCATCTGGTTTGCCAAAGAATAAACCTGTAAGGACAATGGTCACTCCTTAGTCAAAATATGTGTAAACCAACCCATGATAGATGACTTTTGTCTCAAGGCATCTCAAATAACATTAGCCTTGTCTAAATGATCGAGAATAGATAATTCGTAATCTTAAGCAACTTAAACCAATGGCTTTTACTCATGTTGAGATCTTAATATGTGAAGAAATACTAAAGTCTATGATGATCCGATAAAATCTCACAATAGACTCCATAAGAGTAGTTCCTCTACAACACCAATGAAAAAACAGCCCTGCACAACTCAAAATCATGGGTAAGCTAATTCCTCTTATGGGTCTTCAACTGACAAGAAGTATGAGCAATCACCTTTCCCTCCTGCATTAGCATAACACCTAATCCAATACTCTAAGTATAAAAATAGGGTAAAAGACATACCCTCTTTAGGCTAAGTCAAGATAGGAGGTAAAGTCAACAAATCTTTGAGGTTTTGAAAGATCGTTGCACAACTATCGGACCACTAGAGGAAAATCTTTATATGAGACAACATGTCCAATACAGCTACAATTGCTTTAAAGTCCTCAACAAAGAATTGATATAAACCTACTAAACTAATAAACTCTAAATCTCAATAAGAGAAATGGGTCTATCTGAATTACAAATTACTATAATCTTAGCTGGACCAGCCTTAATACCATCCTTGGTCACCACGTAACAAAAAAAAGAGATAGACTCAAACCAAAACTCACACTTAGAGAACTTAACATACTTCTTATCCTTTAATATCATAATCACAATCCATAATCGGACCTCATAAGAAGCCTCACTCTTGAAAGAACCAAGATATCATCTATAAATATAATAATAAAGGAGTTCAGATCTGGTTATAATAACTAGTTATCAACTCCATGAATGTGGATGGGGCATTAGCCTTCCCAAAAGACCTAACCAAGAACTCATAATAATCGTATTGAGTCCAAAAAGTTGTCTTTGGAATGTCAAAAGCTCTAATCCTCACCTGGTGATACCAAACCTCAATTTAATCTTTGAAAACACCAAAGAAACCTAAAGTTGGTCAAATAAATCATCAATACGATAAAGAGGATACCTATTCTTAATAGTCACCTTGTTCAACTATCGATAATCAATGCACATATGCATCAACCCTTTTTTTTCTCAAAAACAACATAGGCGCACCCTAAAGTGATACACTAGGAATGATAAACCCCTTATCCAACAACTTCTGCAACTTATCCTTTAATTCATTTAACTAGGCTTAAACCATTCTTGAAGAAAGAGTAGATAAAGGCTTGGTTCCTAGCTCAACACTAATCACAAAGTCAATACTATAATTTGGAGATATACTAGGCAAATTCGTAAGGAAAACATCCATGAATTTACGGACAACATAGAATCCAAGGAAAGAGGTAAAGTTGCACTAGTATCATAAAAACAAGTCAAATATGGCAAACACCATCTCTTGACAAAGTGATAAACTAAAGAAAAGATATAAATCTCTTGGGACCCGAGTGAGGCATACCCTACCAAGATATCCTTGGCATACAAAATTAAGATAAGGTCACAGTCTTAGCATAACAATGTAGGACAAGATAATAAGTAGCTAACAAATCCATGCCTAAGATGACGTGAAATCCACAATATCTAATACAACAAGATCTACCCAGGTCTCACGAATTATAAAAATCATAACATAAGATCGGTACACCCAATCCACTACTGAAGAATCTCCTACGTGAGTAGATACCTGAATAGGCACATCAAGAGGCTAGAATCTAAATCCAAAGAAAAATATGCAGACACATTAGAAAAAGTTAACCCTAGATAAAATTATGCAGATGTAGATTTGAAATAAATTTGGAATATTCCTGTGATGGAAGCATCGAAGGCCTCTACATTCAGCCTGGAAGAAATGGCATAGTACTGATCACATCTACCACCAGACTGAGCAGTCCCTTAAAAACCAATATTGTCACCACTACCTCTACCTCTCACATTTTTAATGGAACTTCTACCTCTCACAACAGATATTTGAGTAGTTCTGAAGACACGATAGGGACAATACCTGGCAAATCTTCACACCTCTATAGAAAACTTTATGACCCAACTTGGAAAATGCTAATCTCATTACGTACATATAAAACTATATGGTCTGACTCTATAGAAGGCTGTATAACCTAATTACAACGGTAAACTAAAGTTGCCAAACCAGAAGACCTACTACATGAACTATCCAAGTCTACCTGAAATAGTTTATCATGATATCCAAAAAAATGTCTTAAATCTCTATCTCAAGTGATGTTTTCTCTAAACTTACCTTTATGGTGCATCTTCTAGGAACCTTCCAAAAATTCTCAAAGAATAGAAACAATCATCTTAGAATGATCCACTAGACTATAAACTGATGGTCTACTACCATTTAAGACATAGTGAGATAAAGAGAAACATCCAAACCCATCTCAAACTTAAGAACCTTATAATATTCAGTGGCAATACTAGCATAAAATATCTATACAAGGCATAGATCGTATCTCATGATCCATAATAGTCATGGAGCACTACTCTAAGAAATCAAACCTCTCTCTCTTCTGAACACTTAAACTAAAAGCCATAAATCTATCTAAAAAGCCTTGGTAAATTGATCCTAAGTTATCTCCTATGAACCTAGAGGTCAACAACTAATAAGTAACCTCCACCAATCTTTGGTTACATCTCTCTACTGGTAAGTAGTGTAAGCAACCCCATCTGACTCAAGCACACCAAGTTTATACAACTTCTCACGATAATTCATAAAATATACATATTAATGCCCGTCTAAAACACCATTGAACCTAGGAGGGACCAAATAAGTGAAGCTCTGACACCTTATTTAATCCTAGGAAGACATATCTTCACTCAGAACAATAGGAGGCATAGTTGCTGATTAAGAACCCATTTGAGGAGGAATCATGAAACAAGGGCAAACTCCTGACTTTGAAATACCTAACTCAGATACCGACATTGAAGGAGAAACCACAATCAGGGTATGTAGAGTACCATAAGGAATATTGGAACATTAAAAGGTTTTATACTTTAAACCAGAGGAACAACATAAGAAGACTCTAGAACAGATAGAGGTACAATAGTCGAATCTAGAAGAACTCTAAGTGCACACTAAAGAAAACCCTCAAATAGGGTCATTAAGAAAACTAGAAATCCCCCTAAGACTGGGGTAGAAGAACTTGGTCGAACTAAAGTAGGACCTAATCTATAATATACTTATCTCAAGGCTTTGGTCTAACTAAAGCAGGACATAATCTCTAATATGCTTAGCTCAAGGGTTAGGGGAGAGCCTCCTAGTGCTATCGCTAGATGAGGTAGATCCTCATGTCCTTCGTCCATATTGAGACAAATCATGATTCGCTACTCACCTTCTAAATTGGTCTCACTCCTCAGTTAATGGATCTGAAACTCTAGACTTACTAGATCTAGTCCTCACCATCTATGAAAAATAGTGAAATATGACTTAAAGTACAACGTATGAAAGATTTGCATGATGAGGAACAAAATAAAGAGTGTCTACTAATGACATTTTATAGCCTCTTGAAGATGGATACTGACATCTATATAATGATTTACGATACTTAATTAGATACCTTGTTCTTACACTATTGAGACCAATGAACTCAGATTCCTACATACCAATTTGTTACGACCCAAAAACTAGGGGTCATGATGCCAGTTGTTGCGGCAAGCCTTGACGAGTAAGTCTATCACCCAAACATATATCAAATGTTAAATTAATGCAAAAAACTAATGCAAGACTCCTATAATAGAGTCAAACCACTATGAAAACTAGATTTATGACTCATGATGGCATCTAATAAATCCCACTAGTAGTGAAAAACCTAGACTTAGAACCATTCAAAAAGATCATCTTTTAGTGTAACTAGGGTAGGTACGACTACGGGATTGAGCTATACCCCTTGTGTACAAGTCGTATCCTTTTTTACCTCCCCTCTCGTATCCTTGGTAGTTTAGTGAGGGTCACTCACTGACTTAGGTTTGAGTGACCCTTCCCTTAATGGTACCTAAGGGTACGAGTGGTACCTTGGTGAGTCATATAGAGTAAGGTATTAGCTTGGGGTGGATAGTTCTTATTACGAGTTAATGTTGAGTCATACCTTTTGGATACGACTAATGGGTGCATGGTCATAACCTTAATAGTATGTATAACCTAGGATTAGACTAGGGTAAAAGTTAGGGTAACACTCGTACCCTAGGGTATGACTACTTAAGTGAGTCATATGGTGAGTTTTACTATTGGACGGGTTCAATATTCTTCTTTTAACAAAGGGCCTTGTCGTTACTTCCCATGTCTAAAACACTAATACTTGTAACTATATAAGTGTGTGTAGCATCCTAAACATCCATTTTGATAGATCAAACACCCTAAAAACTTTCTAAAGCTCATCTTTGAAGTATTAGAGGCTAGGGTTTTAAGGGTGATCTTCAAGAGGTAAAGAAGTCAATATTCTTGGTGATTGATGTTGTCAATATCCTAAACGTTCATTCTTAGTCCCTTATCTTTAAACTTAGTATTATTTTGACTTTGTTTGGCTATTGTCGGGGGCTTGTCGTAACATATACATTTCTAAACGTTGGTTTGTTCAAAAGGTATTGTGAATGACTGTGGACTTGGGGATATTAGTTAGGTGTGACAAATCTAATGAAGTGATTTGCCATGTTTAAGTTATGAATTCTAGTATTTTTTATGCTATCTTTTTATATGGTAGGGATTCACTCGATCCATGTGATTGATGTTATGATTGTGAGAGGTTATCGGGGCGACCTCTGGTTCATGTGGGCTTAAGGTGCCAATACGACATGTCTTGATTTTGGGGTGTGTAAAGCAAGTAAGCTAAACCCTAACTCGTAGATAACACAATTCGTTAACATGGTGGAAAATGCTCAACATAAGAAAATTTACAAAATACAATATATATATAAACAAGACAAGTGTTCTAAATAGATAAAAATATGCAATACAAAAGACCATCCCTCGATCTAGTAGATCCATTATAAGAGCATCTAAAAATAGAAATAAAACCCAAGTATCTAGCGTAGTCACTATATCTGTCTCAAATCAAATGACTGAATATAGAAAGACAGAAGGAAATGGGTGACTCAAAATGTAAGAGCCTACCTATCTCTAGATATTAGTGGTGCACAAACACGAATCAACGATGGTAACTAGTTCTCGAATATGCACCAAAAATGTATAAAAGTGCAGAATGAGTACCAAATAAAATAGGTACTTAGTAGGAATCATCGTCCGGCTGAGTTAAATTATTATACAAGTATAATTAAATGAAAGATAACATAACTTATTCAAAGTACAAAAATGAACATGAATCACCTCTAATACTACTATACATGATATGTAAATAAATTGGAACAATCACATAACATAACATATCATCACAAATGCAATCACAATGAAATTTGCTCCCGTACACCAATTAGTTCAGAAAAGTAAAAAAATCATCGTAGACTCCCATATGCCTGGAGAATTTAATCAAGATAGAATAATTCAACCATCCATCGTTTACAACTAAAGAACTCCATATTTAACCATCATTCAACAACTTACCCAGATTTAATAATGTTACCATCATTTAACAACCATATTATCATTGTTCACTAACCACAATTCATTATCTAACCATATCTCATTAACTATTTCATTTAATAATTAGTACTCATTTATCAACTCTTTATCATTTGTCAACTAGACATTTTACCATTAGTATCCATTTATGTCATGCAATACTATAACAATTCCCTTATTTTCTAACTTAGCAAAATTTCTACCTTCAATCTCACAACCCGATATCATCAATCATAAAAAGTATAACATCATTGGATTATATGCACATCCAGACTCAAATAGTAAATATAATCAATATCTAGACTTGAATCAATAAATAATCAATTGCCAAACTTGAACTGGTAAATAACAAATAGCCAAATATGAATTGGTTAATAATTAATAGCCAGACTTAAGATAGTAAATAATCAATAATCGAACATGAACCGGTAAATAATTAATGGTTGGAATTAAACAAAAAATTAAATCATTAGTTCCATAATATTTCTCTGGACTCAAACCGAGTATATATAATCAATAAAAAAATCATCATCCAAACTCAAAAAGGATATATGTATATATATTATCACTACCATAAATAGTATCATCAACATACATAAATAATATCATAATCAATAAATGTCAACCCCCTCATTAACCAGCATAACCTACGAGTATCAAGATTTCTCAATATTACCTTAATACATATTTCCAAGGATCTAATATGCATAAATAGTTATACCAAGCTAACATATGTCATAGCCTAAAGACGATTAAGATTCCCCTTCTAATCCTCAAGTCAATGTAAGGAAAAAGCTACCCAACCTAGTCCTAAGGTATCTAAATCAAAGTTCTAGATAAATAGAAAGCTACACATAGTTCTAAGGCAAAGATTATTCCCATATACATTAACTAAGTCCAAAAGAAACTATGGCAACCTTCATAGGTGTAAGTAGCTAATGACAAACTTACTATCAACATAAGTAACTAGAAAATTTTTACTTAGTCTTGATTAATCTAAGGAATTCTCATGCTAAACATAAGGAATGAAGTTTAATTCACCTAAAGCATAAGGAAGTGAGTTAAGTGTTCAACTTTAAGATTTCAATAGGGCCTAAATGGTCAATCTATTCCAAGTCTTGCATTTCATATATACAAAACCTAAAATCTATCCCAACTCTAACACACCATCATAATAATAACATGGAATAACTCAATCTAAGAAAAGACAAACCTATCTTACTTTGATACTGAAGAAAGCTCAATGAATTGCTAAACCTTATTTTTTCCCATTCGAGAAACATCCTCAAGATTCCAAGATATCATCAGCATATTCTACTCATCAATACGTTAATAAATATGCCCATATTGCATCATTGTGCTTTCGGTTGAAAAATCATATCAAAACCCCGTATGGGTACAATTTACAAAAATAATATTTCCAGAACTAACCTAACATAATATCAAGCTCAAGGAATCACTACCCGAAAAAATAGGTAAAAACCAGGATATATTGGGGCTAAAACTAAGCCCTAGAGGTTTTGGACTGTTGAGCAATAAATCATAAAAGTTCAAAAAGAAAAGGGTGAATTGTTACCTCAAATCGAAAGATAATCGCAAAAACAAAGGTTAATCTAGCTTCCTAATCACTAACAAGTTTCAATTTTAAGCTCTATGACTATTTTTGTTATTATCTCTAACTAACGTGATTAAGAATGGTAAAAATAATGGAAAAGGGGTCTTTTATACCAAATCCAGGTCCTCAACAATCATTATCACAACCTGAGGCCCCATGATAGTACTATCTTTCGTACTCCATACTAGTTGCGATTATGACACCACTTTATGATCATGACATCTACTCCGAAAAGAGAGTCGCAATCGCGGTGCACCAGCAATTTTTTCCCAAGTTTAAAATGGGATTGATCGGGTGCACAGGATTGTTTGGAATCCCGTATATGCAAACAAACTATGTAACCACACAAAATTCCATGCTACAGACACAATGTAACTCTCGATTTTCTATCCAAGTTCATTTCGACCAAATGTAGGCCCCACACCTATATTTTATTTTCTTAATTTTCCAACCAATTGGTCAAAATGAGCATGGGTGCCTCAGAACCCAAAACAAAGGTCTACCTAAACTAAAGTCAAAATTTTGAAGCTGCTGGCATAGTCAGTATATGTATACGATCTCGTTTGAGTAATGTTTTTGCCCAATGGCCATTTGGAACCAGCGAAAATTTCCAAACAGGTACTTTATGCTAAAAACCAAATAAACTACCCGATGAATGAACTATCACTCCCAGTAATTCATAATTACTTGGGGAAAGTATGAAAAATCCTTAATGGTGAAAATAACAAAACATATAGAAAATGACTTGAAGGGTCATTACAATATCTGCTACTAAAGGAACTTCTGTTACCAAAAATTAAAGATTAGGATATTACTGAAGTCTTGAAAATGTGAGATACTAGGTCCACATCTCACTTTCAATCTCCTAAGTGGCCTATTCTACTGGGCAGTGTCTTCACTCTATAATAACTACAAGAATCTCCCTACTGCAAAATTGACTGACATAACTAGCCAAAATGAAAATTATTTCCTTTACAAAGGTCTAAGTATCATCCTACTAGACCGAGTTCCATTAAAGCACGTAAGACGGATCAGGAATGAATCTTCGTAACATAAAGACATGGAAAAGTAGAAAAGAGGAAAATTTAAATCATAAGCCACCTCACTAATTACTGTAAGTATCTCAGAAGGTCCAATATATCTAGGACTGTGCTTGCCCTTGCACCTGAACCTCATCACACCCATCATTGGTGATACATAGAGGAATAGACAATCACCAACTCCAAATCTAAGGTCACAAAGCCTATGGTATTCATAGGCCTTTTGGCTACTCTAAGGTACTCTCAACCTAACCAAAATTATCCTGACTCAATTCAATGACTTCTAAAGAAAATCAGTACCACGAGGCCTAACCTCGGATGCCTAAAATAATCAAACTGGAGAATGATATCTCCTCAAATACAAAGCCTAAAAAGGTACCATTATAATAATCTAATGGTAGTTTTTATTATAGTCAAACTCATCCAAGGCTAAGTGTTGCTCCCACTACCCTCCGAAATCCACAACACAGGCTGGAGCATATCCTTAATACCCTAAATCCTCCGCTCTGACTGATTATTTTTCTTTGGATGAAGAGTTATACTAATATCCACCGAAGTTGCCTAGTCCTCCTAAAATGCTCTCAAAAATCTCAAAGTGAACACAAAACCACGGTCCAAAATAAATGAAATGGGCACACATTTCAAATGGGTTGTGTCTTGAACATAGATATAGGCTAACCTCGTAGCAATGAAGGACATCTAAATAGAAATGAAATGTGTTAACTTGGTCAAATGATCAGATGACCAAAATTCCATCTAAACCATGGGATGTATGAGGAAAACCACTAATAAAATCCACGATAATCCATTCCTACTTCCACTCAAGAATGGGTAACCTCTGAGTCAAACCACCTGGTGCTGATGCTTGGCCTTTACCTGCTGAAAGCATAGGCACCAAGCTACAAAGTCCACCACATCACTCTTCATACCGCTCTACCAATAATAGAGTCTCAAATCTCTATACATCTTAGTTGTGCAAGGATGAATGGAATATCTAGAGTTGTGAACCTCATGTAAAATAAAAGGAATCAAGCCATTGATCTTTGGAACACAAATGTGGGCATCAAATCTCAAAACAACTTTAGCATCGATTGTGTCCTCTCGGACTAACAACTTAACACATGATCATAATGGAAATGATGCTTAATATCCTTAAACAAATGATCTCAAATTTTCTCAAATAATGCCGACCTCACTTCAAAACTAGCAAGATTACTCCTGCGATCTTAAATATTAAGGTGAACCATCAAGTTGGCTAAGGAATGAGTGTCCCATACAAACGATCTATCAGAAAAAAATACAAACAAGGCTACCCATACTCACTACCTTCCGACTCTATGCATCTGCTACCATATTATCCATTCTCGAATGATACAAGATGGAAATATTATCATTCTTAACCAACTCCATCCATCTATATTGTCTAGTATTAAGCTCCCTCTGGGTCATAAGATGTTGAAGACTACAATGATTGGTCAAAATCTCATAATGCACAATATAAAAGATAATGCCTCCAAATCTGAAATAACACAGCCCTTCTGCATTAGTACAAATTCCAAACCAATAGCAGACGCATAATAAAATATAGTGAATCTCTCACCCTTAATAGAGAGAGATAAAATAGGAGCTGAAGCAAGGAAAACCTTGAGCTTACTAAGGCTCAACTCATAATCCTCAAACCATTGAAAATAACCTCTTTCTATGTCAGTCTAGTCTTAGGCCCTAAGATTGTAGAAAAATTGTCGATGAATCACCAATCATAATTGGCCAACCCAATTCATCTACTAACCTCTATCGGAGATGTAGGTCTAGCCTAATAATGAATCTCATCAACGTTAGCCGGGTATACCATAATTCCTTCTTAAGTCACCACATGTCTAAGGAATGTCATTGACATAAGACAAAACTAATAATTGGAGAACTTGGCGAAAAGCACATGATCACTCAAAGTCTAGAGCACGATACTCAATGTCTACGTATGCTCCTCTCTACTCATAAAATACACAAGGATGTCGTCGGTAAACACAATCATGAAGGATTACAAATAAGAAAAGAACACAAGGTTCATCAAATCCATGAACGTGGTTGGAAAATTATTCTACCCAACTAACATCATTAAGAACTCATAATGAAAATAACGGTTTCTAAAGGCTATCTTTGAGATATCCTCAACCCAAATCCTCAACTAATGGTAACAAGATCTCAATCAACCTTAGAAAAAATTGTTGCACCCTGAAGATTGTAAAATTAATCCTCAATGTAAGGCATTAGATAATAGTTCTTCATTGTCACCTTATTAAGATGCCTATAATCAAAACACATATGCATGGAGCCATCTTTGTTCTTCACAAACAATATAAGAGCCCTCCAAGAGGGCACAGTCAGTCTAATAACACCCTTACAAAGAAGATCCTACAGTTTAGATTCAATTCCTTAAGCTCGATAGGAGCCATATGGTAAGGTTCCATTATCACAACCTGATTTATAGGTCAAGATAGAACCTACTAAATCTCGCTAGTACGTAAGCCAATACCATAACTCGGGGTTAATAGAATAGGTTAATTCAATAAGAAAAACCAATATATTCAAAATTCATTGAAGACAATTTAAAATATCATCAAAAATTTCTAAAATACATAAATAGTCGTTATAAGATACCAATCCCATGACCTAGTAGAGTCAGTAAAAGTGAATCTAATGTCAATATTACAATCCAAAAGACTTAGTGTATAATAATTAAATCGCTATAGTAATAAAACCAAAAATATATAGAGTATAGTAAATATCTATGACTAATCCTTCATAATCATTAATTATTAACTACACCACTTTATATGCATTTAATACTACTGGGTTACTCGTGGTAGCCATATGTCAACAACCTACCCTCATTACATATAAACTTGTGTATAAACATACGAGCATACAATTGCCATTCATAGGTCTAGTCGTACTAGAACTTGTAAATGTACACATAGGTAAATCAACAATCATCCTTCAGTCTTGCTGGGTGTATTATTATAGTCACCCTCTGCCCTGTCGGGAATCATCCTTATCATTACAATATCCTCCGTCCTTGTCTGGTATCAATGTCATCATCATAACCCCCTCTGTCCTGGCCAAGTATAAATATCATCACATCATCCTCCTGACTTACTGGGTGTCATCATAATAAGATTAAGCAAATCAATGTCAATTATAAAGTATAAGCCCCACAAGGGCTAAAGTAAATCCCAAACCCAATAAGGGCTAAGTAAATTACAAGCACATAGGGGCTAAAGTAAATGAACATAAACTAAAAGTAAAGAAGAGCATAACCTCCAATATTCATCATTCGTCTTAAATGTCAGTTTATCAATATATATAGAGAAAGACAGATAGATAGAAAGATAGACAGATAGATAGATAAGGTTATATAATATGAATATTATGACTATCATATGATTTCTAATATTATTAGCAATATAATTTCCCATGTAGTCAATAAGCATGCCTTCTAGAATTCTTAATATCATGACTCACAATATTAGCAATGTGAGGTCTATCTAGAATTGTTACTAGTTTGGTTACTAAACAAGACTACAACATGAGTAATAGCATAGCCCAAAGCCCAAAACAACCTCTTAGTTAATTGCTCACATAATAAGATAGACATGGGCTTAAATGATAGCATAATCAATAGTTTCTCATAGAATTTAGGATGATTTTGTGAGCAACCCATATACATCACATATAATGTCATCACTATAATCTATTTACTCAATTTAGCCAACATGCTTCCAAGGGAGCATTTCCTAGGAATTTAGTATTCGTCTAATGTCTTCAAGCGAACTACATCAATCTAAGCTTATAGTGGGTGAAGAGCCCCCTTCTACCTCCCCTAATACATTTTAAGTCCAACTTCTACCAGAGTTTAAGCTAAGGTATCTAAATCTATTGTTAGATGTATAGCAAGCCACCAATAGTACTAAGGTAAAGATCTTTCCCAAAACTACACCTAACTAAACCATAGTATCTAAAGCACTTCCATTAATTAAGAACTAGGGTCAACTACCCAAAACATAAGTGACAAGGTCACTCACATCAAACTAGACTAAATAAGGCATCCTTATGTATGCAATGAGACATGCGGTCCAATTTCACAAGGTTCAAGCCTACAAGTAAAGCATTTCAAACAATAAGTACAAGTGACATAAATGATGCAACTTTTCTAAAGCCTTACAATTCATCAATCCAACACCTAAAACCCCTCAAAAATCTTTCAAGCTATAGCAATTATACTATAACAAAGCTCAATTTATCAAGGAACAAGCCTAACCTACCTTAAATCCAAAGAATGGTCACGAACCACTAAACCTTGGATGTTTCTTTATGACAATCTTATTTAATGCTCCTAGCTATCAAAAACACAATTTACACATCATTACAAAAATATGATACCTATATTACACCTTTGTCCTTTGGGTCTAAAAAAGACATCAAAACCCTAACTGGGTTCAACTTATGAAAAACATATTTTTGAGGTCAATCAAATGTCCATACACTATCAAGGAATAATAGACCTCAAGAAATTGGTGATGAATAGACTTATTTGGGATAAAATCAAGCCCTCAAGAATCAATTCGAGTTTAGTATGCCATATTAAGGTTCCTTGATCTCCAAGATGAGAGAAAAGTGCCCAAAACGCAGTGCAATGGGCCTTTAAATATCGAAACTATGAAAAGAGATGCCGCTAATGTTGTCCATATTTCATGATTGCATTAGGGAGATCGCAAAATCCCTAGTAAAATTATGACATCCTATCATTGCACCAGGTGACAGCTAAATCTTAGAAAAATTTCCATGTTTCGACCAATGCCTCAAGATTTGTTTGGACTCCGATATGGGAAAATGAAATATTTAATCGTACTGAATTCGACGTCTAGGATGGGTTGGCCAACATTAATTTTCCATCCGATGTTGTTTTAACTAAATGTGAGCCCCACACCTAAATTTCTGGTTTTCCAACTTTTCAACGAATAGGAAGAAATGAGCTCGAGTGCATTGAAGTCCAAACCAGAGGTCCACCTAGCCTACAATGGGTATTTTGGAGTTGTTGGCATTGTCAGAATTCACATCCGAGATTGTTTTGCTGATGTTTTGGCCCAGTGTCCATTTGGAACCAATAAAGATTGGGCATCTATGGTAAAGATCTAACACCAAAATAAGCAAAAATATAGAAAATGACCTAAAGGGTCATTACAATATCCACTACTAAAGGAACTTTAATCCATGAAAACTAAAGATGAGAAAATACATGAAGTCTTGAGTATGGGAGGATATTGGGCTCGCATCTGGTTCTCGATCTCCCATGTGGATTCCTCCACTAGGTGGTGCCTCTACTAAACCATAACTACGGGAATCTCCTTAATATGTAACCATCTCATATCACTCGCCTAAATAAGCACCGACTTATCACCAATTATGAAATGCTAATCTAGTAAGACTAAGTTCTATCTAAGCACATAGGACTAATCCAGAATATATTGCCACAACATAGATACATGGAAAAATGGATGAACAACAACAAAATATATAGGTAAAGCTAACTCATAAGCTACCTCACCAACTTCATGGAGAATCTCTAAATGACTGATATATCAAGGACTAAGCTTACTTTTTCTTCCGAATCTCATCACATATTTTAGAGGCAATACATGTAGGATTACACAATCACAAACTACAAATCCTAAGGAACAAAGAATACAGTTTGCAAAGGCCTTCTACCTGCTCGGTGCTGCTCTTAGCCTATCCTAGATCACCCTAACTCTATCCATAAGTCTTAAAGCAAATCAATACCATGGGGACTCACATCAAAGTCTCAGACTATCCAGCAAAAGAATGACATCTCCTACCATATAATGACTTAAAAGGCGCCATATCAATACTCAAATGATAACTATTATTATACACAAACTCTGCTATGGCTAAGTGCTGGTCCCACTGGCCTCTAAAATACATAAAATAGGATCACAACATATCCTTAAGTATCTTAATAGTTCGCTCAGACTGACCATCGTTATACAGGTGAAATTTTATAGTTAAATCCACCTGAGTACCCAACTCCTGGTGAGATGTTTTCTAAACTGTTGAAGTTAACACAATGCCATAATCTAAAATGATAGACATCGGCACCCCCATACAAATGGACTATCTACTGAATATAGATATAAACTAATCTCAAAGTACTAAAGATCATTTGAATAGGAATAAAGTGTACTGATTTGGTCAAACAGTCCACAATAACCCAAATACATTGGAATTATGGGAAATACAAGGCAAATAACTAATGAAGTGCATATTAATCCATTCCCATTTCAATACGAAAATGGGCAATCTCTGAGAAAAAGAACTAGGATGTTAATGCTTGGCCTTGACCTGCTGATAACATAGGCAATGAGCTAAAAAGTCTACCATAGGAAATGAGCTACGAAGTCTGGCACATCTCTCATCATGCCACTCCACCAATAATACTTCCTCAAATTGCTATATATTTTTCCTGTACCAAGATGAATAGAATATCTAGAGTTGTGAGACGCATGTAAATTCAAATATATTAGAGAACCAATTTGAGGAACACAAATAAGACTATCAAACCTCAAAATACACTAAGAATCAATAGTGTGCCCCTCAAAATTACCAGTTTACACCTGGTCACAAATGGACCGAAGCTTGCCATTATTGTACTGGCGATAAAGAATTACTTAAATTGTGAGGACATTGCCTGCACACTAGCCAAAATCCTTCTGGGATCTAAAATATCAAGGAAAACCATCAAATTAGCTAACGACTAAATGTCCCGTTCCAAAGAACTCTGAGAAACTGATATGCAAGTGAAGCTATCAATACTCACTTCCTTGCAACTCAAGGCATCAACTACTATCTTTACCTTACTCAGATGGTACAAGATGGAAATATCATAGTCCATAAGCAGATCCATCCATCTATTCGAATGAGTATTAAGATTTTGCTGGGTCATATGATACTGAAAACTGCAAAGATTGGTGAAAATCTTACAATGCACCCTATACAGATAATGCCTCTAAATCTTAAGTGGCAAAACTATTCCTGCTAACTCAAAATAATGAGAGGGGTAGTTACGCTCAAAAACCTTAATCTGTTTAGAAGAATAAGAAATAACACAACCTCGTTGCATTAATACACAATAAAGACCAACACCAAAAGCAACACAAAACAGATGAATCCCCAAATCTAAACAGGAAGAGCTAACAAAGACGTTTAAGTGAGAAAATACTTTAGCATTCCTAAGTTCAACATACACTCCTCAGACCATTGGAAAGGAACCTTTTTTCCGAGTTAATCTATTTGGAGAGGTTGAAATAGTAGCAAATCCCTCGATTAAGTAACTATAATATTTGGCCAAACGAATGAAGCTACGAACCTTTGTTGGAGAGTAGGTATAGCAAAATCCCAAATCGCCTCTATCTTGACTTGGTCTACCATAATACTATCCTTAAACTCCACAACACTAAGGAATGTCACTGACTCAAGCCAAAACTCAAACTTGGAGAACATAGCAAAAAGGCAAATGATCTCTCAAAGTGTAGAGAATGATCCTCAAATACTGTGTATGATCCTCACTACTCCTTGAATACACAAGGACGTCATCAATTAACACATTAACAAAGGAGTCCAAATAAGGCATAAATACATTTTTCATTAAATTTCGGATTGTGGCTAGTGTATTAGGCAACCCAAAAGATATCACCAAGAACTCTTAATGACCATAACGGGTCGTAAAAGTTGTCTTCATGATATCCTCAGCTTGATTCCTCATGTGGTGGTAATCAGAGCTCAAATCAATCTTAGAAAACACTGGTACACCCTAGTGTTGGTCAAATAAATCATCAATGCGAGGCATAGGATAATGGTTTTCACTATCACTTTATTAAGCCACCTATATTTAATGCACATTTGCATGGAACTATCCTTTTTCTTTATAAATAATATAGGAAATCCACACGGGGACACACTCACTCTAATAAAACCCTTACTAAGAAGATCTTGAAGTTGTGAACTCAGTACCTTAATCTTGATAGGTGCCATACAATTAGGTGCCATAGAAATAGGTCAGTTGCTAGGCTCGAGGTCAATAGCTGATTCAATCTCACAAATTGGGGGAATACCATGTAAGTTGGTAGAGAACACATTAAGAAACTTATAAACAATAGGAACAGAGTCAAGCGACAGACTCTTAACACAAATATCACAAATATAAGCAAGATAAGATTCCCAACTACTCAACATAAGTCTCCTAGAACAAACATAAAAGATAATCCCCATCGGCTCATGATTAATCATTCCCTATTACATGATTGTAGGTACGCTTGGAAAGGCTAAGATAACACTCTTGGAAAAAGTTCCATGATTGCATGATAGTGGGACAACTAGTCCATGCCCAAAATCACATCAAAGTCTAGTATATCGAGAATAATAAGATCAGCAGTAGTGTCAACATCACTAACTATCACAATAAATATTCTAAATACTCGATCCACTACTGAAGAATAACCCACGAGAGTAGATATGTGGAAAGGAAAAAATTATAAATCAATAGTCAATTCTAACCGTGGTGCATAAAAAGCATAATTTAAAGAATAAGCACATCTCAAAACAAATAAAGCAAGAGCCGACTTTCAGCATACAAAAATTATACCTTTAACAACAACGTTCAATGTCTAAACCTTGTGTCTAGCAGGTACTGCATATAACTAACCACCCCATCACCTGGATGGGCATATAATCGAACCTCCTATCCTTCTTACCTGATATCGATATCGAGCACCATAGTATCCACCCCCATAACTAAAGAACCACATCTACCTAAGGGATAAACTGCTCTAAAGAAGAAACACCCTGGGATTAACCAACTATCGCCCTACGACTAGGGCAATCCCATGAATAGTGACAAGGGGGTCCATAAGTAAAACAAGAGAACTGAGTAGAACTAGAATGAATAGATTTGGCTAACCCAAAATAACCACCTATCTAGACTAATCCAGTGATGAAACTCTAGAAGATTGGTAACCGCCTTTATTAGGGTGACCACTAGTACCTGGCTACCCACCATAAAAAATCTGAAAAGCTTCTAGAACTATCTGACTAAGCTAACTCTGAGGCTGATAAGATCGATTTAGAGACTACCCAACATTAGAACTTCCACCTCTGAGTTGAGAAGTACTATGAATCCCACTTTATTTACCCTAAAATCTTTGCCTCTTCTTAAGGCCCTTGCAACCCTCATGGTACATCTCCTCTATTACCTTAGCATGATCGAAAACCTCCACAAAAGTCCTCCTTGAAACAACTAAACTCTAACTAGCCATACAAATGGGGAGTCTTAAAACTCTAAAAATATAGTAAACTCTATCTTACTCAGTGTCCAAAATAGAGTTGCATGCTTGGATAACTGAGAGAAACAGGCCTCAAACTCAGCAACTATCATAGAGCGATGCTCCAATCTTGAGAACTAATCCCTTAATCAATCTCCAAGGCTGTGCGGCATCTATATCTCTAAGATCATCATGTAGTACTGTGTCCAAGACAAGGGAGAAGATCCGACTGGTCTAGAATCCATAAAATCTCTCTACTAATGACGTGCAGAAAAATCTAATAAAAATAGTGTAATCCACACACCGAGGCTTAACAAGGCATAAAGTATCAAGCATGTCCTTACAAGTAGTAAGAAACTTATACACTTCCTCGCCTGTAGCGCTAGAAAACTTAAGCGGGGCTAACCACAAGAATCTACCCAGTATCTCTTGCTCCTAAAAAAACATAGTAGGGTGGGTAATAGTTGGTTAAGTTGCTATCGAGTAAATAATTGTCATTGTGATGGGAACCTCAACTCTGGGAGCTGCAGCTGCAGGCTGCACCTCCATCTCAGTTGTACTTTGATTAGTAGACTGTGCACCACCAGACAAAACTCCACCACTACTGTCTAATAGATTAATCATGGAGTCTTTGGGCAATGAGAAACGAACAAAACAAGGTAGAGCCCTGCCTAGTCCCTAGCCCACCACTGGCTGTAGTGGAAGAATATTTGGCTCATGTTCATTAATAGGGTCTTAGGAAGGCGGCCTATCCTATTTTTTTCCTGGGGACACATACCGAGGCTTTCCTTGACCACTAGGTCATCCATTAATAAGAGTAGGATGCTTGGGCTCTATCTCAGGACCCTCATCTCGTGTAGAGGTAGCATGTGTCTTGACCATCTATGAAAGAGTAAGCTCAAGGAAATATTCTACAAACCAACTTAGACTCTTAGCAAAATAACAGTGAAAGTAGTAAAATCGTCGTATGAATGTCTCATGGCCCCCAAAGATAGGAAACAAATGTCAACATTCAAATCCGCAAAACTCTACTAGACACTTTCTCTTATACCAACAATATCGGTGAAACCTAGGCTCTATTAGCAATTTGTCATGACCTACTTTATAGATCATGATGGCACCTACTAAATGCCATAAGTAGGTAAGACAATACCATAACCTAGATCTAACACAGTGGGTTAATTCGGTAAGATATGCCAATATAGGCATAATTTACTGAACAAGAGTGGAAATATAGACTGTGTTCTAAAATAGATAAACACTCATCATATAATACCAATCCCACAACCTAATAGAGTTAGTACAAGAGCATAAAAAGTCAATAATACACCCCAAAAGATTTATAGTATAATAAATACATTTGCCTCAAATACTAAAGACTGGATATAAAAGATAGAGGAAAAGTGGGTGACACAATATCTGTGAGCTAACCGAATATCTTAAACAGAATAATAGCATGAGCAACAGTCAACGGTGACAACTAGTACTCAAATCTGCATCAAAAATAAATAGAAATGTATTATTAGTACCAAAACAATGGGTACTCGATATAATGCATGATAATAATAAATAAGTTAAGGTAAATAATGGATCATGAATCATTAATCAAATTATGTATAAAATATTTAAATAGATGGAATAATAGTATAACATAAGGGATTAACATATGCCAACACCACCGTACACAAGTAACAAATAATTCAGAACCATAACGCATCAAAAAGTATAACCAAAAGTAAACACAATTACAATGTTATCGGCCATACTCCAACAGGCATAAAAAGTAAAGAACTCATCACTGTATCCGATACTATGGGATATTACACCCAACAGAGAAAATAAAGAGGTATTCAACCAACAACATATCAAAAACTTATCATTCTCAACTGTAATCCACATTTATCATCCATTGGACATTTTATCCAACTTTTATTAGTTAACAAAAAAACTGGATAACAATAATCCGTACTATTACCTTCATTAGCCACTTTTCATCAATACCTACTAGCCACTATTTATCAGCTAAACAAGTATCTGTAACTAGTCCATTAGATTCCTAGCCATCACATAATGATAGTCATCTATCAGGGAACTATTCACCACATAGCCATATAAATTGCCACCATTTATTAACTAACAATTATTTATTGCAAACATTACTCACTAAGTGAATCCTCATTTAACAACTTGTTTCCAACTTACCAACTATTCATTATTAATCACATTGATAATTTACAACACTAATCTTAGTCCTACTAAATTATTAACTACATCACTTTATATACATTTAAAAAAAGTGGGGTACAGCCGATATCCAAATGTCAACAACCTACCCATATTACATAAAAACAAGTGTATAAGCATATAAGCATACAATTTCCATACATAGGGTTAGCAGGACTCGAATTCTTAGATGTACGCATAGTTACATCAATAATCATCCTCCATACTTGCTGGGTATAAAATAGTAGTCACCCTCTGACCATTTTGGGCATCATCATCATCATCACATTATCCTCCATCCTTGCAAGCTTGCAATATAATCACCATAACCGCCTTTGGCCTTCCCGAGGTTTCAACATCATCACATCATCCTCCATCCTTGTTGGATATCAACATCATCAAAATGGGCAAATCAATGTCACTAACAAAATACAAGCCCCACAAGGGATAAAGTTAATGAAAAGACCTATGGGGCTAAGTAAATGCCAAGCCCCAGTAAGGAAAAAGTAAATGAACACTACAGAGAAGTAAAGAAGAGCATACCTCCAATACTCATAATTTATCTTCAATGGTAATTTATCAATAGATATATATTGACAGAGATATATAACATGGGTATTACAACCATCATAGGATATCTAACATAATTAGCAACATAGCTTCCCATGTACTCAATAATCATGCCTTATAGAATCGGTAACATCATGATTCACAATATTAGCAATGTTAGGGCTTACTAACATAGTTACTAGTATGGTTACTATACAAGAGTACAACATTAGTAATGACATAGCCCAGAGCCCAAAATAATAGCTTAATCAATATCTCACATCATAACATAGACATGGGCTTAATTTAATAACCCATATACATCACTTTTAATGTCATCACCATAATCTATTTAATCAATTTAACCATATGCTTCTATGGGAGTATTTCCTAGGCATTTACTATTCGTCTAAGCTCTTCAAGAGAACTAAATCAATCAAAGCTTATGGTGGGTCAATAGCCCTTTTCTAATTCCCCAAATACATTCTAAGTCCAACTTCTACCCAGGACCAAGGTAATATATGTAAATCAATTCTTCGATGAATTACAAGACACCAATAGTCCTTAGGTAAAGGTCTTTCCTAAACCCTACACCTAACTTAACTATATTATCAAAGGCACTTATATTAATGTAAGAACTAGGGTCAAATACCCACAATATGAGAGACAAGTTCACTTACATCCAACTAGTATAACGAAGGCATCCTTATGTTAGCCATGAGACACAGAGTTTGATTTCCCAAGGTTCAAGCATGCAAGTCAAACATTTCAATCTATAAGTTCTAGTGACCTAATTGATACAACTAATTCCAACCCTTACGATTCATTAATCCAACACCTAAAACCCTTCCCAAATCTAAGCAGATATCATAATTATAATACAAAATAGCTCAATCTAACAAGGAACAAGCCGAACCTACCTCAAATTTAGACAAAGCTCCCAAACTACTAAACCTTTACTTTTCCTTCCCAAGAAGCTTCATCAAGATGCCAAGCTATCAAAAACACAATCTACACACCATTATGAGCATATTGATACTCTTATTGCACCATTATGCTTTGAATCCGAAAACAGCACTAAAAAGCCCAAGTGGGTCCAACTTATAGAAATAAGTTCCCAAGGTCAACCCACTGTTAAAACACCATCAAGGAATCATAAACATTAAGAATTGGGTTAAGAGTATGCTTATTTTTGATAAAAGCAAGTCCTCACACTATTTAAGGGTTTGGTCAAGAAATTAAGAAATTCAAGCATTAATTGAAAGGATTCATACCATAAATCTATTGTTAATAATGAAAATATATGTTTACTAAGCTTGCAAGACACTCTTAAGATTCAATTTAAGTCTAGCACAACATATTAGGGTTCCTTGGTCTCTAAGATAAGAAAAAAATACCCAAAATGCGACCTAAAGGTCCTTTAAATACCCCTCTCAGGTAAAGATATGCGGCTACCACTGTTTCTGAATCATGCTCATGTTGGGGAGATCATGGAAGCCCTAGATGTGATCACGACATCCACTCATTGCACCAGGTTACAGCTGAAGCTTGGAAAAATTTCCAATTTTTTATCAATGCCTTAAGATTTTTTCTAAATTCGATAGAGACAAATAAATAATGTAACCATACTATATTTGATATTTCAGACACATTGTTGAACCAAAATTTTATCATTCGAGGTCATTTTGACAAAATATGGGTCCCAAACCTAAATTTCAAATTTTCCAACTTTCTTACGAATAGGTTAAAATGAGCTCTGTGCATTGGGGCCCAAACCAATGGTTTGCTCAACCTAAAATTGATATTCTAAAGCTTTAGGCTTCGTCAAAATTTGCTTCCGAGATTGTTTACTAGAAATTTTTCTCGAAGACCATTTTGAACCAATGAAGAATTCTAAATAGGGGATTGGCTCTAAAAACCAAATAAATTTCTTGGTAATCGAGCTATTAATTCTAGTAAGTCATAAATTAGTTGGGGCAACTATCGATAAGCTCTAACAATAAAAATAAGAAGAATTTTGGAAAATGACCTAAAGGGTCATTAAAGACATAAAAATAGGTCTAGTGCTAGGCTCGAGATCATTAGCAAACTTAATTTAACAGACAAGGGGAATACTAGGAAGGTTTGTTGGGAACACATTAGGAAACTTAGAAACTACAGGAACAAAATCAAGCAACAAACTCTGCACATTGGTATCAAAAATATAAGTAGGATAAGACTCGCAGATACTCAAATAAGTCTCGTTGAACTCATATAAGAAAAAATGTACATCATCTCATGGCTAATAGCTCTCTGCCATATGATTGTGGGTATGTCGAGTATGGCTAAGGTTATGATCTTACAAAAAATTCAAGATGGCATGATAGTGGGATAACCAGTCCATGCCAAAAATCACATAAAAATCCACCATATCAAGAATAATAAGATGAACATAGGTATCAATATCTCTAATACTCACAACACATGATCTAAAAATCTTATTCACTACTAAAGAATCACTTGCGGGAGTAGATATGCCCAATTAGACATATTATAAATCAGAAAAAAAACTCCAACTACATTACATAGTAAACATATATATAAAAATAAGTGGATCCTAGATCAAATAAAGAAAGGGTCTACTAGCATCCCACCATGATCATACCTATAATAGCATCATTTGAAGTCTTAACCTCGGCCCTAGAAAGTATTAAATAAAATTAACCATGGCCTCCACCTAGATGGTCACCTAACAAACCTCCTATCCTACCTGCCTGATAACCCTCTCGAGTACCATAGTAATTTTCCCTACGACCATGAGAACAACCTCTAGCTGAGGGATAAATTGCCCAAATAGAGGAAGGATCCTAAGTTTAAACAATAATCGACCCACGACTAGGGAACTCTTTGGAATAATGACCCAGACATGCACAATGATAATAGGCTTGTTGAGCAGAACTAAAATCAATAGATCTAACTTTCTAGGAATAACCGCCATGACTAGAATGACCAAAAGATAAACCTCTCGAAGACTGACCACTACCCTAACCAGGGCAGTCGCTAGAACTAGACTTACATCTATCAATAACCTGAAGTACTACCTAAATAGGTCGACTAGGCTGACTCTAAGTCTGATAAGATAGATGTAAAGAATACCCATCATAAAAAAAACTATCTCTAAATTCATGCTCAATCGTGCATGCTAATTTTCCATATGAGCTTATTTTTACTAAATATGGGTTCCACACAAATATTTTATTTTTTTAACTTTCTAAAAGATAGGTCAAAATGAGTCAGGGTGCCTCGGGACCTGAATCAAAGGTCTACCTATACTAAAGTTGTCATTACAAAGTTTTTGGTGTAGTTAGAATTTGTATAAAAGGACATTTAATAGAAGTTTTTGCCTAGTACCATTGGTATAAGCAAAGACTTCAAAATAAGGAATTTGATCTAAAAACTAAATACACTTCCCGGTGACCAAACTATTAGTCCCAACATGTCGTAAATGACTTAAGACAGCTATGGAAGTTCTCCAATGGGGAAAATAAGTGGAAATATGAAAAATAATCTAAGGGATCATTACAACCACACTTATATAGTAAAAGTAGAAATACAAAGTCAAGATACCTTCAATATCCCAAAACCTTGTGTCATAATGTATGACCTACTAAATATATCTCTAATGTCGAAGATATAATAATATTCCAAAAAAGATAAGAATCTATCTCATAATAAAAAATAAGGAATGAAATAGACATAAAAAGGTAGTAGGAAAACTCTAGAGGCATAGCACAATCGCTACCTTTAATATACTCCAAATATCACCTAAATTAGCTATCTGTGTAGCAGAATCGTACATAAATATGCACTAAAAAGGCGCAGCAGGGATTATTATGGTCAGTTTATACTTAGTATGTATCATAGGATGACTAAGTAAAGTAGAAAATAAAGCATATAAATGAAAAATATGGGCACGTCACCTGCAATCAAAAAATGGCTCAAATAGTATCCCATACTGTCTTCACTAACAATTGTACTATATACATATAAAACAAATATAGGTAGCGAAAAAAGAACCAATATACATGTAGACCAAATACAAGAGTAAGAAGATTAAAAAAATGGATAGATATCATGTCAAAGACATAAATACAATCACAAAATAAACACAATATATGGAATGCAACAAACATTATGATAATAATGATGTGATACACGAGGTCATCACATAACCTCCATAGACACCTATCAATTTTTCCTCCTAAGGTTGGACCCATAGGGTGTTTATCAACACATACACAACCAATATTTAATACCAATATCCATATCTCCTCTCCGATACATACATTGGTAGAGGATTATAATGATGTCAAATTTATTGTCAGAAAAGGCTAGTATTTCCAATATTTCCCTAATGGTACCAATTTTTAATTAATCAATACGATATGATGATGTAATGCTCACAACCAACAAAAATAAGAATATCTAATAATAAACCAATATACCAACAAAGCGGGCTAAAAATTCAGTCAAATTGACCTACTATCCTTGATTTGGTATAATCCAGAAATCATCAACTTAAATATGCAAAATAATGTCATAGATTCCTTTAAAATCCCAAGATCTAGGTTTTCCCCACCAAAAAGAGTAAAACAAAACATACATATATCAACACCTAGCAATAGTATCATATAATATCCCACATAGTCACATTTAGCAATTAATGTCTCAAGATCACCAATTATTATCCCCATAAGCTCCACATGAGCATATAAATCACTGAATACATTTTTTGTGATACAACCCTTATACCTCGAATGCAAAAACAGAAATAAATAAGCCTGTACTATTGAGTTTTACCTCACTCACAATCTCAAACAATAACTAAAACACCCAAATATGGAATTTTTTAATCAAAAAAAGTAACGATATCCATATTGCTCACTTCTAAAATATGGTTAAAACAGATCCCCAAAATGAAATTTTGACAAAAAAGAAGTGTAAAACTAGAATTTTTATCCAAAAGCATAGTTCTCAAGATTTAGGAACTAATGGGATAAAACACAAGTGAAAACAAAATAAAATAGGTGTTTGAATTGAAGAAATGATTATTTGGGTTTTCCTATCCAAAATCCCCAAATTTCACCTTTAAATGCATATTTAAAAAGATCTAAATAACTAAAATTACAGAAAATTATTTGAAATAGTTGTTTTGGAGCTTAGTAAAATTTAGAAATTGAAGAAAATGAAAAAAATATCCTCATGCTCCAATCATAAAAATGGTGTAAAACATACTAAAATAAGGTATATAAATGACCCAAGCATCCTTTAAGCAATCATCGGGTCACATAAGCAACTATTGCTTAACAGACTAGGGGTATCTTAAGAGATACTTTACCTATCTACAAGTGTTGGTATGCAACATAGAAGTCGTATGATAGACATCTCGTTGGACTTAAGTGGGTGCACAAATCGGAGATTTAGAGATTTCTATGTCTCAATGGACCCCTAACGATTAAAAATGAATCACCAAAATGAAAACAAATAATACTACCTTATAAAATTCAAAGCTCCGAACACAATGATGATATTATAGATTTTTAAAAAATGTCATTATCATAGAGTTGACCCTCGAAACTTAATTTTATAAATTTCTAAATAAAGAGCCAAAATGAGGTATAAAATACATAAAACCACACTAATCATGTTACGAACCTAGAATCGATGTTCCAAATTTGCTGGAGCATTCTATTTTTCCAGCATATGCCCAAATCAAAATATGTTGACTGAAGTCAAATAGTAATCCTTTAAGACCATCAAATATCATAATCTCAATTTAATTATACTAAAATCATCAACAACTATACCAAATATCCCCACACAATAAAAATATCATAATGCAACCATGGATAGGGTAAAATAGTCAAATAATAGAAAAATAACTATTTTATACAAATCATCAAAAATTAGGCCATCACATGAGGGGATAGTACAAGACCAGGCCCCACTAACTTAGAAACATATTCAAGGGGTTAAAGTTGATTTATCTAAGGTGACTATTATTTGATTATTATTTCAGTTAGAGTTTATAGGGATAACTACTATAGTAGGGTTTGTCTTTAGATTAATTATCATAAGGAGTAGAGGGTATGAGATTGCCTAAAAAAATAGATTAGAGGAGTGATTTACTAATATAGGTTGCTCATTAGATTTTTAATCTTGGTTTTAAAGACCCTTAGGTTGCGAGAAAGGCAAGAATAAAGAAGTCCTTACTATGCTTAATAGTGAAGTTTTTGTAGAAGCTTGTGAGGAACAGGTTGAGTTAGCCTACGAAAGATAATATGCATAGATGGGTTAGGATTTTTTTAGTTTCCAGCCTCATGGCTGTTTATGAGATAGACTTTGATAGGTGAATTCGATATGAGATTTAGAACAGGGATTTCCACGAGATCAGAACTATTTTTTTCCCTACTTAATATAGAGAATTTGTGATATCTAAGAGTACTGGTCTTGTTAGATACTGACCATAGTGTTGAGGCTACTCGTACAATTGGTATTAGGTTTATTAGAGATGATGTCAAACCCATTGTGTTGTATAAGGTATAAACTTCTACACCTTTAGGTGTGAACCACCTTATTTGTCCTTATTGGTTAGTTGAGCATGTTGACAGGATGATATTAGGTTGTGATGCTTATATAGGTAGCTAAAAGGTAGACCCTTCTCCTACAACATGCAATGAGAGGGCTATAAGAACTTAAGCCCTAGCTTCTACTTCTATAGTGCCCCCTTGCCTACCTATTTCATACATTGTAAAAGTACTACGTGAGTTTTTACAATAGTTTGTGGATCATCAATAATAGTTGAGTAAGCACCAAACATATATCGACACCTAGTTGGCTAAGATATTTAGTTAAATCAGGCATTGGTTGTGGTATGCAATAGAGGCATTTGAGGTACAAGTGGAACCAAAGATAATGGTCACTATAAAGAAGTTTACAAGATATTTACGTAGGTAAATTTATATTTTTAAGGTCTAAATGGGCGATTGAATCCACAAGGCTCAGGTGCTTGACTTATCGATCTTGTGTGAGAAAGTAGTTACTTTTGGATCAAACGTTTATGATTTAGCTTAGAGCCATGTTCCTATCATCCCTTAAATTTTACCTTTCTTTATGCAGTTGATACACACACCACGACAACTGATATATGATTTGTTTGCTATGGAGTATAAGCCCCAAACTATTGAGGACAAGAGAGGATGAGAGCATGACAAGCATCGTGGGCAATAGAGAGTTTGTGCAGGGTATAAAGAAGGCTTTTAGGGAGTTTTAGCCTTAGTACAATATCAATTCAAGTCTGTGTGCCTACCACGAGTTCATCATCTTGTAAAGCACTACTACATCTTGGCGATATGCCCCACATGCAAATTGATGGCCCTATAGGGGCACTTTTGTGTTCGGACCTTAGAGTGTATCAGGTATGTACGTACACCTATATGTTCCTTATTTTCTAGTACTCACTGAGAAAAGTGCATTAGTCTTAAGTTGGGGGCTAAGGTATACCAACAACTTGGGGTTTTGTCGTTGTGTCTCTTTTCCAAGGTGTGATATGATAGTACAACTGGTATATATAGTATTGTGTGGTGTTTATGATATTTTTTATGTTTTTTGTTGTTTGACTAGAAGCAAAATAAGGACTATTATTATAGAGACCGCATGTTTAAGTACTGTATTGTGTTTGTTATATTTTTTATGTTTTGTTTTGTTTAACTAGAAGAAAAATATGGAAGCTTGTGTAGTTAGTTTTTTGTGTTTTTATATGTTTAATGATACCCCTTCTAAAGTTTCTGAATTTTGTGTCATGAACATGAGTTACCTTTGTTGAGTCTTGTTATGGCATTATTATTAGGGGTAAAATAATCACAGCTTAACATTGCATGAATCGGATAGGTAGTATTTGATAATGTAACCCGGTACCATGGGTGTGAGGAATTTACCTAGATTATTTTTTGTATTTAATCATAACTTGTCTTGTTAGTCTTGCCTAGATAGTAGGATAGTTGGTTAGGTGATAATCATAGGATATAAGTGAATAAGTCCACTCTTAGACAAAAAGACCAACAAAATTAGAATGAGTATTCATTAATCTCTAATTTAATCCTAAAGTGACCTATTTTCTTGTTTTAACCGTTTTACCTACATGTTTTATTATAATTAACCTGTTTCTAACTCACTCACTCCTTAGACACTATGCACCTTAACTCATACTAATCACCTAAGTTGTGGGTGGCTATCATAGGGGTGCATAGTTTAAGATGGGTTAAAAAGAAAGTGTTGAATAAAAGAAAAAAATAGGGTTGGGTATGGTGAAAAAATTTAGGTAAAAAAGATAAAAAATGAATGAAAAATAATAAATTTAGAAATGAAGGAAAACACACCCAATCCAAATGGTATTAAAGAAGAAAATGGGAGAATAATGGAAACATGATTATGTAGTGGAGCAAATATTGTAAGTATAGTGTCATGGTGGGTGAATCACAATGTCCCATATGTACCATACCTACCCCAACCCTATATTACCAGTGTAGAAAAGTGCAATAGTAATCCCAGTCCAACTGTTTAAAAAATTATGGTATAGAAAATATGGGAAAGGCTATGTTATTTTATGTACATTTTTTAAACTTCTTTGAGAGCGTAAGTGTTTGAAGTAGTCCTTGTATTGACATACATTATAATAAGTATTCCTTGATCTTTAATTTGAGCCTAAAGTGACCTATTTTCTTGTTTTAACCTGTTCACTTTTCCATTAAATTATAATAAACCTATTTTAGCCTACGTCCCTCTTTGGACACTATGTACCTCAACTCATACAAATCACCTAAGTTGAGGGTGGATATAATAGGGGGCGTAGTGAAATATTGGTATGAAGAGAAGTGTTGAATAAGACAATAGATAGTAGGGTTAGATGTGGTAAAAAATTAAGACAAAAAATTAAAGTAAAAAACAAATGCAAAGATGAAGTAAAACACACCCAATCTGAATATTGGTAAAGGAGGAAAAAGGAGAATAACAGAAACATGGTTAATCGCTGGAGCAAATAATATATATGTAGAGTCAAGGAGGTAGAGTCACTATGTCCCATATATACCATACCTAACCCAAAACTTTATTACAATCCTAGAAAAGTCCTCTAGTGATCCCAGTCTAACTGTTTGGAAAACTAAGATATAGAAAATAAGGGTAAGACTATGGTATTTTAAGAAATTATTTGAACTTCTTTGAGAGAATTAATGTTTTATGTAGTCCCTGTATTGACCTATATTATGATACTATGAGATTTGGGACATTCTTGTAATGAATATACATAGGTTGTATTTCTAACTACTTAATTATTTGGGTGGTGTCAACTGCATAAATGTTTGGTTATTTGTTGCTAATCTGATTCCATCACTTGATTCCTTTTGTTCCATATTATTATGAGACATGGATCCACACAGTAGTTCTTAAAGTTATGAATAGTAGGAGTTAAGAAATTTGAGCTAAAATAAGTTGACAATTGTAGGTACCTTAGGTTTCTTTAAGTTAAGCATTGTGTTTTATCAATTTTATGTTAGTTACCTAAAGACTTACAAACATTCTAGGTGGTGAGTGATATTGTGCTATGGTTTCATGTGGAAATACATATGTATTCTTGTTAGATGTGATGTGTGTTTGCGTTGATTTTGTAGGAGAATAGTGTTCGGAGAAAAGAATGAGAAAGTTGATTAAGAATTGCTGAGAAGCCTACCTATGAGTTAACTTACAACTCCTAGGTAGTATATATGATCCATGAGTAGTCATGTGGGATGCGTTCTGAAGATATAATAATTAGTCTCATTTCAACTAGACTACCTATGAGTCGTTGGTACAACCTATGAACCATAGGTTACCACATAGGTTGAAGAATATGCAAAGGTGAAGATAAACTCTTATTTCCATGATTCCTATGCATGATTAGTGAGTTTAATCCATGATTCAACGCACAAAACATAGTTGGATGCAAATTATAGTTTCCAACAATATTTAGTACAGGTTTTCTTTTATATCTATAAATACCTATTGGATGTTTTATTGTCAGTTTATGCACTTTATATACATTGACATTATTTTCAGTTATGGGATATATTTTAGATATTTGAATTATTGCTATTTGTTTAAAAAATTTTCAGCGAATTTGAGATTTTGGGTTGTCATTTTATTATTTGTAGGTTTAACATTATGCTTTCATCTATGAAATCTATGCTTATAATTCCAATGATGAGTAGCTAAATCCCATAACTAGGGATATAGGAATCTTTATGGCTTAAAAAAGCAGTCTAATTGCAAAGTCATTCTTGAATGGTGTTCTTGCATGTATTGGTATTTTCTTCATTTTAATTGCCTTATTAATGTTTACAAGTGGTAGGAACTCACATGTATTCTATACTACCTAAAGAGAGAGGGAGAAATTATGAAAAGCAGACCGCAACAGTAATTAGAAGCTATCAACCTTGATTTAATTAAGTTGAGACCGTGAGGTGATAGTTAATCTGATATCATAAAATAAGGGTTAGTAATTTGATGCTCTAATACCGAGAGAAGATGAGTGAAATTCACCTAAACGTAGGTTGTGAGATGGTTAGGTGATACATAACTTGTTAGATCTTCCATGCCAGACACTAAGGTTATTTGACACTTATGACAAGTCTGTAAAGTTTAGAAGTTTGAGAGAACACAATCCTAGCATCCATCTCATATTGATAAAAACCCTAATTTCCCAGCATTATTACTATTACTCTTATTTATACAAAACCCATTTTCTACTTAATGGAATTTACCATTACATCAACAAGATCATGATAGATTTCTGGCCTATTACTCTTGGGATCAACCCCAACCATGTTGGGTTCTACATTTGACAAGTGACCGCTTCATACTTTCTTGGTGTAGTAATTTGGGTAACATGATATGATCCTTAAGATATAGTTCTAGAAGGTAGAGAAAATGGGGATAACGGTAGAGGTCATCCATAGAGTAGGAATAATAGTCCTAAGGAATGTAGGGATGACATCTAACCAAACCAAGGAGGTGGAAATACATGTTGAGTTATTACTCTAATCGATAAGGAAAACACATGTATCAGCGATAGGTCCTATTTCTGTATTTTTCAAGTAAGCACTGAGGTATAGGCATCAAATTTTGCTGTCACATTTATTATTCATATTTGAGATTTGATTTCTGATAACACCCAAGAAACAACTCTTTTTAGATGATGATACGATCATTAACAAGATATAGTAAACCAACTAAGGTTAGGGTCGTATCCCAAAGGAACACGAGCTTTGAAAAATCGTGGTGGTTACAACCTATGGAAAAAAAGTAAAGTAACAGGGGGTGTTTTTTGTAGTAGTCTTGAACACAGAACAATATTTAGTTTGTTAAAAATTATTCCTAAGTGAACACTAGGATTATGTGTTCCCCTGGCATTTCATCTCCATAGGTTTCTTGCGCATTGTTGATCTAACCTAATTACATACAAAATTAAAAAGTTATGTACCTCCTATAGTCTTTTGGATGAGTAGGAGAATTTCAACCTTTAACTATTGAGTCCTAGGATGTTACGTTACTAACCCTTATCCTTGTCCCATTTAACTATGACCTTTTAAGTCTCAAGTTATTAGATGAAGGCTAATAATCATTCAGATATACCGTATTGGTGCAACGTATCGACTATTACCTCACTAAATGACTGATGTCTTTATCTTTTTCTAGTTACTACCCCCTTATTATAAAAACTAATAAGATCTATAGGGGTATCATAGATGGTATAATTACTACACGACTCTCTACAAGAGATCGTACCTCTGCACATAGGATATCAAAATCCTCCCTTATCTAAATCAAATATGGTACACCTATCTCTATATATCGAGATATAACCCATCTTTATAACTTATTGATCCATGTCAAAAAGTCAATAAGTTGCTCTAACAGTATGTCTCTCCAAGTAACCTATCATCTAGCCTCGACCTATTAAAATTAAGTCCTGACCCTTCATCTTATCTACCCAAAGAGGGTAGTCATCTCGGTCTCGAAAACCTTCAAGCGAGAGGTTGTAGCTCTCTAGTACTCCCCATATATAGTAATCATAACTGTCATAGGAGCTATTGTAGATAGGAGAGAAAGATTTGTAGATGCACCAACTGAATTTTATGTCGAAGCTTGAGCTAAAGAAGAAATAGATTATGTTCTCTCACCCAGAGTAATAGAATCCAAACCACCACTATGCCCCCATCTTCAGATCTATGCCAATATATATATCATCTCTATGATCCTCATAAGGTGTTGTGGAAACTATTGTCACCTTACTATAGGCCTATCGTACTGCTACTTACTGTCTAAATCTACTATAAGTGCCTAAAACTGTGTGACCCTTTAAGTTCTTTCTCTGAGTAGCAATAATAGTCACCCTCTAGTCAATACATAGTAACTCATGTACAACTGCCTCATCATATAGCCTCTTGATCATACAAGGAAATGTTAGGGTAGTCAGCTCTCCAAAAGATCTCTTATGTCGCTCATACCTAAAAATGGTAGCAGAATCAATATCATTACAAGCCATCAAGAAGGCAACCAAAGAAGCTCCTTCCCATATCCAATAAAAAACAACCAAAATGTGGTCTCTAGTGTCAACATGACCTTTTTAATCATAGATGGCCTCTAAATCCATAGGGCCTCATCACCCTATGGTGAAATATAATTGGATATATACCTAGACATCTCGAGTCCCTTAGCCTTGTGGTCAGAATCCCACTTAATATGACAATCCCACACGATCCTCAATCTGTGGTTGCACTCTACTGTATACGTTAGTGTAATGTAATCTAGGCCAAATATGACTTTGTGGATAGTTTCATCTATTACATCAACTCAGACCCCTATGGCTAGTTTGTGATCAAGCTATAGCTATCATTCAAATATGATAAAGCCTGGATAATGGCATATAGGAAGAAATACAGTGGCTCTGTAAGATATATAAAACTTATGTGCTATATCTATTCTACAAGAATCGAGTGGCCTAGTAATCCACCCGAGCTGATGCCTGTAAAATATTGCCTTCAGCTATGGAATCCTCTGCAGCCCTGATAAGTAAATCATGTACTCCTCATAGATATGTCGTGTAGTCCTTCCTAGCTCTCAGATACTGCGATCAAGCAAATAAATATATTGTATCCCTTCTACACACCACCTCAGTTGTCCCTCCTCGAGAGTTGCATACGTGGCATATGCGGGTGTGGGTGCCTGTTGTGCAATATGTTGTACCTTCCTCAGACTAGGGTACCTCTATATGCTATGTATTAATAGTGGTACCCTCCTCAGACTGGGCATCACTGATGACTGCTCCTACTAAACCTCCTTAGAAGAATCCTGGGATCCTTCCTTATCAACATTATTATCATCGGGTGAAGGAGTATGTATTAATGATATCCTCATAGCCTTTATCCATGGCCATGTGGGGTTGTCTTGAATACTCCTCCACTGAACCATTATGCTTTGAAGATTCTGTCCATCTCCTCAAAGTACCAGCTACATTCTTCTTTGCTACTTTAGGTGCCAAGTATTCATTGAAAAACCAAATATTAGTTTCAAATGAAAGTGAGAGATAGAGAAGAAGGAACAATCAAAATTCAAAATATTCAAATTTTTCCTCAGTTTTCTTCAATAATTTTCGCCTTCTGGTTGGGGCCTAAACTTAGAATTTTAATTCGAAATGAGGCCCTACATTATGATTTTAGGCTATTTCAAGGCTCCGATATATGAGCATGATAGTTTCCTTATATTAAACCATGTACTATATATATCAACTTGTTTCAACAATAGATAAAGCATTATACCACCATTAAGAGCCAATAAAGTTGCCTCTTATATGACAATCCAAAAGATAATAATGAAGAACTCAAGGAAAACTAAGGTTGAAACTTATTTTTAGAGTGTTGGGATAAGTTGGTATATCAAAAAAGTATCAATCTCACCCTATCTTAACTTCGGGGTTGGTTTATGTTTAAGGTGGGAAGTTTGAATTTAAAGAGAAAATTAATGTTTTGAGGATTAGAATAAGTTCGAATGAGGGTTAGAATATTTTTATTTAGGTGTGGGGCTGCCATAAGTCATGTTTAAATATTGGTGGGCCCAAAATTTTAATATAAAAGTTGACCCAAGTTTTGACCTAGTCACAGAACCTACCCACACCCTGTACCCATTATCGGGTCCTCAGCGTAGGTAGCACTTGCGATCAACATGTTTTGGGTGCAGGTACTAGGCCAAAGTTTTTAGCCTACTTTTCTACAAACCAAACGTTATGTTCAAATATTTTTCCAGGTACTAATGGTCCTACAACCTATGTTTTAGGTCCCAAAAGTAAAATTAGGTTCCAAAGTCCACAACATACCAATTCACACCTTCAGAATTTCAACTTTTAAATTTTATAATCAACTTACTGTGTGGAACTTAAGACCATAATTGAAATACCCCGTACTTCTACCTATCTTAAATTCATCCCAAAGATTTCAAAGACATTCTTTAAAGATGAATACACTTTTACATATATGGAATTTTCAATATTTTCAATTTTTGTTTTGTGCGAAATTCAATAAACTTTCCATCGATATCAAATTTGCCCAAATCCGACACCTGGGTGAAGAGTTGAGCCTTTTTAGTGAGAAAGTATATCACCTGAGCAATCAGTGCATCGCGGAGCCAGTTTAAATGGCAATTGTCAATTTCCAGTGTTGATCCACGAATATGGCGCATCGCGTCATAGGCCTAGTTCATAATTTCCTCTTCCAATGTTCTAATGTGATACCATAGCATTGTGGTGAGATTCTAGGTCGCATCCAAGTTGGCAATGGGATTGTACCGCGTCGCGCCACGATGCAATTTTCCAGTTGTCACTTTCCAGAGACACGGTGCAATACCATCGTATCACGCTAGGGATCTAGATCGAGAATTTTTTACAAAATTTAAATGACACGTCCAGGGTTTAATGGGTGTTTTCCCATGATTTTATTCCACCCAGATGTGGGATATAAGCCCTAAAAACATCCTAGCTACTTATTATTCACTTTTTAATAAATATCAAGAACATTCTCTCTTAAGAAAACAAAACCCTAGCCCTTGCAAATCAAGGTCAATCTCAAAAGATCCATCCAAGAACTCTAAGAACCTTCAAGGTTTCCTTTTCCAGGTATGCATAGTATTCACTCATGGATTTCTTTCGTCCATGAAGCCCAAGAATCAAGTTTTAAACTATGAATTATGATATTCAAGTTATGTGTTGAATATGATCATGTGGTTGTTGTTGTATCATTTCAAAGTTGGAATCTTTACGTCTTTTTATGAAAATATGTTAGCATGCGAGTTGAAAACCATGAATTTTAGTTGGTTATGGTATGTTAATTTGATGATTATCCCATTCCCTAACTCATGCACCCTAAGTGTTTGACTAAACGCCTAAAACACTAGAAATTATGTAATATGACTTAATTGTGACTTAAGTGAAGGATTCATGTTTTACCATTATGTTCGAATAAATCCCATGCTATTGATGTGCAATGTAGATGTTTGTCTGAATGCTCATGATGTTAGAGTATGGAACTATGACATTGAGTATTTCTATTTCTACCATGTACAAGATTATGATAACCATGTACTTCATGAAATCCCCAACTTATTGTATTATGGATTATTGATGTTGGTCTTGTATTCAAGAATGTCATTCCTTGTCAGTTTCCTTCTATCTAGTCCTGGGGGTACTTGTACACAAAATTTTAGCTAGGTGCCTAGAGCCAGTGTCATGTTTTCACAATATCCTTAGTCATGCCATGTTCAGTAGAATTCAGTTAGTCATGTGACTTAGGGAAACTCAGTAAACTCACTAATAGAAAACTCAGTACTTCAGTAATCTCAGTAGTATTTTATAATTCAATGGAATTTAATGAATTCTATCCAGTTAAGTTCAATTAATCATGTTTGGTGTCTATTCAGATGGGAGTAGGGTTTAGCTCTGTGTGAACCCAAAGATGATGACAAACACTGACAATTAAGGGTGTGATCCTTAGAAGAAATTCTTGCATTCCAGAACTATGTATCCATCACAGGTTGAGACATCAACACTGATAGATGAGGGTTGATGAGGTAGATAAACACTGTCAGATGAGGGTCCCCCCATTCTCTTTTAGGGACACTGTTAGATTAGGGTCACCCACAACTTGTATTTACCAGTGGCGCGGTATTGACACCCTTCCAATTAGGGTTATAGATTAGACCCCAACCTAGCTATAATTCTTTCTTTAGGGCATGTGGGTTAGATGAATACATCCCACTATTATAGCTTCAGACATAGACTTAATAATAGAACTCAAATAGTTCTTTAGAATTTTAGGACTGTCAGATACAGTCAACTCAGAACCGCACGAAACTTAGTTAGTTCCTCAAAACCTAGACTGTCAGATACAGTTTCTCAGTATCAGTTATGTCTGTTGTCAGTGACTCATGTTATCATTAATCAAACTCAGTAGTAATACCATTACTAATTCAGTCATAGTTACCTATTCATGCATGTATTCTGACGTTTATGTGATATAGTCAGTTAGCATTGTTCATGCATTTAAACCCTTTGCATTCAGCCTACCTCACATGTATAAAAGTACATTCAATCATAGTGAGGCATAATTTTCTTTTGTGCTATGGTGTTTAATACCATAGGTTCGGACGCTTAGTTTCCCAATCGCACTTAGCAGCTTAGGTTTCTATCAGTAGAAGTAGATGAGCAGTGAATCATCATCATTCGAGGATGGTTTATAATTTCAGTATTTCAGTACGTAGTTTACTTCAAAAGTTGTACTTAGTTGGGGACATGTCCCATCAAATCCTCTTTTAGACAATTTAGAGGCTTTTAGACTAGATATTAAGACTTTAGAATTTTCTATTATTTTACTTGTTTTGTCATTATTATACCACATCCAGTATTATTATTAGTCTTTATCTTTGAAATCTATGGCCTTTTAGCCTTTTTTATTCATTCATATAGTATATTATTCAGTGCTTAGTTACAGATATTAGTCATGGGTTAGCTTATGGTCCTTCGGGGTCATGAGCACCATGTGGCATTTCGGGTACCAGATTCAGGGCATTACAATGATGTGCTGATCACACAGTCCCCTTACCTGGAAAGCAATTAAAATAGTAATGTTTACTATATTTCATGTAAGATCCAAAAGTTAATACCCTACAAAAACAAAAACAATAAAAACACAATCACTAACTTATACTGGGTTACCTTACAGTAAGCACTTAATCTAACATTGTGGCACGACATGGCTATGTTTATTACTTAGAGTTTACCAACATGACCATGGGTTACCTTCTTTGGAATTCTTGATTTAATGTTGTGACATGACATGGGTATCTTTTCTACTCATAATTTATCAAGATAACGATAGAAATATCCTCTAGGGCCATCAGTACAATCAATCACTGACATCACTCTTATGTCGGTTGGTTTTTTCATAGGCTTTTAGATGTTTAATATTGTCTACTTTCTATTGACTTTGAATTTTATGTCACCTTTTTCCAGGTCAACCATAACTCTTTCTATCACCATGAATGGTCTTTCCAAAATAATAGGCATCTCGGTATTAACCTCATATTCCAAGATGATAAAGTTAATTGGGAAAATGAATTTTCCCACCCTATTGATCACTTCAAAAGACATTCCCACAACTTTTCCACTATGCGGTCAGCTATCACTAGCAGTATTGAACTCAGTTTTGGAGGGTTCAAGCCTAATTTCTTAATGACGGCCAGAGGCATCAAATTGATGTTGACCCCTAAATCACACAAGCCTCAGTCATACCAGGATGACCCAATAGTATATGGTATAGTTAATGCTTCGAGATCACTCTTTTTATATTGCAAGGACCAAGTCAAGACTGCACTGCAGTGGTGCACACCCTCAACATCCATAAAAAGTTGCTCCTTTCTTTCTTGTGACTAACTATTTCATAAACCTAGCGTATCCAAGCATCTGCTCTAATGACTAGAGAAGAGGCATGTTCAAACTCAATTTTCTTAGCATTATAATTAATCATTTGAAGTTACCTTCCTTTTTTTTCTACATCAGTCACTGAGGAAAAGGTAGAGGTGGTCTAAGAATTTTTCTTACCTGTTGCTTAATGACTAAACAATTACCTTAATCTTTAGCAATAGTATCTTTGTCATTTACTACCTTCTCTGACTTGGCAGCATGTGTTTCAGTTTCAACAACTTTTATAGCAGGCATTGGGGGATCCATTGTAGTAATACCACTCTTTGTGGTAATAGAAAGTATGTTACTATTATTTTTCAAATTTTACACCATGTTGCTTGGAAGGATACCTGGCTACTTCCTGTTCAAAGTTGCTGATATCTTCCAAAACTAGTGCTCCAAGTGCTTGATAGCTATGTCATGTCACTCGACCTTCTTAGTAAATCCATAAATATCAACCTTAATCAGTTTAAGGTTGGTTTGTTGATTTTTCTAACTCTTCACCAAATTTTGCAAGCATCTTTTCCATTCTAGATTCTGCATCACATCTACCAGAAGAAATTTATCTATATCCCTTCTTTTTATAGTCATCCCTGGTCCACCAGTCACCATGTCGGTTACTCTTATGATCTGTATATCCATCATAATAGTTCAAACCATGGTTCACTTGCCATTGGGCTTGAAACTCGCCATCTAATGATCTAGGTAGTTAGCTTTTTATTCTAATTAAGACTCATATGCTTTGGAAGTTGCCCCCTGTGTCGCTACTACATTCACTTTCTCTGAACTTGTCGCTGCAAACAACTTTGCTAGTAACTGATGTGTGATCTAATGCTATCATTTTTTAGGCTTTTAACTTGAAATAATTGTAATGTTTTAAGCAAATTTTGTCATTTTTGATTGCTTTCCTTTTGATAATGCGAAAACGTCAAGATGTAAGAAAACCAAAGACAATAAGAGAAAATAGGTGAATTTGGAAAAAATGGCTATAAAAGTGTAGTTGATGACTTATCTGATAAATCGTTAAATAGGTGATAAGTTTTCAGAGTCATCGTCAGCTATAGACAGTGTGAGGATGTTAGAGCATAAGTGTGATGACATCCCTGATAAGTCATCACAATTCTAATAAGCCATCGTGGATATCGTCAGCATAAGGCAGTACATGAGATTTGAAGTAAAGAAGTTATGACATTGTCTGATATGTCGTCAAAATCCTGATAAGTCGTCAAATTCATCATCAGCCTTAGGCAGTGTATGGGAGTCAGATTTTAAAAGTGACGACATCTGCTGATAAGCCATCAACTTTGTGATAAGTCATCAGGATTACCATCAGCCTTAGGCAGTGTTCAAAAGCTGAGTTAAAGAAGTGATGATATTCCATGATAAGTCATCAGATCTTTGATAAGCCGTCAGACTTATCATCAACTGAGGATGGCGAGATATTAAATACAAAGAGGAGTTGACAACATATCTGATAAGTCATCAACCCCTTGATAAGTCGTCACATATTGTCGTCACCTATGCAAGAAAAAGCTGTATATTATGATTTGCTTCCAAAATTAGGCTATGTATTTAAGGTAAAGTTGAAGGTTTTCTAGGGAATCTTGAAATTCATGACATTAACCATTTTATCTCTAGTTTGTAGGGATTAACATCTTGAACTTAGTCCAAGGACTACTTTACTTCTGTTTGGTCTCTAAACTTGGATTTCAATTGTCAATTCTTTGATTTAGTTGTGGGATATTCTTCTTTAATTTCAAAAGAGAATCAATTTTTGATTACATCTTTTGTAAGTTTAATCACTTTGAATTATGAATTAAGTTATCATTATTGCTTTCTCTTTAATGTGGAACTAAAACCCACAACTAAGGTTGTGGGATCTATGATTACTCCTGTATTGTCTTAATAGTTGGTTAGGGTTCTAGTGATTTTGGGAACATCTTGATAATTCTTTTGTATTAATTATTTTTTGTTGGTTGGTAACAATAGATCTTGCCTTATGTTGATTTGCTCGAACTGAGAAATAAACTAAAGGTAGTAAATTATCAACGAGGATTTGGGAAGGTTAAGTTCCAATCAATGATTAATGTTGTGCCAAGATTAATCAACTCAAAATAAAATTAGTATGAATGAAAGGTTCCTAAGTTTGAGAGAATTAGGAAACTCCACATCTAGGTAGGTTGAGAAATACTTAGATGAACTTTCGATACTGATTATTTGGTGGTTCCGATAAGTCTCAAGAATCCAATACTACAACTATTATTCAATAGAGGATTACTAATCATAGTGATCACAGCTCTAGTTTCTCTATATCATTGATTTGAAATATTGCAGTTTAAGCTTTAAGTTCTACGGTGAATTGAAGTGTTAATAACTTTTGTTCAATCATTAAAAAACCCCCATTTTATATTTTTGCATCATTTGTTTGAATTTAACTTCTAGCTATAGTTTCAAATTAGTTTAATCGCCACTCACATTGTACGTCATGGATTCAACCCCGACTCCAAAGTTGGGTAAATATATTGACGACGATTACCTTCCACTAAATTGATGTCTTAGTTGAGCGTTATGAGTAACCCAAATCAGTCCTTAGTAATAAAAGTTATTGTGCTACTATATCATCAACTAATCATTGGTTGTAGGAAGCACTAATAACATAAGTACTAGATTCCCTCTCATCCTATTATGTTTTCAACCCTCGGTTAGTGAGTGAGATCCGATCTAACATCTCTAAAGTTGCCTCCCAGGGTAGTCTTATAAGAGCTCCTACAGAGATGGTGTCGTTGATGGCTCTGGAGCTGATGTTCAGGGCTAAGTAGAATATCTTTGATAATTTTTTCCCTGAATACTTATTATTGGGCACCAAGTACAGCTTCTTCTTAAACCTAAACCAAGCTTCATAAATGGATTCTGAATGCAAGTACCTGAAATTATAAATCTCATCCTTAGGCGGAAACATATTATATGGAGGGAAGAACCTATTAAAGAATTGCCTGCGTAACTCATTCAAAGTCGTGATAAAGCCTCTTGGCAATTCCCCCAATCATAAATATATTTCTTCTATAAGTGATAAAGGAAAAACCTCACTCTAAGTGCTTTCTGATTTACCCCTAGTTTTGCATACAAGCTACAATTCAATAATTTGATAGACCATAATTTAATAGAAAAATCTCCTAAGTTATTCAATGAAAAATTGTTTTAGTACGGAATTTGAAAAATTGAAGAAAAAAAAGGTAAAATTAATGCTCAAGGTAATAGTTATTGGTGTTTATATTTTATGTGTTGTGGTTGGGAGTGATATAAATGGTGTTAGAAATATTCCCATGATTGTAGAAAATGAAACAAATTGAATCTTGAAGGAATAAAGAATACACCCATCATGTGTGTGTAAAAATGCTTAAAAGAGATAGGGCAAAGTAAAGGTGATGGGTGGATGGAAAAAGTGCAAATTGGTTGTTGGAGATTGGTTTTAAATGTATAATGTAGTGTATTAAAGCACTTACATGGGTTAGTCACTATTCTCAAATAGTTCCTTCCCATCCCTTAGCCTACATTACAACCCGAAAAAGGCCTATTTGATCCTAAGCTTCATCATTCCAATATTAGAGGAGTACTACACTAAGGGTAAGTTTATGGTTAATTATGTGAAATTTGTGAATTCCTTGTGAGAGTGAGTGTAATTTTATTCTTGTACCCATTGTGTTACATATTGCATTTATTTGAGTAATTATGGGTAACTCTCTTGTTGTGAAGGCACATGTCTGATCAATATGGGTGATTAGTATGACGTCCTTTAATAAATAATGAGAATGATTTTACCAACTAGGTGAGTCAATTCTTGAGGGTAGGATGTTTTGGAGTGGTGTCCATGAACTTTCAATTGTGTTTGTAACAAGCATTGAGTAGAAACTTGCATTCCGCATGGTCATTGTAGTATGATCTTGTCTTTTTTTTAGTCGAAGTTCAACATCACCTCATCTTTTTATTCTTAGAGTAAATACTTGTGCGAGGATGAACAATGATTGAAGTGTGGGGTGATGATCAGAGGTTGTTTTGTACCCTTCGGTGTCATTATTTTAGCTTATTTTGCCTTTTCTGAGTGTAACTTGAGTGCTTAATGTGTTGATATTGACATAATAAGCATTTATGTGTCCAAGTACATGATTACAATGTTCAAATTATTTTTGAAACAAGTTTGTGCTTAATTAAGTCATTTAGAGCTCAATCGGGAAAACTAGTTTTACTAGCTTGAGCTAGTTGTATATATTGTTTATTTCATTGGATTCTATTTTGTTTAAAAGGTTTCACATAGTTAATGGTGTAATACTATGTGTTAAAACTTGTTTTTAATGTGCAAAGTGCAATTTGATTAAGTCAAGAGTCTAAATAATATATGGAAGATCATTGCGAACTAGCCTTATCATAGCTCTCGTTTTGATTCATCATTGAGAGTATTATGTTGTTCTGATCTCTAATATGTGGTGTGTGATATTGTAAGAGACTTTTTGAGGTGAATATGGTGATATAATTGTGATAAAAAGGCTTAAAATTAATAGGAAATACACAACAAAAGGTATGAGCAAAGAAAAGGACATTCAACACTTAACCAAAATTTTGGACGCAAATTCAAGTGAGTCAATGCGATCTCGATGCGTCGCGTCAAATAATCCACATAAATTAATGTGATAATCGATGTTTCACATTGATCATGACAGCACGATCATCAAATAATCACGATGTTGATTCATGCACGGCCAAATTGATTTATAATTAGACATGAATTTTCTACTTTCCTATTATCAATATAATATATACTTCCAAACAGGGAATCTTGGTGGGAATCAATTTTGGGATCCATCCAAGTTCCTTAATCCTATAAGGATTAGGAATATTTTAATATATATACATACATTGTACACACTACTTGGAGGAGGAAAAATTTATCAATTGCTAGATACGTCTTGGACAAAATTGGGTGGAAGTGGTGGCTCATTCATTTAGGTTTAATATTTTTTATTAGCTTTTAATTATTCATATCATGTATTAAATTATTTGGATCATGATTATGAATATTATAAGTTAAACCCCCTCTTTCCGGGGTTAAAGACAAAAACGTGAGTACTATTATTTTTGATGAATTTCATTTTATTTTGCTTATCATATTTGGTTGTTTGTTTATTCCCTTTTAAGTATTTTATGAATTGATGACCCATAAATTACATATATTGTCGACCTTTTGATCTTGAGAGAGGGAATAGAGATATATAACAGGTGAATAAACAAAGTAGGGTTTGTATTCTTTTATAACATAAGGAATTCAAATTAGCGTCTAGGATAGGGATGTACTTAGATGCCTTGCTTGATTTACACGTAGGATGATATCTTAAATAACTAAATTAGATTATTACATTACCACTCAACAATGTAGTTGTAATGTACAAATTAGGTCAAAGGCTAGAGGTCGAGAGACCATGATCATGCAATTAACCCTATGAATCAACAACAAAGATAACCAAGTTAGCGAATAAACTTCAATAACATAGTATGATTGTTCGGAGTGCTTTAACCCTGAATTTACTCCATTGATTGTTCCAAGTACTGTTATTTATACATTATTATTTTAGTTTTAATTACAAATTTTGAAAATCTCTTTGGGTTACCTTTGCATCAAAGTAATCTTAGAAGATAAACTAGAAATGAATCGTTGCTCAATCAAGTCTCTGTGGGATTCATACTTGGCTTTAATTAGGCCACTTCACTACTTGATAAGACAACGTAGACTTGTGTTTGCACCATCACCAACTAAGAACAAAATGAATCACTAAAACCCATAAAATGCAATAACCTTATTTTATGAATTTACACCATGTTCCCCGGCAAAGGCGCCAAAATTTGATAATGTATAAGCAACACCTCCTTTTAGAAGATGATACGGTTGCTGTTAAGATACAGTAACCCAACGAAAGTTAGGGTTGAATCTTAAAGGAACACGTTATTTGATAAATCTTAGTGGTTACAGTGTATGGGCAAAACAGGAAAGTAAAAGGGGGTATTTGTTTGTAGTAGTTGCTACCGCTCAAGTCACGCCCAAAATTAAGGGGTAATGCGGTTAATTCAAGCAACCCAATTTGAATTGGGGTTGTATCTCAAGGAGTGAATTATAGACTTCAATTCTTATGGATGTTCAAATTACAATGATATTACATGGAATATTAATAAAAACGACATATAAAATAAATTGGGGGGAATTTGTTTGGAAATTCTTCACAAAAAAACATTAACAAGCACTTAGTGAATGGAACTTTTACTTAGAATTCAAGATATGACAGAAATCTTTGAATTATGGCCCTCTAGAGGTAATGCATGTTGGTTGATGTTGGGTCATGATGAAATTTAGTTGTTTACTAAAAGATAGGCTATGTCGATAATTATTGGGGTCAATCTTTCAACAAAAAAACAACGATGTCACCTGTTGGCTCTTTGGAGCACCTAACAAGTGTAACAATTTTCATAATCACCCAAGACCTCAATCTAGAATCCCTATTTCTAGGATGATGCTCTTGAGATGATTTACACTCCCAATATATTTATTTCTAAGATTGCAAAAGGTAGTAAACCATAGGCTTAACTTTTCGCCATTGTGTTGTCCCCTTATAACCCTCTGTTGAGGATGTTATGGGTTACCTAATGTTCACCTTCATTCATTTTTCAAGGATGATAAAGGGTTGCTAGAGTTTGGGGTTTTCACCCATCAAACGCATTTGAAGACTTGGGGTTTCCACCCATTTAATTCTAACCTATAAGATCAAGAAATGATGGAATTCATACTCAACAACTAAAATCCATATGAATAGAACAATACCCACACATAATTGAACTCTAGTTCAACATAATCTTAAGACTAAATTACTTAGATACTCGTGAAGAAAGTAAAGAGAGCTATACCATAAGGGTTGTCCAAATTATTCATTCTACACAAAAATCCTAAGAAATTTAGCCTCCAAAGTTAATCACACTCTTGCTCTATTAGGGTTTCAATTATTGAATTCAAATATATCGTATGAGGTAAGCAATGCCCATAAGAAAAAAGCATTTTTTCTTAAAAATTATTTGGGATTCGTCTATGTTCTTCTACAGATCTACCCCTAGGTATATTCCCACTAAACAGCGATCACGCATGTATGTCCGCGACCGCATCCATGTAACCATAGTTGTGTGCCTCGATCATGATGAGATGACTATCTTGACTGACTGTGGCCATGGATTGAGGACCGTGGTTGTGGTAACTGAGGCTGATATAGTCTAGGTCTTCAGCTGCAATATTCTTTGCTCCCTTTTTATCATTTTTAGCTCCAATCCACATCTTTTGATCTTCTTAACTTTATGCCTTCAAAGAGTGTATAATAGTACATTTACTCACGAATATTTCTCATTTTTTCATTAAAAACAAATTAATGTACATGAATGTTGAGTTATAACGAGTGGTAAAATTGCCACTCATCAGCACCGCCAAAATAAGACCTTGCTTGTCCTCAACCAACACTACCCTTTTATTAATAGACAATTTCATATGTATCCCCTTATTATATCACACAATGATCATGATGACTCAAATATGATTTGTACCACCAAAAGATCTACACACAAAGGTAAATAGGCTTTTAGTAACTCCCCTAACCATAAAAGAAAATAGCGAAGGATGCAATAGACTTTGGGGAGGAACCATGAAAGAACTACTAATACTCTAGAAATGAATCCCATGGTGACTACCATCATACAATACTTTAGATTATCTCATTGTGCCAAAGATGATAGAATCTTCCACCCCAAATAGTTTACATGCCTGCTTTCAAAAAAGGAAATATTTACAAACCTAGTCACCATGAATGCAACAAGTAATTTAAAGTGTAATGACTCACTCTGTTAAGAAATTCTCCAATTTAACAAGTACCATTCCATTAGCTTGCCCCTATATTCAATCACCACTACAATGACCACACTTAGTTGGGAATCACAAAGGGGTTTTTATTCTTGTAATGTATGTTTAGGGTTGGGGTAAGATATCATTTGGGAATAACATAGCTACACTCCTCCTTCAGTATTCACACACTTTTTCAATCCTCATTTTTGGATAAGGGCCACTCTTCATTAATTTCTCTCTCTTCCAATGCCTACTAATAGCTTTCTTCGCATCACTTTTCTTTCATTCTTTTTCATGGAACTTATGCACATTTCATTCCTTTGATGGACTCATTCATTTTATATTCCTTTATTTTTGCGTTCAAGCTTATAAAGAATTTCACAAACAAATTTGTGGCCTTACAGTTTCTTCCATCAACCTTTACCACCCCTAACTTAGGCTTTAAGGGACAAGTTACATTTTAAAGTTGAAGGAGGGTTTGGTTCTCAAGAGAGATAAAAAGGTTGGGTCAGTGGATATAATGAGTTTGCCAAAGAAAGTTCTAAAGACTCAAATTGGGTACTAAGGATAAATATACATGGGTATCCTTTTTAGGATAGAGTGGACTTCCAAAATTATAAGATGGCCTGTGATCATTTTACCAACAAAGCACAATGAAAATTTACATTTGAAAGACTAATGGGGCAATTTCTAGATGGTACAAGTAGACATGAGATTAAGACAATTAACCTTACACACATGGAATTCAAATGTTGTTCGAGGGTTCAACAGTTCTACCCACTCAAGACAAAGATGGAGTATTCACTATTTTTCAAAAGCCAACTTTTGGAGTCATAGAAAGAGGGAAAATTTTCATCACCTAGTTCCTCACGTCCATACCTTTAAATTTTTCAAAAGTATTGGACGGAGGGGGTTGTTTGCATTTGTATTCACACCAGGCATAATTAGCTAATCATGGTAGCTAGCCAAGCTATCATCTCACATTGTAAATAATAGTACGGGCGACCGACCATATGGTTAGTCATACTTAACCAATGGATAATTCTGCAATCCTAGATTATCAATGCTATAGGTACTTAGACTTCCCTTGAATTTTATGGCCTCGGTTCCATGGGTACTCAGAATTCCCCTGCACCCATGGTTAGAAATCCAAACACAGTGGAACTAAAATAAGATAACAAACCTAGAAAAAATAGCAAATCCTACTTACTACCCCTTTATTAGAGAAAGTAATAATATCTACGCGGGATCCTAATGTGTGAACCCATTAATAAATCAATCATATCAAAGATAAAGCAATACATGCCATGGCTATGGGTTTCCCGTCAACAATCTCACGTCCCCTACTTTGTGAATTTTCTAGGGTTTCTACAAACCTAGATATGGATTTTAGCCACTAATGATTGTGAAGAGATATATAACATTGATGTTGGATAGAAAAGTTGAAATCACAATGATAAAATAAAACAAACCCACAACAATAAACTTAATAACCAAGCACAGTCAATACAATAAAATCCCAAGATTAAAGATGGATCGTGTTTCGATATGCCAAAAGTGGTTACTCTTTCTAAAAAGTACATAAAGGGAATTATACTCCAAGATAAAACACTAAAAACTAAACCTGAATGAAATAGGAAAAATTAGGGTCGGTTGCCATCCACTTCTTGTACTGCGGTTTGGTCCTGGCTTTAGGTTGTAGCTGCGGTCTGGCCTAGGCATAGGTACTAACTACAGGTATTAGATGGGAATATCCCTGCTGGTTGACTATCAGGATTTTGGTCTTTCTTTAATATGCTTTATCTACGTACAATCCGTAGTATGTGGTCTGTATATTGATTTACTAGGTGTGGGGAGTTGGTTTTTCAGCTCTACTTCTAATCTAGAACATGCATTGATCAGGATAAAGTTGAAAAACATCCCAATCATCCACGATTGCTCAAAAAGTGGACAAAAACACTTTTTTAACCATTCTCACAAATTTTTCATTCAAATCATGGGTTTCTACAAAAAATAGATCATATCTAACAAAAAGGCCTAAGAAACTTGCATATTTTCCTCTTTTTATGCATCAAAGGTGCTATATTTCTATAGAACATCAGCACCATCAACTTAGAATGTTTGCCTGTCCTCAGGCAACAAAAATGCAACAAAACAAAAATAACGCTTAACTAAGAGAATCTAAGATATTCAAGGTAGTCAGTCATCACATTTTGTTCTAGTCATAAAATTCCCTTCTATATGTCTTTTTGAACCCAACTGTGTATGAATATGAAGCAGAACAATATGACATAATGGGATTAAGGTATGGAAATTACATTATCAACAAGCAACCACTCATATGTACAAGTTACGCTACCTGACAGTAATGAATACCTAGCAACATGACTTAAGTACCCTCACAACAAAAATGTCCCACTCATATGAAATTATGCATATCAATGCAGAGATGGTCAAGAGACACTCACATTCATCAAAGAAGATCTAGTCAATGCATGAAAAATACCATAGGCTTGCCCTTATTTTCTTTACCTTATCATTCAGTTAGTAAAGTCAGGATCACTATAGAACTATACTCATGTTTTAATGTTAACTCGGGAATGGTGTGATAAATATTGACATTTAAAGTAACTACACCACCTTGTCACTATAATATATTTGGGGTCTCAATTATTAACTAATTTCCTTTTATTTCCACCCTTATTTCTCCTTTTTATTCTTTTATTACACATTCAGGCTGGGTGATGTTTTTGTTCTTTATTTTTCACCTTTTTAACAATTTTTTCTTTTTCTGCCACACTATCCAAAATGCACCCCTATGATAGCCACCCTCATTATAAGAGATTTGTCTCAGTGAGGTGCGCAATGTCCAAGGAGGGAAAGGCCAAAATAGGCTTATTGTAACACAAATGAAAGGTGAAAGGTGTAATAAAAAAATATAGGCTATAATTCTCAAAATAAGGATCGAGGGATATAAATCACATATGGAAGGTCATTTAGGCTAAAAGTGGATTATAATAAAAATGACATATAATCCTTTCATAACTGACTATCCTTCAATCTACGCAACTTTAACCAGGCAAGTTTTGAATTTAACAGACAAAGGAAACTAGGTAGTATCTCACATTGACATAACATAGAGTCAATATCACCAACTACTACATATTCAATTCATATAATAGCTAGAAAATGGTTATTATATACCTAATACTAATGCAATAACAAGATCAACAGAGTTCACACATATATACATTAACACATAAATCTATAATACAAAATTTTAGAGGGTTATCAAAAATCAGTTAAAATTTGACTATTGCCCTAAATACTCAAAATCTCCTAATTACACAAAACTTAACAATATGAAAAAAAAATATGAAACAAAATCATTCTAGACATTCTGGTTTAACAATCATACAATTACCAATAGGACAAGAAGCACGACAACAAAAACCCGCAGTTGCATGGCATGCCCACCCCCAACTAAAAATTGTGCATTATCCCTAATACTTTAAAATAAAAACAAAACATAGGTAAGTGAGAATACCTAGGATTCACTAAGCGCTCGAGTCAGAAGCCTCCTCATATGGGGGTATAAAAGCTAGTGAACGGGGTGCACTACTACATGAGGCACCCGTTGCTATAACACCATGCCTCTGTATATTTACGTATGTGGTCTCCAATGGTTAATATCTAGGCTTTGTAAAGGCCCTATTCGTTGTCATAACAGGATCCTACAAATCGTTCAACTGATCTTTCTAGTCCCAACTACTGGGACCTCCTCCTTATCCTACACAAAAAGGTCAAAATCTCTCGCTGAACATGGAGGTTAAATTTAGACTATAGAGTTATCATACAAGGTATAGCTTCTGCATGGCCATTTACAAAAGAGATCATCTTTATACATAGGATATAAAAAATCCTTCCTCATCTGAATCAAATCTAGCACACCTCTCTATATATTAGGATATAACCCATCTTTCTAGCTAATTGATCCATGTTAGAAAATTGACATGTAGCTCTAATAGTGTGGATCTAAGCAACCTCCTATTTAGGTTCGGCCTATTAAAATTAAGTCTTAACCTATGATTTCATCTTCCCAAAGAGGGTAGTCATCCCATTCTCAATAACTTTCAGTCGAGTAGATATAGCTCTAAGTATATCCTCTAGACTCTACAAAAACACTTCGGATACAATAATCATACCTATCGCTGGAGTTGTAGTAGATGGGAGGGCAAGCTCTATAGATGCACCAAGAAAATTTGATATCAAAGTGGGGCTGAAGAAGAAGTAGCGTATGTCCCCTAGCCCTTATTACTACAATATAAAGCACCGGTATTATCCCATATATCTATATCTATACCAATACTCTTATCATCTCTGTGTGACTCATAAGGTGCTACAAAAACTATCGGCCCCTTACTATAGGCATATCGTGCTACTACCTGCTGTCTAGATCTCCTAGAAGTGCTCGAGCCTGTCAAAAACTTCAGATTCTTTGTCATTGCAGTAGCAGTAATATTCACCCTCTTATTAATACCTAGTAACACAAGTATACCTACCTCTTCGCATATCTTCTAGATCATACAAGGAAATGATAGGTTAGTCCGCTCTCTAAAAGCACTCTTATATAGCTCATACTTAAAAAAGGTAGCAAACTTAATATCATTACCATCCATCAAGCAGACAGCCAATGTAGCTCCTTCCCATATTAATTCATTATCTAATATCATGGGAATAAGGAGATATTAATTCAACAACCACCAAAATATAGTCTCTAGTATCAACAGGCCCTTCTTAATCATAGCTTTCCTTTAAATCTATGAGGCCTCATCACCTAGTGGTGAAATATAACTGGCTATCTACCTAGCTATCTCGAGTCTCTCAGCCTTGTGCTCAGCATCCCACATAATATAACGATCCCGTATGATCCTTAATATGTGGTCAAACTATGCTATGGATGCTGGTGTAATATAATCTAGGCCAAATATCACTCTGTGGATAGTCTTCTTTCTTACATCAACTCTGACCCCTATGACTAGTATGTGATCAAGCTGCGGCTATCGTGCCAATCGAATAAAGCCTGGATGATGGCGCATGAGAAGGACTATGATGGATCTATAATATGCATAAAACACATGCACCATAGGTAGGCTATAAGAACTGAGTGGCCTATTAATCCACCAAGATAATGCCTACCAAATATTTTCTTTAATTATGGTAACCTCTGTAGCCTCGATAATTTAATCATGAACTCCACAAAAATATATCGCGTAGGCCTGCCTAGATTCTAAAAAGTGAAATCAAGCTAAAAAATATGTTGCATCACTTCCACACACCACTTTAGTTGTCCCTCCTCGGGCTAGTGCAGGTGCGGGTGCCTGTTGTTCAACATGGGATACCTGTGTTATATCCTTCTTAACTAGGGTACCTCTATCTGTTGTGTATAAATAGTGGTACCCTCTTCATACTGGGGCACTACTGATGACTGCTCCTTCTCAACCTCTTTAGAAGAATTGTAGGATCCTTCCTTATCACCATCATTACCATTGGGTGGAAGAGTATGTGTTGGTGATATCCTCACAGGCTTTATCCTCAGACATGTTGCAGATATTTGACAAGCCAGACGAGTCTGTCCTTGTGTGACTCTGCGAGTCGCTAAAACTGTAGCATAAATATGGCATTGTCTCGAATACTCCTATACTGAACCATTAAGCTCAGAAGACTTTGCCCGTCTCCTCGAAGTACAAACTGCTTTCTTCTTTGCTGCTTTATGTGCCAAGTATTCCTGAAAAATCAAATATTAGTTTCCAATGAAAGTGAGGGATAGTGAAGTTGAAGAAAAACTCAAAATTCAAAAAATTCAAATTTTTGCTAACTTTTCACACCCCGATGATATATTTGAGATCCCAAAAAGTCCAATGTATACACACTAATTAAAATTCATGACTTTCTAATCAAAAAAACAAGTTCAACTAATCCAATTACTTGGTTCATTCAAGCTCAACTTCTGGTAGGGGCCTATACATACAATTTTAACTCGTAACGAGGCCCTACATTATGATTTTAGGCTATTTCAATGCTCTGATATACAAGCATGATAGTTTCTATATATTAAACCATGTACTATACATATGAACTTGTTTCAACATTAGATAAAGCATTATACAACCATTAAGAGACAAGAAAGTTACCTCTTATATGAATATCCGAAAGATAATAATGAAGAACTCAAGAAAAACTGCGGTTGAATTTTTTTTAACATGTTGGGACAAGTTGGTCTATCAAACAAGAATCAATCACGTCTTTTCTTAACTGTGCGGTTGGTTTATGTTTAATGTGGGAAGTTTGAATTGAAATGGAAAATTGATGTTTTGAGGATGAGAATAAGTTAGAATAAGGGTTAGAATATTTTTATATAGGTTAGGGGATACAATAGGCCATATTAAAATATTGGTGGGCCCAAAATATTAATTAAAAAATGGGCAAAATTTTCGACCTAGTCGTGGAACCTACCCGCGCCTGGTACCAGTGGTCGGGTCTTGGGCTTAGGTAGCACTTCTAACCAGCAGGTGCTGGGCATAGGTTCTAGGCCAAAGCTTTTGGCTCACTTTTCTACAACCTCAGACATGATGTGGCAACACTTTTCCCGGTAATAATGGTCCTACAACCTATGTTTTAGGTCTCAAAAGTAAAATTAGGTGCAAAGTCCACAACTTACCAATTCTCATCTTGATAATTTCAACTTTTAAATTTTCTAATAAACTTACCGTGTGGAAATTCTGACAATGATAGGCTGATCGCATAGTCCCCTTACCTGGAAAGCAATGAATATATAAATGTTTACCATATTCCATATAAGATCCAAAATTTAATAGCATACCAAAAAAGCAAAAAATATAATCACTAATTATAGTGTGTTACCTCCCAGTTAGCGCTTGACTTAACATTGCAGTACGACATGCCTATGTTTGTTACTTAGACATCACCAACAAGCCCATGGATTTCTTTCTATGCAGTATTTGATTTAACATTGCGACATGACGTAGGTATCTTAACTACTCAGAATTCATTAAGATTCCCATAGAAATATCCTCTAGGGTCAACAATATAATTAATCACCAACATCATCCTCATGTCGGTTTACCGTTTCATTGACTTTTGGATGTTGAATATTGTCTCCTCGTCTTTGACTCAGAATTTTTTCTCAGCCTTTTCCATGTCAACCATAGCTATATTTGAGGCCATGAATGGTCTTCCTAAGATAGTAAGTATCTTGGTGTTAACCTCATAGTCTAAGATGATAAAGTCAACTAGGAAAATGAATTTTTCCACCCTAACTATCACTTCACAAGAGATTCCCACAGGGTTCTTCACTATTGGGTCAGCCATAACTAGCCACACTGAAGTCGGTTCTGGAGTGTTCAAGCCTATTTTCTTGAAGATAGCCTGAGGCGTCAAATTGATGTTGTCCCCTAAATTACACAAGGCTTCGGCAAACCTGGATGAACCAATAGTATATTGCATAGTGAATTCTTTAGGATTACTCTTTTCCTTTGCGAAGGACCAAGTCATGACTGCAATGCAGTGGTGCATACCCTAAATATCCTCAAAAGTTTCTCGTATCCTTCTTGTGACTAAATTTATCCTAAACCTGGCGTATCCATAAATCCTATCTAATGCCACAAGAAGAGGTATATTCACACTCAATTCTCTTTGAATCATAATGAACCACTTGAACTTACCTTCTTTTTTTCTACATCAGTCACTGAGGAGAAGGTGGGGGTGGTCTCAAAGTTTTTCTTACCTCTTGCTCAGTGACTGGATCCTTACCTTTATCTTTAGCAATAGTATTATTGTCATCTTCTACTTTCTCTAACTCAACAACATATGTCTCAGCATCAACAACTTCAATAGCACGAATTGGGGGATCCATTGTAGTGACACCACTCCTTGTAGTAATAGCAAGTATATGACCATCATTTTTCAAAATTTTCACTATGTTACTCAGAAGGGTACCTGGCTGTCTCTTGTCCAGAGTTGCTGACATCTGCCCAAACTAGTGCTCCAAATGCTTGATAGTAGTGGCATGCGACTCGACCTTCTGGGTCAATCTAGAAATATCAACGTTAATTACATTAATGATGGTTTCCTAATTTTCCTTGCCCTTCACCAATTTAGCATGCATATTTTCCATTCTAGATTTGGCATCGCATCTACTGTATGGAATGTATCAATATCCCTTCTCTCTATAGTTATCCTTATTTCATTAATCACCATCTCTCTCTCTTCTATGGTCTCTATACCTATCATAATAGTTCAACCTTGGTTCCCTTGTCTTTGGGCTTGAAACTCACCATCTGATGATCCTGGTAGTTAGCTTCTTGTTCAAATTTAAACTCATATGATTTGGAAGCTTCCCCTATGCAATTGTGTTCCACGATTGCAATGTGCTAACCATCTTTACTGACCATGATGGCGGATTGAGGACTGTGGTCTCGATAACTGAGGCTGATGTAGTACAGCTTTTCAGCTGCACTCTTCTTTGCTCCCTTTTTATCATTTTTTGATCCAATCCACATCTTTTAATCTCCTCAACTCTATGCCTACATATAGTGCATATTAGTTCATTTACTCATATATATGTCTCATTTATTCATTCAAAAAAAGATAATGTACACGAATGTTGAGTGAGAATAAGAGGTAAAATCACCACTATTCAGTAGTCTAGAACACAAAACTATATTACCTTGATTGAAAATCAGTCGTAAGTGAACACTAAGATAGTGTGTTCCCCTAGCATCTCAACTTCATAGGTTTCTCGTGTGTTTTTTATCCAACACAATACTAGGTATGCACAATCGATAAGTTATGTACCTCCTACGGTCTTTTGGATGAGTAGGGGGATTTCACCCTTTACCTAATAAGACTCAGGATGTTGCGTTACTAACCTTTATCCTTGTCTAGTTAACTATCACCTTTTCAGTCTCAAGTTATTAGATAAAGGCTATTAATTATTCAAATATACCATTGAGTTGCAATGGATCGACTATTAGCTGGCCAATTAGGTAATGTCTCTAAATCATAAGTACAAAAACTATCACGGTAAAATCAAAATAATGAGCAAGGTATTTGCGCTCATGTACCTTAATCTGTTAAGAAAATAAGCAATAGTATGACCTTATTATATCAACTCACAACTGAGACCAACACCAAAAGCGTCACAAAATAGTGAATCCCTCACTTCAAATAGGAAGAGCTAACAACGGATTCTTAGTTAGAAAATACTTGAGCCTTCCTAAGTTCAACTTACACTTCCCGGACCATAGGAAAGGAACCTCCATTCGAGTCAATCTGTTCAGAGGGGCTGAAATATTAGCATAGCCCTCCACTAAGTAAATATAACAACTTGCCAAACCAATGAAGCTACCAACCTCAGTTGGAGAGTAGGTCTAGCCCAATTCCAAATACCCTCTATCTTGGTTAGGTGTACAATAATACCATCCTTAGGCACCACATTGCTAAGGAATGTCACTAACTCAAGACAAAACTCACACTTGGAGAATTTGGCATAAAAGCAAATGATATCTCAAAGTCTGGAGCACAATCCTCAAATATTGCATATTCCTCTCACTACTCCTTGAATACAGAAGGATTTCATCAATGAACACAATCACAAAGGAGTCCAAATAAGGCCTACATACACGATTCATCAAATTCAGGAATGCAACTACGTCATTAGTAAACCCAAATGACATCACTAACAACTCATAATGACCATAATGGATCCTAAAACTTATATTCGGGATATCCTCAACCCAATTCCTCTACTGGTGGTAACCAGACCACAAATCAATCTTAGAAAACACTGCTACACCCAAAAGATAGTCGAACAAATAGTCTATGTGATACATAGGATAATGGTTTTAACTATCACCTTATTAAGACACCTGTAATCAATGCACATTTGCATGGAACCATCCTTCTTCTTTACAAACAATCATGAAGATCCCCTTGGGGACACACTTAGTCTTATAAAACCTTTACCAAGAAGATCTTGAAGTTGAGAATTTAGTTTATTAATCTTGAAAAGAGACATATGGTAAGTTTCCATAGAAATAGGTTGGGTGCTAGGCTCGAGGTCAATAGAAGACTCAATCTCATGTACAGGGGGAATGCTAGACAAGTTGGTAAAGAACACATTATGAAACTCACAAACAATAGGAATAAATTCAAGCGATGAACTCTCCACATAAATCTCACTAATATAAGTGGGATAAGACCCGAAACCGCTTGACAAAAGTCTCCTAGCACAAACATAAAAGATAATCCCCATCGATTCATGACTAATTGATCCTTGATACACAATTAGAGGTATGCTACGCATGGCTAAGATAATACCCTTAGAAATATACTCCATGACTACATGAAAATGTGATAACAAGTTCATGCTCTAAATCACACCAAAGTCCAACATATCAAGAATAATAAGATCAACAAAAGTGTCAACATCTCTAACTATAAATATAAATAATCTGAATACTCGATCCACTACAAAACAATCACCCACATCAGTAGATATGTTCAAAGACAAAAATTATAAATCACTACTCAAATCCAACTATGCTGCATAAAAAGTATATATATAAGAATAAGAGCATCTCGGATCAAATAAAACAAGACCTGGCTTGAAGCAAACAAAAATTATACTTGTAACTACAACATTCGAAGTCTCAACCTTTTGTTTAGTAGGTACTACATATATTTAACCATCCCCATCACCTGGCTAGGCACCTGATCGAACATCTTATCCTTTTATCTAGAGAACCACCTCTAGCATCATAGTAACTACCCTTATCAACATGAGAACCACTATAGCCGTAGGGATAAACTTCTCTAGGGAGGAAACACCCAAAGATGAAATAACTAGCGCCCCACGGCTAGGGTAATCCAACAAATAGTGAACATAGAGTCCACAAGTAAAACAAGAATGGTGAGTAGAACAAGAACGAATAGATTTGACTAACTCAGAATAACCACTTGTCTAGACTTATCGAAAGATAGAACTCTCAAAGATTGTTAACACCTTTACTAGGGCGATTACTTGTACCTGGCTGCTCAATATCAGTATTTTGAAAATCAACCTAAACTAGTTGACTAGTATAACCAAGACGCTGAAAAGATAGATGCGGAGACTACCCAACATTAGAACTACCAACACTGAATTGGGAAGTACTATGGCGCCCTTTTTATCTACCCTACAATCTTGGCCTCTTATCGTGGACCTTTCTACCCTCACAGTGCATCTCTTCTATCACCCTAGGAAAGTCCAACACCTCAGCAAAAGTGCTACCTAAAACGACTAAACTCTAACTAGCATACGAATGGGGAGTCTTAACTATCTAAAAAAGTAGGGAACTCTCTCTTACTCAGAGTTAAAAATATAACTCATATGCCTGGATAACTCATAGAAATGGGCCTTATACCCAGTAATTAATCCCTCAACCTATCGCCAAGGTGGTGCGACATTGACATTTTCAAGAATATCTTGGAAAACTACGTCTAAGACAAGGGAGAAGATTCGACTAGTTTAGAATCTATAAAACCTATACACTAATTACAAATAGACAAATCTGACAATAATATGGTTTAACCCACACCACGAGTCTTAACAAGGCCTAAAGCATGAAGAATGTCCTCACAAATAATAAAAAATCATACACATCCTCACCTGTAGTGCTAGAAAAGTTAGGCAAACCAACCTCAAGAATCTACCCAACATCTTTTTCTCCTCAGAAAACATAGCAGGCTGGATAGCAACTGGCTGAGCAACTACTTGGTGAAAAACTTCCGTTGTAGGGGGAACCTCAACTCTAGAAGCCACATTTATAGGCTACGCCCCTGCGTCAGGGGGAGTCTTCTGATAACACACCACCAATAATGTCTAAAAGATGAATGAAGCAATTTTAGCAATGAAGAAGGAACAAAATAGGGTGGGGCCTTGGCTGGTCCCTGGCCTACCACTAGTTATAGTGAAAAAATCTTTAGCTGAGGTCTAGGAATAGGGTCTAGGGAAGGTGGCCTATCTTGGTCTCTACCTGGGGACATATACCGAGGTTATTCTCGACCTCTAGGTCATCCACAAATAAGAGTTGGATCCTTGGGCATGGTCTTAGGACCCTCATCTCATATAGATATAACACTTGTCTTGACAATCTACAAAAGCAAAAGCAAAAGGTCATGGGAATATTCTATAAACCAACTCAAACTTTTAGTACAATATGAGTAAAAAAAGTAAAGAACTCCTTAGAAAGTGTCATAGCCCCCCAAACATAGAAAATTGATGTCAACGTTGCAATTTGCAGGACTCTAGTAGACACTTGATCTTGTACCAGCAATACTGATGAAACCTAGGATCTAATATCAATTTTTCACGACCTAATTTTCAGGTCATGATGGAGCCTACTAAATCATAGTAGCAGGTAAGACAACACCTTAACCTAGAGCTAACACAATGGGTTAATTCGGTAAGAAATGCCATTATAGGCAAAATTCAATAAACAAAAACGAAAATATAAACTAAGTGTTATAAAATAGATAAACAGTAATCATAAAATACCAATCCCACAGCCTGGTAGAGTTAATGCAAGAGTAGCTAATGTCAATAATACAACTAAAGAAACTTAGAGTATAGTAAATACATCTAACTCAAATGCTAAAAACTGAATATAAAAGATAGGTGGAAAGTGGGTAGCTCAAACTCGAAGCGCTCACCCTATTTCTGAGACTCAATAATCTATTGAGCAATGGTCGACGATAACCACTAGTACTCAGATATGTACCAAAAAGGTATAGAAATGTAGTATGAGTACCAAAACCATGGTACTCAGTAGGCATCAATGCCAATAGAGCTAAGTCATGATATAAAGATGATATGATGCAAGATAATAGTGAATAAGTCAATGTAATGAATCGAACCTTAATCAACAATCAGATACTATATAAAATAAGTACTTAAATGGAGCTTTCGTATAACATAAGCTATTAACACATGCCAACATCATCGTACACAAGTAACAAATAATTCATAACCATAATGCTTCAAAAAGTCTAGCAATAAGAAAACAAAATTATAAAGTTAGGGCCCATACTCCAAATGGTGCATATAGTAAAGAACTCATCACTGTATCCTATACTATGGGAGATTACACCATAAAGAGATAATAATATGGAATTCAACTAACAACATTCCCAAAACTCATTATTTTCAACTGTTATCCACATTTATTATACATCAAAAGTTTTACCCAGCTTTTATTAGTTACCAAGAAAACTGGATAACATTAATCCATTCTATTACCTTCATTACCCACTTATTATCAATACCTATTGGCTACTATTTATTAGTTAAGCTAGGATTTCTAACTAGTCCATTAGATTTCTAACAATCACATGATCATAGTCATCTATTAGGTAACTCTTCACCACATAGCCATATAAATTGCCAACTATTCATAACAAACCATTATTTATTACTAACATTACTCACTAAGTGAATCCTCATTTTATAACTAGTTTCCCACTTACAAACTATTCATGATAAATTATGTCAACAGTATCCATCACTAGTCCTTAGTCCTCCTATATTTTTAACTACACCACCTTAGTTACATATAACACTAGTGGGCTACAACCAATATCCAAATGCCTACCCACATTACATAAAAACAAGTGTATAAGAATGTGAGCATACAATTGACATACATAAGGCTAGCCAAACTCAAACTTGTAGATGTACTAAGAGGTACATCAACAATCAGCCTCCGAATTTGATGGATATATCATCATAGTCACTCTCCAGCCATTTTTAGCTTCATCATCATTATCACAATATCCTATAGCCTTGCCAGGTATCAATGTCATCACCATAACCTCCTTCAACCTTGCTGGAGTTTAAACATTATCACACATCCTCAAGCCTTATTGTGTATAAATATCATTAAAATAGGTAAATCAATGTAAATAATAAAAGAAAAACCCCACAAGGTCTTAGGTAAATGACGTGCCCCATGACAGCTATGTAAAATACAAAACCCACTAAGACAAAAGTAAATAAACATAATGGAGAAGTAAAGAAGTGTATACCTCCAATACTCATCATTCATCTTCAGTGCCAATTATTCAATAGATATGTATTGAGATATCTATATGCATATATATATATATATATAACATGAGTATTACAACCATCATTGGATTTCCAATATAATTAGGAGCATAACTTCCCATGTAGTCAATTATTATGCCTTCTAGAATCATTAAGTCCATGATTCACAATATTAACAATGTGAGGGCTTATGAGAATGGTTACTAGTTTGGTTACTAAATAAGAATACAATATGATTAATGACGTAGCCCAGAGCTTGAAACAATAGCTTAATCAATGTGTCACGTGATAACATAGACATGGGCTTAATTGATAGCATAAACCATAGTTACTCATAGCATTAATGCTAATTTAGTCAACAAACCATATACATAACTTCTAATGTCATCACCATAATCTATCTACTTAATTTAACCAATATACTACAAGGGATCATTTCCTAGGCATTTAGTATTTGTCTAAGGTCTTCAAGAGAACTACATTATTCAAATCTTAAGGTAGGTCAAAAGACTCCTTCTATTACCCCAATTGCTTTCTAAGTCAAACTTCTACCTAGTACTAGGCTAATGAATATAAATCAAGTCTTAGATATGTATCAAGCCACCAATAGTCCTCAGATATTTCCCAAACACAACACCAAACTCAACCATAGTATCTAAGGCACTTCTACTAATGTAAGCACTAGGGTCAACTACCTTCAACATGAGAGACATATTCACTCATATCCAACTAGTGTAACTAAGGCATCCCTTATGTTAGACATCAGACACGGAGTCTAATTTCCTAATGTTCAAGCCTACAAGTCAAGCGTTTAAATCTATAAGTTCTAGTGACCTAATTGAGTTAACTAATCCCAAGCCTTACAATTCATAAATCCAACACCTAAAACCCTTCCCAAATCTAACAAGTTAAAACAATTATACTATAATATAGCTCAATCTAACAAGGAATCTGTCTAACCAACCTCAAACCCAAAGAAAGCTCCCAAACTACTAAACCTTAAATTTTTCTTCCCAAGAATCTTCATCAAGGTCAAAGATATCAAAAACACAATCTACACATCAATATGAAAATATTGATACCCATATTACACCATTATGCTTCAGGTAAAAAAAAAACACCAAAAACCCCAATTAGGTCCCATATATGCACAACATGTTTTCAAATTAAACCCAATATTTATACACCATTAAGAAATCATAACCCTTAATAATTGGGTAAAGACTATGCTTATTTTTGCTAAAATCAATCCCTTATGCTATTTAAGGTTTTGGTCAAGAATTTAAGAAATTCAAGCATTAAATGGAAGGATTCATACCTCAAATCCATTCTTAATCATAAAAATATATGTTTACTAAGCTCACAAGACATTCGCAAGACTCAATTTGAGTTTAGAACATCATATTAGGGTTCTTTGTCTCCAAGATGAGAGAAAATTGCCCAAAATGTTGCATAAAGTTCCTTTAAATACTCTTCTAAGTCGAAGAGATACCGCTACCACTGTCCATGGATCATCATCATGTTAGTGAGAAGATGGAACCTCTAAACCCAATCGCGACATCCTCTGATTGCACCAGGTGACAGCTAAAGCTTGGAAAAGTTTGAAAGTTTCGACTAATGCCTTAGGATTTTTTTGGAGCTATTGGCTTAGTCAGAATTTCCTTTCATGATTGTTTTACTAGAGTTTTTGCTTGAAGGCCATTTGGAACCAGCGAAGACTTCTAAATAAGGGATTGACTTTAAAAACCAATTGAGTTGCCTGGTATTTGAGCTATTAGTTACAACAGGTCATAATTTACTTTGGCCAGCTATGGAAAAGCTCTAATACTAAAAATAAGAAGAAATAATAAAATGACCCATAGGGTCATTAAATTCATAGAAATAGGTCTGCTGCTAGGATCGAGATCAAAGAAAACTCAATCTTAAAGACAAGGTGAATATTAGGAAGGTTGGTAGGGAAGACATTAGGAAAATCAGAAACTACAGGAATAAAATCAAGCAACAAACTCTGCATGCTAGTATCATAATATATGCAGTATAAGACTCCCAACCCCTGGAAATTAGTGTCCTAGCACTAATATAAGAAATAAAGCCCATTGGCTCATGGCTAATATTTCACTGCCATATGAATAGGGGTATATCGGGCATAGATAAGGTAATGATCTTGGAAGAATAATTCAAGACTGCATGATAGTGGGATAAGCAGTCTATGCCAAAAATCACATAAAAATCCACCATCTCTAGAGTAATAAGATCAGCATAAGTATTAATATCAGTAACATTTATAATAAATAATCTAAAAATATTATACTCTACTATTGAATTACCTGCAGGAGTATACATACACAATGGCACAGATAATAAATCCCACGACAACTCCAACTATGCTGCATAATAAGCAGATATATAAAAATAAGTGGATCTTAGATCAAATTAAGAAGGGGTCTACTAGTGTTACACCAGAATCATACATGTAACAACATCATCTGAAGTATCAACCTCAACCCGTGTAGGTATGAAAAAAAACTAACCATGATCACCACCTGGAAGGATACGAGACCAACTTTGTACATGGCATACCTAAGAACCTCCTCAAGTACCCTAGGAACCATCCACACAACCATGAGAACCACCTCTAGATAAGTGATAAACTTCTATAATAGAGAAAGGATCCTGAGTTTAAAGAACAACCATCCCACAACTAGGTCACTCTCAACAATAATGACCAAGACATGAACAATAATAAAAAGCTTCTTAAGCAGAACCCGAATCAATAGATCTAACTGACCAGGAACAACTGCCATGACTAGAATGACCAGAAGATAAACCCCTGAAAGACTAACCGCCTCTCTAGCTAGGGCAGTCACTGTCACTAGACTTACATCTACCAATAACTTGAACTGCTACCTAAATAGGTCGACAAGGCTAACTCTGAGTCTGATTGGATGGATGTGAAGAATACCCATCATTAAAAATACTACCCTTAAATTCAGGCTTAATAGCGCACACAAACTTTCCATCTGAGGTCATTTTGACTAAATATGGGTCCCACATATATATTTCATTTTCTTAACTCTCTAACTAATAGGTCAAAATGATTTGGGGTGCCCTAGGACCTGAACCAAAGGTCTAACTAGACTAAAGTTTACATTTTAAAGTTGTTGGTGCCGTTAGAATTTGCATACACGGTTGTTTCATTGAATTTTTTGCCCAGTGCCAATTTGTAATAGGTAAAGACTTCAAAATATAAATTTGTTCTAAAAAACTAAATACACAACCTGCTAACCAAACTATCAATCACAACAAGTAAATATTACTTAGGCCAGCTATGGAAGATATCCAACGAGAAAATAACTAGAAATATGGAAAATAACCTAAATGGTCATTACTACCACACATATATAGTAAAAGCAAAAATACAAATTCCTGATAACTTAAATTATCATAAAACATTATGTCACAATTTAAGAACTACTAAATATATCTCAAATGTCAAAGATAAAATGATAGTCCAAAAAGGATAAAAATCTATCTCAGAATACTGAATAAGGAACAAAATAGCTATGAGAAGGTGGTAGGACAACCCTTGAGCCATAGCATGACTGCTACCTAGAATATACTCTAAATGTCGCCTAAAGTAGCTATCGGTGTAGCACACTCATACACAGATCTACAATAAAAGGGTGTAGTAGGGATGAGTATGGTCAACTTGTAATCAGTATGTATCATAAGCTAACTAAGTAAAGTAGAAACTGAAGCATACAAATGCAAACTATGGGCGCACCACCTACAATCATAAAATTTCCCAAACAATAGCCCACACCGTCTCCACTAACAATTGTACTCTATACATATAAAAAAATATAGGAAGAAAAAAAGGAACAAATATACACATAGACCAAACACAAGTATATGGAGATAAAAAAAATGGATAGATATCAAGTCAAGGACAAAAATGCAATCACAAAATAAACATTATATATGGAATGTAACAAATATTATGATGATGATGATTTGATGCATGAGGTCATCACATCACCCCTGTATACACTTGTTGAGCTGTTATCCTAAGGTAGGACCCATACGGTGTTCATTAAACTATATACAACATATATTTAATAAAAATATCTATATCTCTTCTTCGACAAACACATTCGAAGAGGGTTTTAATAATGCCATATTTTTTTGTCAAAGAAAGCTAGTAATTCTAGTATTTCCATAATGGTACCAATGTTTCATAAATGAATATGATAGGAGGATGTAATGCTCACAACCAACCAAAATGAGAATGTCTAATAATAAACCAACATACCAACAAAGTGAGCCAAAAATCCATACAAATCAATCAACTATCCATGATCTATTATAATCTAGAAATAATCAAGTTGAATATGCAAGATAATATCATAGATTCCATATAAATCCCAAAATCTAGTCTTTTTCCCACCAAAAATAGTAAACCAAAACATACATATACCAATAACTGGCAGTAAAATCACATAAGACCCACATGGTCTCATTTAGCAATTTATGTCTCAAGATCACCAAATATTATCTACATAGGCCCCATACGAGCAGACAAATCACTAAATTTATTTTTTATGATGGAACCCTAACACCTCTAATGCCAAAACCAAAACAAATAAGCCTTTATTGTCGAGCTTCACCACACTCATGAGCTCAAAAATTAACTAAAACACACATACATAGTATTTTTTCATCAACAGAAAGACAACGATATCCTTTTTGCCTAATTCCAAATTGGGGTAAAAAGGGATCCCAAAATGACATTTTGGAAAAAGAAGTACAAAACCAAAATTTTTGTCAAAAAACTTATTTTTCATGATTAATGGACTCATAGGAGAAAACACTAGTGAAAACAAAATGAAATTGTGGTTTGAATAAAAAAAATGATTGTTTGGGTCTTCCAGGACAAATTCCTTAATTTTACCTTTCTATCCATATTTAAAAAGATTTAAATAATAAAATTAGACAAAAGTAGTTCAAATAGGAGTTTTGAAGCTTAGTCAATCTTAGAAATGGAAGGAAATATTCAAAAACTTGATCCTCAAGCTCTAAATCTAAAATATAGTGTAAAAATTACAAATATAAGGTGTATAGATTACACAAGCATCCTTTAAGAAATCATCAAGTCACATAAGTGACTATCTCTTAAGAGGCTAGGTATCCCATATGCGATACTTTACCTATCCATAAGTATCACATATAAAACACTGAAGTCATATAACTGACATTTTGCTACTCATTTGGGTCACTTAAGTGAAAAAAATATCAATTCAATGGGTACACTAGTTAGAGATTTAGAGAATTCCATGTCTCTATGGACCCCTTGTGTTTCAAAATAAATCTTGAAAATGCAAACATACAATGATACCTTTTAAAATTCAAATCTATGGACTCAATGACGATATGATAGATTGTCAAAAAATGTCATTTTTAGAGAGTTAACCCTTGAAATCCAATTTTACAACTTTCAGAATGAAGAGCTAAAATGAGATATAAAAAACATAAAACCACACCAATTATATTATCAATCTTGAATCGATGTTCCAAATCTATTGGCATAGTCTATTTTTTCATCCGATGCACAAATCAAAAAATATTGACTGGAGTTAACTAGAAATCTTTTAAGACCATCAAATACCATTATCTCAATCAAATTATACAGAAAAACATCAGAAAATATATTAAATATCCCCAGAACCAAAAAATACCGTAATGCAACCACAAGGAGAGGTAAAATGGTCAAATAATAGAAAGATAATTATTTCATACACATCATTAAAAGTTAGGTCATTACATGTAGGAAGAGCACAAGACCAGCCCCCACTAAATTGCAAATGTATTAGAGGGGTTAAAGTTGATTTATCTAAGAAAACTATTTTTTTATTATTATTTTAGCTAGAGTTTATGGGGCTAGCAACTATAGTAAGGTTTGAATTTAGATTGACATTCAAAAGGAGTAAGGGGTATAAGAGAGCCTAACTAAATAGAGCATAGAAGAGATTTAACAAGTTAGGTTGCTCATCAAATCGATAAACTTGATGTTAATGTCCCTTGGGTTAAGGGAAAGGCAAGGATAAAGAAATCCTCATTGCGCTTAACACTGAAGTTTTGGTGAAACATTGTAAGGCATAGACTGAGTTAGCTAGCTGCAGATAATGTGCTCAGATGGGTTAGTATTTTATTTATTGTCTACCTCATGGTTGTCTATGACATAGTCTTTGGCAGGTGGATTCGATATTAGATTTAGGAGAGGTCTTTCCATGAGATCACAATTATTCTTTTCCATTACTTGATATAAAAAATTTGTGATGTGCCAGGAGTAATAGTCTTGCTAAATATTGATCATAGTTTTGAGGCTACTCAGATAACTAATAGTAGGTTTATTAGAGATGATGTCAAACTCGTTGTGCTATATAAGGGATAACCTTTTATATCTTTAGGTTAAAATAGTATTGATTGTACTTATAGGTTGGTTCAGCATGTTTATTGGTAGATATTAGGTGACGATACTGATAAAGGTAGCCAGAGGGTAGATCATTCTCCCACGATAGGAAATATGGGGGCTACAGCACTTCAGGCCCAGCTTCTACTTCTATAGAGACACCTTGCCTGCCTATTTTAGGCCTAGTTATAGTACTGCGTAAGGTTTCACAATACTTTTTAGATCAGCAGTAAGAGTTAAGTAAGCACTAAACACAGTCAAATTAGGCCTTAGGTATTGCATACAATATAGGCATTTAAGGTGAAAGTAGATGCAAGGATGATGGTCACTATAAAATAGTTTACTAGATAGGTACATAGATGAATTGATAGTTTTATGGTCTGAATGGGGGATCAACTCTACAAGGCTCAGGTGCTTGACTTATTCATCTTGTGAGAGGAAGTGGATACTTTTAGATTA
>JAPEIP010000004.1:150290201-150344397 GCA_026120095.1 Capsicum chinense | reverse complement strand
GTTTGAATAAAAAAAATGATTGTTTGGGTCTTCCAGGACAAATTCCTTAATTTTACCTTTCTATCCATATTTAAAAAGATTTAAATAATAAAATTAGACAAAAGTAGTTCAAATAGGAGTTTTGAAGCTTAGTCAATCTTAGAAATGGAAGGAAATATTCAAAAACTTGATCCTCAAGCTCTAAATCTAAAATATAGTGTAAAAATTACAAATATAAGGTGTATAGATTACACAAGCATCCTTTAAGAAATCATCAAGTCACATAAGTGACTATCTCTTAAGAGGCTAGGTATCCCATATGCGATACTTTACCTATCCATAAGTATCACATATAAAACACTGAAGTCATATAACTGACATTTTGCTACTCATTTGGGTCACTTAAGTGAAAAAAATATCAATTCAATGGGTACACTAGTTAGAGATTTAGAGAATTCCATGTCTCTATGGACCCCTTGTGTTTCAAAATAAATCTTGAAAATGCAAACATACAATGATACCTTTTAAAATTCAAATCTATGGACTCAATGACGATATGATAGATTGTCAAAAAATGTCATTTTTAGAGAGTTAACCCTTGAAATCCAATTTTACAACTTTCAGAATGAAGAGCTAAAATGAGATATAAAAAACATAAAACCACACCAATTATATTATCAATCTTGAATCGATGTTCCAAATCTATTGGCATAGTCTATTTTTTCATCCGATGCACAAATCAAAAAATATTGACTGGAGTTAACTAGAAATCTTTTAAGACCATCAAATACCATTATCTCAATCAAATTATACAGAAAAACATCAGAAAATATATTAAATATCCCCAGAACCAAAAAATACCGTAATGCAACCACAAGGAGAGGTAAAATGGTCAAATAATAGAAAGATAATTATTTCATACACATCATTAAAAGTTAGGTCATTACATGTAGGAAGAGCACAAGACCAGCCCCCACTAAATTGCAAATGTATTAGAGGGGTTAAAGTTGATTTATCTAAGAAAACTATTTTTTTATTATTATTTTAGCTAGAGTTTATGGGGCTAGCAACTATAGTAAGGTTTGAATTTAGATTGACATTCAAAAGGAGTAAGGGGTATAAGAGAGCCTAACTAAATAGAGCATAGAAGAGATTTAACAAGTTAGGTTGCTCATCAAATCGATAAACTTGATGTTAATGTCCCTTGGGTTAAGGGAAAGGCAAGGATAAAGAAATCCTCATTGCGCTTAACACTGAAGTTTTGGTGAAACATTGTAAGGCATAGACTGAGTTAGCTAGCTGCAGATAATGTGCTCAGATGGGTTAGTATTTTATTTATTGTCTACCTCATGGTTGTCTATGACATAGTCTTTGGCAGGTGGATTCGATATTAGATTTAGGAGAGGTCTTTCCATGAGATCACAATTATTCTTTTCCATTACTTGATATAAAAAATTTGTGATGTGCCAGGAGTAATAGTCTTGCTAAATATTGATCATAGTTTTGAGGCTACTCAGATAACTAATAGTAGGTTTATTAGAGATGATGTCAAACTCGTTGTGCTATATAAGGGATAACCTTTTATATCTTTAGGTTAAAATAGTATTGATTGTACTTATAGGTTGGTTCAGCATGTTTATTGGTAGATATTAGGTGACGATACTGATAAAGGTAGCCAGAGGGTAGATCATTCTCCCACGATAGGAAATATGGGGGCTACAGCACTTCAGGCCCAGCTTCTACTTCTATAGAGACACCTTGCCTGCCTATTTTAGGCCTAGTTATAGTACTGCGTAAGGTTTCACAATACTTTTTAGATCAGCAGTAAGAGTTAAGTAAGCACTAAACACAGTCAAATTAGGCCTTAGGTATTGCATACAATATAGGCATTTAAGGTGAAAGTAGATGCAAGGATGATGGTCACTATAAAATAGTTTACTAGATAGGTACATAGATGAATTGATAGTTTTATGGTCTGAATGGGGGATCAACTCTACAAGGCTCAGGTGCTTGACTTATTCATCTTGTGAGAGGAAGTGGATACTTTTAGATTAGAGGCTTTTAATTTAGCTGAGAGCTATGTTCGTATCATCCCTCCAATTATAACTTCCATTATACAATCTCTACCCATGCCACAACCACTATTATTTTATTTGTTTGCTAAGTAGGATGAGAGCAAGACAAGCAGCATGAACGAAAGAGAGTTTGCGTCGGTTATAAAGGAGGATTATAGGGATTTTGAGATTTAGTACCATATCAATGCGAGTGATTATGGCTACCACAAGTTCATCATCTAGTAGAGCACCACAGCTTTTTGGTGATATACCCCATATGCTACTTGATAGCCCTACTGAAGGCACTTCTTTATCCAGCCCTTAGAGGGTCTCAGGTATGTCCCTACACCCATAGCTTCCTTATTTTTCTAGTATGAACTGAGGACAGTGCATTAGTTTTATGTTAGGGGTGGTGGAGTACCAACCACCTAGATTTTTATTGTTGTGTTTCTTTTCCTAGGGTATTCTATCATTGTACAACTTACATGTTTAGGTATTGTGTTGTGTTTGTGATATTTGTTATGTTTTGTGTTTTTTAACTAGAATCAAAATGAGGACTAACGTTGTAGAGCTCGCATGTTCTGGTATTGTCTTGTGTTCATAATATTTTTTATGTTTTGTGTTGTTTAACAAGAAAAAAAATGTGGAAATTTGGTGTAGTTAATTTTTGTGTGTTTTTATGTATTTAATGATTACCCTTATAAAGTTTTTGAATTTTGTGTTGTGAATATATGTGTAACCATTGTTGATTCTTGTTATGACTTTATTATTAGGGATAAAATAATCACAGCTTAACATTGCAAGAATCAGATATGTAGTAGTTGATAATGTAACCCTGTACCATGTGTGCCCCATGTTTAACAAGATCATTTTGTCTATTTAATCCAGAACTTGCTCGGTTATTCTTCCCTAGATAGTAGGATAGTTGGTTGGGACATAATCATAGGAGAAATTTGAATAAGTCCCCTCTTAGCCAAAAAGATCAACCAAATGAGAATAAGTACTCCTTGAGCTCTAATTTAAGCCTAAAATGATCTATTTTCTTGTTCTAAACTTTTTACCTTCTCGTTTAATTACAATGAACCTAATTTGAACTTGCTCCCTCTTTGGACACTATGTACCTCAAGTCATACAAATCACCTAAGTTCAGGGTGGCTATCATAGGGGTGCATATTTTAAGATGGGGATGAAAAAAAGTATTTAATAAAAGAAAAAAAAATAGCATTGGGTGTTGTAAATAAATTAAGATAAAAAAGATAAAAAATTGAAAGAAAAAAATAAATGCAAATATTATAGCACACCTAATCCAAACAGTAATAAAGGAGAAAAATTGAGAATAATGGAAACCTGATTAAGTAGTGGAGCCAATATTGTAAGTATAGTGTCAAGGAGGGTAAATCACAATGTCCCATATATACTATACCTACCCCAAGCCTACATTAAAAGCCTGTAAAAGTCCAATAGTGATCCTAGCCCAACTATTTGAAAATCTAAGGTATAGAAAATAAGGGCAAGACTATGGTATTTTATGCATATTATTTAAACTTCTTTGAGAGTGTGAGTGTTTAATACAATCCCTACATTGAAATATATTATGATAAGTGTTCCTTGATCTCCAATTTTATCCTAAGGTGACCTATTTTCTTTTTTGAACCTTTTCACCTGCCCATTAAATTATAATAAACCTTCTTTGGCCCAGGTACCTCCTTGGACACTGTGTACCTCAACTAATACAAATTACCTAAGTTGAGCGTGGCTATTATAGGGGTGCATAGAGGAAGATGGGTATGAAGAAAAATGTAGAATAAAAGAAAAGAAAGTAGGGTTGGAAGTAGTAAAAAAATTAAGACAAAAATGAGAAAAAATGTTAGAAAAAAGAAATTCAAAGTTGAAGTAAAACACACCCAATATGAATATTAATAAAGGAGAAAATGGAAAATAATGAAAACATTGTTAAGCAGTAGATCCAATAATGTATGTGTAGTGTCAAGGAGGGAGAGTCACTAGGTCCCTTATATACTATACCTACCCCAATCCTTTATTACAAGTCTATAAAAGTCCTATAGTGATCCAAGTCCATCCATTTGAAAAAAAACGTATAGAAAATAAGGGTAAGGCTATGGTATTTTATGCACATTGTTTGAACTTCTTTGAGATTTTTAGTGTTTGGTGTAGTCCCTACATTTACATATATTGTGATAAAGTGAGAGTTGGGACTTTCTTGTTATGAAGGTACATAGGTTGTATTGTTAACTACTTATTTTCGGCGCTAGTGTCAATTGCATAAATGTTTGGTTATTTGTTGTAAACCTGATGCCATAACTTTAATCATATTATTTCATATTGTTATCATACATGGATCTACACAGTAGTTTTAAAAGTTATGAGTAGGAGGGTAGTAAATTTGAACTAAAATAATTTGACTATCGTAGGTGCCTAAGGTTTCTTTAAGTTAAGCATTGCGTTTGTTCAATTTTTTGTTAGTTATCTAAAGACATCCAAATATTCTAAGTAAAGAGTGCTATTGTCCTATGGTTTCATGGAACATTTTATGCTTAAAATAAGAAAATTGTGAATGTACATATGTATTTTTGTTAGATGTGATGTATGTTTGTGTTGATTTTGTAGGAAAATACAATTGGGAGAAAAAAATGACAAAATTGATGAAGAATTGCTGAGAAGGCTATCTACGAGTTAACCTACAACTCGTGGGTAGTACATATGAGTCGAGAGTAGTCATGTGGGATGAGTTCTGTAGACATAAGACTTAGTATCATTTCAACTAGCCTACCTATGAGTCGTTGGTACAACCTATGACCCATAGGTTACCACGTTGGTTGAAGAATCTATAAAGGTAAAGATGAACTCTGAATTCCATGATTCCTATGCATGATTGGTGAGTTTAATCCCCAACTCAACCAACAAATAATGATTTGATGCAAACTATAGTTTTCTAAACAATTTAGCATTGGTTTCCTTTTATATCTTCAAATACCCATTGGATATTTTATTGTTAGTTTATGCATATTATATACTTTGAAATTATTTTGAGCTATGAGACTATTATTGAACTTTGAATTATTATTCTTAGTTTTTAAGGTTTTCACTTTATTTGAGATTTAGTGTTGTCATTCTTATTATTTGTAAGTTTAACATTACGGTTTCATCTATGACATCTATGCCTGTTCTTAGAATCAAGAGTAGCTAAACCACATAACTAGGGATATGGGAATCTTTATGGCTTAACAAAGCATTATAATTGTATAGTAATTCTTGAATGGTGTTCTTTCATGTATTCGTATTTCCTTCATTTTAATTGCCATCTTAATGGTTTCAAGAAGTATGAACTCACATGTATTCTATACTTGCTTAATAAAGAGGAAGAAATTATGAAAAGAAGACTGCAATAGTAATTTTAAGCTATCAACCTTTATTTAATTAACTTGATACTATGAGCAGATAGTTAATTTGTCATCATAAAGAAAGGGTTAGTAATTTGATGTCCTGAGATCGAGACATAATGTGTGAAATTCACCTAAACCAATGTCAAGAGATGGTTAGGTGATACATAACTTGTTAGATCTTCCATTCAAGACACAGAGGTTGTTTGACGAGCATGAGAAGTCTACAAAGTTTTAAAGTTAGGGGTAATACAATCCTAGTATCAATCTCATATAGATAAAAACCCTAATTGCCAAGCATTATTACTATTGCTCTTATTCTTACAAAACCTTTTTTTTAATTTATGTAATTTTGAATTACATCAGCTAGCTCATGAAAGATTACTAACCTATTACTCATGGGATCAACCCCAACAAGTTTGGGTTCTATATTTGTCAAGTGATCGCTTCATACATTCTTGGTTCTGTAATTTGCGAGACATCATAGGATCCATAAGGTATAGTTCCAAAAGGTAGGGAAAATGGTTATAATGGTAGAGGTCATCCATAGAGTAGTAATAATAGTTCAAAGGTAGGTAGGGATGACATCTAACCAAACCAAGGTCGTGGAAATGCATATTGAGGTAGCACTCAAATCGATAAGGACAATACTTAAAAATCAGCATTAAGGCCCATTTCTATGCTTTTCCAGTAAGGCCTGATGTAGAAGTATCAGATTTTGTTACCACATGTATTATTAATGATTATGATTAGATGTCTAAAAACGTCCAAGAAATAACTCATTTTAGATGATGATACATTCACTGTAAAGACATAGTAACCCAACTAAGGTTGGGGTTGTATCCCAAAAGAACACGTTGTTTGACAGATCTCAGTGGTTACAATCAATGGATAAAACAAGAAAATAAAAGGGTGGATTTCCTTGTAGTAGTCTTGGATACAGAACAAAATTAACTTGGTTGAAAATCCATAATAAATAAACACTAAGTTTGTGTGTTCCTCAGGCATCTAAAATCCGTAGGTTTCTCATGCGGAGTTAATCCAACCTAATACCTTGCATGCAGAATTGATAAGTTGTATACAACCTATAGTCTTTTAGACGAGTAGGAGGATTTCACCCTTTACCAATTGAGTCTCAGGATGTTTAATTACAAACCCTTATCCTGATCCCAGTTAACTATAACCTTTTGAGTCTCAAGTTATTAGATGATGGCCTATAATCATTCCGATATACCGTGTTGCTGCAACGTATTGACTATTAGCTCACCAAATTACTGTTGTCATTATCTTTTCCTAGTTACCACCCTTTTATTAGACCAAGTAATAACATCTAGGTGTGATCCTCATATGTACACCCATTAAGAAATCAATCATATCAGTGATAAAGAAATGCATGCCATGGCTAGGTCTCCCGTCAATAATCGCACTTCCCCTACTTTGTGAATTTGGTAGGATTTCCACAACCCTAGCTATGCGTTTTAGCCGCTCATGATTGTGAAGAGATTAATAACATTCATGTTGTAAAGCAAAGATGAAATAGCAATGATAAAATGAAAAAAACCCACAATTATAATTGACTGAATAATCAAGAAAAGTCAATACAATGAATTCCCAAGATAAAAAATGGATCTTGAAATCAAAATATATAGCAAAGTGTTAAAAGTGGCTAATCTTTCTAGAAGGTACATAAATGGTATTTATCGTACAAGAGAAAACGCTAAAAGCTAATCACAAACGAAATAGGAGAAATCAAGGCCAGTGGCCACCCACTTCTTATGCCTGTGGTTTGGTCCTGGTCATAGGTACACAGCACAGGTATCGAATGGGAATGTTCCTCCAAGTTGACTCTCAGGATATTGGACTTTCTGGAACTTGCTTTGTTTACTTACGGTCTGTAGGTCAAATATGGTCCGTAGATGTCGGTATTATATTTTTCATCTCTACTTCGAATCTCAAACATCTGTTACCACAATAAAGATGGAAACATCCCAATCACCCACAATTGCTCCAAAAGTTGACAAAAACACCTTTTTTTACAATTTTCACAAAGTTATAATTCAAATCCTGGTTTCCTGTAAAACATATCCAAAATGTATCATATCTAACAAAAAAAGCCTCAGAAACATGCATATTTTCCTTGTTTTATGCATAGAAAGTGCTATATTTCTATAGCACATCAACACCCTCAACACAAAAAAACAAAAAGGAAGCGAAACTAAGAGAATCTAAGATATTCAAGGAAGGCAATCATCACATTTTTTTAAAATCACAACATCCCCTTTTATATCTCTTTTTGAACCCAATCGTTTATGAATATGAAGCACAACATTATGAAATAGCGGAATTAAGGTATGACAATTACATCAGCAACAAATAACCACTAAAATGTAGAAATTACACTACCTGAAACAAATGGATAACTAGCAACATGACTTAAGTGCCCCCACATAGAAGTTTATACATGGAAGGACAAGAGACATTCGCACTCAACAAAGAAGTTCTAGTCAATGCAAGTCAAATACCATAGGCTTGCCCTTATTTTCTTTACCTTATCTTTTAGGTAATCAAGTCAAGATGACTATAGGACTTAACTCATCTTGTAATGTAGGCTCGGGGTCTGCTGTCATATATATTGACATTTAAAGTGACTATGCCTCCTTGGCACTACACTAACTTTGGGGTCTCACTTTTTAACCTATTTTCTTTTATTCTACCCTTATTTCTCCTTTTTATTCTTTTACTGCACATTTAGGGTAGGTGTGCTTTTTATTCCTTTTTTTTTTAATTTTTTAAGAATTTTTTATTTTCTTTGTTTTTCTTTTCTTTTTCTTTTTCGACTACACCCATCCCTACTTTTTTTTCTCTTATTTTACCCTTTTTCATACCCAGTTTACACTACACACCCCTATGATAGCTACTCTCAACTTAAGTAATTTGCCCCAGTGAGGTGCACAATGTCCAAGGAGGACCAAGTCCAAAATAGGTTTGTTGTAGCACAAATGGAAGGTGAAAGATGTAATAAGAAAAAAAGGCTATACGACTTAAAACATGGATCAAGGGATATAATTGACACATGGAAGGTCAATTAGGTTAAAAGTGAACTGCAATAAAATATGGCATATGATCCTTTCATAACTGACTGTACATTAACCTATGTAAGACTAACCAGGCATTTTCTGAAATTACCATACAAAGGGAACTAAGTAGTATTTCCCATTCACATACCACAGATTCAACATCACCAAATACTACATATTCAGTTCATACAATTGTTAGAAAATGGTTTTCATTTCCCTAATACATATGCCATAAAAAGATCCATATAGTTCACATATATATATATCAACACATAGTTCTGATACACAAAATTTTTGAGGATTAAAAAAACTCAATTAAAATATGACTATTTCCCTAAATACTCAAGATCTCCAAATTACACAAAACTTCACAATATAAAAAAAACACAATATGACACAAAATTACCCGAGACATGCCGATTCTATAATCATACCATGACGAATTAGAAAAGAAGCATGACAACAAAAACCCACGGTGGCATGGCATGCCGATCCTAACTAAAAACTATGCAAAAGGCCTAATGCACTTAAAAGAAAACAAAACATAAGGAAGTGAAAACGTACCTGGGATGCACTAAGAACTCTAGTTAGAATACTCCTCAGATAGGGTATAAAAGCTAGAAAAGTCGGTGGTGGTGGTCGTGCACTACAAGATGATGTACCCCCTGCTATATAATATCATACCTTTGTCTATCTACTAATGCAGTCTCTAATGAATAAAGTCTACCTTTTTAAGTGCCTCATTCTTTGTCACAATAGGATTTTGCAAATCGTTCAAGTGACCTTTCTAGTCCTAACTGTTGGGACCTCCTCCTCATCCTCCACAAAAAAGTCAAAATATCTTATTGTACGCGGAGGTAAAATTTGGATTATAGGGGGTATCAATGAGGAAGTAGCTGCTACACGACACTCTGGAAGAGAGCGTACCTCTATACATAGGATATCAAAATCCTCTCTTATTTGAATCAAATCAGGTACACATATCTCTGTATATCGTGATATAACCTATCTCTCTAGCTTATCAATCCGTATCTTAAAGTTTCCTCACATCTATGATAGTGTTGATCACTAAGCATCCTCCCATATATCCTCGACCTCTCCAAAATTAGTCCTGACCCCTGATCTCAGCTACACAAAAAAGGTAGTTATTTCTATCTTGGCAACCTTCAGTCGAGCTATTATATCTCTCTATCCATCCACTAGGCTATGCAAAAATTTATGGGATAGAGTAATCATAGAGGATAAAAGAGCTACAGTAGATGGGCAACCAGTATTTATAGATACACCAACAGACTTTGATGTTGAAATTGGGGCTAAATAAGAAGTATTCTGTGTCTCCTCGCCCTGAGTACAAGAATCTAGAGCATCTCTCTGCTCTAATATCTACATATCTTTACCAATACTCATATTATCTCTATTTTCCTTATAAGGCTGTCTGAAAACTCTCAGCTTCTTACTCTGAGCTTGTAGTATAACTACCTGCTATCTAGATCTCCTAGAGGTTCCCGAACCTATCAGAACCTTTAGGTTCTTCATTTATGTTGTAGCAGTTATAGTCACGCTCTTATCAATACCTAGTATCCTAGGTACATCAATCTCATCATAGAACCTTTAGATCATACAAGGAAATGGCAGTTTATTAGCTCTCCAAAAGATTTTTCATGTACCTTATACCTTAGGATGGCAATAAAATCAATACCATTACCAACCATTAAATAGGTAGCCAATACAACTCCTTCCTATATTAATGCATTATTTAAAGTATGGGAATAAGGGGATATTAAATCAACAACCAGAAAAATCTGGTCTATAGTGTCAATAGGCCCTTCTTAATTATATCTGGTCCCTAAAACCATGAGGCCTCATCACTCTGTGGTGAAATATACCTTGCTATGGGCCTATCTATCTCGAGTCTCTCATTCTTGTGCTCAACATCTCGCATAATATGCCAATCCCTCATGATCCATAATCTGTGGTTCCATTCTACTGTAGATGCAAGTGTAATGTAATCTAGGCAAAATATGACTCTGTGGATAGTCTCCTCTCTAACATCAACTCTGACCCCTATGACTAGTATGTGATCAAGCTGCAGCTGTTATGTAAATCTGATAAAGCTTGGATATTAGGGTATGGGAAGGACTACGGTGGCTTTATAAGATGCATTAACTCATGCGCTATAGCTACTCTATAAGAACTGATTGGCTTAGTAATCCATCTGAGTTGATATCTGTTAAATATTTCCTTCAGTTGTGGTAACCTCTACTGCCCCGATAAATTGATCCTACTCTTCTCATAGATATATAGGGTAGGACTTCCTAGCCCCCAGATAGTTTGATCAAGCTAAAAAATATGTCGCATCCCTTCCATACACCACCTTAGTTGTCCTTCCTCGGGAGGTAAATATACAACATGTGTGGGTGTGGGCACTTGTCGTACAACATGGGACGCTTGTGTTTCACTATCCTTAGATTAGGGTACCTTTTTCTGCAATGTATGAATGGTGGTACCTCTTCAAACTGGGAACTGCTAATAACTATTACTGCTCAACCTCCTTAGAAGAATCCATGGATCCTTACTTATCATCATCATCATCATTTAGTAGAGGAGTATGTGTTGGTGTTATCCTTACGGGCTTCATCATCAGCCAGGTTGTAACTATCTATCTAAGAAGATGAGTCTACCCTTATGTGACTCTATGAGTATCTAAAACTATAGCATCAATATGGCATTATCTTGGATACTCCTTCACTAAACCACAAAGCTTAGGAGGCTTTGTCCGTCTCTTCAAAGTACTAGCTACTTTCTTCCTTGCTGCTTTAGGTGCCATTTATTCCTGAAAAAAATATTAGTTTCCAATGAAAGTAAGGGAAGTAAAAGTTGAAGAAAAACTCAAAATTAAAAAAATACAAATTTTCCCTCACTTTTCACACCCCTATGACCTATTTGAAATCCTAAAAAGTCCAATGTGTACACACTAATAAAAATTCATGACTTTCAAAGTAAACAAACAAGTTTAACTCATCGAATTACTTTTTTTCATTCAAGTTCAACTTTAGGTTGGGGCCTAAAGTTAGAATTTTAACTCAGAACGAGGCCCTATATTATGATTTAAGGCTATTTCAAGGCTCTGATATAAAAACATTATAGTTTCTATATATTATACCATGTATTACGCATATCAACCTTTTTCTACAATTGATAAAGCATTATACCACTATTAGGATCAAAGAATGTTACCTCTTATATGAAAATTTGGAAGAATATAATGAAAAACAAAAACAAAATGAAGGTTGAAATTTATTTTTACCGTGTTGGGACAAGTTGGTATCTCAAATAAATATCAATCTCACCTTTTCTTAACTGGGGGTTGGTTTATATTTAAGGTAAAAAGTATGAATTTAAAGGGAACATTAAAGTTTTGAGGATTATAATAAGTTAGAATGAGGGTTAGATTATTTTTATATAGGTGGGAGGCTGCAATAGGTCATATTTAAATATTAGTTGGCCCAAAATATTAATTAAAAATTGGGCCTCATTTTTATGCTAGTCGCAACACCTACTTGCGCCCTGTACCTACGGTCAGATCCTGGGCGCAGGTAACACTTGTGCAAGCAGGTGCTTGGTTTACGTGCTAGCCCAAAGTTTTTTCCACGCATTCTAGCCCAAAGGTTTTTCCATGCTTTTCTGCAACCTACACCTGATTTGGAGATCTTTTTCTAGATACTAATGGTCCTACAACCAATATTTTAGGTCTCAAAAGTAAAATTAGGTGCCAAAGTGCACAACTTACCATTTCTCATCCTCATAATATCATCTTTTCAATTCTCTAATCAAATTACCATGTGAAAATTTTGACCATGATGGGCTGATCACCAAGTCCCCTTACCTGGAAATAGATGAATGTAGCAATGTTTACTATATTCCATGTTAGGTCAAAAAGTTAATAACCTACAAAAATAAAAACAATAAAAACAAAATCTCTAATTTATACTGGGTTACCTCCGACTAAGCACTTGATTTAACATCGAGGCACGATGTGGCTATGTTTGTTACTAAAACTTCACCAGCAAACCAATGGATTGCCTCCTATATAGTGCTTGATTTAATATTGTGGAATGATGCAGGTATCTTGACTACTCAGAATTTATCAAGATACTCATAGAAATATCCTCTAGGTTCATCAATACAATCAATCACTGACACCACCCTCCTGTTCGTTAGCTACTTCATAGACTTTAAGATATTGAATGTTGTCTCCTCGTTGTTGACTCATAATTTTAGCTCTCCCTTTTCCATGTCAACCATATCTCTGTCAGTGTCTATGAATGGTATTCCAAAAATAATGGTTATCTCGGTGTTAACCTCATAGTCTAAGATGATAAAGTCAACCAAGAAAATGTATTTTTCCACCATGATGATAACTTCATAAGAGATTCCCACAGCTTTCTTCACTGTGTGGTCAGCCATCAATAATCACATTGAAGTATTTTCCAGAGGGTTCAAGGCATGTTTCTTGAAGACAGCCTGCGGCAATAAATTAATGTTGGCCCTAAATCATATTAGGCTCGAGCAAATGTAGATGACCTAATAGTACATGGTATAGTGAATTCTTAAGGATCACTTTTTTCTGTACCAAGGACCTGGTTGTGATTTCATTGTAGTTGTGTACAACCTAAACATCCTTAAAAGTTTCTCCTTTCTTTGTTTTGACAACTAATTTCCTGAACCTGGCATACCCAAGCATCTGATCTAATGCATCAAGAAGAGGTATTTTCAAACTCAATTCTCTTAGCATCATAATGAACCATTTGAAATTAACTTTCTCTTTTTTCTACATTAGTTGTTAAACAAAAGATGGGGGTTGTCTTAGAATTTTTCTTACCTAAGGCTCAGTGATCGGACCCTTACTTTTATCTTTAACAATAGTATTTTTGTTATTTGCTACCTTTTCTTACTCGATAGCATTTGTATTAGCATCAAAAACTTCGATAGCAGACATTAGGGGATCCATAGTAGTGATACCACTCCTCATGGTAATGGAAAGTATGTGATGATGTTTTTTGAATTTTGAACTATGTTTCTTGGAAGGGTACCTAGCAGCCTCTATTTAAGAGTTGCTGATATCTACCTAAACTGGTTCTCCAGGTACTTGATAGAAGTAGTATATGACTCGAATGTCTGGGTCAATCCAGAAATATCAACCTTAATCTCATTAAGGCTGCTCCCTTGATTTTCCTAACCCTTCACCAATTTAGCAAGCATCTCTTCCATTATAGATTCTGCATCATATCTACCAAGAGAAATGTATCTATATCCCTTTTCTATATAGTCATCCTTCTTCCACAGATCACAATCTCACTCTTTTCTATGGTATATGTTCCTATTATAATAGTTCCAACTTTGGTTCCCTTGACCTTGGGCTGGAAACCTTCCATCTAATGATTCGGGTAGTTAGCTTCTTCTTTTATTTTAGACATATTCTTTGGAAGCTAAACCCATGTCGCTGTTGTATTCACTTTCTTAGAACTTATTGCTTGAAATAGTTATGGTATGAACCCTAAATCATTCCTTAGTAACGGAGTTTCTTGCGCTACTGTATCATCAGCTAATCTCTGGTCATAGGAAGAACTAATAACATAAGTATGAGAGTCCCTCTCAAGCTCCCAAGTTTACCACCACTGGTTTGTGAGTAAGAACTAATCTAACATCTCTGAAAATACCTCCCAACATAGTCTCATAAAGGATCCTCTAGATATGGTGTCTTCGATGGCTCTAGAGCTAATGTTCATGGCTTAGTAGAATATCTTCGATAAGCTTTTCCTTGAATACTAATTATTGGGTACCAAGTATAAATTCTTCTTAAATATGACTGCAAGTGCCTGAAATTATAAATCTCATCCATCCTTGACGGAGGGAAGAACCTATTTAAGAATTGCCTACACAACTCATTCCAAGTCAGTGTAAAGCTACTTGGCAATTCCTCTAACCATAAAGAGGCTTCTGATATAAGAGAGAAAGGGAAAGACACAGTCTAAGTGCTTGTTAATTTAACCTTTGGTTCATATATGAGTTACATATCGCAAGGAAATTTTCAATGTGCGAATTTGCATCATCTGTAGGCAATCCTGGAAACACACCATTCAAATTTAGAAGTTGGATCATTTCACTCGTGATGTCAAATTTTATTACTGGAGGGAAAATAGGAGGTACAATGTCTCCATTATCTGTTAGATCAACATATCCTATATCTTTCTCATCATCTATATGTGGCTGTACATACTGATATGCTGGGATAACTTGAACAAGGTAACCTCTAGCTTTATTCTAATTTCTACTGAGTACTGCTCGATGTTATGCTGCTCCTCTATACTCGGTTAGATCAGCATCCCTAGCTATCCTATGATCTTCTTCCTATGCTCTTATTTTGGATTTTGTTTGATCTGAAAGCTCACCCATCAGATGATCAAAAATATCTTGTACCCCATCGGTAGGAGGCACAATATCAGTAATCCCTACTGGATTATCACTTATTTTTGGCTCAAACATCCTACCAGGAGTGTCAAATCTTATTTTTTGTGAGGAGGAATATGATGAAGTTGAGTTTTATGATTTTGTCACCTTCTGAACAATGTGATAAAAGAAAGAATAATGTGGTTAAGGTCACAAAGCGAGTCATTTCTAGAGTATTAGTAGTTGTCAAACGGTTTCTTTTTAAAATTTATTATGTCCTTCAGTGTTCCATTTTATGCTGACGGGTTTAATGAAAATCATTTTTCCCATGTGTGAAGAGCTTTTAATGTTAATAATTGTGTTATTGTCATCATAATCATAGGGTAATAGAATGTAGGCATACATGTGAAATTTTCTCATGATAAGAGGTAGTGTTGCTTGAGGACAATCAAGGTTTTAAGTTGGGGGTGCTGACAAGTGGTGATTTTACCTCTAATTTGCACTCAAATTTCAAGCACACTACCAATTTTTGTATAAATAATTGAGACGTAATTGTGATTTAATGCACTAATATCCATATTTTGTAGGCATGGAGTTGGAAAGATGGAAAGCTATGTATTGAAGTTAAAAGAGATCAAGTGGAAGAAAAAAAGTGAAGATGAATTCCTGGAGCAGTCATAAGCCCTAGTTATCGCGATCACAGGCCAAAGGCCATAGTCACAGGCAGTCACAATGGTCAATAGAGCACAATCACAGAACCAAACTGTAGTAACTTTAGCCGTGGTCATTGACAACCTCATGCAATCGTGGCTAAGTGGGAATGTTGCCAAGGGCAATTTTTTAATTTCCCTTGGACGAATCCAAAACATTATATAGGCTAAAACCTTCTCTTCTTTGGGTATTGCTTAACTCAGAGATATTTTTTTTATTTTAAATAGGAACCCTAATTGGGCAACATTGTATCTAATTTTAGAGACTTGAATTATTAATGTTTTTGAGGGATGGATATTTTTGATAATCCTTATGGTATATCTTTCTCTACTTTCTTCATGAGTAGCTAAGTAATTTAGTCTTGGCATTATGCTGAATTAAAGTGTATTTGTGTGTGAGTGTTGATGTGTTTACATGATTTCTAGTTGTTTAGTATGGATTTCACCATTTCTTGAGTTTAATAGTTGGAATTTTATAGGTCAAAACCCCAAATCTTCAAATAGGCTTGATGGGTGAAAACACCAAACTCTAGAAAACCTTCATCATCCTTTAAAGAGGGATGAAGGTGAACCCATGGGAACCTCTAACATCCTTTAAAAAGGTCTATTGGGGGACTAGGCAAAGGTGGAAAATTAAGTATGTCGTTTACTACCTTTTCCAATCTTAGAAATATGTGTAAATGCATTGTAATTCATGTTCCAAGAATCATCCTAGAAAATTAAGGATACCCAATTGAGGTATAGAGTGACTATGGATGGCACACTTGTTAGGTGCTCGAAAGGACTAATAGGTGAAATCTTTGAGGTTTACTTGAAAAATGGTGCAAAGATTTTCGAACTAATCTATCTCTCACTCAACAACTAGATATCATGATGAACCATCTCTAACCTACACATTTTATACCTTTAGGAAGACATAATCCCAAGATTCTCCCCCAACTTGATTTTTAAATCAAAAGTGTCATTATAGTTTGTTATAACTCAAAAGTTGATACAAACAAAATCCACCCACTTTTAATACATGTTGTGTTTGCATGCATTATGGGTATCCTTTTAGTACTTAGAGTAACCATAAGACTTTAAATTTGTATTTCACTCCTTGTGGATTCGAAACCAACGCAAGTTGGAATATTGACAATGACCGTCTTACCCATTAAACATGGGAGTAAGTTAAGTATTATCAATAGGAAAAATATAATACTATACCAATTTCAAAGAATGGTTCCCACACCCTTAACATGATTTTATATCAATATTAAATGCCCAACCCAATCTAAAGAAAGTGAAGACATAGCATACCTCAAATGTCATAAATTGGAGCAAAATAGACTTCAACATCAAGCTTTCACCTCTTACATGAATCAAGAATCAATTAAAACACACAATTACAGAATCTATGCATTTAATCAAAGTTAATAAAACCCATAATGCCCATTTCTAGACTGGTGTTAAAATAGACTCGCAACTAGGCTTTTGAAAAAGTAAAGTTAAAGAAGAAGTTCTTACCAAAAATATAATTCCTGTGATTAAAGAAACTAATTCCAGAAAACACAAGTGAAAATGGGTTTAAATAGGGTTTATATAGAGAAAATACAAATTAAGGGCTTTAAGGATAGAATCCATAAATTCCATTTTCAAATTAATGTTTTAACAAGATTTAAATGATCATAATAAAAGAAATATAATTGAAATATGGATTTTGAGCTTCTCCAAGCTTATGAATGAAAGAAATTACTCAAAACTCAAAACCCCAAGCTCTAAATTTCAAAAATGATAAAAAAAATAGAGAAAATATATTTATATATATGGGTACCAGGTGCCACTAAAGTGGTCAAATGGACCCTTTAGCGGTTACCGCTAAAATGATCATGTACCATTTTAGTGGTACCCACCAATGCATTCCAGTTTTCTAAAGTGGACCAGGGTCATTTTAACGACCACCATAAAAGATGATGAGACAATGCTAAAGAGCCTTTGTCCAACTAGAGATGGCCGCTAAAGCGGCTAAGTGGTGCCTTTTGCAAGTCTCTATAGACCCATCAAAATTCATTTAGGATACTGAGTACACAAACAAACTATGCTACCCTATCAAGTTCGATGCTCTGAACACAATGGCGAAATAAGATTTTCAAAAAAACATTATCATCATAAAGTTCATTCCCAAAACCCAATTTCACAACTTTTCAAACATAGTATCGAAATGAGAAATAAAAATTATAAACCACACCAACTATGTTACCAACCTAGAGTTGAAATTTAAGATCTGCTAGAGCAGTCTATTTAGCCATCCGATGCATATATAAATAAATGTAGACCAACTCAATTTTAATGTCTTTTTAACCACCAAAAACCATAAGCTCACACAAATAACAGAAAAATACACTGGGAACCATGCTACCCCATATCCCTGATGTACCATAAAGAAACCAAAAAGGTGTAATGTTATGACCTAATTTACAAGTCATGATGGCACCTAGAAATTGCCACCAATTGGTAAGCTAAGGACGTAACCCGAAGCTAACATAATAGGTTAATTTAGTAAGAAAAGCCCAACATAGGTGAAATTTAAGGACACCTATAATAACATAAAGGTTCTAGATTGAACAAATAGTCATACAATATACCAATCCCAAAACCTGGTAGAGCTAGTATAAGAGTAACTAAGAGTATCAATACCACTCTATGTCTATAATTTTCAAAACATCTGTCTCAAATATTAAAGATTAAGTACATATGATCAAAGGAAATTTGGTAACTTAAACTCTAAGAGCTCACCCTATCTTCGAAAATTAATTTCTGCATGAACCACAATCAATGGAGATAGATAATACTCAAATCTGTACAAAAAGGTACGGAAGTATAGTATGAGTATGAAAATAATAGGTAGTATGAGTAGGAAAATAATAGGTACTCAGTAGGCATCATTGGACAACTGAGAGAAATCATTAAATAAGAATTATAAAATGCACAATAATCATAACTAAGTCAAAATACAGAATTGAACCTGAATCTTCTCCATCATCACTGTATATATTAAGTAATCAAACCAAAATATCAGTGTAACATGAGCCATGAACATATGAAAATATAGTTTTACATAATAAGCATTAAATATCAGCATAACAATTTTGTATAAGGCATCAACGCATGTCAATATCAACTTAAAAACAAGAATTAAATATTGGAATAACAGTATAACATAAGTTGTCAAGGCAAGCCAATGCCGTTATGCATAAGAGATAAACATTTTGGAATCATAATGTAACACAAAAATAATCCCAAGGTAACACAAGTACAGAGTTGGTTCCCGTACACAAACTAGTACATAAAGTAAAGAGCCTATCACGGTATCCATACCACCAGAGTTAGTTCCTCATTGTCCATAGTTTTCCTCAATTTTCATCAAAAGGCAATTAGCGAACATTCATAATCATCATCAATATTTATAATGGAATAATATATACCTATATACTCATACCCATAACCATACCATCATATAGACATCTATCTCATCAATACACCCTATTCACACATTATTAGCTAGCCAACACTTAATACAAAACCAATTACTCAGTAGTCATCATAATACCTCTCATTATTATCTATTCACTATTAATCACATAATCACTATTCATATTTCAATGTCTAACCATTATTCATTAACATGCCAATACCTAGCACTTAGTTAAGAGTCACCACTAGACTATATCCGTCTATTAACCAATATTTATTTCTGTCCATCGTAATTCCACTAGCCACCATGTACAAAAGTCCTCCAATTACTACTTATTTATAATAAATCCATCAACTAGCGTCCTTTATTAACAACCATCATTAATATGCTAATCCCCACTGAACAACTAACTTACATAGTAAACTTACACAATAATAGCAGCTAATAATCACCATCGTTAACTACATTATCGATAATCTCCATAATGAAATAATCATCACTACCATTAGCCATTAATGCAACTAGTTCGCTCTATCATGAAGGTTCACTAATCTATTCGTCACTATTTTCCATTTAAGCAATATCAACTACTAAGCATCATTCATTCTTAAATCTAAACCTATACCACTTTATACCTTAACTCATTAGAAGACTATAACTGACATCGCTAATATCAACATAATACCTAACTACAAAATAGCATTAATATATATACATAATTACCATACATATTGGTAGCTATAATTGAACCGGTAGATCTACATATAGGCACATCAATAATTATCCTTCGGCCATATCGAGCATCATCATATCATCACAGTATCCTCCATTATTCTAGGGTATTAATATATCATCACAACATCACCCGACTACACCGAGTATGATCATATCATTATAATATCTTATGACTGTACTAGGTATGATCATATAATCATAATATCCTATGACCACACTGGGTATCATCATAATACCCTCTAACCTTAACGGATATCAATATATCATCATCATATCCTCTAGCCTTATTGGGTATCATTATTACATTATTATATCTTCCAACCTTATTTGGTATTATTATAACATCATCATATCCTCTGGCCTTACCGAGTATCATCATGATATGTATATTTATATCATTAATAAAGAACATGTCCCATAAGGGCAAGGGTAAATAACAAACTCTATGAGGGAAATAGTAAACGACAAGCCCTACTAGGTCTAAAGTAAATAACAAGCCCCACGAGGGCTAAACTAAATGTCAATCCCTACAAGGGAAAAAATAAATGATATAAAAGAGAGCCAAAGAAGAGCATATATATCAATAATCCAATGTTCATCATCAATTTCACTTTATTAGTAGATAAATGTATATATATATATTTATGAAACATGAATAATATGAATTATCATGTGTTTTTTCCCTAAGACCAGTAACTTTAGTACCAATATCTTCCCTCTATCTCATAAAAAAGTGATGGGTATATAGATATGCATAAAAAATATCAAAAGCGTTAGCATAAGTAATCATAAAAGAAAGTATCATGAGTCTTGTAATAACCCACATTTCATACTAGGAAGAAAATTCGTCAATTCTATGTGTAGACATTTCAAAAGCCTCGAATCCAATTTAAATTTTGTGTGTTAATCAATTTTTTCGTGTAGGAATATATTTAAGCAAGAATTTAGATCATATAGGTCCCCTAACTCAAGTACAAGTTGAAAGTTTTCCTATTGTTCAAGTTTTAGTGAGCATAAAAACTTGGGTCAAATTAAATCGAGCATAACTCATTGTATGAAAGATATTTGAATTATCTTTCCAACGATTTGAATTTCCCCTAAATCCAATATCAGAACAGTGATTTATACCCCTTTTACTCTAGAATGTCTAGCTGGGAAATTGGTGATGACAATTGTGACAAGCCGTCATGCCCGTGATGGACTATCAGCAGTGTCGTTTGACCAGGGAAGATTTCTAACCTTGGTGAGGACATTTTATGATAAGTTGTCATACCTGTGATGGCATATCACCAATTTCATCAAATTTAAGTAGAAACTCAAAATTTAACCCTTTTGTGATGATAATTCGTGATGGCCTATCACCAACTTGATGGCTTGTCACGAATATCGTCAGCGATTTTTCCCAGCAATTGAGGGATATTTTAGTAAGGGTATTTTTGGCTTTTTCCTTTACTTGCCATGACTTATAACACTTAAGGAGTGTATTATCTTCTATTCTCTTTTGTTAAACATCTCAAAAACCTCTCTCATACACTCTCAACCATAAGATTAGGGTTTCCTCTCAAGATCAAAACTCTCAGACAAGCCTTAGGGTTTTCATAGAAGAGTCTATTTCAAGGAAATTTCTCCGTCAATCTTCATGAATTTTTAATATAAAGTATGCGTAGTGTTCATCTATGGGTCCTTTTTATCCATGAAGTTCAAATCTTCACGAATTATTAATCTAAGGTATGCGTAGTGTTCATCCATAGATCTCAAAAATCATGTTTTAAATTATAAATTGTGATATCCTTGTTGTGTTATGACTGTATGCATGTTGATGATTGTTGTTTGGATTCAAGGTTGTATCTTGATGTGTTTTTCATGAAGCATGAGAATAGGTTAGATGAAACCTATGAATTTTAGAAGGATTAAGATTGTCAAATTGATAAGCCCACCTTTGCCTTAAAGAGTGCATTCAAGGTGTTTGATAAAATGCTTAGGATGCTATAAATTCATGTTTACATGGTTCCATGATATCTAAATGACAAGTCCATGTTAGCTATATACTTCAATATGAATTCCATGCTATTGATGTATTGCTATTGTTGTGGTATGAAGAATGTATGATAATGAAGATATATAATATATACATGAAATATATCCTTGCACTCCCTACCATGCTTAAGATGTTGAAGAACTACAAGAAGTATAGTATCCCCTACTTATGTCACTGTGAATTATGGACTCCAATCTTATGATCAAGTCTGTCATGTTGAGTCAGTTTCCTTCTATCATCTTGGGGGTATGTATACCCAAAATTATAGCTGTATGCCTAGATCCATGTCATGTTATCATGATACTCTCAGTTACGCCATGATCTACAGAATTCAGTCAATTATGTGACTCTGGAAAACTCTAAAATCTCAGTAGCTAAGTAATCTCAGTGATCTCAGTACTCAGTAATATCTATAACCTCAGTATTCAAAGTCAATCTGAGTAACTTCAGTACTCTCAATCAATTCTCAGATACTCAGTACATTTCTTTTGTCATCGTAATTCAGTAAACTAAGTTTAGCCCCGCTAAATAATAGCAATAGTATTAGTTTAGCTAACCAGTTTAGTTATTCAGTTCATCCAGGTTATTCAGTGCAGTGTCTACTTAGTTGGGAGTAGGATTCAGCACCTAGTGAACCCAAAGATGGGGACTCACCTATTACAGTCAGAGGGTGTGATTCCTAGATGCAATCCATGCTTACCAGAACTATGTAGCCAGTGTAGGTTGAGATGTCCCTACCCATAGGGCCGATAGTAGGGCAGATAGAATGAGCTCCCAAACACAAAATAGGGTTACTCACATGTTGTCTGTACCCGTGGCACGGTATTGAAGCCCTTCTAATCAGGAAAAAGATTAGAACTCACCAGTTTAGTTTTGAGGTATGTCGGTTAGATGATTACCTTCCAAAGTCTCAGTTTTAGTATCATTCTCAGTATTAGTAAAAGAACTCAAATAGTTCTTCAGATTCTGGACTGTCAGCTACAGTCACCCCTCAATGCAAAACTCAACAAGTTCCACCACATTCATGACTTTCAAATACAGTCACTTATGCCATCAGTTATATCAGTTTTTAAAACTCATATTATCAGTCACATTATTTATCAGAATTCATGATATAAGTATTATATTGCAGGACTGTTAGATATAGTCAATCAAACCAGTTCTTCATAACTCAAACTATCAGAAATAGTTATTTAACTATTCAGTATCTCAATATCAGTACACTGATATTGTCAATATTCAAACTCAGTAGTCAGTATCTCTACAAGTTTAGTTACAGCTATGCATGCATGTATGTATTCCCACATTTATATCAGTCATTATGTTCATGAATATAACATTTATCATTTAGCCTACCTTACTCGTATACTCAGTACATTCAGACGTACTGATGTATTTGTGCTATGGTGCTTTCTCTTATGTTATACCATAGATTCAGAGGCATGAGCTCCATATCAGCAGTAGATTCCCGTATTAGTAGTCAGAGTTAGTAGTAAGTCCTCATCTTTCAAGGACATAATGATTTCATTACAATTTAAGTTTTCAGTTTATTTCAGTTGTTGGAGTTAGTTGGAGACATGCCCCATCAACTCCTTATTTAGACAGAGGCTTTTCGATTATCATATTTAGACAATTTATTTTTGTTGTTTTGGGCATTTCATACCCCACTTAGATGTTATGTTTTTATCAGAGTTGAACCCTATAGACTTATAGGCTTTATTTATGCATTTATTTAGTATATTATGTAGTGTACAGGTATAGATATCAGTCATAGGTTATCTTGTGGTCCTTCGGGGTTATGAGCACCATGTAGCTTTCTAGTTTAGAAAATTAGGGTGTTACAAACTTGTTATCAGAGCCTAAGGTTCATTAAAGTCTCAAGAAGTTTGAAAGCCACATCTAGTAAAGTTTTATACATGCATGTGTTGTGCATCACACTTATGTACAGGAGGCTATGAAATGTTTTAGGAATAGTTCCCCTTCTTTTAGTATTCATGTCGTACCTGTGAGAAAATACTCTGATTAAATTCTCAATCTAATTTGCTTCTTCCTTTCATTTATAAAATATGTCTTCATAAAGGACTAGTGTAAGAAGAACTAAAAATTAGTCAGCACCTCATCCCGTCCAAGGTTCCCTAGACAAACACGTTTCTCATGTAGAATTTAGGACTGCATTCACTACTCTAGCCTGTTCAGTCGTATCTCAGAATGAATAGCCAGCCGCTATTTTGGCTGACCCAGAGGCCAATGTGGCTACATCTAGGATTCGAGATTTCACCCGAATGAATCCTCCTCTATTTACCAGTTCCAAGTCTGAAGAGGATCCACAGGAGAATATATATTTATCCGCCTATCAGCTACAAGATGTAGCCCATACATAGTTTAAATAGTGGAAGGTAGACAGGGGTACAGATACAGAGCCCATAGAGTGGGAAGAGTTCACTACAGCTTTCTTAGATAGTATTTTTCCCATAGAGTAGAAGAAGGCTAAAATGTTATACTTCATCAATCTCAGGCAGGGTACGATGAGCGTGAAAGAATACTCCCTTAAGTTCACCCAGTTAGTCAGGTATGCTCCTCATGTAGTGGCAGACAGTAGATCCAGAATAAATAAGTTTGTATCTGGGTTATCAGGTAGAGTGGTTAAGGAGTGTTGGACTGCAATGTTGATTAGTGATATGGATTTTTCTTGGTTAATGTTCTATGCTCAAAAGATTGAGGAGCATAATCTTCCAAAAATAGAGAGAAATTAAGAGGTCTAGAATAGGTAGTTATAGTCCTTCTCAGCTTAGGTCAGAGAGTAGTGAGCACAGAGTCCTTACCTATCTCCTTTGTCAAACTTATGGTAAGAATCATAAGCGTGTGTGTATAGCCAGTAGTAATGTTTTTTTTTGGATGTGGTGATTTAGGTCACAAAGTCTGAGATTGTCCTAAACCCGGTCTCTATGGTCATCACGGTCGTCCTTAAATTCAGCCCTGTCGCCTGAATTGGCAGGATGCCACTTCCAATGCTATCAATGGGCAACGCCCAAATAGACTCCTTGATTCTTAGTCCTGACAGGATTAGGAAACTTCTTCTAATATAGTCACTGGTATGTTTCAGATCTGTCATTCGCATGCTTATATTTTGCCTTACTCATATGCCCCTTTTCTTTTAAAACTCTTTGTATAATGGTCAAACTTAAGGTCAGACCAAATATTGAGAGGACCTTACCTAGTCTCTACCCAATAGCGCAGTCTACCATAGCCCAACAGGTATACAGGGGCTGTCCGGTTATGAAAACTCAGAAAGTCAGGCCTTCAGAATTCTATTAGTTGTGCAAAATTAATAAATGTGATATCCTTATTTTCTTTTATGTCTCATTTATCATGTTTCCCATGCATACTTCATATCTCAGTTCTATGAATATGATTAATATTCATAAATTTTCCCTTAAGGATAGCATACGCTTTCTGTTTCCAGTGTAAGGTGTTCCAAACTTATTAAGTGCGGCGAATCATATCTCATGAACATAGAAACTCCAAAACTTAAGTCATGCATCTCATGACTCAAGTAATCATGCCAATCTTTATAGTATGCTTAGTTCCTGCTATCTATTCTATGGTCCTAACGATCGTATAAATTCTGAACATGTCCCAAAAATTCTTAATTTAGATCTTGTGATAAATTCAGGATGTTGACATTCCATTTCTAGTATCTATCACTCATTAATTAGCATTCTATTCAGTCTCAAAACTAAGTACCTGATTGTCAATCAAAACATCAATTTTAGAAATTCAGTTAATCGAACCCTGCATTTTGTCCCAATTCAGTAATCAGATCCTAAAACTCAATTCAATCTCAGATTCGTTATGCCATGGTATGCAACTATCAGTTTGTCTCTTATTTGTTAATACCTCAGTTTACTAAATATTTTGGAATCATATTACATGTGTGGTATTTCATTTTCAAGTAATACAGTTTTCATGAATCCTTGCTCAGTCACCTCATGGTACTCAGCTAATCCTTACCTCCTATGTATAATATTCTATAGTCCCAGTTCAGTTATTTCAAGTAAGTTCATTTTAGTCTTACATGCCCATTGTTCAGTTATTAGCATAAATTAGTCAGTCCAGTCAGTTTAGCAGATGTGCGGTCAATTTGGTAAGGGTTGTTCTTCCATCTTCTCATCCAACCATACTAACAGATATCTCAAGGATGTAACCATCTCCAAGATAAAGTTTACAAGTATATGCAAGCTCATTTTAGTTCATGTATCACTTTCCAAATTCTTTTATGTTCTCATATTTTCACTGATGCATGTTTAGTAAACGATCTCAAGATTCATTAATGTTTCCGTTAAAGTTAATAGTCCTATTTAAGCTTATTCAGCTTCATGTTAAGTATTCAGTACAAACTTGGTGTTCAATTCCATGCTCAGTTCCCATTTCAAACTTGGTATATTTACCATTGCATATTCACTACATGTTCATGAGCTAGTTCAGTCACATATTTACGTATTAGATATATGTGATCATCTTATCAGTACTCTTCATCATGTACTTATCAATCAGTTATGCATGTTTAGTATGATATGTTTAGCTTACCAATCATGTCAGCCATGAAATCATGATTAGTTGTTTACATTATATATCCATATTAGTTGTCTTTTCTCTCATCTCAGCCAATCTCATTCAAGGACGAATGTTCGCAAGAGGGAGATATTGTAATACCCTATATTTTGGACTAGGGTGAAATTCTATCAATTTTATGCATAGACATTTCAGAAGCCTCGAAGCCTATGTAAATTTAGTGTGTTAATCAATTTTGAAGTGTTGGAATCTATTTGAGAATAAATTTAGATCATTGAGGTCCCCTAACTTAAGAACAAGTAGAAAGCTTTCCTATCATTCAAGTTTTAGTGAGCGTTAAAACATAGGCCAACTTCAATCGAGCATTACTCATTGTACATAATGAACTGAGTGGCTTACTATATATCTAATGAAGTCTTTTTAAATTATCTTTCAACAAAACCAATTTCGCCTAAATTGGATATCAGAGCAAAGAGTTATACCTATTTTACTCCAGCATGTCTGGTGGGAAACTGGTGACGATAATTGTGACAAGTTAACACGCCCATTATGGCCTACCAGTAATGTCATCAGACCTGGGAAGATTTTTCACCCTGGTGATGACATTTTGTGACAATCCATCACACCCGTGATGGCCTATCACCAATTTCGTCAACCTTAACCAGAAACTAAAAATTTCACCCTTTTGTGATGACAATTCATGACAGCCTATCACAAACTTGACGGCTTATCACGAATGTCGTCATTTATTTTTCCTAGTAATTGAGGGATATTGTAGTAAGGGTACTTTGGTCTTTTTTCTTCACTTTTCATAACTTATAACCCTCAAGAAGTGTATTATCTTCCATTCTCTATAGTTAAACATCTCAAAAAGCTCTCTCATAAACTCTAAACCACAAGATTAGGGTTTCCTTTTAAGATTAAAACTCTCAAGAGCAAGCCCTAGGGTTTTCATAGAAGAGTCTATTTCAAGGACATTTCACCGTCAATCTTCATGAATTCTTAATCTAAGGTATGCATAGTGTTCATCCATGGGTCTCTTTCATCCATGGAGCTAAAGGATCATGTTTTAAATTATAAATTATGATTTCCTTATTGTGTTATGACTATATTCATGATGATGATTGTTGTTTGGATTTAAGGTTGTATCTTGATGAGTTTTTCATGAAGCATGTAAATAGGTTAGTTGAAACCCATGAATTTTGGATGGATTAAGATTTTCAAATTGATAAGCACACCTTTGCCTTAAAGAGTGCATGCAAGGTGTGTGATAAAATGCTTAGGATGCTAGAAATTCATGATTACATGGTTCCATGATAGCTAAATGACAAGTCCATGTTATCTATATACTTCAGTATGAATTCCATGCTATTGATGTATTGCTATTGTAGTGGTATGAAACATGTATGATAATGGAGATATAAAATATGTACATGAAATATATACATGTACTCTCTACCATTCTTAAGATGTTGAAGAACTACATGAAGTATAATATCACCTACTTATGAGAATGTGAATTGTGCACTCAAATGTTATGATCAAGTCAGTCATGTTGTGTCAATTTCCTTCCATAGAGTCCTGGGGGCATTTGTACCCTAAATTATAGTTGTGTTTCTAGAGCTATGTCATGATATCATGATACACTCAGTTAAGCCATGATTATATAATTCAATCAGTCATGTGACTCAAGAAAACTCAGAAATCTCAGTAGTCTCAGTAGCTCAGCAATATCAGTGATCTCACTACTCAGTAATATCTATAACCATAGTATTTACAGTCAATCTTAGTAACTTCAGTACTCTCAATCAGTCCTCAGAACTTAGTATATTTTGTTTGTTATCAGAATTCTATAAACTCAGTTTAGCCCCACTTAACATTACCACTAGTATCAGTTCAACAAATTAGTTGAGTTCAGTTATTCAGTTCATCCCAGTTATTTAGTTAAATGTCTACTTAGTTGGGAGTAGGATTCAGCACCGAGCGAACCCAAATATGGGGACTCACCTACTATAGTCAGAGGGTGTGATTCCTAGAAGCAACCTTTGTGTTCCAGAACTACATAGCCAGTGTAGGTTGAGATGTCCCTAGACATAGGGCTAATGCATGTCCTTTGAGTTTACCTAATAGTAGGGCAGAAAGACTGAGCTCCCAAACACATAATAGGTTTACCTATATGTTGTCTCTACCCTTGGAACGGTATTGAATCCCTTCTAATCAAGGAAAAGATTGGACCTCTCTAGTTTAGTCTCGAGGCATGTCGGTAAGATGATTACCTAGTCTTAGTGAAAGAACTCAGATAGTTCTTTAAATTCAGGACTGTCAATTACAATCATCACTCAATTTGAAACTCAGCTAGTTCCACCACATTTATGATTGCCAGTTATAGTCACTTATGCCATCTGTTATATCAGTTCTCAGAACTCATTTTATCAGTCACATCAGTTATCAGAATTCATGATATTAGTATTCAATTTCAGGACTATTAGACACAGTCAATCAGACCAATTATTCATAACTAGAACTATTAATAATAGACATTCATCTATTTAGTATCTCAGTATGAGTACACTTATGCTTTTAGTATTTAGACTCAGTAGTCATTATCTCCATGAGTTTAGTTACTGTTATGCATGTTTGTATGTATTCTCACGTTTATATCAGTTAGTATGTTCATGCATATAAACCTTTGCATTTAGCCTACCTTACTCGTATACTTTGTATATTCAGACGTACTGACACATTTGTGCTATGGTGCTTTCTCTTATGTTACACTATAGGTTCAGAGGCACGAGCTCCAGATCAGCAGTAGTTTTAAGTATCAGTAGTCAGATTTAAAAGTAAGTCCTTATCTTTCGAGGACACGATCATTTCATTACTATTTCAGTTTTCAATTTATTTTAGAGGTTGGAGTTAGTTGGGGAGATATCCCATCAACTCCTTATTCAAACAGTTAGAGGCTTTCAGATTATCATGTTCAGATAGTTTATTTCAGTTGTTTTGGGTATTTCATACCCCACTCAGATGTTATTTTTTATTAGATTTGAACCCTATGAACTTACAGCCTTTATTTCCACATTTATTCAGTATATCATTCTGTGTACAGGTACAGTTATCAGTCATGGGTTAGCTTGTGGTCCTTCGGGGTCACAAGCACCATGTAGCATTTTGGTTCATAAAATTAGGGCGTTACAAGTCCAATCATAATCTATAGAATATCCTTACATACAGCAAATAAGCATGCCTTTGAGCACAAAGAACAACATCATCTCCAATATCGATAATAAAGAACATTTCTAACATTATTATTATATTAGTTATTAAGTTTTTTCATAAAAAGGGCAATAGCATAATAAAAATCCCAAACACTAGCTTTATCAATGGCTTATTCAAGAGTATAATCAAGGACTTATCTAAACATAATCCACAATGTAGTTATTTAGACCCTGAGCATAACCATAAGCAATATCATAAACAGTGGCTTATTAGTAGAATATTCATTAGTGTATTAATGGCATAAAGATAATTTATCATTAGTGTGAGAAATAGCTAAAATAAGTCATAATCTATCGCTAATTCATAGCATGTCCAATAATAATATTTATGGCTTAGTTCCTCTTATAGTCAAAGGCTCATTCAAATGCATGTTTATTATCCAAATCAATTTCTAATCACAATAACATTATAAATGACTCAACATAAGCTTTATCCAATACGACATACAAAGGCATAATCACTTTGGAATCATTCTCAACGGAATTCCACATAAAGAACAAAAACAAAGAATCATCAATATTTCCTCAAAAAGGCAGTCTCTGGTCAATCACTAAGCGTAGGGGGTTCAAGGAAACTAATCATAATTCTTTCCTTAAAGTGGGTCAACAAGCCCACATCTAAATTTCAGAATGCATTTTATGTCAATTTCTACCCAGACTAGGCAATGGTATCTAAATCAACTCTTAGATACAATGCCAGCCACCATAAGCCCTAAGGTAGATACTCTACTCGAGTATTTTTACTAATCCCAATAGAACAAAGGAAATCTTCAATAGTATTAGCAACTAAGGAAAATTTACTCTAAGAATGAAAACTAAAGCATTTCACCCAATATTAAGTATTCCAAGGTATTCTCATGCTAAACATCAGTATTGAAGTCTATTTCTATTAAGTCAAAGGGAAATAAGTCAACATTTTAAGCTATAAGATTCACAGCCTAAATTATCCAACTAACCTAAGTATTGCACCTAATCAATCCAATACTTAAACCCATCCTAATCTAACATGATATCATAATTATACTATAACATAGCTCAATCTAATTACGAGTAAGCATATCCTACCTCAAATTCATAGAATGCTCACCAATCCACTAAACCTTTCTTTTCCATTCAAAGAAGACTCCTTAAGGTGCCAAGCTATCTAGGAACACAATCTACACATCATTAATAGAAAATCAATACCCATATTGTACTATTGTGCTTCTGGTCCAAAAACAACACCTAAAACCCAATCAATCCTACATTTAAAAAATGTTTTCGAGACCAACCCAATGTTCATAAATCATTAGTGTAATATAAATACAACAAATAGGTGAAATTTAAGCTTATTTGGGCTAAAATCAAGCACTCAATTTATTTGGGGTTTTCTAACACCTAGGTTTTTGGTCCTATGGAAATTACTGAGCTTTGAGCTTAGCTCCCACCCTACGACTCACCTTATAAGTTGTATTTTGTCTTTATAGGTCATCAGACCCAAGTCATAGGGTGACCAGTGAAGGTTACCCTAGTTTTTTCATTGGACACATCTGGACTTAACGAATCATAAAGACTCATTGGCAGTCGTAGTGTTCCCATCATAGGGTTACTAGTGTGTTGGAAAAACTTTCTAATCAGAGTACAACTAGGACATAGTGATTTATATTGACTCTCTATGAGTCGTTTAGTCCCTTTCATATCCAAACGAGTGTCATAGCCCTTTTGTTTTTATTGTGACCATGACATCTGTACATGAGTCGTAACATGTCTATTCTAGTCGTATAACTCTAATCATAGTTAGAACAATATGGGTTTCCATGTTTACTATCCAGCTTACAACTATGAATCATAAGTTATAGGGTGACCAATGAGTTGTAAGGTCACCTAGGGTGACTGGGAGAAAGTATTCAGTATTTATATACCAGGCACTTTAGTTATTTCCCTCCTTACCCCATTAGCCCCACATCCATAAAACACCAAATAAGGGTTATTTTCAATACTATCATATCAAATACTCATTTCAGTCACTTAAATACCCCATTTAAGTAAAGTCTAGGGTTTCAAGGAAAACGGTCATCTAGGGTTCTAAGGGTGGTTTCTTCCTCAGTTTTTTTTATGATTAAGGTATGTATCTTTCTCCTAACACTTAGATTTTCTTAATGGAATGAAATTAGATTATTATTCATATAGTTTGGATATTGTATTTTGAATTATGGGTTAAGGGTTTGGATATAAATTTTTTATTCCCATGATTATTATTGATTTACTATGCAATAAATTATTTGTTTGTACACTCGTTCAGATGAATTGGAATGATGAATGATTTTAGGGAAACAAGGATTCCCAAAACTTGTGAACAATTTAATTGGAGGTTCAAGGATTCCCCAAATAATTGGATTTTGGTATTGAAATTGGTAAGAACCCAAGTTCACTTGCATAATTTTTGTTGGATTTTATTTATCAATTCAATTGACTTATATCTTTACAACTAACACATTGCATAAATTGAAAAATTATTAAAGATGGATTTAAAAACTTTTTAGTGTACAACGATTCCCCCAACTGGAAATAATGGTCTTAAAAACCTTGTGGGGTATAACGAATTTCCCGAGTTGATTTAATAATTGAGTTTGAGGTACAATTTTCCCCCAAAGTGTTAGCTTAATGACGTTGCTTGCAAGCTATAGTCGGTATGATGATACAACTTAAATGATTTCTTTATGATTTAATCCTTACTGTAATACTTGGGTTATGTGTTAAATGTTTTAATTGGGCTTAGTGGGGTTTGTTTTAGCTCCCCTTGAAGTTTTGAGTCCTGAAAGACTAATAATGTTAACTTATGTTTTCCAACATGAGGGTTGGTCTTGATGACTATGTACTTATGTCACACACTATATATATTAGTATCATGGATGGAGAAGGGTAAGAGGATTCCCTGGACTTTGATGATATTCCCGATCGTACCTCTAACACGAACTAGGGCCCGACTAGGGGAAGACACTTGACCCATGTAGCCTGTGGATATTTTTTTTATGGTCAAGCTACATAATCCAGTCTAAATTTTTAAATTACATGCTAAACTTTGTTTCCTATCCCAAAATGTTATAAATATGTATATGCATATGCTTTTATGAACCTAGGTTTTTGGACTTATTTTGGATTATTGATCCTAGCATTACTTTGCCCCTTATCCTTGTGTTACATGCTACTTCTCAACCTGTTAAGCATCTTCAGATATTGTATTCCCATGTAATGCAGGCTCTTAAAATACTTCTACTTTTCAAGCACTATAATTAGCTGATCAAAGGATAGATCGTTAGTCTGATTGAAGTGCTGCGCTTTCATACTTTGAAAGACCTCATTTCATTTTTGTGCTTCATATTGACATAGACTATACTTTTGACTTTTTCCTTTCTTTTTTGGCTATTATCGATGACATGTCCCGATAGTGATTGTCTTTGGTTTTGATAGAGGCTTAGTGGATATTATTATGGACTTAGGTATTGATTATTAGTTCTTTTGGCATATCATAGATGTCATTATAGTTACCTTTTATATCTTTTATATGTTTGTAATTCAGTTTATTTTAGTATGTACGCTATATTTATTAGGCTAACGGGGTGGTCTCTGGTCCACAAAATACTACAGATACAAGTCATGGCGACTTCCTAGTTTGGGTCATGACAAAGTTGGTATCAGAGACTAGGTTCAAGGTCAATTTGGTGTCCACAAAGCTATTTCAAGTAGATTCTTTTTTATGGATACATAGCGTTCCACACTTATGAGGGAGAGGCTACAAGGTGTATTGGAATGTTTCTCTATTTTGTTTTTCTGTCTTTGGGATATAAATTCTAAGTTCTTGAAAACACTCTAACCTTTGGCTAATCACATTTTAGATCATACCTCATAGAAGATGGGATTCTCATAAATGCTATTCTATCCTGCTTGAGGGGAATGTAGATGGAACTCATCCTATTTATGGGGTACAGGCCTAGTTTAGGGTCCCTAATTTAGATTTCCCTCGTGGAGTTCCATCTATCCCCACCAATCTTTATCCAACTAGTAACACAAGGAGATATTTCTAATGTCGAGATCTATGATTATATTCATCTATTTACCCCGATAGTGGACTCTCTATCACTTAAATCTAGTCTCATTAGGTAAAGAGGAGTCAGGAAAAAAGTGAGAGATTGAGAGAGTGAGAAATTAGATACTCAAAGAAAGGAAGGGGTCAAAAACTCTTAGTAGAGACGACAAGTTGTGGCACAAGAAGAGGAATTAGGGGAGTTCCCATGCGACTGTTAGTGCTCCTTATCCTAGGTATTCTGGTTATCATTTCATTTGGGTCGGTAGTAGGATCCTAGGTATTCTGATCATGTAGAGCTCAGTCAGCCATACGCTATCATCCTTGTGAGTTTTATGGTCATTTGCACACTATCACTAGGGGAGGAATTGATTTTATAGGTGTGGTCAACATTGTTACATATAGCTGGAGTGTCCTACAAGGGGCTAGCTACTGTAGATAATAAGGTTCTAGTTTCTACTTCTTTTCCCCCACACCAAAGTATGCTACTTCTAATACTAGCACTAGTCAACACTGTCTCTACACTTGCCACCCCTTAGTAATTTAAGGCATCTCCTGATGTTGTCACTTATATGTGATGACTTTTCTCTCATGATATCTATTGTTTGCCTGATCTAGGGCTACTCTCTCTTATGTGACCCCATAAGTAGTTTTTCATTTTGCTTTTTACCTCGTGTACTTTTCTAATCCTTTTTTTGTGTCAACCCCTGGGGGTGACTGTTGTTATTAAAAGAGTGTATAGGGGTTGTGTGTTTTCAAAATATGGTAGGGAGATTTTGGTAGATTTGATAGAGTTGGATATGCTGGACTTTGATGTAATATTGGGGATGGATTGACTTTATTCGTGCTATGCGTCTCTTAATTGTAGAATTCAAAAGGTCAATTTCCAATTCCCAATAGAACTTGTGATCCAGTTGGAAGGTAGTTCCCTAGTACCCAAGGGAAGCTTCATTTCATATATTAGAGCTCAAAATTAGATTTCCAAGGGGTGTCTTTATCATCATGTACATGTCAAGGATTATAATTCGAGGGGACCCTTTTTACAATATATTCCCATGTTTTAAGAGTTCCTTGGAATGTTCCCTGATGATCTCCTAGTATTCCTCCCGACAGGGAAATAGACTTTTAGATTGATCTCATCCTAGATACCCCATCCTATCTCTATCCCTTCTAATAGAATAGAACCACCTAGGTTGAAACGACTTAAGGAACAATTGATAAATCTTTTTGATAAGGGTTTTACCCATCCCATATATCTCAATAGGGTGCTTATGTGCTTTTATGCATGAGGATGATGGGTTCCTTTGTATATTTATGGATTATTAATAGTTGAATAGGGTTATTATAAAGAAAAATGGCTAGTTGACCATAGTTAAACCTATAAGGTTGTGTTAAACCCCTGGTAGCAGCTTGTTTGATGAGATTTTAAGTGTTTAGGTGCTAGGTAAACCTAGTTCACATTATTAATGTCATATTATGGAGAAGTCTACAAAGTTTCATATAGTCCTATCAAAGCTGAATTAAGGAGAATATAAATAGATGATGCGAGCCATTCGTATAGGTTTTAGAATTGGGTTAAGATGTGAGGTTATGCCATTAGAGTTTTGATATTTGCATACTAAGTAGTGAAAAAATGTCATATGTATACTCATTAGTGGGTCCCTCACAGCGTGATAGTTTTACCTATAGAGGCTAGTGGAAGTTAAGATTAGTATCCCGAAAAAGTAGCGTCTTCATAATATAGATGTTCGTGGGAAAATGTTGAACTAAGGTTGATCTTAAATTCTCTCATAGTGGTGAGTTTCAAGGAAGATTCATTATAAATATACTCTACTTCTAGCAAACTCCTCTTACTTCAGTTTAAGAGAACTTTATACCAATGTCGTATGTATAAAGATTCTACCTATGCCTAAGGTCTGTGTTTTGTATACAACCTATGTCTATTATCCAACCCCTGAACTAGAAGTGAAAATGATTCTCAAAAAACAAACCCTTCGTGACGGTGACCAATGTTGGAATTCCATGACGTGGGTGCAGGAAGGATGCACAGGGATAGTGTGATTGATTGTTACAATCCATGGTGTTACATATCTAGTACTCCCAAATTTAAGGCCTAAGTTTGTTTGTTTATAGTCACGAAACAGAGTGGTGTTACTTGAGGAGTGTCATGTATAGGGTCCCATCCCATAGCTTATGCTTGCACCTTTAGCTCTGACTTAGGCCTTGACATTGAAGAAATATGCAATTATGCTCAAGCCTTTGTAGTTATGTGATTCCTTGGGGAATTAGGAGATTTAAATGTTAGTGAGTTGTGTGCATAGATTAAATCATGAGGGAATATGGTGGTTACATTTAGGGGTTATTACATGCTTTACCTGGGGTGGAAAAAGCCACTCGGGGAGCAGTAGAGGGCATAAAGTTCAAGCATCCATTCTTGTTCCCTTCTTTGGATAATCGTACTTTAGGTATGTGTTTTTGTTAACATCTTTGTTTTCTAACTTTGTTAAAGAAAGGTGTGGTTAAGTTTCTATGTTAAATCGTGCTAATAGTTGTCTCGAAACATCATCCGTGGAAAAATGATCCTAGGCGGGGAATATTATTCCCTAAATTTTGGTCCTTAGAAAATGCCAGAGGTTTGAGCTTACAGCCCAACCTACGACTCACCTTACAAGTCGTACGTATCCTTACGGGTCATGGGACCTATTTCGTAGGGTGACCAGTGATATCGCTAGCCAAACTGGCACAAGATCGTCAACAGAGCTCTAATGCTCATCCAACTAGAGTGAGTCCCATCTAAGAACATGAGAAGGATCATGAATAAATCATTACAACATAGAGACATGGAAAACTGAATGACAAACCGCGCGGATAATCTCAAAGTATCCAACATACCTCAAACTGAGGTTACACTTACTCCCAAAACTCATCATATCATTAATGGGTGATACACAGAGGAATACACAGTCACCAAATCTGAATTTCAAGGCACCAAGCCGATAATCTGCCTAAGCACTCTACCTACTCTGAGTCGCACTCAGTTTATCCTCAATCACCCAGACTCTATCTAATAAATCCTGAAGAATATCCATACCATGGGATCTAAACTCAAATGTCTCAACCCATTCTATCGGAGAACGACCTCTGCTACAAAATAAAACCTCAAATCAAACTCAAAAACATCGCTACACCCAGAAGATGGCCAAACAAATCATCAATGTGAGGTATAGGATAACGGTTCTTCACCTTTACCTTACTAAGCTGCATATAATCATAACACATATGCAAAGATCCATCTTTTTTCTTCACAAAAACACATGGTCACCCCAAAGGTGCACACTTGATCGAACAAAACCCTTACCAAGAACACTTTGAAGCTGAGAATTTAAATTTTTAAGCTCGACAGGATCCATAGTAAGGGGCCATAGAAATAGCTGGGTGCCAAGATCGAGGTCAGTAACAAACTCAATCTCACGATTAGGGAGAATACGAGACATATTGATAGGGAACACATCTGGAAACTCACAATCAATAAGAACAGAGTTAAGCGATGAGCTCTCAACACTAGCATCATAAACATAAGTGAGATAACACTCGCAACCACTAGAAATAAATCTCCAAGAACAAACATATGATATAATACCCATTGGCTCATGGCTAACTGCTCTCTGCCATACGACTAGGGGTACGTCGAGCATAGCTAAGGTAACTGTCTGGGCAAAGTAATCTATGACCATGACAGAGGGATAACTAGTCTAAGCCCAAAATCACATCAAAACTACTATATCAAGAATACTAAGATCATTATAAGTATCAACATCACTGACAGTCACAACACATTATCTATATACTCGATCCAATACTAAAGAATCACCCACGGGGGTATATACGCTCAATAAAATAGATAATAAATAAATAGACAACTTAACATTTGGTGTATAATAAGTAGATATATAAGAATAAGTGGATCACAAATCAAATAAAGCAAGGGCCGAATGGCGTCACATTAAAATCAGACCTATACCTATAGTATCTAAACTCTAAGACTTGAGTCTATCATATACTGCATATAACTCACCGCGCCTACCACCTAGATGGGCACCTGACCAACCACATATTATGTTTTTTTAACAACCACCTCGAGTGCCCCAATAACCACCCAGCGACAATGACAAGTATCTCTAGCCGAGGAGTAAACTGTTCTTATAGGGGAAGCTCTCTAAGCTGAATCAACCATCGCCCCACAGCTAGGACCATTTCGTAAATAGGGACCAAGAAGTCCACAAGTAAAATAGGAAGTACGAGCTAAATGGGAACCAAAAGATCTAGCTACCTGGAATGACCAACACATCCAGAAATATCAAAAACTGAATCCCTCAAAGACTGACCATTTCCCTTACCTGGACGATCTCTAGCACTAGAATAACCTCCGTCAGTAATCTAAAAGGCTTCTAGAATAGGTAAACTAGGCTAACTAAGAGACTAAAAAGATCGATGCAGAAGATACCTACTATAAGAAAAAATATGAATAGAAAGCCCTAACTCTCTAACAAAGTAATAAACCCTTCCATACTCATCAAAGGTTGTAGAGCCCTTCTCCAATCTGGGAAGTTGTATCAATCGATATTTAAGCCTGAGTAACAAATGCTTCTCTAATAACATCTTGGAGAACCGAGTCCATGTCAAAAGAGAAGATCCATTTTTTGTAGAATCCATAAAACTTCTCCACTAATGACGAGCATCCAAGTCCAATTTAAATATGGTGTAATCCATACCACGGGTCTCAACAAGGCCTAAAGCACAAAACCTAACCTCACTAACAGTTAGGAACATTTGTGCATCTTCTCCAGGCGCACTAGAAAATCTCAGCAGAACTTTTGTCCATCCTCTCCAGGAGCACTAGAAAATCCAGGAGCCTATAGCTACTCCTTAGAAGACATAGTAGGCTAGTAATCCACTAGCTATCATACTACCAATTCAGGAGGAATCTCAACTAGTGGAGGTACAACTATAGGCTGCTCCCCCACCTTCATATCACTCTAATGTTCAGACTATCTACCATCCAATGGCATACCACTAATAATTCCTAATAATTAAACTAATGCATCTCTAAGTACTACTAAAGAAATAAACCTTGGTGAAGCTTAGGATGGTGCTTGGCCCTCTGCTGGTTATTGAAAAAGAATCTCTGGATCAGGTGTAAGAATAGGTGTTGAAAAAGGTGTCCCATACTGGACTCTAGCAAGGGACATATCTATAGGCTATCCACAACTTCTAGATCGTCCATGATCAGTATAGGGGTAGGATCCCTGGGCTCCATCTCAAGACCATCATCTCGTGTAGCGGTAGCATGTGTCCTAGTTTTCTACGGAAGAGTAAGGTTATACAAAATTCTACAAACAAACTTAGACTCTTGGCATGATGAGGTAAAGAAGTGAACTCCTCCTAAGAATGTCCCTTAGCCTCTCGAAGATAGGAAATAGATGTCAACATTCCGCTCCATAGGACTCTACTAGATACTTGCTCTTGAACCAATAAAAATGTATAACCTAGGCTCTGATACCAATTTGTCACCACCTAATTTAAGATTCATGATTTCGCCTACCAATTTCTCCCAATTGGTAAGCCAATATCATATCCTGGAGCTAACACAATTTATTAAAATGGTAAGAAAGACATAACGTAGGTGAAATTTTAGGGAATCAATTATAATATAAGGGTTCAATATTGAATAAATAGTAAAACAATACATAAATTCAAATACTAGGTAGAGCTATTACAAGAGTAACTAATAGTATAAATACAACTCTAAGTTTAGAATAGTCAATACATCCTTCTGAAGTACAAAAGACTGAATACGTTAGATAGAAGGAAATTGGGTGACTCAAATCTAAGAGCTCATCCTATCTGTGATAATTAATGTTCACACAAACGTCAATCAACAACGATAGACAATAATAAAATTTGCACCAAAAAGGTACGAAAGTGTAGTATGAGGACAAATATAATGGTTACTCAATGGGAAACATCAGTCGATTGAGCTAAATCATGATATAAGAATGATAAAGATCAAGATAATCATAACTAAGTCAAGGTACAAAATTGAATCTCAATCATCTTAATCATCACTGTATATAATAAGTAAACAAACCTAAATAATAGTGTAACATAAGGCATCAACATATGCCAATACCATTGTACATAATAATCATTAACTATTAGAGTAACAATATAACCTAAGCAATCAACGCATGCAAATATAATTGTGCATAACAAGTATTTAATATTGGAATAATAATATAACACAAGGCATCGATGTATGCCAATTCCGTCATACATAAAGGATAAACAATTGAAAATTACAAAGTAACACTAGAATAATCCCAAGAAAACATAATACAGAGTTGGCACCCATACATTAACTAGTGCATAAAGTAAGGAACTCATCACGGTATCAAATACCACCGGAGAGTATATCCAACAGAAATATAAGGGAATTAAATCAATAATATATCGAAACATCCTAATTATCGATAATTTTCCTTAATTTTCATCAAACGACCATTTTCCGACATTCATAACCATCATCAATAGTCATAACAAAATATAAGATACCAGTATATTAATAACCATAACCATACCATCATATCGACCTTTATCTCATCAATACATATTATTCACACATTATTAGCTGGCCAACATTTCATACCAAACCAATTACTCACTAGTCATCATAATACGTCTTAGTATTATCAATGCACTATTCATCACATAATCTCTATTCATGATTAAAAGTCTAACAATTATTCACTAACTAGCCAATACCTAGCATCAAGTTAAGAGTAACCACTAGACCATGTCCATGAATTAACCAATATTTATTTCTAGACATCATAATTCAACTCACAACCATCTAATAAAAGTCCTCTTATCACCACATATTCATTATCCATCTATCAACTGACGTTGTTTATTGTCTAGTATCATTAATTTGCCAATCACCGCTTAACAACTAACCACCATCATTAACATTGTCATCAATAGCAATTAATCATCAACATCGCTAATCCCATTCTCACTAATCTCCATAATAAAATAATCATCACTACTATTAGCCATTAATGCCACTAGTTTTCATTATTTCTAAAGTTCAAAATTCTATTAGTCACTATGAGACACTTAAGCAATATCCACCACTAATAACCTTTCACCCTTAAATCAACAACTATACAACTTTATACTATAACTTATTAGAAGACTATAACTGATATCACTAATATCAAAATAATACCCAATAGCACAAGAGCATAAATAAACATATAATGGCCATACATAGCGCTGGCTATATTTGAATCGATAGATGTACTCATAGGCATATCAATAATTATCCTCTGGCCTTGTCGGGAATCATCATATCATTATAGTATTCGCCATTATTATCGAATATCAATATAATATTATAATATCATCTGACCGCACCAGGTATTTTCATCTTATCATAATATCATCCGACCATATCAGGTTTCATCACATCATTCTCTGACCTTGCTGGGTATCAATATATCATCATCATATCCTCCAACCTTTCCTAGTATAATCATAACATCATTATATCCTCCGACCTTTGCGGGTATCATCATAACATTATCATATCCTCTGGCTTGGCTAAATATTATTATAACAACAGAATATGTAAATTTATATCATTAATAATGACCAAGCCCTATGAGGGAAAAATAAATAACAAGCCCCGCAAAGGCTAAAGTAAATAACAAGCCCCACGAGGGCGAATGTAAATAAATAAAAAAAAGGAACGAGTAGCATACCTCAATAATCTAACATTCATTATCAATGTCACTTTATGAGTAGATATATATATATGTAACATGAATATTATGAACTATCATGGGCTTTCATAGAGACTTATATCTTTAATACCAACATCTTCCCTCTATCTCACACCGGAATGATGGGTATATATTTATGTACATAAAGTGGAAAAAGCATTAGCATAAGTAATCATATAATAAAGTATCATGAGTCCAAGCATAATCTATAGAATATCTTTACATACAGTTAATAAGCGTGCCTTCTAGCACCACTAATAACATTATCCCCAATATCGGCAATACAAAAGATTTCTAATATAATTATTAGCATAGTTATTAAGCATAATTAAAACAAGGGCAATAACATAGTTAACAACCCATACACTAGCTTAATAATGGCATATTTAAGAGTATAACCAAAGGCTTATCCTCATATAATATATAATCTAGTCATATAGACCATGAACATAACTATAAGTGATATCATGAACAATGGCCCATGAGTGGTATATTCATTTGATATTATTGGCCTAAGGATAATTTATAATTAGCATGAGCAATAATTACAATATGTCATAATATATAGGTTATTCCTAACATGGTCAATAACATCATTGATTGATTAGGCCATCTTATATTCAGGGGATTATTCAATAGCATATTCTTTATCCCAAACAAATGCTAATCACAAGAACATAATTAATAACTTGGCATAAGCTTTAACTAATATGGCATACAAAGGCCTAATCACTTCAGCATCATTCTCAATGACATTCAACATAACCAATAAATACCAAGAATCATCAATATTGCATCAAAGAGACCCTCTCTAGTTAATTAGTAAGCGTAAAGGGTTCATGGAAACTAATCATAAGTCTTGCCTTAAGGTGGATCAACAAGAAGACATCTAAATCCCCAAATACATTCTAAGTCAATTTCTAATGCAAACTAGGCTATGGTATCTAAATAAACTCATAGAGTTATAGATAGCCATAATAAGCTCTAAGGTAGGTATTCTACTTAAGCATCTTTACTAAGCCCAATGGAACTAAGGCAACCGTTTCTAGTATTAGCAACTAAGGCCAACTTACTCTAAGTATGAAAACTATAGCATTTCGCCTAATATTGTGTATTATAAGGCATTCTAATTAGAAACATGAGTAATGAAGTTTATTAGACTTACGTCAAAGAGAAAAAAGTCAAGTTTTTCAATTTTATGATTCGCATAGCCTAAATGGTAAAACATAGCCAATTCTTGTACCTCATCAACCGATACTTAAAACTTATCCCAATCTAATAAGATATCATAATTATACTATAATATAGCTCAACCTAACAAGGAGTAAGCCTAGCCTAGCTCAAATTCAAAGAATTCTTAACAATTTGTTAAGCGTTTGCTTTCCTCATGCAAGAAGCTTCTTCAAGGTGCCAAGCTATCAAAAACACAATCTATACATCATTACAACAACATTCATACCCATTGCACTATTGTTCTTCAGGTCTTGAATGATATGAAAAACCCCCCATAGGGTCCTACGTACGGAAAACATTTTTTCAAGAACAAACTAATGTTCATACATTAGTAGCAAAACATAACCCTAAACAAATATGTGAAATATAAGCTTACTTGGGCTAAAATTAATCCCTTAAGCTATTTGGGGTTCTAGTCAAGACTTCAAGAAATTTAAACATTAAATTTAAGTATTTATGCCTCAATTCTAATGTTAATCACCAAAAAATATGTAAATCAAGCATCCAAGATACTTTGAAGACTCAAATTTTGTTTATAACATCATAAAAAGGATTCAAAGTCCCAAGAAAGAGGGAGAAAGGCCAAAAATGTGGCCTTAACGGTGATTACATACCCTCACCAGGACCTTAGCTATGAAATTTTTTTCTATGGATAGACATCGTGCAATGGTAAACCAGGCTAATTCCATGATGATCGTATGTGCGATTGTATCTTCACGAGATTGTAAAGGTCCATGGGGTAACAGCTGTGATTATCTCTTATTGGGGTAAATATTTTTATTCTTATTTCTGGCGGTCTTTTCAGAAAGGGTTAGGGGCAAAGGTTAGTATGAGTACTATTTTACACCCGAAGACGGATGGCCAAGCAGAGAGGATTATTCAAACATTATAGGACAGGCTTCGTATGTGTGTGATTTATTATGGTGGGAATTGGGTTGAGAATCTACCTTTCATAGAGTTTTATTACAACAATAGCTATCATTCTATTATTGGGATGGCCATTTTTTAGGCATTATATATTTAGAGGTGTAGGTTTCTTATTAGTTGGTTTAAGCTTGGTGAGGTGGATATATTTGGTCTGTATTTGGTTTTTCAGGATATGGAAAAGGTGAAGGTGTTTAGGTATTGGCTTAAGGCTGCACAAAGTCACCAAAAGGCCTTTATGGATGTAAGGTATAGATTCTTAAAGTTTGAGGTTAGTGATAAGGTATTCCTAAGGGTATCTCCGATGAAGGAAGAGGTGTGGTTTGGTAAAAAGAGGAACCTCAGTCCCCATCATGTTGGTCGTTATGTAGTTTTGTTGAGGGTTGGTAACTGTCCAAAAAGCTTCTAAACTGTCTGAAAAGTGGAGTTGATGGTACATACCCCAAACTAACTTCATCTACTAAAAATAAACCAAGTCTGATGCGATAGTAAAAAAAATAAAGATCATTCTCGAATGAAGAGGACTCACTACTACGTCTACTCTACTAATAGGGACTGAACAACTAGGTATACTCTAGATTTTGTGACTCTGAATTTATGGTGTCAAATAAAACACCATAGTACAAATGCATCAGTACGGGAATGTACCAAATATAAAGATGAGGTAAGACTAAATGCAAGGGCTTATGAATGAACAATTACGTAACTAGATAACCATGAGAGCACTGAATGAGAACACATGCATGAATGCACAAATCATAACTGAAATCATCGTGACTTAAAATACTACAACTTGGGTAGTTCTTTACTAGCTTCAGAACTCACTACTAATACTGAGATACTAAATAACTGAATCTTTTGATATTGATAACTGAGTACTAGAGTTAAGATCGATCCTCTCTAGCGAGTGACCTCACAAATGGATGTTACTAAAGCTGATTAACTGAATCTACTCACATTAATAATTGCACTCTGAGCTTGTTACTCTCGACTAACTAAATCTGAGGTCAAACCTCTCTAATAAATAATCCTTGAATTTCATATCAATAATAAGAAATAATTATGTCTGAGGTCCAACCTTTCAAGCGGAAGATCTCTAAATCTGATAATGAGAATACGCAACTAAGTCTGACAATGAGATCAGGCCTATCTAACGGGTGATCTATGAATCTAATAATGAGATTACTCAAATAAATATGAGACTTAGATCAAGCCTATCTAAAGGTTGATCTCTGGATCTAAAAATACTGATACTGAATAACTTTATATGTTACCATATCTATCTTGCGGGTGGTCCATGAATCAAATGGAACTATCTAAGTTCCTTACAGATATAGGTGACTGTATCTGACAGTCGTGATTTCTGAGTTCTACTTTGAAGACTGATTCTTAACTGAACTTAAACTGAGTTGAATCTGATAATGATCATGTTTCTTGAATAATCTGACTAAGTCGTGCTGAATTCACTTGATTCTATATCTGACAGAATACTAATGAATCTCATCATCTGACTAAATCATACTGAGCTCTGAAAAGATTACTCGAATACTACTGAGGTCTGAGATAAATACATGAAAACTACTAGATACGAGCTGAGTACTGAACTGAGGCTAGAATATTAGCGATACTGAGATTACTAAGACTACTTAATTTCTTTATCTACCTGAGAATATAGATTTCTATAACTTACTAAGTTCTGAGAATTATGGCTTGACAGAGGTTATTGTGAAAACTAACACTGGCTCTAGATTGCAGCTAAATTATTAGGTATAAATTCCCCCAGTACTTGATAACATAAAAGTAAATCATAACTAGTCACAACCATGGACATCCATTCACCATCACAATCATTAAAGCATTTCTTCAAACACTTAGTAATCATAAATAGGTGATAAGCACTCAGACATGCTTTCAGTAAAGTGACCATAACTTCTCTGAACAATGCTGGATTTTGACAAAATTCATATCGATGGAAAGCATATTAAATTATGTATATGAATAAAAGTCGATATTATGGAAATTCTACATATTTGAAATTATTTCTCACTTGCAAAGACACTTCTTAACTTTTTGAGTTTGATTTACACTTCACTGAACTGGTTCTAAGGCTCAGACTATGAGAGAATTTTTTAGGGTCTTATAGTCCTAGTCGTATGATGGGATACGGTTCGTATGCTATTGGTCATATTCTAGTAAGTGTTGGTTGGTGGGTTGGTTGAGGTTCTAGAATGTATAAGACTAGGTTGGGTACTAGTTGTATGGAGGGTAGAGGTTCGTATAATTTAGATTTCTCCTTCACTTAATTTGAGAAATAGTAACTTAACTTGGATATGAGTACGAGTGTTTCATCATAAGATGTAAGATAGTGTACAAGTCGTACCATAACTCATATGGTATAAAGTGTTCAACCTTTCTTTGATTCTATTTTCCTAGGAATGTTGTTTGGGTGTATTGACCTTATGGATAGGTAAGACTTGGATTGGGCAAGTCATATATTGGATAGTATTTGGTCCATGGTGAAGGCCTAGGGTATGAGTGTTGAGTGCCACTCGTATGGAAAGGCACGACAGCTATGTGAGATTCATACAATTTGATGGGAATTTTAAACAATTGATGTTGGGGGTAATCAGTACATTTCCACACAAAACCTCTTAAGTCCCCACAACTTATAACTCTTTTGGGACATTATTTACCTTATTATTCTAATCTTAAACACTTAGAAACTCTCTATAATTTTCTCTAATGATCTTGGGTAAAGAAAAGCCAAGGTTTCATCTGCAGAATAAATTTGGGGTTAGTGTAGGTGATTTCTCTTCATCATCTTCATAATCTAAAGCATGTACTCCTCCCTCACTATTAGTTCCAATTAAAGGAATCTTTTATACAATCTATTCATGGCATAATTATTATATGGGTTTAGGGTTTTCAAATATATATTGGGGTTTTTGTTTTAAAGGCCAGGTTGTGGTTTTCCCATGTTTGAATTATGTTTTTAAATGTTTTAATAGAGTTTTGGAGAATTGGTTGCAATGGAATGGTAAATTTGTAATTGGATTTGGTTTTGGAAACACTGTGCCCGCAAAATGTTTGATTAAATGCCTATGATAATATTTTGGCTATATTATTGGAGTTTTAATGTAACCATTGGGTTATATGGTTTTGTAATGGGACCCTAAATGGTATAAATAGTTTAAATAATGTTGAATTGTTATATTGTAAGTTTTTGTTTTCATCATTATGGTTAAATAAATTTCCATGTGGGGTACAAGGGAATTCACCAAGTAAACACATTAATGAATAACTTGTGGGGAACATGGGATTCCCCATGAAAACATAATAATGGAACACTTATAGGGTACCTAGGATTCCCCCAAGTTAACTTGATAATGTAATCTATGGGTAGATGGGAATCCCTTTACATAAAAAGGTTTGCTAAGGACATTTCTTACAAGTTATAGTCAATATGACGATACCACTACTCATAGCCTAGGTAATAATAATGGAATTATAGTTTGGTTGGATGGTAATGGTTTTAACTAGGTAGTAATGGTTGGTTGTGATAGCAAACCGTGAAGGCGTGAATCTAATGAACGAGCATTGGAAACTCATGATTTCAAAAATGAGAGTTGGTAATAGTGACCAAATATGATACTAAGAGGTACATGGAATCCTCTAAGTGCATTGTACTTATATATCATTAAGAGCGGAGGGTACTTAGGAATCCCTTACTCTTATGGTATCTCCACTTCATTCGGCTTTACGCAATAGGGTCAATTCAGGAAATTACACTTAACCCATATAGCCTAAACACTTAGAATTTGTACGATTCATAGAAACTCTCTATTTGTTGTTACAGGGGTTTGTTTGACTACGGGCATGTGTCATACCCCTTGGATATGAGTTGTATTCTTTTGTTCCTCCTCTCTAGTATCCTAGGAAGTATGATGAGGATTACTCACTGTCCTAGGTATGATTGACCCCTTCGTAAATCTTACCCTATGGATACAAGTCATAACCAATATAATCATATAGAGGGAAGTCCTAGATTGTGTAAATAGTTTTGGGTGCGGGTGGTGTATTCAAGAAAGGGATGAGTTATACCATTTGGATATAACTAGAGCGTGTGTGATCGTACCCTTAACAGTATAGGTGACCTAGGAGAAGCTTAGAGTATGAGTCGGGGTACCACTCATACCCAAAAGTACCACGGATAAGGTGAGTTATAACCCTGTATGGGTTCGTTTTATAGCTTTTAACGAAAGGCCTTATGGTTATTTTCTATGCCTTAAATTATAAGTACCTACACTCTATAAGTGTATAAGGCCTGCTTAAAAATACTTTGACTATATCAAACATTAAAAACTTTATCTCAAACATAATTTGTGAAGGATTGGAGGATACGGTTCAAGGATGTTCATCTAGGAGCAAACTGAAGTCAAGACTCTTTGTAAATCAAGTTGCCTAACGCATTTAACTTTTCCACTTGTTAAATAACTATAAACCCATGCATTTTGCACTTCTATAAGTAAGTGTACATGGGTATTCGGAAGTCAAATGAAAAGGGTTTTATTGCCTAATTTATAATAATGTTGAATCTTTCTTACACTTGTGTTTATACATGTTATTGCTCGGTCTTGGAACCAATTTGATTTGGTTGTTATTATTGTGGATCTTACTTATTTCTGGTGAGGACTAACTTTTTGGCTGAGGACTATGTGCGGTTGTATCTGCACGAGATTGTAAAGCTACATGGGGTACCTGCTATGGTTATCTCTTATCGGGGTACATATTTTTAATCTCATTTGTACGTGTCTTTTCAGAAAGGGTTAGGGACAAAGGTTAGTATGAGTAGTATTTTACACCGAAAGACGGATGGCCAAGCAGAGAGGATTATTTAAACATTAGATGATATGCTTTGTGCATGTGTGATTTATTATGGTGGCAATTGGGTTGAGAATCTACCTTTCGTAGAGTTTGATTACAACAATAGCTATCATTTTATCATTGAGATGGCCCCTTTTGAGGCATTATTTATTTAGAGGTGTAGGTTTCTTATTAGTTGGTTTAAGCTTGGTGAGGTGGATATGTTTGGTCTTTATTTAGTTTATTAGGCTATGGAAAAGGTAAAGGTGATTAGGTATCAGCTTAAGGCTGCACAAAGTTGCCAAAAGTTCTTTATGGATGTAAGGTGCAGATATATGAAGTTTGAGGTTAGGGATAAGGTGTTCCTAAGGGTATCTCCCATGAAGGAAGTGGTGTGGTTTGGTAAAAAGGGGAAGCTCAGTCCCCAGCATGTTGGTCGTTATATAGTTTTGTCGAGGTTTGGTAAAATAGCGTATGAAATGGAGTAGCCTTCTAATTTGAGCTCCATTCATCTAATATTTCATGTCTCTATGTTAAGAAAGTGTCTTGGTTATCCTTCTTTGATGGTTTTTGGAAGGGTTGGGTATCTTGAATTCTTTGTCATATGAAGAGTCCTCGATCAAGATATTAGATCAACAGGTTCATCGATTATAGACCAAGGATATGGCCTCAAATAAGGTTCTATTGTGGAACCATAAGGTGGAAGAGGCTACAAGGGAAGTGAAAGTGTGTATGAAGTCTAAATATCGGCAATTGTTTTCTGCTCTGGATATTGGTGTGGAAGGTATGTGTTCTTGATAACATCTTTGTTTTCTAACTTTGTTACAAATTGGATTATTTTTTGAGAATGCAAATAAATCGTGCTTGTGTTTTACCTACCTTGTCCATCATTGGGGGATGAATGATCCTATTAGGGGCGACTGAAACACCGTGAGTTTGGATCCTTAGAAAATTTCATAGATTTCTTGATTCTAGATATCATATGATTTGCGGGTCCTTGTAATGACCAGATTTTCTAGAATCAGAACTTCACATGTAGCTCATGATTCCAAAGAACTACAAGCTAACCCTCTGCTGATATCTATACCTGAGCACTGCATAATATAGATAGTTAATGCGAAAACTGGCCATAAGGTTCAAAACATCTAAAAATACAGAAAATGGAATACTAATACATGTGTTCGAAAAGTTTCTAAACTGTCTGAACTATAGAGTTGATGGGACATGCCCCCAACTAACTTCGTCTACTAAAAATAAACTAAGTCTGATACGATAGTAAAAAAATAAGGATCATCGTCAAATGAAGAGGACTCACTGCTACGTCTACTCTACTAATAGGGACTGAACTTCTAGGGATACTCTGGATCTCGTTCCTCTGAATCTATGGTGTCAAATAAAACACCATAGCGGAAATGCATTAGTTTGGGAATGTACCAGATATGAAGACGAGGTAAGACTAAATGCAAGGTTTTATGCATGAACAATTACTTAACTGAATAACCATGAGAGCACTGAATGAGAACACATGCATGAATGCACAAATCATAACTGAAATTATCATGACTTAAAATACTGCAACTTGGGTACTTCTTTACTAGCTTCGGAACTCACTACTAATACTGAGATACTAAATAACTGAATCTTTTGATATTGATAACTGAGTACTAGAGTTAAGATATGCCCTCTCTAGCGAGTGACCTCCAAAATGAATGTTACTAGAGTTGATTAACTGAATCTACTCACATAATGATTGCACTCTGAGCTTGCTACGCTGATTAACTAAATCTGAGGTCAAACGTCTCTAATAGATAATCCTTGAATCTACTATCAATGATAAGAAATAATTATGTTTGAGATCCAACCTTTCTAGAGGAAGATCTCTAAATCTGATAATGAGAATACGCAACTAAGTCTGAGAACGAGATCAGGCCTATCTAATGGGTGATCTATGAATCTGATGATAAGATTACTTAACTGAATATGAGACTGAGATCAATCCTATCTAAAGGGTGATCTCTAGATCTGATAATACTGTTACTGAATAACTATATATGCCACCATGCCTACTAGCGGGTGGTCCATGAGTCAAATGGAACTATCTAAGTTCCATACTGATATAGGTGACTGTATCTGACAGTCCTGATTTTTGAGTTCTACTCTGAAGACTAATACTAAAACTATAACTATGGAAGTTCTCCCTTAACCGACATGCCACGAATCTGAACTTGTAGGGTCAAAACTGTAACCCCAGCTGGAAGGGTCTCAATACCGTGCCACGGGTAAATACCTTATCTCTGTTCAAACCACTTTAATGGGTGACCATCATAAGATGTCAAGAGTATGGCATTATACTAGTCAAGCCTTAGTCTAATGGGTGACTTCTGCTCCTGCGTCGGCTACGTAGTTATAGTGTTCAGGGATTGCTCCTAACAACTCTGCCTCTCTAATGGGGAGCTGCCATCCCTGCATTCACTTGGTGTTACCTCCTATTCCCGACTGAAACGCTCTGAACTAATCCTTAACTGAACTTAAACTAAGGTGAATCTGATAATGATCATGTTTCTTGAATTATCTGACTGAGCCATGCTGAATTCACTTGATTCTATATCTGACAGAATACTAGTGAATCTCATCATCTGACTAAATCATACAGAGCTCTAAAAAGATAACTCAAATACGACTGAGGTCTGAAATGAACACTTGAATACTACTAGATCTGAGCTGAGTACTGAACTGAGGCTAGAATATTTGCGATACTGAGATTACTGAGACTACTTAATTTCTGCATCTACTTGAAAATACAAATTTCTATAACTTACCGAGTTCTAAGAATTATGGCTTGACTGAGGTTATCGTGAAAACTGACACTGGCTCTAGACTGCAGCTAAATTCTTAGGTATAAATTCCCCCAGGACTTGATAACATAAAAGTAAAACATAACTATTCATGACCATGGACATTCATTCACCATCACAATCATTAAAGCACTTCTTCAAATACTTAGTAATCATAAACAGGTGATAAACACTCAGCATGCTTTCAGTAAAAAAACCATAACTTCTTCGTCGGATGCCAGATTTTGACAAAATTCATATCGATGGAAAGCATATTAAATTATCTATATGAATAAAAGTCGATAGTAGGGAAATTCTACAAAGTTAAAATTATTTATCACTTGCAAAGACACTTCTCAACTTTTTGAATTTGATTTATACTTCACTGAACAAGCTCTAAGACTCATACTATGAGAGAATTTTTTGGGGTTTTATAGTCCTAGTCATATGATAGGGTATGGTTGGTATGATCTCAGTCATATTCTAATAAATGTTGGTTGGTGGGTTGGTTTGGGTTCTAGAATTGATAAGACTAGGTTGTGTACTAGTTGTATGAAGGGTAGAGGTTCGTATAATTTAGATTTCTTCTTCACTTAATTTGAGAATTAGTAACTTAACTTGGATCTGAGTACGAGTGTCTCATCATAAATGTAAGAGAGCATACGAGTCATACAATTAACTCATATGGTAGAAAGTGTTCAAATGTCCTTTGATTTTATTTTCCTAGGAATGTAGTTTGGGTGAACTGACCTTATGGATATGTAAGACTTTGTTTGGGTAAGTCATATATTGGATAGTATTTGGTCCATGGTGAAGTTGTAGGGTATGAGTGTTGAGTACCACTCGTATGGAAGGGCACGACTGCTATGTGTGACTCATACAATTTGATGGGAATTTTAAACAATTTATGTTGGGGGTAATGAGGGCATTTCTACACAAAACCTCTTAAGTCCCCACGACTTATAACTCTTTTTGGACATTATTTACCCTATTATTCTAATCTTAAACACTTAGAAACTCTCTATAATTCTCTCTAACAATCTTGGATAAAGAAATGCTATGGTTTGATCGGCACAATAAATTTGTGGTTAGTGTAGGCGATTTCTGTTCATCATCTTCATAATCTAAAGCATGTACTCCTCCCTCACTCTTTGTTCCAATTAAAGGCATGTTTTATACAATATATTCATGGCATAATTATTGTATGGGTTTAGGGTTTTCAATTATATGTTGGGGTTTTTGTTTTAAAGTCCAGGTTGTGGTTTTCCCATGTTTGAATTATGTTTTTAAATGGTTTAGTGGAGGTTTGGACAAGTGGTTGCATGGCAATGGTAAATTTGCAATTGGATTTGGTTTTGGAAACACTATGCCCCCAAAATGTTTGATAAAATGCCTATAATAATATTTTGGCTATATTATTGGAGTTTTAATGGAACCATTGTGCTATATGGTTTTGTAATGGAACCCTAAATGGTATAAATAGTTTTAATGGTCTTGAATTGTTAAATTTTAAGTTTTGGCTTTCATCATTATGGTTAATTAAATTTCCATGTGGGGTACAAGGGAATCCCCCAAGTAAACACATTAATGAATAACTTGTGGGGAACATAGGATTCCCCCAAGAAAACATAATAATGGAACACTTATGGGGTACAGAGGATTCCCCCAAGTTAACTTAAAAATGTAATCTATGGGTACATAGGAATCCTTTTACATAAAAAGGTTGGCTAAGGACATTGCTTGCAAGTTATAGTCAATATGACGATACCACTACTCATAGCCTAGGAAATAATAATGGAATAATAGTTTGGTTTGATGGTAATGGTTTTAACTGGGTAGTAATGGTGGGTTGTGATAGCAAATCGTGAAGGCATGAATCTAATGAACGGGCATTGAAAACTCATTATTTCAAATATGAGAGTTGGTAATAGTGACCAAATATGATACTAAGAGGTACATAGAATCCTCTAAGTGCATTGTACATATATATCACGAAGAGCGGAGGGTACTTAGGAATCTCTTCGTCTTATGGTATCTCCACTTCATGTGGCTACATGCAATAGATTCAATTCAGGGAATTACATTTAACCCATATAGCCTAAACACTTAGACTTTGAACCATACATAGAGACTCTCTATATGTTGTTACACGGGTTTGTATGACTACTGGCACAAGTCATACCCCTTGGATATGAGTTCTATCCTTCTTTTCCTCCTTTTTAGTATCCTAGGAAGTATGGTGAGGATTACTCACTGTCCTAGGTATGAGTGACCCCTTCCTAAATCTTACCCTATGTGTACAAGTCGTAACTAATATAATCATATAGAGAGAAGTTTTAGATTGTATTGATAGTTTTGGGTGTGGGTGGTGTATTCGAGAAAGAATTGAGTTATACCATTTGGATATAAATAGAGCGTGTGTGATCATACCCTTTAAAGTGTAGGTTACCTAGGAGAAGCTTAGGGTATGAGTCGGGATACCACTCGTACCGTTAAAGTATGGCAGATAAGGTGAGTCATAACCCTGTATGGGTTCATTTTATATCTTTAAATTAAGGGCCTTATGGTTATTTTCCATGCCTTAAATCATAAGTACGTACACTCTATAAGTGTATAAGGCCTCCTTAAATACACTTCGACTGTATCAAACATCAAAAACTTTATCTCAAATATAATTTGTGAAGGATTGG
>JAPEIP010000004.1:150275029-150290101 GCA_026120095.1 Capsicum chinense | reverse complement strand
CTTATGGTTATTTTCCATGCCTTAAATCATAAGTACGTACACTCTATAAGTGTATAAGGCCTCCTTAAATACACTTCGACTGTATCAAACATCAAAAACTTTATCTCAAATATAATTTGTGAAGGATTGGAGGCTATGGTTCAAGGTTGTTCATCTAGGAGAAAAATGAAGTCAAGACTCTTTGTGAATTAAGGTTCCTAACGTATGTAACTCTTCCCCTTGTTAAATAACTATAAACCCATGCATTTTGCACTTGTATAAGTAAGTGTACATGGGTATTTGGAAATCAAATGAAAATGGTTTTATTGCCTAATTTTTAATAATGTTGAATCTCTCTTTCACTTGTGTTTATACATATTATTGAAGATGATTTGTATATGAGGGTTAACATTAGGGTCTAGAGTAATCATAAAATTTATGATTTCTACCATAAAAATAGCCTTGTTAAAGAAATGCACAAAAGGTGTTTGTGAAAATGTCTATGTGAATTATCTAGTCACATGTGGTAATATGTTGAACTAGGGAAATATCTTAACAAGTATGAATGATTTATAAATGATATTGTAAGAGTATTATAAGCCATGTATTGTGTAATGATGACCTTGTTGAGCTAAAGATAAATAAGGGGTTGAAGTCCCTCAATATGATGATGAACTTTAATTATTTATTGAGTTATAATTTATTAAGAATGTGGTATAGGATTGTTAATGTATTGTGAATAGTTTGTAGGGGTCTTGATGACTATAAATTAAATTTCATAATGGATTAAATTAAGGCAATGTCCTATTGAAATGGTTGAGCAAAGAAGGCTCCCATAAGGACCATAAGGTCTTGTATAATATTGAGTTAGTTAAATGGTTAACGTCCTTAAGTATTGTATGGACTGAGTGTTGATGTATAGTAAAATAGGTTAAAGTCCCAATGTCAACTAATGATAGTTGTGATTGCTTGTGGTTGAAGTCCTTTGCTTTATGAAATGGCTCACAGTTGAAGTCCTTTGCCTTATGAAATGGCTTGAGGTTGGAGTCCCTTGCGCAATGATATTACTCAAGGTTAAACACTCTTATATAAATATATCTCTTAATTTTAATATACCTTGCCGAATGAAATGGTTTGCAGTTAGAGTCCCTTGGCATGAGCTTAGAGACCCTTGTCTAATGAATGGACATGAGGTTGGAGTCCCTTACCTAAATGAATATGCATGCAATTAGATTTCCTTATTTGAATTATTATATATGTAGTTAAAGTCCTTGGCTTATGAATATGTTGATTTTATTAAAGTCCTATGCTTAATGAGAAATTCTTAAATCCATAAGTGTGGAGGGTCGGAGTCCCCCACTTCATATCTAATGAATGAATATTCAAGAATGTTTTTGAGCCTTGATTTCTTGATTAGCATATGATATTCCTATATGAAATGTAAGTGTGTGTATAGGATCAAATATGATATATAGACTTGTTATTGAATAATTATGCATGTTATCCTTATCATTGAGTTACACGCTAGTGCTCCAACTTCTAATTATCACTGGATGCTATGTCCCCACGTGATATAGGGGCCTGCGCATCATCTTCTCTTCCTCCACATTGATTAGGTGATCGAAGTGGTTTGTGCAATGATAATGGAGGGGTTAGCTTCCTTATTTAGGAAGGCATTCATTCTTGGTCCCCTATCTTTGGACTTTGTCTAATTTTTATTTGGTTTGGCTATTTTCGAGGGCTTTTCCTTACAAATATACTTCTAAACATCAGTTTGTATAGAGGTATTGTGGATGACTGTGGACTTGGGTATATTAGCTAGTGTTTTGATATTTATAAAATTGTTAGATATTGTTAAGTTATAACTTCTGGTATTATTTCCGCTTTCTTTTTATATGGTTAGGATTCGCCCAACCCTTGTGATTGATGTGATGACTATAATGGGTTATAGGAGAGGCCATTGTGTCATATAGGATTGGGATGTCCATACGACATGGCTTAGTTTTGAGGCGTGTCAAGTTGGTATCAGATCGGTTAGTTGGGTGCTCGTAATACCTAGTCAAATAGAGTCTCTTTTATGGGTGTGAAGTGTGGGACATTTATAAAAGAGGGGCTTGGAGATATTTTAGGAATTTTTTCCCTTCCTTGTGTTTCAATCTCAAGCTATTAAATCTAAGTTCTTGGACTTGTCTAGTTTCCATTTGCTATATTTTAGATCATGCCTCCATGGAGCTTTAAGGTTCAAGCAAACACCTTTTCCCTAATTAAGGGCTGTATAGAAGAAACTCATCCAAGATTTAGAGTTTGAACCCGAGCTAGGGCTGCGACATTCGACCATATTCGTGGGGTTCCACTTGTCCCTACAAATCTCGACTATGACAGTGACCGTGCTATTATGTTACCTCAAAGGGATGCTACTAATATTGAGTTTTATCGCTCTATTAACCTCTTAACTTAATTGGCATCTTCTCTATTAAAGCATTGTGATCTGGCTACCATTTTATTTATGACCAAAAGAATTTTCCATTTCATGAGTTTGATCCCTTCTATGATATCCAGTATAAAAGTTGAGGAAGATCCTCAAGGCTTTATTGATGAAATAGAGAAGATATTCCAAATCATGCATTCTTCGAAGAATGAGGCTGTTGAATTTTCTTCCTACTAATTGAAAGATGTAGTATAACAATGGTACGAGGGGTAGAAGTCTTATAGAGGGGTTGATTCTAGTCCCACCATGTTGGAATACTTCTCTAAGGCTTTCTTAGACTACTTATTTCCTCAAGAGTTAAAGGAGGCAAAGGTGGTAGAGTTTGTGTACTTGAAAAAAGGGGAGAATACCTTGAAATTGCATATATTTTCAAGGTATGCCCCCCCAAGATTGTTTCTAGCATAACGGCTAGAATGAATAAATTTATCTCAAGATTATCCCATGAGTTACTCGTTCAGAGCAATAAGGCTTTGTTGATTGTGAACGTGGATATTTCTAGCTTGATTGTGTATATGCAACAACTGAAAAAATAGAAAAATAACCAAGTTGAGCATAGTTAGAGGCAAGGAAATAAATTTAGTCCTTCTTAGCATAGTTGTGGTGATGGTGGCAAGTGGCCGCAAAAAAAGTGGGGGAGTTCGAGTTCAATCTCCTCGGCTAGTGTTTTCTCTAATTACCCAAAGTTTTTGGGTGGTCATCGGTCTTTCTTTTTTGGTGGGTCTTAGGCACAGGGTCCCCAATTCTAGGTTAATGGTGCGCAGTTGGCTCCAACCTACCCGCCTTAAAGATTCTGTGGTTAGAGTCATCATTGTTATTGTGAGAAGGGGAGAAATAGATGTTTTAGTTGTGGTCAGATCAGCAACATGCAACGTGAGTTCCCTTCTCTAGAAGATTCTTGGGACAACATGGCCCCTATTGCTACTCCATCTACTCCCATACTTAATAGTTCTTTGTCTACCTCATCTTCTATTTCTTGTATCGGTGCTGGCCTGAATTGATTGTATGCACTTGCTACTATCCATCATTCTAAGGTGTCTCCTAATATTATCACAGGTATGTTGAGACTTCTATACCATGATGTGTAATGCTTAATTTATCATGGGTCAACCTTTTCTTATGCGACCCCACATGTGGCTGTGTATCTTGACTGTGGTGTTAAGACTCTATCAATTTGTTTTTCTATTTTTACCTCGTTTGGTGAACTTATGATTGTTAGAAGGGTCTATAGGGGTGTGAGATATCAATTGGTGTAGGGATTCTCTTGTAGACTCGATAGGGTTGGACATCGTTGATTTTGATGTCATTCTAGGGATGGATTGTTTGTACTCTTGCTATAGATAGTCAAAACCGTAGGGTCATGGTCAAATTCCCTAATGAGCTGGTCATTGTATGTGAAGGTGGTTCCCTAGAGCCTAAGGGAATATTCATTTCTTATCTAAAGACCCAAAAGTTGATTTCAGAGGGGTGTTTGTATGATTTGGTTTTAGTTAAAGATTTTAACTCAGAAAATCCTTCTCTAAAATCCGTTGCCATGGTTAATAAGTTTCAAAGGTGTTTCCTAAATATTCATTTTTGAGAATCAATGATTTGTCTGATCAACTTAGGGTATGAAGTGTTTCTCCAAGATGATCTTATATTAGGTTATCATCAGCTTAATATTAGGGAGGAAGATATCCTTAATATTGCCTTTAGAACTTTGTATATTAACTATGAGTTTCTTGTCATGTCTTTTGAGTTTACCAATGCCCCATCGGCATTCATTGGCTTAATGAATAGGGTCTTTCATCCATCCCTTGACATATTTGTCATTGTCGTCATTGATGATTTCTTAGTCTATTCTAGGAGTGAGGCAGATCATGTACATTGCCTTTGTGCCGTGTTACAAACTTTGAAGAATCATCGTTTATATGCCAGGTTCTCCAAGCATGTGTTTAGGTTTAAATCCATAGCTTTTCTTGGTCATATTATCTCTAGTGAAGGGATCATGGTAGATCCCTAAAAGGTTTTGGAGGTTAAGAACTAGCCTAGACCTATGAATCTAATCGATATTTGGAGCTTCTTGGGTCTAGCCAGTTTCTATAAAATATTTGTAGAGAGTTTCTCTACTATAGCTTCCCCATTGACCAAGTTGACCCAAAAGAAGGTCAAGTTCTAACGTTCTAATACACATGAGGGCAGTTTTGAGAAGTTGAAAGATAAGTTTACTTCAGGTCTGGTTTTAACCTTGCTCGATGGTAGAGATGGTTTTGTGATATATTTTGAGGTCTCTCTTATCGGTTTGGGTTGCATGTTGATACAACACTGTAGGGTGTTGACTTATGTTTCTAGGAAATTGAAAGTTCATAAGAAGAACTACCATACTCATGACCTATAGTTCTTAGCAATTGTTTTTCTGCTAAAGATTTAGTGGCATTATCTTTATGGGGTTCATGTGAATATATTTTCCAATCATAAGAGTCTCTAATATGTGTTTACCCAAAAAGTGTTAAATCTCTTACAAAAAAGGTTGCTTGAGTATTGAAAGACCATGATATGAGTCCTTATTACCAACTAGGTATGCAGAATATAGTCGCCTGTGGTCTAAGTAGATTGCCCATGCAATGTTTCTCCCATGTAAATAAAGATAAGTGGGTATTGGTGAAGGATGTTCACCATTTGTCTAATCATTAAGTTCAACTTGCGGACTCTGAGAATGGTGGTGTATTTGTGCTTTTGGTATCCTAGTCATCTCTTTAAGATAAAGAGAAGCAAGCATTACGCCTCGTCTTGATAAAGATCAAGGTTAATGTGGATCAACACAACGTTGCGGATTTTATGATTAGTGGTAATGGTATCTTGAGATACCAAACTAGACTATGTATTCTCGATGTCGATGGATTGAGGGAAAGGGTCATGGCCAAGGCTCATGAATCCCATTATGCTATTCACCCCATTTACACTAAGATGTAACACGACCTTAAAGAGTTCTATTGGTGGAGTAATATGAAACGTGATGTGGCTAGCTATGTGGCCAAGTGTTTAGTGTGTCAACAAGTGAGACTTGAGCACATAAGGCCTGATGGGTTGTACCAAGAAATTATATTGCCCGAATGGATGTAGGAGGCGATTAATATGGATTTCATTACTGATCTTCCTAGATCTCAAAATCTATGTGACTCTATTTGGGTCTTTGTTGATAGAATGACCAAGTCCGCCCACTTATTGCATATGATGACATATTACTAGACAGAAGATTATGCTGTTGTATTTTTTGGAGATTATAAAGATACACGACGCTCTGGTTTCTATTATCTTAGATCATGATCTGCCATTTTTATCCTAATTTTGGAAGTCATTCCAAAATGGTTTGGGTACTAAAGTATTCCTTAGTACCACTTTCTACCTACAAATAAATGGGAAAGCAGAAAGGACCATCCAAACATTGAAGGCTATATTGTGGGCTTGTGTGATTGATTATGGTGGTAGTTTGTATGACCACTTACATTTGATTGAGTTTACCTATAATAATACTTACCACTCTAGTATTGGCATGGCCCCTTTTCAGGCATTGAGTCGTAGGAGATGTTAATCTCCTATTAAGGGGTACCAAGTTTTTAAGGGTAAGTTTCTTTACCCTAACTAAGTTCACCAAGAATTAAAGAAGGTAAAGGTTATTCGTGATAGGTTGAAAACCGCTCAAAATAGCTAAAAATCCTATGTGAATATGAGACGTAAGGACTTAGAGTTTAGTATTGGCGATTGGGTATTCTTGAAAATGTCTCCCATGAAGGGAGTGATACTATTTGGTATAAAGGGGAAGCTTAGTCCTTCATGTGTTATACCTTACTTGATTTTGAAGAAGGTTGGAAGTGTTGCCTACGAGTTTGAGTTTCCTTCTAGTATGAACTACATTCACCTAGTTTTCCATATCTCTAAATTGTAAAAATGGCTGGGTGATCCATCATTGTTTATTCCCTTGAATGATGTTTATATCTCAGACTCTTTGAAAGTTCGCCAGTTGAGAACGAAAGAGGTGGCATCATTGAAAGTTCTATGGATGAACAAAAAGTCTAAGAGAACTGCGTGGGAGCGGAAGAGTACATAAAGTCCAAGAATCCGCATTTGTTTTTCCTATTTTGGAAACTTATGATTGAGGTATGTGTTGATCTCCTTTCTTTGATTTATGTCTTTGATAGAAAATAGGTTAAAGTCCAAAGTGTGTTGAGTTTATTTGTGTATTGCTAGACCATTGGTTCATGTCCCTAATTGTTTGAGACTATGTGTCCTTGTTGTTATGGGTTTAATTCCCTAGTATCTTGAGTTGATTCATGTCTTTGTTAAACGAAGGGTTCGAGTCACTAATCCTTGAATTGATAAAGTATCCTTGATAAGTCGATGAGTTGAAGTCCCTAATTTATGAAATTAGTAAGTGTTGATAAGTAAGGGTCTAAGTCCTAAGCTTTTGCAATGAACAAGTGTCTTGATAATAGACGATGTAGTGAATGATTGATTGATAATGAGCATGATGTGTGTTATATCCTAGTTTTATGCTTTTTCTAACGAGTTCAAGGGTTGGTTTGATATGTGATAATGTGTTAAATTATGTTTATCACTTGACCTACCTTTCATTCGCGGACAAATGATCTAAGTGGTAGAGGATTGAAACACCTAGACTTTGAACCATTGAAAGAAACTCTCCATTTGACGTCACCGGGACGGGTACAACTAGGGGTATGAGTTTTACCCCTTGGATATGAGTCATATACTCCTTCCCCTCCCCTATCATATCCTAGGGAATGTGGTGAAGGTTACTTAATGTCTAAGGTATGAGTGACCTCCTCCTTAGTCGTACCTTAAGAATATGAGTCTTACACAACATGATCGTATAGAGAGAAGTCCTCACTTAAGTAAACTATTTTGGGTATGGGTGGTGTAAATGAGTCAGGATTTGAGTCAGAGGACCCAATGTTGTCCATGCTCGATTGTACTCATAGCCGAATTTAGTATCTAAGATGAACAACCTCTAGTCAATAGAATAATGTTAGCAAGGCATGTTGGCAAAATAGATCCATTAATTTGGGAAAAGGATTGGCTCTAAGGGCAGGGCATGGGGGTCCTAGTCACAAAGCCGTCAGCTGTTGCTTAACTACACGAGCTAATTTTGCGGCCACTGCAGGAAACCTTCGGATACAACTCAAGAGTGTGTGATCTTACCCTTAATAGTATAGGTGACCTTGGAGAAGCCAAGGGTATGAGTTGGGGTACGACCCGTACGCAAGGGTACGATTCGTAATGTGAATCGTACCCCTGCATGGGTTTATTTTATAGATTTATACTAGGGTCCTTTCACTCATTTCCCATGCCTTAAAACCTAAGTACCTACAATATATAAGTGTATAAGGCCTCCTTAAAGAAACTTTGAGTGGATCAAATATCCAAAACTCTATCTCAAACATAATTTGTGAAGGATTGGAGGTTAGGGTTCACGTGTGTCCATATAGCAACAAAGTGAAGTCAGGACTCATGGTGAATCAAATTGTCTAAATCATGTAACTCTTTCCCTTATTAAATAACTCTAAAACTATGTATTTTACACTTGTATTAGTAAGTGTACATGGTTATTTTGAAATCAAATGAAAAGGGTTGTTTTCCTAATAATGAATATTGTTGAATCTTTCTTAGACTTGTGTTTATACATGTTGTTGATGAGTGGTGATTTTACCACTCATTTTCACTCAACATTCATGCATACTACCATATTTTGATCTAATAAATTAGACATAATTGTGATTAAATGCACTAATATCAGCATTTTGTAGTCACATTATTGAAGATATAGAATGATGTAGATTGGAGTTAAAGAGGATAAAAAGGAATCAAGAAGTGCAGCTGAAGAACTGGAGTAGACATAGCCACATTTACTGTGGTCTGAGGACCATGATCGCAATAAGTCAATAGGGTCAACCTACCTCGATTGTGTGAGCTAATCACGGTCGTGGCCAAGTCTGTGGGATCGAGGTCTAAAGGAAAAATGCAGGCCAAGAGAATAAATGTAAATGCACGTGGTTGATCCCAAATTTGATTAAAGAATGGCTCAAACCCTAATCATTTATCATAGTCTTTCTTCCCTAACTTTTTGGTTTTCTTTTAAGGTTTGTAGCCTCTATTTTTGGAGAGGACAATATTGTATAAATTTTGGGTGAAGAATATCTTTGAGTCACTTCCAAGCTATGAGTTAGTGAACTCCCATTGAAGATTTGTTGGGTCTCATAGTTTGAAGTAATATTCACTTAGATTTTCCCAAATGAAATCAATGGAGATTTTGGGTAAAATCTTTACTTATTTATCGTATGAATAGTTAGTTTTTAATCTTCGTATTATGCTAGAATAGGGTGTAAATATAAGTGGAATGTGATTTGTTTGTGCATTTACTAGTTTGTGGTATTGGATTCTATTATTGCTTGAGCAAATTGTTTGGGATTTTTTGGTGAAAGCCCCAAATACATAAATGGATTTGATAGATGAAAATTCCAAGCTCTTGAAAGATCAAGCCATCCTTGAAAGAGGTGTTTGGTGAACTTTAGGGACCCAAATCATCCGTGAAAGAGGGATGTGGGAACAAAAGCAATAATTGAACTTTTATGAGCATCCTTGACTAATATTCACTAACTTATACATAAGGGTGATTGTGAAGTTTACTCAACTTAAGGAACAATCCTAGGAATAGGGTGTTTAATTGAGTTATTAGGTGGTTTTGATTGAAGCGCCCATTATGTAAAAGAAAGAACTAATAAGTGACACCTTTGGGGTTTTGTTGACAAACTAGCCTTAAGGATTCTTAACATAGCCTACCACATCACCAACACTTAGAATTTGCATCAACTTATCACACACCCATGCATATGTTGCCCTTAGGAAAGAATAATCCCAAGACATTTTCATAATTGACTATACTCTAATTATTTGTAGCCCCAAATTAATACTAGAAAATCCCAAAATGAAACAGTAGTGTTAGTAAAATTCTCACCCCATATTTTTATCTTTTCATAATATCTCTTTGAATTTAACAAGTATCCATTATCTCGAATTAACTTAATTTCCAGTCATATTGTTTCTCGTGGATTTAACCCTGACTCCAAAGTTGGGTAAGTATATTAATGATGACCGCCTTGACTTAAAGTGATGTGAATGTTGAGGGTTATCAGTTATTAGTGATGATTTGTATATATGGGTACTTGTTTTATGTGGGTCAACATGATGGTCATGAGTAACCATAATCTTTATGATTTCTACCATGAAAATAGCCTAGATAGAGCTATGCACAGAAGGTGTTTATGTCTAAATGAATTGTCTAGTCATATGTGTTGATGTGTTGAACTAGGGAAATAGCCCAATAAATATGAATAATTGATAAATAAGGTTGTAAAATTATTTTGACCTATGTATTATAAAATGATGACCTTGTTGAACTAATGACTAATAAGGGGTTGAAGTCCCTCAGTATCAAGATGAAATTTAATTATGTGTTGAGCTATAGTATAGTGAGAATACGGTATAGGATTGTTAATATTATCTGAATAGTTTGTGAAGGTTTTGATGACAATAACTTGAATTAAGTGATGGATTGAATGAAGGCAATGTCCTATTAAAATGGTTGAGCAATGAAGGCTCCTATAAGGACCATGAGGTATGTATAGTGTTAAGTTAGTTAAATGGTTGAAGTCCTTCAGTGTTGTATAAAATAAGTATTGATGCATGGGCAAAGGGTTTAAAGTGCCAATGTCAACTAATGATAGTTGTGACGACTTGAGGTTGAAGTCCCTTGACTTCCAAAGTGGCTCGAGGTTAAAGTCCCTTGCCTTCTAAAATGGCTTGAGGTTGGAGTCTCTTTCCCAATGATATTGCTCTAGGTTAAAGTCCCTTGCATAAAGAGATCTCTTAAGGTTAATTTACCTGGCCAAATTAAATAGCTTGCAGTTAGAGTCCCTTTGAATGAGGTTAAAGTCCCTTGTTTGAATGATTATGAACGGGGTTAAAGTTCAGTGCTAATGAATGTTCATATATGGTTAAAGTTGTCTTCTTAATGAGAAATGCTTGAATCCATAAGTGTGGAGGGCCGGAGTCCCCCACTTCATGTCTAATGAATGAATGTTCAAGAATGTTGTTGAGCCTTGATTTCTTGATTATCATGTGATATACCTATACATAAGGATAAGTGCATAGATATGTTTGGATATGATATATTGACTTGTTAATGAATAATGATGCTATTTTATCCTTATCTTTGAGGCACATGCTAGCGCTCCAAAAACTAATAGTCTCTGGATGCTATGTCCCCATGTGACATAGGGGCTGGAGCTTTATATTCTCTTCCTATGTAGTGAGTAGGTGATCAAACCAGTTCGTGTATTAACTATGGATTGGTGATCTTCCTTATTTCAGAAGACATTCATTCTTGGTCCCCTATTATTGACTTTGTCTCATTTTTACTTGGTTTTGCTATTGTTCGGGGCTTGTCCAGACATATATATTGCTTAACATCGGTTTGTATAAAGGTATTGTGGATGAATCTAGACTTGGGTATATTGTCTAGTGTGTTGATATTTATGAAATGGTTAGATATTGGTAAGTTATGACTTCTAGTAATGTTTCCTCTATCTTATTATATTGTGGGGATTCACCCGACACTTGTGATTGATATGATGATTGTGCTGAGTTATAGGGGATACCTCCGATTCATGTGGGCTTGGGGTACCCAAAGGACATTTCCCATTTTTTGGGTGTGTCATATCCCAGGGTGGTTCTAGCTCGGTTAACTACACATACCAAGGTTAATGGTTTTAAATGCATGCTAAACTCAATTTCATTTCTTGACATGTAATATCTATATATATTTGTATAGGTTGTATGTATATGGTAGGATTACTTGGTTTTACTAGATGGCATTATCTTGTCCTTATACAGAGTTTATACTAGTTTTCACTCACTATCACTCACTAACTCATCTTTGGGCAACTATATCACCATGCAATACCGGAACCGGGCGTTCTACTCCTCCTGCTTACTGATCAGATTTGGGATCAACTATTGGATTGAAGTGGTGAGATTACATATTTCAAAAGGCTCTATTTAATATCATGGATATCTTTACATACTTTGGTTTATTCGTGGATACTGGTTTTTGCTATGGTTGGGGCATGTCCTAACCTGTAACTCCCCGCGTATGTATCCCAGATGCTATATGGTGCTTATAATCCTAAAGGACCACAAGATAAACCATGATTAGTAATTGCTATAATAACTGAATAATAATACTGTAGTATGCGGAAATTAGAAAGAAAATATACCTTAAGGTTAAATACTATAATAAAACTAAAAGCGGTATAACAAATACCAAATTTGATATATCTGTCTGAAAATACTCTATTTTGAAAAAGACTTTAAACTGCCTGAAATATAGAGTGTATGGCACAAGTCTGCAAGTAACTCCGAACTATTGAAATAAGCTGAACTACTAAAATAATCATCATGTCCTCAAATTAAGATGACTCACCACTAACTCTATCAGTCGAACATCTAAATTGCTAAGAATGATCAGGAGCCTGCACATCTGAAACTATGATATAAAACATCATAGAGCAAAAGAAAGGTATGCGTCAGTACTTCGAATGTACTAGTATACAAAATGAGGTAGGCTGAAATTCATTGGTTCCTATGCATGAACAATAATGACCGAATGACATGAATATAACTAAATGATAGTACATGCATAAATACGTATACTATAATCTAAGGTTGTGATAACACTGGATATTGAGTTCTGAAATATTGATTTACTGATATATGAGTCTATTAATACTATGAAACTGATTACTGAGGGACTGTATCTGACAGTCTTGATCCTGTGGAACTATTCTAAGTTTTATACTGAACTGAGTGACTGTATCTGACAGTTCTGAATCTGTAGAACTAAACTGAGTTCTATTCTGAGACTGCAACTGAAACTGAGACTTTGGAAGGTAATCATCTAACTACCATTCTTATTTTTGAATAGATCCTCATTTGGAAGGGTGTCACTATTGTGCCACGGGTAAAGAAAACTATGAGTTAATCCTCTCTGACAGAAATCTCTTTCGTTAACCCTCGCTGGCAGGAAAACTCGTACGAGATGTATCAACCCTAATCTGGCATAAGGATATCTCAACCTACGCAAGCTACATAGTTTTGCAACGTAGGGATTGCTACTAAGGGTCAAACCCTCTGCTTACAGGAGTGCCCCCATCCATGGGTTAACTCGGTGCTGAATCCTACTACCCACTGAATAGACACTGAACTGATTTCTAGTTCATACTAGGCTTGACTGAACTATTACTTATTATACTGTCTAACTGAACTAAACTGAGTTCACTATGTTCCGTTGACTGATGAAATACTATAGAATTTTGTTAACTGGGTGAATTCATTGAGGCTGGAACTATATACTGAACTGGAATGGATTGATACTGAGTATACTGAATTTTTCCTGAGTTTTATAATAGACTGGGAGTAATACTGATCGTGACATAACTGATAATATCACAAGACTGACCATGGGTCAAGGTAATCAGCTAAACTGTTAGGTATTAAATACCCCCATGACTCGATAGCATAAACTATATGACATGACACAATCTTGAAACATGATAAATAACTACTTGATCATCATTGATTCATTGAGATATTCTAGAAAACACTAGGATGACATGAACTTGAATACATGCTAACATGATATAATTTCATTATTTAATTCTCATGAATAACTCATCAAACATATGAAAGGCATTGTTTATAAACATAGTACTAATCAACACATGAGCATCACACTTTCAAGGCTTTAAAATGAATTAACATGATACTATATACATAATAGTAGTTTTTACATAAAAATTGCACTTAATCATTGAATAGGAATCCAATCAACATTATAATCATCAATACTCTTGAATCCAAATCATCGAAAGCATAAAATCAAGCTACTTGAAGTTTAAAACAGTTTCATAGACTCCAAGGGCGGAATGAACCCTTGTTTGAACACTTGACATACCTTCGTTGCTAAATTCTTGAAGAAAAATGATGAAACCATGAGCATTGGCTTTGAAATTAAATCACCTAGGGTTCTTGTTCTTGAGCAATTTGAGAGAAAGTGAGTGTATTTCGCTTAATGAGGTTGAATCTCCTGTTTTAAGGATGAATAGGGGTGGAGAAAAAGACCCAAATACCCCTATGGATGAGGCTTTTTAATGACCGAAAACCAAACTGTCGACGTGCAGGCCGACGTGCCACGTCGTTGGTATCGATGCCATAGCTAACAAACCACATCAAGTCTGCATTGGTTCTCTAGAATTTTCCACTGGAAACCAACAATAATATTAATCAATGTGATGGACGACACATCACATCAAGATCGCATTGATACACTATTTTAGGTGCCCAGACATGTGTCAAACAAGGTTTGAAAAATCCAAAACTCATTTTGGAACACCTACTGATACTCCTGACAATGATTCAACCTAAAAATTGATACTTCAAGGTCGTAAGAGTCATGAAATAAAGTTTCCCACTTACAAAGGCCAAAATAATGCTAAGTTTGAATACTTAGCTAGAACTTTCTAGGTGTGGGACCCCTTAGCAAGCTTAAAAGACTGAGTTTAGCTTAGGATTTTGCTGGTTTTACAATATCTCCCCCTTAGAAACATTTGTCCTTAAATAAGACTAATTAAACTAATAATAAAGATAGACTGGACTTAGACACTGAACACGTACAACTAAAGCATTATTTCAAGACTGAAATAACGGATATACTAAATTATTATACTGAACAAGCATATCTGATACATTAGTACAGAGATGAACATGATTTATGAATGCATGGCTGGGATTGCTGATAAGTTGGGCTTATATATTGGACATGGATTTTTGATGCATAAGTACATGACTGAATTAATTCATGAATGCATGGTTGAGTATGTCTAACACCCCGATTTGCTAAACCAAAATGCTACACGGTGCTCATGACCCCGAGGGACCATAAGCTAACCTATGACTGATATCTATAACTGTATACTGCAAATAAAAAATAATAATGCAAAATAAATGGAAATGTAAGGCGATAAGGTTCAACTGAATACAATTATGTGGGCGAAAATACCCAAAATGAGTGAATCTAAAAGTAAATAAGAAAGCCTCTAAACTATCTGAATAAAGAGTTGAAGGAACATGTCTCCAACTAACTCCGTAAAACTTAACTGAAGAATAAATAAACGAATCAAATCATATTTTCCACGAATCAATGAGGACTCACTATGCTCTGTGACTAGAACGCTACCACTACTGCTGGGCTAGAGCGCGTGTCTCGGAACCTATGGTGTAATATGAAAAGAAATCATCGTAGCGCAAATGCGTCAGTACAATTGGAGTACTAAGTATACAAAGAAGGTAGGATGAACATAAAGGATTTCATGTATGAACAACACTGACTGACTAATATAAACGTGGGAGTGCAAACACACATATATAGAAACTGTGACCATGAATACGTGATAGCATGACCTATAAGCTAATACATAGTTTACTGATAACTTGTCATG
>JAPEIP010000004.1:150228251-150274929 GCA_026120095.1 Capsicum chinense | reverse complement strand
ATATTGTCTAGTGTGTTGATATTTATGAAATGGTTAGATATTGGTAAGTTATGACTTCTAGTAATGTTTCCTCTATCTTATTATATTGTGGGGATTCACCCGACACTTGTGATTGATATGATGATTGTGCTGAGTTATAGGGGATACCTCCGATTCATGTGGGCTTGGGGTACCCAAAGGACATTTCCCATTTTTTGGGTGTGTCATATCCCAGGGTGGTTCTAGCTCGGTTAACTACACATACCAAGGTTAATGGTTTTAAATGCATGCTAAACTCAATTTCATTTCTTGACATGTAATATCTATATATATTTGTATAGGTTGTATGTATATGGTAGGATTACTTGGTTTTACTAGATGGCATTATCTTGTCCTTATACAGAGTTTATACTAGTTTTCACTCACTATCACTCACTAACTCATCTTTGGGCAACTATATCACCATGCAATACCGGAACCGGGCGTTCTACTCCTCCTGCTTACTGATCAGATTTGGGATCAACTATTGGATTGAAGTGGTGAGATTACATATTTCAAAAGGCTCTATTTAATATCATGGATATCTTTACATACTTTGGTTTATTCGTGGATACTGGTTTTTGCTATGGTTGGGGCATGTCCTAACCTGTAACTCCCCGCGTATGTATCCCAGATGCTATATGGTGCTTATAATCCTAAAGGACCACAAGATAAACCATGATTAGTAATTGCTATAATAACTGAATAATAATACTGTAGTATGCGGAAATTAGAAAGAAAATATACCTTAAGGTTAAATACTATAATAAAACTAAAAGCGGTATAACAAATACCAAATTTGATATATCTGTCTGAAAATACTCTATTTTGAAAAAGACTTTAAACTGCCTGAAATATAGAGTGTATGGCACAAGTCTGCAAGTAACTCCGAACTATTGAAATAAGCTGAACTACTAAAATAATCATCATGTCCTCAAATTAAGATGACTCACCACTAACTCTATCAGTCGAACATCTAAATTGCTAAGAATGATCAGGAGCCTGCACATCTGAAACTATGATATAAAACATCATAGAGCAAAAGAAAGGTATGCGTCAGTACTTCGAATGTACTAGTATACAAAATGAGGTAGGCTGAAATTCATTGGTTCCTATGCATGAACAATAATGACCGAATGACATGAATATAACTAAATGATAGTACATGCATAAATACGTATACTATAATCTAAGGTTGTGATAACACTGGATATTGAGTTCTGAAATATTGATTTACTGATATATGAGTCTATTAATACTATGAAACTGATTACTGAGGGACTGTATCTGACAGTCTTGATCCTGTGGAACTATTCTAAGTTTTATACTGAACTGAGTGACTGTATCTGACAGTTCTGAATCTGTAGAACTAAACTGAGTTCTATTCTGAGACTGCAACTGAAACTGAGACTTTGGAAGGTAATCATCTAACTACCATTCTTATTTTTGAATAGATCCTCATTTGGAAGGGTGTCACTATTGTGCCACGGGTAAAGAAAACTATGAGTTAATCCTCTCTGACAGAAATCTCTTTCGTTAACCCTCGCTGGCAGGAAAACTCGTACGAGATGTATCAACCCTAATCTGGCATAAGGATATCTCAACCTACGCAAGCTACATAGTTTTGCAACGTAGGGATTGCTACTAAGGGTCAAACCCTCTGCTTACAGGAGTGCCCCCATCCATGGGTTAACTCGGTGCTGAATCCTACTACCCACTGAATAGACACTGAACTGATTTCTAGTTCATACTAGGCTTGACTGAACTATTACTTATTATACTGTCTAACTGAACTAAACTGAGTTCACTATGTTCCGTTGACTGATGAAATACTATAGAATTTTGTTAACTGGGTGAATTCATTGAGGCTGGAACTATATACTGAACTGGAATGGATTGATACTGAGTATACTGAATTTTTCCTGAGTTTTATAATAGACTGGGAGTAATACTGATCGTGACATAACTGATAATATCACAAGACTGACCATGGGTCAAGGTAATCAGCTAAACTGTTAGGTATTAAATACCCCCATGACTCGATAGCATAAACTATATGACATGACACAATCTTGAAACATGATAAATAACTACTTGATCATCATTGATTCATTGAGATATTCTAGAAAACACTAGGATGACATGAACTTGAATACATGCTAACATGATATAATTTCATTATTTAATTCTCATGAATAACTCATCAAACATATGAAAGGCATTGTTTATAAACATAGTACTAATCAACACATGAGCATCACACTTTCAAGGCTTTAAAATGAATTAACATGATACTATATACATAATAGTAGTTTTTACATAAAAATTGCACTTAATCATTGAATAGGAATCCAATCAACATTATAATCATCAATACTCTTGAATCCAAATCATCGAAAGCATAAAATCAAGCTACTTGAAGTTTAAAACAGTTTCATAGACTCCAAGGGCGGAATGAACCCTTGTTTGAACACTTGACATACCTTCGTTGCTAAATTCTTGAAGAAAAATGATGAAACCATGAGCATTGGCTTTGAAATTAAATCACCTAGGGTTCTTGTTCTTGAGCAATTTGAGAGAAAGTGAGTGTATTTCGCTTAATGAGGTTGAATCTCCTGTTTTAAGGATGAATAGGGGTGGAGAAAAAGACCCAAATACCCCTATGGATGAGGCTTTTTAATGACCGAAAACCAAACTGTCGACGTGCAGGCCGACGTGCCACGTCGTTGGTATCGATGCCATAGCTAACAAACCACATCAAGTCTGCATTGGTTCTCTAGAATTTTCCACTGGAAACCAACAATAATATTAATCAATGTGATGGACGACACATCACATCAAGATCGCATTGATACACTATTTTAGGTGCCCAGACATGTGTCAAACAAGGTTTGAAAAATCCAAAACTCATTTTGGAACACCTACTGATACTCCTGACAATGATTCAACCTAAAAATTGATACTTCAAGGTCGTAAGAGTCATGAAATAAAGTTTCCCACTTACAAAGGCCAAAATAATGCTAAGTTTGAATACTTAGCTAGAACTTTCTAGGTGTGGGACCCCTTAGCAAGCTTAAAAGACTGAGTTTAGCTTAGGATTTTGCTGGTTTTACAATATCTCCCCCTTAGAAACATTTGTCCTTAAATAAGACTAATTAAACTAATAATAAAGATAGACTGGACTTAGACACTGAACACGTACAACTAAAGCATTATTTCAAGACTGAAATAACGGATATACTAAATTATTATACTGAACAAGCATATCTGATACATTAGTACAGAGATGAACATGATTTATGAATGCATGGCTGGGATTGCTGATAAGTTGGGCTTATATATTGGACATGGATTTTTGATGCATAAGTACATGACTGAATTAATTCATGAATGCATGGTTGAGTATGTCTAACACCCCGATTTGCTAAACCAAAATGCTACACGGTGCTCATGACCCCGAGGGACCATAAGCTAACCTATGACTGATATCTATAACTGTATACTGCAAATAAAAAATAATAATGCAAAATAAATGGAAATGTAAGGCGATAAGGTTCAACTGAATACAATTATGTGGGCGAAAATACCCAAAATGAGTGAATCTAAAAGTAAATAAGAAAGCCTCTAAACTATCTGAATAAAGAGTTGAAGGAACATGTCTCCAACTAACTCCGTAAAACTTAACTGAAGAATAAATAAACGAATCAAATCATATTTTCCACGAATCAATGAGGACTCACTATGCTCTGTGACTAGAACGCTACCACTACTGCTGGGCTAGAGCGCGTGTCTCGGAACCTATGGTGTAATATGAAAAGAAATCATCGTAGCGCAAATGCGTCAGTACAATTGGAGTACTAAGTATACAAAGAAGGTAGGATGAACATAAAGGATTTCATGTATGAACAACACTGACTGACTAATATAAACGTGGGAGTGCAAACACACATATATAGAAACTGTGACCATGAATACGTGATAGCATGACCTATAAGCTAATACATAGTTTACTGATAACTTGTCATGACTGATACTAAAACTGATAACATGGATGACTGTATCTGACAGTCCTGTATATACTGAAATCTGATGAACGCCCTGAGATTTTTTACTGAGACTGTTACTGAAATTGTGGAAGGTAGTGTTTAACCGACATGCCCCATGTATGCCATTATGGCTAAGCTGGGGTCCAATCTCTGCCCCGACTGGAGGGGTGTCAATACTGTGCCAGTGGTAAGGGCAACTGTAAGTGACCCTTATTTGGTGGGTACACAATAAGAATGGTGGGAACCCTAAACTGACGGGTTAAGCCATCTCATTAATCCTAAGCTGACGGGTTAAGATGTCTCAACCTATGCTGGCTACGTAGTTTTGGAACACAAGGATTGCTACTAAGAATCATACCCTAAACTAGCAGGTGAGTTCTCATCCTTGGGTTCACTAGATGCTAACTTCTACTCCCATCCGAAGGACATTGAACTGAATAACTAAGTTGAACTGAATAACTGAACTGAAATGATTAGTTGAACTGATACTTATTAACGGGACTGATACTAGTGGTACTGTTTAGCAGAGCTAAACTAAGTTTACTGGATTCCAATGACTGATCGAATGTATTGAGTTCTGAGGATTGGTTGAGAGTACTAGAGTTACTAAGATTGACTATGAATACTGAGGTTGTTGAGGTTACTGAGCACTGAGATTACTGAGATTACTGGACTACTGAGTTTACTGAGATTTCTGAGTTTTCCTGAGTCATAAGACTGACTGAATCCTATTGATCATGGCTTGACTAAGAGTATCGTGAAAACATGACATGGCACATGGATCTAGGCACACAACTATATTTTTTACGTATAAGTACCCCCAGGACTCGATGGAAGGAAACTGACACAACTTGAATTTCCTAAGTACACGACCATCAATAAAAATCCATAATACATGAGTGGGGGATTTCATGATGTACATGGTTATCCTAATATCTACATGAATAGGAATGATTAGAATCAAGTCATAAATCTCATATTCTAATGTCATGGGCATTCCGACAACATATACTATCCATAGCAATCGCATGGAAACCATTTAGGCATAAGGGAACAACAACATGTAATGTTTAGTTCATACTGTAATGATTTAGGGATATTATAATTCATGTATTTATTCAACATCTCAAACATGGTAGGGAAAGCATGGATATATTTTGTGTACATAATTTATATCTCAATTATCATACATGCTTTATACCACAACAATAACAACACATAATTTGCGAGGAAATTCATATTGGAGTGTATGACTTACATGAACTTGTCATTTAGATATCATGAAATCATGTAAATATGAAGTTCTAACATACTAGGAATTTTATTGAACACCTTGTATGCATTCTTTAAGACATAGGTGGATTTCATACTTGCATTCTATCAATCCATCTAAAGATCATGTTTTTTAACTAACAACATCACTTTCATGAGATATACAGTCACGATAAAATTATATAGCTAAACAAACAAGCATCAACGTGGGTATCATCATATCACGACAATCAACCAAGATTTTGTATTTTAAAGATTGATTCTTGAACTACATGGACGAAAGGAATCTGTGAATGAACACTACGCATACCTTAGAAGGAAGATTCTTTATGATTGATAGAGGAATTTCTTTGAAATCGGATCTTCAAGCTTAATTATGCAACCCTAGTGCTTTTTCTCCTTTAGTTCTCTTAGATGATGATCTTTGAGATGAAAATAGGGTTGCAATACGTTTAGAAGCTGTATATTTTTTAAGGTTAGGTTTAGGGACGTGTAAGGAGTATTTAAAGACTTAATTACCTTTAAAATAACTCCAAAAGGATTGTTTTGGACACCTGGAATTGACTTAGGCGGTGCCCAAGTGATCTCCTATGGTTAGGTTGGGCGGCGCCTAACCAATGGCCTATTCTTGGGTTCGGCGGCGCCTAACCAATCGCCTATGCTTACTGTCTCTCAAAAAAATGGGCATAACTTTTCTCTTGGGTATTGGATTAAGGTGAAATTGGTATCGTTGGAAGCTAATTCGATTCTCTACAATTTGGTGGGTCTAAATAAGCCAGATTACCACATTAGAATCTAGTTATACTCGTTCAAATATGACCCTTGCAAAATCAAACACCAAAACTTGATGGATTCAAAAACTCTTAGCTTGTATTACCTTAAGTGATTCATATGAACATGCTTAATGCATCATAAGCTATCCTATCACTAGGATATTCATTGTAAGTGATGTACTCAAGTATGAATCACAAGATATGATATTTCATATGTTGGAAAATTCACTTTCTAGCTTAGAAACATGCAGGGTATTACAAGATCTCCACCTTGGAAACATTTATCCTCGAATGAGAATTTACTGAGAAGGAATACAAGGCAATAGAACCTGAACTGAACATGAAGAACTAAAACTTGATCCTATGACTGACATGCTAAACGTACTGATCTCGTGCATATTTGATGCACGGACAACTGACATATGAATGCATGACTATGTATGAAATGGTTAATAGGTACCAAGTTTATACTGGAAACATGAACGTGAAACTGAATAAGATTTAGGAGAACCATTACCTTGAGCTTGATCTGAATTGGCGGGGAAGAGGTGTGGATACTCAGTACGCATATCTGCTTATGATTTCCAAGTAGCTCCCTCATGAGACTGATTTCGCAAAAGAACCTTGACTCGAGGGACTTCTTTCTTCCTCAATCTATGAGTCTGATAATCTAATATTTCAACTGGAATCTCTTTATAAGAGAGGATGTTCTAAATGTCGATGCTCTGAATAGGGACAACAACTGTTGGGTCACCTATGCACTTCTATAGCGAAGAGACATGGAAGACCGGATGGACTGAGGCTAGATCTGAAGGCAACTTAAGCTCATAACCTACCTTGCCGAAGCAACAAAGAATGTTGAAGGGACCGACATACCGGGGACTGAGTTTCCCTTTCTTACCGAACCTCTTCACTCCCTTCATGTGTGAGATCTTAAGATAGACATAGTCATTGACCTCCAACTTGAGATCCTTTCTACGAATATCTGCATAGGACTTCTGTCAGCTCTAAGCAGCTCGGAGTCTCTCTCTGATGAACTGAAATTTCTCTAAGGCATCAAATACTAAGTCAGGACCTATGACTGAGGCCTCACTAACTTTGAACCAACCAATCAGAGATCTACATCTCCTACTATATAGATCTTCGACTAGAGCCATCTGAATACTAGAATGATAACTATTGTTGTATGAAAACTCAATCAAAGGCAAGTGGTCGTACCAACTTCCCTTGAAGTCAATTGTACACGCCCTTAGCATATCTTTAAGATTCTGAATGGTCCTCTCTACTTGGCCATATGTTTAAGGATGAAATGTTGTGCTGAGATGGACTTAGGTATCGAGACCCTTTTAGAATGCTTTCCAAAAGTGAGAAGTGAACTGGGTACCTCTTTGTGAGATGATAGATAGTGGAATACCATGTTATCTGACTAACTCCCTAATATAGAGTTTGGCATAATCCTCGGTGTAATAAGAATTACGACCAGGAAGGAAATGATCTGACTTGGTCATTCTATCTATAATGAACCAGACTGAATCATATTGATGACGAGTTCTAGGTAAACCTGTCATGAAGTCCATGTTAACTTCATACCACTTCCAAGTAGGAATGGTGAACTCTTGCAAGGAACCACTAGGTTTCTGATGCTCTATCTTAACGTGCTAACATGTAGAACACTTAGCCATAAACTCTGCAACATCTCTCTTTATCCCACTCCACCAATTGATCTCCCACATGTCGTAGTACATCTTAGTGGCCCTTAGATAAATAGAGTATTGCGCACCATGCGCTTCTGAAAGTATTCGCTACCTCAATTCATCTATATCTGGAACATATAGACGACCCTGACAATGAAGAACACCATCTCCCCCTTGGGAGAGAACCTCAACTTTTTAATTCTGAACTGACTCTTTGAGTTTGACAAGGCTAGGATCCCTGTCCTATTTTACTTTCACCTGAAAAACTAGAGATGACTTTGAACTACTATGAATACATACACCACCCTCTGAAGAATCGACTAAGAGAACACCTAGTCTGGCAAACTAATGGATCTTCTGAGCCATCTTTTTCTTACTATCCTTAATGTGAGAAATACTACCCATGGAGAGTTGACTGAGAGCGTTGGCCAAAATATTGGCCTTGCTCGAATGATAAAGAACACTTATGTCGTAATCCTTTAAGAACTCTAACCACCTTCTCTGATGAAGATTGAGATCTTTCTGGGAAAAGACATACTGGAGGCTTTTATGGTCTATGAAGACATCTATATGAACTCCATAGAGATAATGCCTCTAAATCTTCAAGCCAAAAACTACCGCTACTAACTCAAGATCATGAGTAGGATAATTCTTCTCATGTGGCTTTAATTATCTAGAGGCGTAAGCTATGACCTTACCATGCTTCATGAGCAACTTAAACCTACTCTGTCTGCATCATAATAGACTACAAAACCATCTGAACCATCTAGAATAGCTAGAATTGGAGTGGAGGTGAGTCAAGTATTCAACTCTCGACAACTCTTCTCGCAAGAATCTGACCACTGAAACTTAATATTCTTCTGAGTCATTCTGGACATGGGAGATGTAATAAAAGAAATTCCCTCGACAAACCGTCTATAATAGCCAGCCAAACCTAAGAAACTCCTAATATCTGATGGAGATACGGGTTTGGGCTAGTTTCTTACTGCCTCAGTTTTTTGAGTATCTACTCTAAGTCCATCAACGGAAACAATATGGCCAAGGAAAACTACTGATCTTAGCCAAAATTCGCACTTGCTGAACTTAGTAAATAACTGGTGATCCCTGAGAGTCTGAAGAACAATTCTGAGATGGTCTGCCTGATCACGCTATGTGCAAGAATAGACCAGAATATCATCTATAAAGACTATGAAAACATGTCCAAGTACTGCTTGAACACACGGTTCATCAAGTCGATAAAATTTGTTGGGGAATTGGTAAGACCAAATGACATGACTAAAAATTCAAAGTGACCATACCGAGTACAGAAGATGACTTTGGAATGTCATATTCTCTAACTCTTAGCTGATGATAGCCTGATCTGAGGTCTATCTTGGAGAAATAACTAGCACCCTAAAGTTGGTCGAATAGATCATCAATCCTGGGAAGAGGATGTCTATTTTTGACCACGACCTTATTGAGTTGATGATAATCGATACACATCCTGATAGAACCGTCTTTCTTGCGCATGAATAATATTGGCGCACCCCATAGGGAAATACTCGGTCTGATGAATCCCTTATCTAAGAGATCCTTCAATTGATCTTTTAGTTCCTTGAGTTCTGCTGTGCCATTCCGTATGGTAGAATAGAAATAGGTGGAGTATCCGGAAGAAGGTCTATGCTAAGTCTATTTCCCTTTTAGAAGGAATGCCTGGAAGATCTTCGGGAAAGATATCTGAGTATTCATTAACAATAGAGATTGTTCAAAGGATGTGAGATTTAGAACTCGAATCTTTAACATGCATGAGATGATACACACCCCTCTTAAAAATCATTTTTCTTGCCCAAAGGTAGAAAATAAGTTGACCCCTGAACGCTGAAATGCTACCCTTCCACTCCAGGACGGGCTCATTCGGGAACTGAAACTAAACCATCCTATTTTATATAGTCGACTGTGGAATAGCAGAAATGAAGCCAATCCATGCTGAGAATGACTTCAAAATTAGTCATCTCTAACTCCACTAAATCTGCTGATGTGGATTTTTGAGATATCATAACCAGGCAATCCCTATATACCTGCCAAGCTATGATGGTTTTACCCACTAGGGTAGAGACTGAGAAGGGCTCTGCTAGGACTTCGGGACTGATTCCGAAATCGCTTGCTATGTATAGAGTAACAAAAGACAAAGATGCACCTGGGTCTATCAAAGCATAAACATGAACATGGAATCTATAACATACCAATAATGACATCAGGAGAATTTTCCTGATCCTGTTGGGACTGAAGAGTATAGTTTCTGTTTGGGTGTTGCCCACTGGTAGTACTAGAAATAGCACCCTGCTGATTCGGGCGACTGGATTGAGCTGTACAATAATTTTTTTGACCCTGAAGACTTGACTACAGACACTCTCTAATCTTGTGTCCTGGCTTTCCACAACCAAAACAAACATCAGTACCAGCTTTGCAAGTACCCTTGTGGTTCTTACCATAAGTCTGACAAAGGGGATTCGTTCGGGCACTGTGAAAACTGCTCTCAGATTAGAGCCTGGTGCTTTGTGTCTATTGCTGTCTTTAAACTTTGGCACTGGAGCACTGGTAGAGGAAGGAGATAGAATAGATGACTTGGAGAGAAACTGTGAGCAGTTTTCTTTATTTGACTTGGGGTGAGCAAAGTTGAAATTACCTGACCTTGTTCTCTTGTTCTGCCTTTCCCTAGTCTTAAACATATACTCTTCTACCTGCTGGGCATGGGTCATTAGTCTTTCTAAGGTCATATCACCGATCAGCATAGCAGACCTACATTCATTTACCATGCTATCGTTGACCCCTGACACGAACTTGCTCATCTTAGCTCTATTGTCTGCAAATATATCAGGAGCATACCTGGCTAGCTGAGTAAATCTGAGAGAATAATCCCTGACCGTCATATTCCCCTGCCTGAGGTTGATGAACTCAAGAACCTTGGCTTTTCTCAGCTCTTGGGCAAAGAATCTATTTAAGAAGGCTGTGATAAATTCCTCCCACTCGATAAGGCCTGAATCATCCAACCTTTTAGACTTCCACTGTTTGTAATAATCATGAGCAACATCCTGTAACTAGTAGGTGGCTAACTCATCACTCTCAATAGAAGTAGCACCCATGATTTCAATGACCTTCTGGACTTGATCAATGAACTCCTGAGGGTCCTCATCAAACATAGACCCATGGAAAGATGGAGAGTTCATCTAGGTGAAGTCCTGAACCCTAGCTGCTCTGGGAGTGGCCACTGAATTGGCCGGAATGACTGGTAGCTGTTCATTTTGTGTAGCCATGGACTGAGCAAGCGTGGTAAATGAGGCTCTAAACTCTGCATGGGAAACATGTTCACCCAAAGGATCTTCGAGTTGGGGAGCTAGCTGGTTTCTTCTCTTTGGGGACATGGTCTGGAATAAGATAAGAATGGATTCGACTAAGAGTTTAACTTGTGCTTATGCTCAGTAGCATGACTTGAATAATGAAGAAAGGGTACAGTTCCTAAATCATCTTATAGCCTCCCTCACATAAATGTGGCACGCAACACACCCATGTACAAGACTCTACTCGATATTGCTTTTAGAGTTCCTAGGACTCTATTGAACCTTAGGCTCTGATACCAAGTTTCTCGCACCCCGATTTACTGAACCGAAATGCTACACGGTGCTCATGACCCTGAGAGACCACATGCTAACCCATGACAGATATCTGTACCTCTATACTGCAAATCATAATATAATAATGTAGAATACATGGAACTGTAAGGCCACAAGGTTCAACTGAATACAATCATATGGGCGAAAATAACCAAAACAACTAAATCTGAATGTAAATCTGAAGTAAATCCAAAAGCCTCTAAACTGTCTAAATAAGGAGTTGAAGGAACATGTCTCCAACTAACTCCGTAAAACTGAACTCAAGAATAAATAAATGAATGAAATCATATTGTCCTCAAATCAATGAGGAATCATTGTGTCTCAGCGACTTGAATACTACTGCTACTACTGGGCTGGAGCTCATGTCTCGAAACCTATGGTGTAACATGAAAAGAAAGCACCATAGCGCAAATGCGTCTGTACAACTGGAGTACTGAGTATACGAGGAAGGTAGGCTGAACATAAAGGGTTTCATGCATGAACAACACTGACTAACTAATATGAATGTGGGAGCACAACCACACATTTATAGAAACTGGGACCGTAAATACGTGATAGCATGACCTGTAAGCTAATACATAGTTTACTGTTAACTCTTCATGACTGATACTCAAAAGGATAACATGGATGACTGTATCTGACAGTCTTGTATATATTGAAATTTGATGAACGCCCTGAGTTCTTTTACTGAGACTATTACTGAAATAGTGGGAGGTAGTGTTTAACCGACATGCCTCATGTATGCTGTTATGGCTAAGCGGAAGGCCAATCTCTGCCCCGACTGGAGGGGTGTCAATATCGCGCCAGTGGTGAGGGCAACTATGAGATCTAAAGGATACTCAATAAGATCAGCGAGAACCCTAAACTGACAGGTTAAGCCACCTCATCAACCCTAAGCTAACGGGTTAAGATATCTCAGCCTACGCTGGCTACGTAGTTCTGAAACACAAGGATTGCTACTAAGAATCACACCCTGAACTAGTGGGTAAGTTCACATCCTTGGGTTCACTCGGTGCTAACTTCTACTCCTATCTAAAGGACACTGAACTAAATAACTAAACTGAACTGAATAACTGAACTGAACTGATTAGCTAAACTACTACTGATTAACTGAGCTGATACTAGTGGTACTGTTTAGCTGAGCTAAACTAAGTTTACTGGATTCTAATGACTGACGGAATGTACTAAATTCTGAGGACTGCTTGAGAGTACTGAAGTTACTGAGATTGACTATGAATACTGAGGTTGCTAGGTTACTAAACACTGAGATTACTGAGATTACTGGTCTACTGATATTACTGAGATTTCTATGTTTTCCTGGGTCACATGACTGACTGAATCCTATAGATCATGGCTTGACTGAGAGTATCGTGAAAACATGACATAGCTCTAGGCACACAACTATATTTTTTGGGTACAAGTACCCCCAGGAATCGATAGAAAGAAACTGACACAACTAGAATTTCTAGAGTACACGATCATCAATAAAAATCCATAATACATGAGTGGGGGATTTCATGAAGTACATGGTCATCCTAATATCTATCATGAATAGGAATGCTTATAATCAAGTCATAAGTCTCATATTCTAATATCATGGGCATTCCGATAACATATACTATTCATACCAATCTCATGGAACCTATTTAAGCGTAAGGGAACGGTAACATGTAATGTTTAGTTCATATTGTAATGATTTAGGGATATTTTACTTCATGTATTTATTCAACATCTTAAACATGGTAGGGAAAGCATGGAAATATTTTGTGTACATAATTTATATCTCCATTATCATACATGCTTTGTACCACAACAATAACAACACATAATTTGCATGGAAATTCATATTGAAGTTTATGACTAACATGAACTTGTTATTTAGATATCATGAAATCATGTAAATATAAAGTTCTAACATACTAGGCATTTTATCAAACACCTTTCATGCATTCTTTAAGGCATAGGTGTATTTCATACTTACATTCTATCAATCCATCTAAAGATCTTGTTTTTCAACTAATAATATAACTTTCATGAGATATACAGCCACGAAACTATTGTATAGCACAACAAATAAGCATCAACATGGGTATGATCATATCACCACAATCAACCAAGATTTTGTATTTTAAGATTGATTCTTGAACTCCACGGACGAAAGGAATCCGTGGATGAATACTACGCATACCTTAAAAGGAAGATTCATGATTATTGACGGAGGAATTTCCTTGAAATCGGATCTTCAATCTTAATAATGCAACCCTAGTTGTTTTTCTCCTTGAGTGCTCTTGGATGATGAGGTTTGAGATGAAAATTTGGTTGCAGTATGTTTAGAAGCTATATATTCCGTAGGGTTAAGTTTAGGCATGTGTAAGGAGTATTTAAAGACTTAATTACCTTTAAAATAACTCAAAACAGAGTGTTTTTGACACTTGGAATTGACTTAGGCGGTGCCCAAGTGATCGCCTATGCTTGGGTTGGGCGGCGCCTAAACAATCTCCTATGCTATGGTTAGGCGGCGCCTAACCAATCGCCTATGCTTACTGTCTCTCACGAAAATGGACATAACTTTTTTCCTGGGTATTAGATTAAGGCGAAATTGGTATCGTTGGAAAGATAAATCAATTCTATACAATTTGGTGGGTCTAAATCAGCCAAAATACCACATTAGCATCGAGTTATACTTGTTCAAAGATGACCCTTGAAAAATCAAACACTAAAACTTGATGGATTCAAAAACTCTTAGCTTGTATTACCTTAAGTGACTCATATGAACATTCTTAATGCTTCATAAGCTATCCTATCACTAGGATATTCATTGTAAGTCATGTAATTAAGTATAAATCACAGGATAGGAGATTTCATACGTAGGAATACTTATTCACTTCCTAGCCTAGACACATGCAGGGTATTACAGTATGTAACCTTTATTGATACCATGTTGGTAGCTATATCCGAACATGAGGCTGAGTAAAGTCAAAGAAAAATTGTTACCTTGGGTTGAGTCTAATCTTGTGGATAAGATGTGAGGATACTTTTTTGCATGTCTATTTCTTCTTCTCTAGTAGCTCTCTCAACGGTTCATTATGCTATAGTACTTTGACTAGAGGTACTTCTGTGTTCCTCAGTCTGCAAATCTGATAATCAAGGTTTTGTAGGGGAGTCACTTCATAAGAGAGGTTGTTCTGAATATCAATGCTCTCTATAGTGACTACAAATTGAAGGTGACCTAAGCATTTATTAAGCTAGGAGACATGGAACACTGGTTGCACTAAAGCTAAGTCTGAAGGTAACTCAAGATCGTAAGATACCTTTTCAAAACAGCTGAGAATTCGGTAAGGACCGACATATCAGGGACTGAGTTTCCCCTTCTTGCAAAACCTCTTCAATTTTTTCATGCGAGAGATTTTCAAATACACAAAATCTCTAATCTCTAACTCAAGATCCTTTCTGCACATATCTGCATACTATGTTTGTCAGATCTAAGCTATCTTAATCCTTTCCCTAATCAATTGAAATTTTTCTAAGGTATAAAATACAAAGTCAGGCCCTACCATTATGGCCTCACCCACTTCAAATCTAGTAATGGGAGATATGCACCTCCTTCTATAAAGTGCCTCAAACCGATCCATCTGAATGCTTGAATGATAAATTTAGTTACATATGAATTCAATCAGAGGAAAGTCATCATCCCAACTACTTTTAAAATCTATCGTACATGCTCACATCATATCTTTTAAAGTCGTAATGGTCCTTTCTACTTGACTATCCATCTAAGGATGAAAGGTCGTACTGAGGTGAACTCGAGTACCAAGACCATTTAGGAATGCCTTCTAGAAATTAATGGTGAACTGGGTATCTCTATCGGAGATAATGGACAGTGAAACACCATTCAATTTGAGCAACTCCCTGATATAGAGTTTGGCATAATCCTCGTCTGAATAAAAGGTATGAAATGGTAGGAAATAAGATGATTTAGTTATCCTATCTATAATGACAACATGATTTGGTTATCCTATCTATAATGACCTAAACATAATCATGTTGGTAACGAGTAGGAGGAAAACCCATCACAAAATCTATGTTCACTTCTTCCCATTTCTAGGTAGGAATACTAAACCCCCTCATGGACCCTATTGGCTTCTGATGCTCTATCTTAACAAGAAGATATGTTGAGTACTTAGACACAAACTCTTCAATGTCTCTCTTCATCCCACTCCACCAATAGATCTCCCACAAATCATAGAACATATTAGTGTCCCCAAGATGAATAGAGTAGCACGCACCATGCACTTCTACAAGAACTCGCTGTCTCAAGTCATCGACACCTGGAGCACATATCCGACCCTAACAATATAAAATACCATTCTTCCTTGGGATAGGACCTCTACTTTCTGATCTCTGACTGATTCCTTCAACTTGACTTGACTGGGATCCCTATCCTATTTTTCCTTTACCTTGGAAACCCGAGATGATTCTAAACTACTCTTCACCCATGCACTACCTTCTGCTAAATTGATTAAGTGAACACCTAGTTAGGCAATCTGATAAACTTTCTGAACTAACTTCTTCTTACCATCCTCCACATGATAACCACTACCCATAAACATCTTACTGAGAGCATTAGCCACTACATTGCCTTTACCCAAATTAAATTTTCTAGAGGTGTAGGACGTAAAATTACCTCTCTAAACTAAAACACACCCCAACCCGACTCTGGAAGCATCACAATACCTAACAAAGCCATCTGAACCATCTAGCAGGGTCAAAATTAGAGTTGTAGTGAGTCGAGTTTCCAACTCTTACAAAAACTTTTCACAAGAATCTGACCACTAAAATTTGACTTTTTTATGAGTAAATATCGACATAGGGGATGCAATAGATGAAAATACCTGAATGAACCATCGGTACTTGCCAGCAAAGCCCAAGAAACTCCTGATATCTAAAGGAGAGATAGGTCTAAACCAGTTTTTCGCTACTTTAGTCTTTTAGTGATCAACTCTAATGCTATCACAAGAAATGATATGTCTATGAAAGGCTACTAACCTTAGCCAAAATTTGCACTTACCGAATTTGGCGAATAGCTGGTAGTTTCTGAGAGTCTATAAGACAATTCTGAGATGGTCTACATAATCATGCTTACTGTGGGAGTAGAGAAGAATGTAATCTATGAAGACTATGATGAACATGTCCAAGTACTTATTAAAAACATGATTCATAAAGTTCATGAAAGTTGTTGGGGCATTGGTATGTAAATGATAAACTTATAATGTACCAATGACCACATCAGGAGAAGTCTCTTGATCCTGTTGGGACTGAAGTGTGTAGAGTCTATTTGGGTGCTACCCACTGGTGGAACTGGATATGGTACTCTACTTATTCAGGCGATCGGACAGAGCTGGTGGATAGTTATACTGACTTAAAAAACCCAGTTAAGGATATTGTCTGACCCTGTAGCTTAGCTGGCCAAATCTGAGACACACATCACTATTAATTCTATAGATACCCTGGTGGTTTCTACCACACTTCTGACAAGGGTGATTTGTTTGGGCACTGCTAACACTACCCTGGGGTTTAGGGCCTGACGCCCTATCTCTGTCACCGCCTCTGAATTTTAGCATAGTAACACTAGCTATTGATAGAGCTGGAACTGAGTATTTTGGGTTGAACTAAAAATGATTCCCACTTTCTAAATTAGATTCAGCAAAGTTAAAACTACCTATTCTTGCTCTCTTATTCTCCCTCTCTTTTACTTTATTCCTAGACTCCTCTATCTAATGAGGATTGACCATGAGCCTAGATATGTGTATCTCCTTAATTAACATTGCAGTCCTACACTCCTTAACCCCACTATTAAATATGCTAAACACAAACTTACTCATCTTGGATCTGCTACCTTCTACCATATCAGAAGCATATTTGGCTAATTAAGTAAACTTAAGAGAATACTCTTGTAACTTTATGTTGCCCTACTTCAGATTTATAAACTCCAAAACCTTTGCTTCTCTCATCTTTAGTGGGAAGAACCTATACAAAAAAAGCAACAGCAAACTTCGTCTATTATATAGGCCCTGCATCTGCGGCCCTTTCTACAAACCACTGCTTAAATAAAGAGTGTGCCATATCCTACAACTGATATATGGCCAATTCAGCGCTATCAACAGCTGTCACTCCCATAATATCTATAAATTTCTATAACTGATTAAGAAACTCCTAAGGGTCCTCATCTGACTTAGACCAAGTAAAAAATAAAGGGTTCATTCGGGTAAAATCTCGAATCCTAGCTGCAGCAGTATACGTCACTAGGTTGGCCGTAACATCTACTATGGACTCATTCTGGGTTGCCAAAGAATAAGCTAGGTTGGAGAAATTTGCTCAGAATTCATCTTGAAAGACGTGTTCGTCTAGAGGATCTTATTGGACGGGTGGGGATTTTGACTAGTCTCCCATTCCATTTCTCTTAGTCTTATTTGGAGCCATATTCTATAAATGGAAGAGAAATTTTGATTAGAAAGGTAGTTTAACTAGAGCTCATTCTCACTTGCACGACATGAATTCTTAAAGAAGGGAAACATTTCCTAAAACAACTCACAACCACTTATCCATAAGTGTGGTGCGCTACACACCCATACACAAGACTTTACTAGCCATGGATTTAACATTTCCTAGGACTCTGTTGAACCTTATTCTCTTATACTAAGTTTGTAATGCCCTGAGTCTGTACCCCAAATGCCACACGATGCTCATAATCCCAAAGGACCACAAGCTAACCCATGACTGGTACCTACTCCAATAACTGAATAATAATACCATAGTATGAAGAAATTAGGCATAAAATATTCCATAAGGTTCAATACTATAATAAAACTATATACAATATAACAAATACCAAACTTGATGCATTTGTCTAAACATACTCTAGTAAGAAAAAACCTCTAAACTGTCTGAAATATAGAGTTGATGGAATAAGTCCCCAACTAACTCTAAACTACTAAAATAAGCTGAACTACTAAAATAATCATCATGTCCTCAAACTAAGAGGATTCACCACTAAATCTATCAACTGAATATCTAAATAGCTAAGTATAATCGGGAGCCCATGCCTCTAAACCTATGATATAAAACATTGTAGCATAAAAGAAAGGTATGCATTTATAATTTGAATATACTGGTATGCAAAGTATGGTAGGGTGAAATACATGGGTTCATATGCATTAACAATACTACTGGGTGACATAAATATAACTAAATGGGAATATATGCATAAATACATATGCTGTAATTTGAGGTCGTGATAAATATTGATACTGAGTTCTAAATTACTGATTTACTAATATTTGAGTTTATTGATACGGTTTAGTTGATAACTAAGGGACTATATCTGATAGTCTTGATCCTGTGGAACTATACTGGGTTTCATATAGAACTGAGTGACTGTATCTGACAGTCCTGAATTTGTAGAACTGAGTTGAGTTTTATTCTAAGACTGAAACTAAAACTCAGACTGTGGGAGGTAATCATCTAACTGGCATGCCCCTTTCTAAATATATTGGGCTCCAACCTATAACCCCATTTTGAAGTGTGTCAGAACTTCTTCATGGGTAAAGACAACTATGAGTTTACTCTCTATGATAGGAAATTCTTTCGTCAATCCTCGCAAGCAGGAAAACTCATACGAGATATATGAACCCTAATCTGGTAGGAGGATATCTCAAACTATGTTGGCTACATAGTTCTGTAATGCAGGGATTGGTACTAAGGGTTAAATCCTCTACCGGCCAGAATGTCCCTATACCTGGGTTAACTCGGTGCTGAATCCTCCATCCAACTAAATAGACACTAAACTGATTTCTAATTCATACTAGTCTTGACTAAAATGGTATTAATTATACCATCTAATTAAACTGAACTGAGTTCACTGAGTTCCATTGACTGATGGAGTAGTACTGAATTCTATTAACTAGCTGAATTTATCGAGGCCTAAACTGAATACTTTACTAGACTTGATATAAAATAAGTCTACTGAGTTTTTCCTAAGTTATGTAAGCGATTGAGAGTACTATCGATAGTGACATGACTGATACTATCCTAAAATTAACCATGGCTATAGGTAATCAGCTAAATTGTTGGGTATTAAATACCCCCAAGACTCGATAGAATAAATTATATGATATGGAATAATCTTAAAACATGATAAATAACTACTAGATCATAATTCATTCATTGGGACATTCTCGCAAACACTTGCATGACCTGAACATGAATACATGCTAATATGATATAATTTCATTATTTTATTATAATGAATAACTCATCAAACACTTGGAAGGCATTGTATAGGCACATAGTACTACTCAACATATGATCATTACAATTTCGATGAATTCACATGATAGTACATACATAATAGTTCTTTTTACATAAATCTTGCTCTTAATCATGAAATAGAAATCGAATAAACATTATAATCATGAAAACTCTTGCATCCAAATAATGGAAAGCATAAAATCAAGCTACTTGAAGTTTAAAAGAGTTTTATGGACTACAAGGGTGGAAGGAACCCTTCGATGAACCCTTGACATACCTTGGTTTCTAAGTTCTAGAAGAAAAATTATGAAACCTTGAGACTTGGCTTTGAAATTAAATCACCTAAGGGTTCTTGTTCTTGAGTAACTTTAGAAAAAGTGAGCATATTTTTCTTAATGAGGGTTGAATCTCATGTTTTAGGGATAAATAGGGGTGGGGAAAGAAACCCAAATACGCCTATGGATGAGGTTTATTAATGGGAGGTTGACTATAGATTAAGATTCACACATAATAAACATATTATGCAGAGAGGGTTAAGATGGCTAGGTGGATAAAAAGCTATATTTCTCCTTTGAGTGATGCAACACCATGGATTGAGAGGTAATTTTATGATCAAGAAGGGTAAATTGACCTTTGAGGACAATTTCGGGTGGTTTCTAATAAGATATCAACTATTCCCCATAACTTTAGATAATTTGTTGACTTGGGAGAGAGAAACCTTGGTTGTTTGTATAATGGCCAAATGTGAAATTAATTTTGCATCCATCCTTTGGCATGAGATCCATGACAGAGAATTTAAGGAAACGATTAATCCTCCATTCCCTTGTATGAGTTAGAGGTTATGTGATAAGGTTTGTGTAACTAAGATACCATGATTAGATGAGAGGGTATGTGAAATGGCTACTGTACATACAAAGAGTATGAATGTTGAGGCATGTCTAGGCCTTTGCAGGAGAGCTAAAAAGCCTACCATAGTACCTCGAGCCTAGGCTAGTGATGCACATAGAGGTGATATGGATGTTAGTATTGATATTAAGGTAAGAGAGATAAGATAGGCTCTATATTTGACTAGTCAAGGCAAAGGGACACCAGCCACTTCTTTATCAATCACAACTTCGACCTTAGAGCTGATTGGCATATCTTCAGAGCCTACTCACCCATCCACTACAACTCCTAATACATGTATGATTACTATATCTTATGAGTTCTTACAGATCTTAGTGGACAGTTAGAGGGCCACTGAGTCTCGATTGAGGGTTATTAAGACTAAGATAACTATCGTATATGGGCAGATGAGATTAGGGGTTTGGACTAAATTTGAGTAGGAAGAGGCTAAATGGGATGTTTCATATAAAGTTTCACCATTTGAGCTACGTACTAACTTTAAAGTACATATTAATGCATTTGAGAGATAGATTACAACCCCATTTAAAAAGATAGAGGTGTTGGATCTATCAAAGATAAGGAAGGATTTGGATATATTACGAGTAGAGGTAAGCTCTCTCACAGAGAGCCATGTAGTAGCCACCTCCATAATTATATCCCCGATGGTCAAAATATCACCCAATAGTTGGATCTAAGAGAGACCACAAAGAGGACTTGCACAATCCTGAATGCCATATGACCAGGCCATTAAAAGGTCCAGATATGATTTGATGGAGACTACAGTTGTTGATAGGCAGAGGCATATACAGATAGCAATAAATGCATCCTATAGTATAACACCGACACCACCACTGCCTTTGCCAGCTGATATGTCTTCATCAGGGGATGCTCATGACATGGACAATTAGTGCATCCCAGGAATGTTCTCACTTCCCTTTTTTGTATTATTTTTATGCATTGAGGAGAATGAATAGTTTTTACCATGCTTCTTCTTCTGTTGGTTATGGTATGGTTTGAGAACTGACATGTCTAGGATAATTTATGTCGTATTATATTGTGTTCTTGTAATTAGGAGATTTTTAAGTATTTAGGGCAGTAGTTATATTTTGACTTATTTTGGATACCCCTCCAAAAACTGTGTTTTCTTGGAACTATATGTATGTATATATATGTGAAAAATATGGATTTGGTTATGGAATTAGGACTAAGGGAATGATAATTACTTACTAACAATTGCATGAGCCAGATAAATAGTAACTTGTAATATTGATCTTTTGCTATATATGAGTGAGATGCTACTTAGTTCCCTTTGTATGTTGACTTTCGAACTTGCCTAGCTAGTCTTGCATAGGTTGAAGGATTATCGATTAGAAAAAGTATCATAGGCCTTTTTTGTTGCAGTCTACTTTTAGCATAAAAAATCTTCCATCTGTAAAATAGTATCTCTTGATACCTGTTTTGAGCCTTGTAGCCTGTTTCTTTGTTTTCACCTATTCACCTTCCCACTTATATTACAATGAACCTCTTTGAGCCCCAGTCCTCCTTGAACATTATGTACCTTAACTAAGGCAAAATACCTTAGTTGAGGGTGGCTATCAAAGGGGTGCATAGTGTGAAGTGGGTATCTAGAAGGGTAAAATAAGAAAAATAGTTAGTAAGGTTGGGTGTGGTAGAAAAAGAAAAAGAAAAGAAAAAATAGAGAAAAAGAATAAAAAGACCACACCTAACCTGAATGTGCTTTAAAATAAAAAGGGAGAAATAAAAAAATATTGGTTAATAAGTGAGATCCTAATGCTAGTGCAGTTCCTAGGAGGTATAGTTACTTGATATGTCCATATGTACCATAGTAGCCACCAAGCATACATTATAAGTCGAGAAAAGTTCTATAGTAATCCTAGCTCGACTGTCTGAATGCTAAGGTAAAGAAAATAGTGATAGGCCTATGATATTTAATGAATATTAATTGGATCTTCTATTCTTAGTATGAGTGTCTCGTAATTATTCCTGCATTGACATACATTAGTTCATATGAGTGAGTGGGACATCTTTGTTATAAGGGAACATGAGTCATATTGCTAGCTTCTTACTTGTTTTAGGTAGTGTAACTCGTACATATGCGTGGTTGTCTGTACTAATGTAATACCATATCGTGATCCCATTGTGTCACATAGTTGTGCTTCATATTTATACTCAATTGGTTTTGAAAAGTAAGGTTGGAGAGGGTGTTGTATTTTGAGCTTAAAGTAGTGACTGACTACCTTGAATAGGTTAGATTCCCCTATTTAAGCATTGCTTTGTATTGTTGTGTTTTGTTGCTTAAGGACATGCAAATATTCTCTAAGTTGAGGGTTTTGATGTGATATAGAAATATACCAGTTACGATGCTTAAAACTATGTAAATATGCATGTTTCTAAGTTTGTGTTTGTTAGATATGATGTATTTTGGGTATGTTTTAGAGGAAATCATGTTTTGGATGCTAGGTTCATGAAAAATAGGAAAAAAATGTGTTCTTGACTACTTTTGAGAGAAACTATAGATGTTTCAGACACTTTCCAAATTATTCGTGGCCAACTCATCTTCAGGAATTGAAGAAGAGATAAAATGATGACTCCCGACACTTGCTAAGTAAACATGTGGACTTTATTTAGTACTTGTGGACCACATGTGGGCAACGAAACTGTCAGAAGTCCAAAATCCTGAGAGTCGACTTATAGGAAATTTTGGTCTAGTACTTGCGGTTGCCACTCGTGCCCTTCCTACAGGCTAAAAGAACTACCTTTACCTAAGGACACGGTGTAATTAGGGACTATAAGTGGCCATCGACCCTTTTTCTCCTATTTTGTTTTGGCTTTAGGTTTAGGGTTTCCTCATGTACTATAAATACCCATTATGTGCTTTTTAGTATAAGTTACTCTCTCTTGATACTTACAAACATATTTTGATTTTAAGATTCAATTTTAGTCTTGGAATTCTCTAGTATTGATTTCAGTTGATTAATTTAATTGCGCTTTTTGGATTTAACTTCTTATGGTTGTTATTTCAATTTATTATTTCAATCAAGAATGATGTTTATTACTTCATAACCATGAGCAGCTAAAAACCCATAGATAGGGTTGTGGAAACCCTAGAAAATTGATGAAGTAATGGAAGTGCTATTGTTGTTCTGAATTGATACCCATGATTGTATTGATTTATCTTAAATATATTAGTTTTCTTAATTGGTGCACATATTAGGATCCCACCTAGATTATTGCTACTTACTCCAAAAGAGGATTAGCGACTAGGAAATGATAATGACAATAGTAATTTAGAGTTTAACTGTTGATCCATGCTTCTAGGTTTCATCCACCTAAGATGGTTAGATTCAATCTAATAACTAGGACTCAAAAGGTAATAATTATCTAACATCAAGATAAGGGTTAGTAAGGCAACATGTTCATAATTTAAAAGTAAAGGGTTAAATCCATCTACTCGTCTGAAATACTATAGAAGGTACATAACTTATCAATTATACATGCAAGGTATAGGGTTAACTCAACAAAGCATGATAAACCTACGGAGTTGATAAGCCAGGGTGAACATAATCCTAGAGTTTGTCTATGACTGGTTATAATTGAAATTGATACTCACCACTCGTTTGATATTTCTATTCAAAACCCTCTATTTACATTTCCAATTTTACCCATTGATTACAATAGCTGGTATCACAAAAGCTGCTAAGAAGTGTTGGGGGTCTAAAGAGGTTGGGAAGGACGTCATTAGGGGGGGACTAGTGGTGGAATAAAGATGTGAAGAAGAAAGAAGAGATTAAGAAGGAGGAATATATTCAGTTCATTTAGAGTAAAGATGAAGTAATGAAGTAGGTAAATAGGGAGGTTTAGATAGTAGCAAGGAAGGAGGATAAGTGAGCAGTTATGACTGCTAAGTAGATAGCATTCGAGAGCTTGTATGTGGGGTTAAAGGAAAAAGACAGGGAAAAAAGGTTATATAGGCTTGCTAAGGCTAGGGAGCAGAAGGGTAGTGACCTCGATCAAGTAAAGTGCATTAAGGGGGAGGATGGTAGTGTTTTAGTAGAGGATGTTCACATTAAGAGGAGATGATAGGAGTACTTTCATAACCTTTTGAACGAGGAAGTGGATAGAGGCATTGAGTTAGGAGGGCTGAAGCACTTTAAAATGAGTTGTAACTTCAGTTACTGTAGGCATTTTATGGTTAAAGAGGTTAGATAGGATATTCGTAGGATGCGGAGAGGTAGGGCGACGAGGCCAGACAAGATTCAAGGAAATTTTTAAAAGTATGCTGGTGGGGCAGGTACGAGGTGGTTGATTGATTTATTTAATGGAATTTTGAAGACTATGAGAATACCTGAGGCTTGGAGATAGAGTACGATGATTCCGTTATATAAAAACAAGGGTGACATCCAGAGTTGCAACAACTATAGGGGTGTTAAGTTATTGAGTCACACTTTGAGTGTCTGGTCGCTCAACTACAGAGGAAATCCACCTGGTGAGGAGATTGGTGGATCAATATAGAGAAAGAAAGAGAGATTTATACATGGTGTTTATCGACCTAGAAAAAGCATAAGATAGAGTCCCGAGAGAGGTTCTTTGGAGATACTTAAAGGTGAGAGAGGTTCCGATGGCATACATCAGAGCTATTAAGGATATGAACATTAGAGGAAAGACCCAGGTGAGGACTGCGGGAGGAGACTCAGAGCATTTTCTAGTCGAGATAGGTTTACATCAGGGATCGACTCTTAGTCTTTTCCTTTTTCCACAAGTGATGGATGTATTCTTGATGCAGAGTATTCAAGGCGAGGTGCCTTGGTGTACACTTTTTGCAAATGATATTGTCCTAATTGATACAATGCAGAGGGGTATAAATGACCAATTAGAGGTCTTGAAGCAAACCTTTGATTTTAAGGGGTTCATGTTGTGTAAGACAAAGATAGAATATTTGGAATGCAAGTTTAGTGACTTGAATAAGGAGGATGAAGTGGTGGTAAGGTTGGACTCCCAGGATATTTGTAAAAGGGATAGTTTGAAGTATCTTGGGTCTACAATTCAGGGAAATGGTGAGATTGATGATGATGTCTCTAAGAGTATTGGAGAAGAATGGATGAAGATGTCTTTACGATTCAGGCTTGCCTCGAGGGTGTTGTGTGATAAAAAAGCTCCCCTTAAGCTTAAAGGAAAATTCTATGGAATGGGAAAATTCTATGGAATGGCAGTCCCTCTGGCCATGTTGTATAGAGCAGAGTGTTGGCCACTCTAGCGCCTCCATATCCAAAAATTAATGGTGGCAAAAATGAGAATGTTGCATTGGATATGTGGGTTTTCTATAGAGGATAGAGTAAGGAATGGGATTTTTGCAGTAAAAGGTGGGAGTAGCTTTGGTAGAGGACAAAATATGGAAAAAAAGGCTGAGATGGTTTGGGCATGTGATGATGAGGGGCGCGGATACCCCAATTCATAGGTGCTAGAGGATAGCTTTAGATGGCTTCAGAAGGGGTAGAGGTAGGCCAAATAAATACAGGAGGGACGTGATTAGACATGACATGGAGTATCTTTAGCTGACTAAGGACATGACCGTAGATAGAAAGGTGTGGAGGGTGTGGATAAGGGTAGAAGGCTAGTGTGAATGTGTGGGTTGTATCATCCAATTAAGAGAGACCTTTTGTAGCCAGGGAAGTAACCCTAGGACTGTGTACATAGGTGGGTGCCCTTTTTCTTATGTCTTAGTTCCTATTTGTCTTATTTTGTTTCGGCAGTATTTTCTCATATTTTGTATTTCTACGATTACTATTTTTATCATTTCTTATTCTTATTTTTTTTATTTCACCCATCCCCCCACCTTATTTACTATTCTTTATCTTAAGCCAGGGGTCTATCAGAAATAGCCTCTCTACTTCTTCAGAGGTAGCGGTATATAGACTGTATATATCTTACCCCCACAAACCCCACTTTGTGGGAATACACTGGGTTTGTTGTTGTTGTTGTTTATAACAATAGCTGAGAGTCGTGATTCCACGTATTCCCTTGGGATTCTACACCAATCTCTATTAGGTTACTATATTTGCCAGTGATTGTATCATCTTTAGAGTGGAGGTGTATCTTGGACATCACCAATTACATATCTTCTCGTCCATTAATGAACCATGATAGAAACTTCTATACCCATGATTTAGAGTTATATGTAGTTGTATTTGCTTTAAAGTTCTGAAGGCACTAGTTCTATGGAGACCATTGTGAGATCTTATCAGATTATTATAACATTTAGTATTTCTTTACCTAGTCAGGTCTTAATATTAGGCAGCATCATTGGCTTAAGTTGCTTAATTATTATGACTTGACCATTTTTTATATTTCAGGAAAGGATATGTGGTTGCGGATCCCTTAAGCTAAAAGTCGACTATCATGGGTAGTTTGGCGTATCTTTTGACCTAGGATTAGCCTTGGCCTTAGAGGTTCTATCTCTAGCTAACTTGTTTGTTTGGCTTGATATTTGTACATATGGGTTGTTTTTGTATTTATTTAGGCTAGGTCTTCCTTGATGTAGTAGATTCGAGCTCAGTAATTTGATGATGTTAGATTAGAGTAATTTAGGATAAGGTGTTAAGTGGAGAGGCTAAGGAAGCCTTGCTTGATTCTGATGGTGTCTTGTAGATTCGAGGTTGAGTCTGTATATCGAGAGTGGATGAATAGATTTTAATGATTTTGTAGGAGGCTCATTGTTCTAGGTATTCCATCCATCCAAAAGTGACTAAGATGTATCTTGATTTGAGAAAATATTACTGGTGGGGTGGTATGAGAAAGGATGTAGTCAATTTTGTAGGTCAATACCTATGTGTTTAGCAGGTAAAAAATGATCACTTGAGGCCTGGTGGTTCTGTTTAGAAGTTACCCACTCCAGAGTTGAAATGGGAATAGATCACTATAGATTTTATGATTGGGTTTCCTCATACTTCTTATGGCTCTTATAGTGTTTAGATCATTGTGGGTCGATTGACCAAATTTGTCATTTTATTCTAATTCAGGGTTCTTTCATTGCTGGGAGGTTGGACCATATCTATATTCATGAGATAGTTTGACTTTATGATATGCCTGTGTCTATCATCTCAGATCGAGGTTCAATGTTCACAACTCAATTTTGGAAGACTTTTTAGGAGGATTTGGGTACTTGGGTTGATCTTAGTATAATTTTTCACCCCCAAAATAACGGTCAGTCAGAGTAGACTATTTAGGTTTTTGAGGATACGCTCCGCAGTTGTGTTGCGGAGTTCACATATAATAATAGCCACCATTTCAGTATTGAGATGGCTCATTTTGAGGCTTTGTATGATAGGTGTTGTTGCTCTCCAATTGGTTAGTTTGAGGTTTCTGAGATTATACCCCAATGTACGGGCTTGCTTCATGAGTCTTTTGATAGAGTTTGGGTCATTCAAGTTAGACTTTGGGCAGAGCAGAGCAGACCTAAGTTCTATGTGGATTGTAGATTTTGTAACTTGAGATTTAGTGTTGGTTATTTAGTTTTCCTTCATGTGTCACCCATGAAGGGATTAATAAGGTTTTATCAGAGGTTTAAGCTTAGCCCCAAACATATTTAACCTTTTGAGATTGTTTAGACTATTAGGGATGTGGCTTATGAGATAGAATTACCCACTGATTTATAAGTTGTTCATCTATTTTTTCACATTTTCATTCTTTAGCATTACATTTTGTATGAATATCATGTCATTTGTTGCGATTCAGTGCAGTTCGATGAGAGGTTGTCTTTCATTAAAGAGTCCATATCCATCCTAGCTAGAGATGTTAGACAGGTGTGTTTCTAACGGTTAAGGTCCAATCGATACATTGACATGTAGATTAGTCTACTTAGGAGGTCGAGTCTAATTTCTGTTGTAGTTATCATCATCTTTTTTCTGATTCACGTATTTCTCTTTCCTTTAGTTTGAATACGGACTACATTCTTAGTGGTGGATGATGTAATTACCTAATTTTTTGTGACTTTTATTAAATATTTATTTCTAGGTGATTTGATGATTTTTACCTCTCCTAATGGTTGATTTATGGTATTTATGGGATGTAAGGATGATTGGTACATTCCCCAATGTATTTTAATATAATTTGTGTGAGGTTGTGGGTTTTGGTGGTTTTAAAGGTTTATTAGTTGACTTTGATCAACATTTATTGATTTGTGTGTCGAATGGCAAAATGAACTGTACCAGTAAATCTGGAACACCAATTTTAGGTTGGTAACATGGTTGGTGTGGTTTTGCGATTCTTATATCTCATTTTCAACCTTAATTTAAGAAGTTGTAAAATTGGGTTTCGGGGGTCAATTATGTAAAAATGATATTTTTTTTGAAAATCTTATATTGTCATTGCGTCCAGAGGATTAAATTTAGTCTAGTAGCATAGTTCATTTGCATTATCGGAATTTTAGGTGAATCCTAAGGAGTCCGTGGAGTCTTTGAATTCTCTCATTCTCCAGCCGGTGCCCCTCTTTGGTCATTTATGAAACTTGGCTTGACAACCAAAGTGTCACCTAAGAGACACCAGGCTCGGTTACGCTAATGTTGCTTAAACGATAGCCTAGTCTCTTATGCGACAAAGTGGGCATCACTTAAACAATGATTGGTCTCTTAAGAGACCTGGTGATCTCTTAAGCGACACTTGGGTGGATTATATCCCCCATTTTTGCAATTATTCACCATTTTTGAGACTGAAAGCTTGGGGTTTCGAGTTTTTGGGCAATTTCTTCCATTTCTAAGCTTGGGTAAGCTTCAAACTCCAATTTCAATTTCATTTCTTTGATTTTTATCATTTTAATCTTTTTAAAACATGGTTTTAAAGATGGAATTTAGGGATTTTGTCTTGAAAGGCCTAAAAGTTATAATTCTTCGATTTAAACCCCAATTACAACTCAATTTCACTTGGATTTTCTTCTATAAGTTCCTTTAATCATGGGAAATATATTTCTGGACTAAAATTTCAGTTTTACCCATCTTTCTCAAAAACCCATTTTCAGGGTTCACTTTGACATTGACCTAAAATGGGAAATATGTATATCGTTGGCTTTCTTTTAAGGCGTAGATTCAATATTTATGTATTTTAGTTGATTTTGATCTTGCTCATAAGGAGAAGATCTCTCGTAGAGACTTGTTGGATCAATTTTTGGCATTCGGGGTATAATATGGCTTAACTTCGTACAGACTGGGTTGGGTAGTTAATATTGGTCTAAAATCCTGTTATGTGTGTGGGAACCAATCATGGAAATGGATATTTTATTGTGTTGTTCCCGTGTGGGTGCCTATGTTGTTCCTATTTGATGATTTTGAGACATTATCTGTTATGTATGACCTTGTAGGGTCTTATATGATGTTGTTGACCTTTATATATGTATATTTGGTTGTATTTCTGTGGTGAAAAGACTAAATTTGAATTTACATGGTATCAGTGGCATATCTTTGTGTATATTACTCTATTAGCATATGTATTATATAAAATTCTTGAATGATTGGTATATTGAGTGAACCTTTGCTCATATTGTTGGTTGTGGAAATTCTCATTATGGTTGGTTGTGAGCATTACATCCATATATTTTATGCACATGTGAGACATTGGTATCACTGTGGAAATAATGGAAACATTGGCTTGTGACATCTTTATAGACCTTCTGTCGAGGGATGTGCTAGAGAGGTGTCAAGGATATTAGTATTTGTTATTGGATTGTATTTGGGTTTCGGACCCACGTCCCTCTTGGGTCTTATTTGGGAGAATAGCTAGGTAGGTGTATACAGACGTTGTGCGACAACCTCAAGCATCACATCATCATCACCATCACCATCATCATTTTCATTGTATTCCATATATATTGTGCTTATTTTGGGTTGTATTATGATCCTTGATATGATATTTGTCTATTTGAACTTCTTTCTTATACTTGTATTTGGTATATGTGTATATTTGTGCTGCTTTCTCATATTTGCATACAATATATATTTATAATGTAAAATTGTTAGTGGAGACGGTATGGGCTACCGTTTGGGAAATTTTGTAATCGCAACTGACATGCCTATAGTGTTTATTTTATATGCTTTATTTTCTACTTTTGTCAGTTAGCCTATAATACCTACTGAGTACAAGTGGACAGTACTACCCCTACCACGCCCTTTCAGTACAGATCTAGGTAAGAGTTCACAGAACAGTAGCTAATTTAAGCAGTATCTGCAGTATATTTGAGGTAGCTAATATCTATGCTTAGGAAGTTATTCTACTACCTCTTCTTATCTATTTCATGTCTTATTTTGTATTCTGTGACAGATTTTAATCCTTTTTGGACTTTGATTGTATCTTTGACATTTGTGATGTATTTAGTAGTTCTTACACTGTGACACGAGGTTTTGGGGATACTATCACAACCCGATTTATGAATCATGATGGTAAATACTCTATCCCACCAATAAGTAAGCCAAAACATAGTATGGAGCTATTTGCAAGGGGCTAACTTGGTGGTAAATGACCCCAAAATGGTGAAATAGACAATACAACTCATAAATAAGCAACGCAATAGAAATAGTCTAAAAGATATCCTTAACATAGAAAACCACCAACGACTTGGTAGAGTCAATACAGGAGCTATTAAAACATATCATAAGTCCTAAAATAGTCCGTAAAATATGTCTTGAAATAAAGGACTAGACATAGATAAATAGAAGGAAAAAGGGAAACTCTGACTCCAAGAGCTCACCCTATCTCCAAAATCCAATACACCATGATCGTTGAATCGGCGGTGGCAACTAGTACTTGGATCTACACTAAAAGGGTAAAGAAGTGTAGTATGAGTACCAAAACTATGGGTACTTAGTAGGTATCATCGGCCAACTGAGCTAAATCATGATATAAATACGATAAGATACAAGACATAACTAAATTAGAGAAAAAGGCAAACCTGAGCATAACTCCAACATTGTTGTACATTATTAAATAAATAAATCGGAACAATAACATAAGGAACATGAAATTATAACTATGAGATTGGCCCCCATAAGCCAGTAAGTGTGGAAAAGTAAATAACCCCACGCAACACTCATAAGCTTGAAAGGTACAATCAGGGAAATTATAATCGTGCAACCATAACTTACCCAACCTTCATGATATCACTGGGAACCCATACGTATCATCTCGCAATAGGAACCACTCCCCCTATCAGACTATAACCTGTACTCATATCATCAATATTAAATCAGTTGTCAGACTCAAACTGATATTCAAATCATTATAACAATCAATCGCTAGACTCAAACCTAAGTATGTATTATCAATATCATAATCAATAGCTGGACTTAAACCGGTACATATATAATCAATATCATAACCAATAGCCGGACTCGAACCGGCACATATATTATCAAACCACTAGGTTTAACCATAATTAGCATCAACCCCCAATATCAAACCACTATGAAGTGTAAGTACTTAGACTTATCAAGCCTCATAATAAGAATTTCAAAATATATACCAAACGTATAAAGATCTAAAAATACTAGCTCAATTCGTGGCGTAAGACAGGCCAAAGGGGGCACACTTCTAATACTCAAAATCCATTATAAGGTTAACTCTACCCTAGAATAGGCTAAGGTATCTAAATAGACTTTTAGATTTTAAGCAAGTCTTAATTATACCAAATATAGAAATTCTACTAATAAGCTAAGCTAACTACCCCTAAATTATGATTTTTGGATAGCCTAAATCGCCCAACTAACCCAAGTATTGTCAATCGTATCACCAATACCTAAAACCCATCCCAAATCTAACATAATGTCATAAACGTACTATGAAATAACTCAATCTATAAACACGGAAAAACCTAGCCTACATGAATGTCGAAAAAAGATCAAAGAATCCGCTAAATCACTGATTTTCCCTTCCGAAAAGCTTCAGAAAGGTGCAATGCTATCAAAATCTCAATCTACTTATCATAAAAAGAACAATGATACTAATATATCACTATTGTGCTTCAGGTGAAAAATTATGTAAAATACCATGTAGGGCCCATTTACTGAAATTATGTTTTCAAACATAACCTAATGCTCCCTTATGCTCAGGGAGTATCTACCCTCAAAGTTGGATAAAATTCGAGCTATATTGGTGCTATAATCAAGTCACCAAGCTTTTAGGTATTTAAGGTAAAAAGGGAAAAATTAACCATGAAAATAAAGGAATCACAACTAAAATTTGAAGGAGAATTACGTAATTAATCTTTATCCAAGCTCCCAAAATCACCTACAAATGTTCTCCCTAAGCTTTCCCAATTTAGGGTTTAATTATCTTGGGGATGAATGACAAATGGTAAAAAAGGGCTAAAAGGGGTATTTATACCCTTACCTGGGATACGAGTATCACGTACGTGACCTGCCGATACGTGATAACTGACAAAATATGTGGAAGTCACTTATGCGACATTAATACCACTTATATGATAACTTCATTCTTCTAAAGGGAATAGCTATATGACTTCTAATGTCTCCTATGCAACACTTTCTGTTGTTTACCATATCGCATACGCAATTATTGGCTCGCGAATGTGGGCATCTCCTCCAATCCCTCGAGAATCATTTGGAATCTTGTATATGTAAATGGACTATGCTACCCTATCAAATTCAAGGTTCAGGACTCAATAGAGCAATCGAAATTTCCTTCTGAGGTCGTTTCGAATAAAAGTGGGTCCCATACCCACTTACAATTTTCTTAACTCTCGACCAATATCTCAAAAAGAGCCTGGGTGTCTTGAGACTCGAACTAAAGTTCCACCTAGCCTAAAATTGATATTTCAGAGTGGTTTTAATAGTCAGATTTAGCATACAAGATCGTTTGACTGACGTTTTCATCTAGTTTCTACTTTTAACAAGTGAAAACTTAAAAATAGGGAATTGGCTCTAAAAACCAAACAACTTCCTAGTAATTGAATTGTCAATCCCAGCAAATCATAAATGACTTATAGATACTATAGGAAAGCTCTAATAGCGAAAATAAGTGAAAATACAAAAAATGACCTGAAGGGTAATTATAGATATTGTATGGTATCTTGGTTATGTATTTCACTTTTAGTATAGATGTATGGTTTGACTTCGTTCTAGGAGTCTTCCCTTGCGTTTTAGAATTGATTTCTCATTTCATATCAAACTAGCTGATAGGCTTATTTGTAATGGCTTGCTGTGACAAGTGCCATCATGAACCTTGGTTTTTGGGCCGTGACTACAAAGAATACTAAAAGTATCCAAAAATCAAGCAACTCTAAGAAATAGAACCTTAGCCTAAAATTTGCCAATCCAATACTCGATCTACGATCACTAATACCCATAAATACACATCACCCATTTTCACAACCCTTAACTTAACTAGACTAAGAACCATATCACATAAAGCAGAGTATTTCACTCAACACTAATACCAAGATCACAACTTTCATCTAAAGATGAACTCAACAACTAGAAAGACAAGGACTTTAGAATCGAATTGCTAACTCTAGAATGACAACAAGGCCATGGAAGGCCAAACCTACCTTTACTTTAAAAATCCACTCAACAACTGATCTAAGCTCTCTAAAAGAGAGGGAATCAAGTAACAGAGTTATCCACCAAGGACAATAAATAGAATTGCAAGGAAGGGGACTCTAACTAGATAATGCCAACCTATCCATCTATGAAGAATATATCAATAACAAGCAAAATAATAATAATAGCAACAATAACATAAGTTGCAAAAGGCACAAAAAAGGAGGACATAACTAAATACCATTCTAAGGTCATAGCAAGGTCATAATGCCAATGGACAAGGACTTTAAAACCAAATTCTACAGCCAAAGAGAAACACCACACATAACCATTCCATCCACTTTTAAAAGAAATTATCTATAGGGTAGGTTACGTATGTATGAAATCCAAACTAAGGCACACAACAACTAATACAAAACTACTAAGGCATACAGTCGTTGTTGGGTATAAAAACCCCAATTTAACTTAAATAGAAAGTAAAAGATAGTAAATGAAGGTCGTACCTACCACGGAGGAAATTCAAAGTCATAAACCTAATATGTCTTAAGGAGTATGAATATGAGCGGTTCTTAACTCAGATTGAGCATCTGAATCACCAACTAAGGAATTAAGTACACTACCTCTAATTGAATATGCTACATCTCTATAAGACTAATCTTGGTGAGTTGAATGACTAGTAATCCTATGTTAGGGACACATTCTGGAGAAATAATCGGTCTCTCCACAGTCATTACAAACCCCTAAAGCCCTAAGCTAGCGAGAAACATGATCTGACCCCAACTGGCTAATAATACTGACGATACTCCTTACTGAAATAACTATCCTCGCTACAATAATAGCATACCTTTATAGCCTTAGCCTAGTGAGGAACATATTCTGACCTTTTTCTAACAACTAGTTCACGTCTGGACACTTCCTAGACTAATGGTCAATATTGCCACAACCAAAACAAGCTCCTGGGATACTCTGAGGTACTACACTCACTAATCTAGAATGACCATAATGGCCTAAACATCCAAACCAAATACTCCACAACGTTTGATAAAAAGTCTGCCCACTGTGACCACCATGATCAATCTAAAGCTACCTATTATTTAAGATGCTACCATTATGGAACTGATACCCCATAGAAAGGATATTTACTTCTAGATGGAATACCAATACCACTGTACTAATTGACATGTCCTCTTATTACCACCTCCATATGTCTCAATACATAACCTCTCTATGGTCCTCACATGATCAACAACTTGAAAAAAGGAAGACTCAGTGGCTATCAAATACTTTGATTCCTAACAAAGTCGTAAAGCTAATCCTCCAATACATCCATACAACATCTCATTCTACCAAGGGTATAGCATTGGAGTATGTCCGACCCACACTGTAAACCTAATATCATACTCTGAAATCGATAGAAAAGCCTGCTAAACACCAACAAAACCCAACTTTAGTCTGAGAACTACTCGATGTGTCGAGTATTATGTCTGGCTATAAGGTATCTGTAAAAAGGTATGGAATCCCCAATGCTAAATTTTAAAAGGCTGAAGGGATCACATACTCTACTGAAACCTAGGCTGGCCCAAATCTTCTAGATACCACTAAATATCTTTGATATTAACCTTTGACTCTGTAGCCTGATGTTGACCAAAATTTCTGGAAACATGTGCATAAGTCTTGTCCCTATCTTTCAGTAACCTCATGCCATCCATCTGTAATAGAATAGATTCAACGAATTTACTAGAGGTTCATAGAAATATGCACTCATGATAAGGAATCAAGAATGGAATATTGTAAGAATACCCTATAGCCTCCTAAAGATAGGATACAAAATTCTTCATTTTGATCTGCAGGACTCTACTAAACACTTAGATCTTGTACCAACACATCAATAAACCTAGGCTTTGATACCAATTTCTCAAGACCTAATTTTTTAGGACATAATGCTACCTACTATATCCCACCAGTAGTTAAGCCAACCCATAATCCAAAACAACTGGTAATGGACTATCGATTATAAATGATAGAAAACAACAAAAATAAATTTAAATAAAAGGTTAACTATAAATACAACCCCATGACCTTGTGAAATTAATAAAAGAGATTCAAATCTAATTAGAGTACAAAGTAGAAATAGAGAATAAATACATATACAAAGGTGTCTTTGAATTCAAAAGAGATCGGTCTAATTAATAAAAAGTAGATCAATAATACTTTGAATGCCTGGAGCTCATCCCAAATCCATGATCCATAGCTGTTGTACATGATGCACTTATCAATATCGAGAGTTCATACTATGATCTGTAGGCTGTAGAAGTGTAGTATGAGGACAAACACATGGTACTTAGAAGGCACCGATTGACTGATCTCTACAGAAAATGTAAGAAAAAATAACAAATAAAGTAAAAATATAAACTACAAGCAGCTATCCAAGAAGTTAAACATGATAATGCTAAGGGAGAAATAAGAATAAACTTATCCTATCCAAATAGTATTTAGGAACTAAATAACAATATCATATATAACTAGTCAATATATAAATGAAGAGTGAAGAAAGGATATATAATGATCATACAAGTCTAAAGAATACATATATGATATGAATAAATAAGAAAGAACAGAGATATACAGTAGTATCATACATACACACACACACACATATATATATGTCTCTGTGTGTATATATATAAGTCTACTTAATGTAATGACCTAAGGTAACAACCCTAACATCTCAAGGTATCATAACAAAGTAGGACAACTAGTGTTTACATAATCAGGGTCGGTAACCATAATGTCTAACCATGATATAACTATTAATAATATAATTTACCATAAAAAAGAAAGATATTAGAACCATACCAAAAACCTCAGGTACCCATCCATAATCAATCTGCCACAAACTATCCATAATACCAATAACAAATTAACTAGCTAGTCTAAGAAAACAATACCGAATCAAGCCCAACATAAGCCTAAAAGGTCCAATCAAACACTCAACAAACAACAATTATAGCTTATACCTATAGAATCATTATAAGTCAATAAATATATATCCCAAAATAATATACAGGTGATAGGAAATACATATGAATGAATAAATTTACTCAACCAATAGTAAACTATGTCCAACCAAGTGCCATAATGTAAAAAGCATATACACCTACTCCGGTTTAGTTTCTCTCAAAGGCAGGACCTATGGCGACCACTCTTCTCTGATGATGTGCATAATAGATGAAGGTTCCGTTAGGTGATTTGTTAATATCTTATACACTGTCTGGTTTGGATCTAGGACTTCTAATAATCATCATCATCAGTCTACTCTATCCAGCACCATCGGGATGTATACATATAAATACACAGACTCAATCTGTGAGTAAAATAGTATAAATCTATGAATCAATGCTCGAGATCAACTCCAGGACTAAATCAACATAATAGCATAGAAAGGGGCCAGAATCTATCTCAACCAAAGTAAATAGGAGTGGCAAAGTATGGATAAGCCATTGACCAAAATGAATCGTGGTCTAGTTTCCAAAATATCATCTTTAGTTTTAAAATCTCATAAATCACTAAATAAAGTGGTGTGATTCCCGTCCTAAAAGAATCTATTTTTAAAAGTAAAAAATGAGAATAAATCCCTTTTAAAAAAATAATAAGAATCATTGTATTGATTGGAATCATACCACTAAGTAAGCATGAATACACCTAAAAGTATGCATTCTACCACCAGTATCAAAATATTAGAACACTAAGTGCCTAAGCGTTCATTAACTAGAACTACACCCCTTTCTAATGGAAAAATACTCACTTGGAGTCCAATTGGTATCGCAACCATATCCTCTGGCTCAGCAATAATAACTTGCATAGTAATAGCACTATTATTTGAGAAATTGTGGTCTAAGTCCCTAAGTCAAATAGTGTGTATTATACTAAGGATAATTAATATAAAACTATCGTTAAATTAATATCAAACTATAGTTAACATACTTATAATCTAGGGTGATATGGTTCTATAGCCAAAGCACGTATTTAATCCTAAAGGTCATGTCACTTTCTTTCTCCAAACTCCCTAAGTAGGCTAAATCATGATACACTAGACATAAACATGTCCTATCATCCTTACCTAGCATGCTCTCTACATTAAACACCATATCATGAGGAAAATTAGACCAAATCCAATCTCAATGCCGAATCAAAATTTTTGAATCATCCATATAAGCTTGTCTTTTGTCTATAATCTCAAAACACTGCCATATTATTAAAAACCTAATCTACATATTAATAAGAGCAAAATGAGACTCGTATTATAATAAAACTATTTAGTTCAATAATGGTCTTTAGGGCCCACAAACAAAATATACAATTAAATACATCACGAGGTCTCTCAAAAGACAAGGAATGTGTGCTCAAAAATTGAGCACAAATGGAGCATAAATCAAGGCCTAAATTAGCCTCTAAAGTCTGAGGATTTTAAGACCTAAATTCTAAGAATTTAAAATGTGAAGGATGGAATTTAACAATGAAAATAATGGGAAATGGTCAAGGAGTGTTGGGATAACTTACCTTAGCTTCGATGATTAATTCCTCACGCTTTCAATGCTCCAAGATCTCAAAAATAGAGGAAAAACACAAACAAATAAGGAAGAAAATGGGTGAAGAAGGGATTTATCCCTAACAGTTATCTCTAAATAAACTAGATGATCACTTAAGAGATCAGTGCTTAAGCGGTAAAGTGAATTCTTAAGTGATCCTTCATGAAAATATGATCTTTGCTTCAGCTGTCAAGTGTTGCTTAAGAGACCTCTTCTTAAGCAATTAGGCATTCGCTTAGGCAACTAGGCAGGGTTCAAGGCTCACCGCTAAAGCAATCCCCTAATTACTTAAGTCACCACCGCTTAAGAGGACAAAGGTCGACTTAAGAAATTACACCAGATAAGGCCAGACATTAAATTTTTCTAAGTCTAAATGGACTCAGCTGGGTGTTCAGGATTTTTTCAAAACCCCTGCATGCAAACAAACTGTACTACCTTACAAAATTTGACATTCAAACTCAATGGAACTATTAACACTTTCATCAAATATATTTTGACTAAGTTCAGGCCCCACAACTATAGTTTCACGTTAACTAAATTCTACCTAATAGCCCAAGAATGAGTCTGGAGGCCTCGGGACCTGAACTAAGGGTCCCCTAGCCTAAAACCAACATTTCTAAGATGATGGAGCTATTGGAATTCTCATTCATGATATTTTACTAAGAGTTTTGATTCAACACCAATTTCATAACAACAATAGCTTTAAAATAGGAAAATAGGATTATAACCTAAATGAACTACTGATAATTGAACAAGTAATTTGGGAAAGTAGTAATTGACTTATGGGTATTGTGGGAAGGCTCAAAATTCCAAAAGTGCATGAAAATGAAGAAAATAACCTAGAGGGTCATTAAAAAAATAATCATAATCTATCGGATAAAGTCTATCTAGTGAAGACTAAACAACTTTCATGATGTTAGAAGAATTATCTAATGTTCATGACGTTATTTCATCAACAATTTGAAATATTGCAAGCTTTTCACTAATTTACTAGCAATATAGGCACCAATTTTTGTCTCATTAACATATTTATAAGCAATAATTCTTTTATACATATTTCAGTGTTGATCAAACCAATGCGCCGCATGAGTAAAATAATTAGTAGCATTAACACTATGACCCATATTAAAAGTAACAAATATTTTACCATCAAATTTATGAATAAGCAACAAATAAAATGACAATGTTTAGCTTGATATTTAAAATATCACACTTAATTGTATTTCATGAAAAAACATAAAAAGAAGGATTATATAGTCTTTGAATATAATGAATAAAACTGGATATGAAGGAAAACTAAAACACAGACCTATAACTGCAATTATTTTGCTAATTCTTCCCTATATACAAATTTATTATATGTTGATGATGAGCTTGGACCAGCTGGGTTAGGTAAGTTTGAAGGATTTTGAACTATATTGCTGCTATGCCCAGATTACAAATCTCCTAAAAGAGTGTAAGCGGTCATTGTAAAATATATAACCCAAGTAGGTTGGGGTCAAATCCTACAGGAAATATGGTATTAACTAAATCTTATGACTATTAATTAATTGTTAATCAAAAATTTTTAGGAATGAAGGGATTTTTATTGTTAATAAATATTGTTTAGAGCTAACTCAGTGTATGAGCTAGTGATTAGTTTGCAAAGTTAAAAATCTATGAGAGACAATAATTCCGGATTATGATCACCAAGGTGTTTCAACAATAAGAGTTGTGGGTGATCCCAAATCTAGATTTAACATATCAAATTACAAGGCTAATTATGAAATAGAGTCCATCTAATTGTTTCTTAGCCCTAGAAGATGGTTACTCTTTAATTCTATCAAACTTAAAGAGCAAATTGGATTAATCAATTAAATCCTCAAGAGGTAGATCCTATTAAGGCATCAACCATATAATCAAGTGTTAATTTATATGATTTCCTTGTAACTCCTCTCTTTTCCTAATACTAATTGTTTTACTCAAACAATTGTTATCTATAGGCACATCCTTCAAGATTGTAAGCTAGAAAAATCATTAAAATGAAGAGAAAGTTATGCAATTAGATTAATCTGAAGGATTTGAAATCTCTATGTATAAACTTGTTTCTCCTAGAATCTATGCTACAAATTATGTTTCAAATAGCCAAAGATTTCTAATCTAACCCTAAGCTGGGTATTTATAGGATCCCAGTAATTGGGAATTCAAAGTTCAAATACAAGTTGTTGCATCATCAGTTGACGGCCAAAGTGATGGTCCGTCGTAAACTTGATGGGCCATCGCCAAGTCCGTCATTGGGACACTGATTTTCTTTTATTCTGTTTAAGGTGGACGATCACAGTGATGGTCCATCGCAGGCCTGATGGCCCATTACCTAATTTGTCACTGGGATCCTGATTTCCCTTTGTGCTATTTAAGGCCAACGGACATAGTGATGGTTTGTTACTGGCTTGACAGTCCATCACTGACCTGATGGTTCTTTACTTAATCCATTACTTCGGTATTTGATGACTTCTTTTTTACTTAAGATTGATAAATACAGCAACAATCCATCATAAGGTTGACGGCCCATCAGTTAGTCCATCACATGCACTCATTTACTTCTTTTCCAAGTGATTCCTTCTTCTGAGTAACCGTCTTTAGAACAAGTAAAAGCCAACATCAAATGCTTCAATTTTTGCATAAAAACATACAATTATCCCTTGTAAGAGGTAAAAAATATTCCATCAAAAGTTGAAACATCAACACTCTCAACGTAAGACAATTGCTTATCCTCAAGCAACTCAACACCACATCAAATGTATAACAAGAACAATGACTAGTACTCAAATGTTGAACTATGCATTACGCAACCACTTAATTGGTAACTTACTCATGGATTCTAAACACATAAGGATCCACATTTGTAAATACTTTACAATTTAATACACATATTCTCATGGACACAAAATATCAAAGAATCAGTAATGACAAGTACAAATCAAATTTCCCTCACATTAAAAGAAATATGCCATACTAGCTTAATTAACATGCAGACTAAAAAATAGAACACTCACTCTCACAAATGTAATTTCAAACATGACACATACACCTATATGATTGCACTTATTATCTTATGTAGACTATGGTTGATTAGAAAGTATCAAACTAGACTTTTTATAGCCTGTAATGAGGCTTTGGTGGCAGGAGGAGCATGTTTTTGGGATAGTGACTTTGGGTCGTGATTTTACCTTTCTTATCTTTAATGTTAATCACCATGACTACTTCTTTTTAGTTTTCTTTAAAATATGTACTATTTATGATGAAGTCTTAAAACACCCCTTTTTTTAGGTCTACATCAGCCATGATTAACTTATGTTGGTGCTGTCAATTGAGGTATATATTGTCTTAATAGATTGGGAACGAACGATATGCATTTGAACAGTTCAAACTACTTACCTTGGATTATAACTTCCTAGTAGTAGCTTCCCTTAATATAGGTATTTTAGCTGAGTTGAGGTGCACAAAATACAAGGAGGTACCAAGGAAAAAATCAGAGGTGAATAATCAAAAGGAAGTAACTAAGAATCGTAGGGATAAAACTAGAAATAAAAGTTTAAAAGGTTTCAAAGGAAAATTACATCTTTTTGGTAGGGATTTTATTGGTAAGTGGACTAGAGTTTAAAGAAGGTCTGCTATCCTATCCTATTTAATTAACCACAATTCCACACAAATGAACTGGCCAAGTTCTATACACACAACATAAGAACTGTATCAAATCCTCACACACATTAGCAATGAACTAATACTCATACTACATACTCTTTGACTTGCACCATATGATTATGCCTATTCTAATTCACCACCCTAATGCCAATAATAGATCTAAAATGGTTGATCCTCCCTTAGTATGTACAATATGTGACAAGAAGGGCCATTTTCATAAAGCTTCGTTCACAGCTATATACCGCATCACTATTTCTCAACACATATGAAAGGTATTTAACACTCACATATAAAACAAAAGAACATAACACATTTATAATCACAAAATTATGGAAAAGAAACATAAAACAATAATATCCTAAACATGTCGGTTCTACTAAATAGCATACGAGGGAAAAAAATACAGGCAACAAATTCCCCCATGGTGACCAACTCCAAATAACAAGTATCCCATCCTCACTAAATAGCAATACTTTGTCCTTAATGTATAATAAATTAAGTACAAGAGTAGAATACTTGAAAAGCCCTTAGGCTTGTGAATTTGTCGACTCAGGCATGGCTTCTTTGGCCTCGGATACAACAACAGTAACCTCCTCAGTAATTGGGGTGCTCTACATAGCTTCCTCCTCTATGAAAGGTATCAAAATAGGTATTGGCTCCAACATGTGCCCACTTCCCCAAGTTAAACTAGTGGACACCCAATCTGCTTTATCATCGACTTTCTTCTTTCTCTTTTGTTTTTCTCTTTTTGATACTTTAGTGCTTTTCTTAAATTTCATTGCTCTAGGGTGTCATCTCTGCACCTTTTCTTCCTCTTTGATTTTGCGTGACCACTTTTATTAATCTTTTTACCTTTATTCTTGAGTGGCATTCTCATGAGGTCTACAAGACCTTCTTCTTTATCACTCACCACCAATATAGGATAAAATGCACTTGGTGGTTGTTGTTTCTACAACTCAATGATATTAGTTATGCTTTCTTGAATTCATCCACAAACTTTGTAAAATATGGAATGGAAAACTCTCTTAACTGGTTGTTTACTCAATCCTCTATATCATCCATCCTTGTATGTAAGTTCTCATATGACTTATCAGTTTCAGCAATAATTCTATCTATAAACATCTTGAATTCTTTTGCCCAAGCACTCAATTGTCGCTCAAATTTCTTTTGCACTTTCACCAACTTTTTAAAGTTCTCTTGTGTCAACCTATACTTCAAATATCTTAGTGGTATAGAAAAAGTGTTTGGACGCATAGATTCTAAACCTACATAAGTACCTGGTGTCACATAAGTGGTTAATGCATACATAGAGGCATATCTAAAGTCTCTAGAGTAGGTGCAGTCAGTATCTTATATGCTGGTAGCTTATGGATTTGCATCTAGCACTTGGAATCATCTTTTATCCACTCAATGTCTTGCGTTCTAAATGCTCTGACCTTATTATCCACACTCTTAATTATAGGCATATTCGCCTGCCTACACAACTTTGTGATCAAGCACGGAAATGGTAATTCACTTGCCATTTTGTGAGCATGTACTAACATCTCATCTAATAATGTGACCAAGTTTGATCTTTAACCCCTCAATCATACTGTGTACTAGAACTATCCTTTGGTTATACAGGTTATCATCCCCTCAGTAGGCATCAACCTCAATCTAACTATGGCCCACCAAAACTTTGCCATAAAACATAGGGATGACTTTGTAATCCAATCTTGACCCTAAAGCCATAATAGGTTGTCGTCATTAGTAATAACTCGAGCTAACCAAGGCCTTTGGCTAGATGCTATAGTCATATGAAGCTCGAACTCCAGTGTGATAGTTAGTGCTTTATAATCTGGAATAAACAATATTCTGTACATTGTGCGATTAGAAATATCAATTGTCCTCCCTCTTAAAGAAAATTAAGTTTTGTTCCTCATGTTTGCAATTCTAAAGACTTTGGGACAATCATTCTCCAATTGTGCCAAGTAGATAGCATACGGTTCCCACACTATATTTAGATAGTGTGAACCCAGAGGCTTTCTCAAGCCTACTAGCTCATACTCATTGAACCTCTTTTCTAGATTTGAGTATTTATAAAGATTAGGTATGACTATTTTGTACTATTCGGCAATGAGCCGCATTTTAGTTCTGTTCTGAGTGGGATGGAGCCCATCATAGAAATGATTCTTCACACCCTCAACCTTCCACCAGATTGATTCACATATTTCTAGGTCTTTGCTTCTGATCAAATATCCTTTATTAGGTTCTAACATATTGACTACATTAGGGTTTAAAGTTTTAACCCCTTCTTCATCAGAGATAGAACTCATACTTCTACTGCTCTCACTTTCACTCTCTTCATCATACTAGGAGAGTACTTTTTTCTTGTTATCACTTTAGTGGGTGTTGACGGTTGGTGATTTATCATCCTTTTCCTATTTACCACTACCCCTTAAAGTAGTAGTGTCTCAAGAATGATGAGATCGCCCACCACCTTTCCTTGAGAGTAGTTTTTGAGTCATAATTCCTGAGAATAGAATATAAGAGCACACTACTAAGTCAAAATATGTAACAATTTATAATAACAGAGAAAGAAGAGTTATTGTTTTATAGTGATGGTTAGACTGATGGCCTATCGATTCATCCTTCGCATCTTTAACATAAACGAAGTGCCTCATTAACGGGAAGACTGACAGTCCGTCAGGTGACTGATGGTCTGACGCTCTTTATTTGATTTCTTAATAGAACCCATTACAAATTTTTAGTTGGTGATCGTCCATCAAATGGTCGATGGTGTGTTAATTTAGCGGTCAACCACTCCTTTTTTAGGTTCATGCCTCTTTGTAGTATTTTCTCAAACACCGGTAGACTTAAACTTAATATTCAAAATTTTCACCCCGCAAGACCTTTTTTTCAACCATTTTTGGGCCTCATATAACATGGGTTACTTGGACTTCACCTCAACCAAATCATACCAGTGTTTTTCTTATACATAAATTCAAATATATTCTTAAAAAAACATCTATACTTATATCCTTAACAAGCTTATCCTTTGAAATAAAAATAGACTAGTTTAGAATCATACCTTTTTCTTGATGCTATTCATCACTCTTCTTAGACTCCACAAATTGTGAACAACTACAACTTTATGCTTTAAATAGTAAGAATTTAACATTTGAGGATGATGAAAAGAGAAAAAATAGATGGTGGTTTAAATATAGGAGGAGAGAACTTAAAGAGTCCTTTGAAATGATGAATTTAGTTAGATGAGAAGAGAACTTAAAGAGTCCTTTGAGAGGATGAATTTAGTTTAAGAGGAATAAATGTGCAGTAGTTTTAACTGTTTTGGAAGTTGGAAAGACAAGAACATGCATGTTATTGATTTCTTTTGTCCATTTAAAAAATGTTTGTGTCGATTCCAATATTTCTTTAAGCTCAATTTGCCCCAAAACATATATTTTAAGCAAAGGGTTTTTCTGAAGGTCTAGCTGACGGTTCGTTAGGTGACTAAAGGTCCATCGGTTAATCTATCAAAGCTTAAAAAATCTCATACCGATAGACTCATCTTGACGATACAAGTGATGGGTTGTCCTTGCTGTGATGGTCTATTGCACTTTTTGAAAGCCCTTATCAAGTATGTCACTTTGATTTGCCATGGTTCTGATGGTCTATTGGGTTATCGATGATGCGTCAGTATCTCTGTCATATTTTGTCAGCTTGTTAAATTCCTTCCCTCAGAAGCACAACTCCTGCACACTTATAACCAAATTAATTATACAAGAAAAACAAATTGTATTAAGTAAATGCTAATACAACATATTGTGGGTTACCTCTCTCTAGAACCTGATTTAATGTTGTGGAACATCTCAGTTTACTTGACTACTCAGACTTTATCATAATAAACTGTACTCAAACATTTCACCGAGTTTATCGGACCAATGTACTATTTGACTCATTGCCTATTCACCTTAAAGACACTCCCATCTTTATTCTCCAATTTAACTACTCTATATGCATAGACTTAAATAATTTTGAAAGGCCTAAACCATTTTGATTTCAGCTTATCGGGGAAGAGCTTAATCCTTGAATTGAAGAGCAATACCCAATCACCAACCAGAAAGTCCCATTTCTCAATTCTTTGGTCATGGTATTTCTTCATTATCTCCTTATAGAAATTAGATTTTTCATATGCACTAAGATGGAACTCATCTATCTC
>JAPEIP010000004.1:150215114-150228151 GCA_026120095.1 Capsicum chinense | reverse complement strand
TGCTTTTCTTAAATTTCATTGCTCTAGGGTGTCATCTCTGCACCTTTTCTTCCTCTTTGATTTTGCGTGACCACTTTTATTAATCTTTTTACCTTTATTCTTGAGTGGCATTCTCATGAGGTCTACAAGACCTTCTTCTTTATCACTCACCACCAATATAGGATAAAATGCACTTGGTGGTTGTTGTTTCTACAACTCAATGATATTAGTTATGCTTTCTTGAATTCATCCACAAACTTTGTAAAATATGGAATGGAAAACTCTCTTAACTGGTTGTTTACTCAATCCTCTATATCATCCATCCTTGTATGTAAGTTCTCATATGACTTATCAGTTTCAGCAATAATTCTATCTATAAACATCTTGAATTCTTTTGCCCAAGCACTCAATTGTCGCTCAAATTTCTTTTGCACTTTCACCAACTTTTTAAAGTTCTCTTGTGTCAACCTATACTTCAAATATCTTAGTGGTATAGAAAAAGTGTTTGGACGCATAGATTCTAAACCTACATAAGTACCTGGTGTCACATAAGTGGTTAATGCATACATAGAGGCATATCTAAAGTCTCTAGAGTAGGTGCAGTCAGTATCTTATATGCTGGTAGCTTATGGATTTGCATCTAGCACTTGGAATCATCTTTTATCCACTCAATGTCTTGCGTTCTAAATGCTCTGACCTTATTATCCACACTCTTAATTATAGGCATATTCGCCTGCCTACACAACTTTGTGATCAAGCACGGAAATGGTAATTCACTTGCCATTTTGTGAGCATGTACTAACATCTCATCTAATAATGTGACCAAGTTTGATCTTTAACCCCTCAATCATACTGTGTACTAGAACTATCCTTTGGTTATACAGGTTATCATCCCCTCAGTAGGCATCAACCTCAATCTAACTATGGCCCACCAAAACTTTGCCATAAAACATAGGGATGACTTTGTAATCCAATCTTGACCCTAAAGCCATAATAGGTTGTCGTCATTAGTAATAACTCGAGCTAACCAAGGCCTTTGGCTAGATGCTATAGTCATATGAAGCTCGAACTCCAGTGTGATAGTTAGTGCTTTATAATCTGGAATAAACAATATTCTGTACATTGTGCGATTAGAAATATCAATTGTCCTCCCTCTTAAAGAAAATTAAGTTTTGTTCCTCATGTTTGCAATTCTAAAGACTTTGGGACAATCATTCTCCAATTGTGCCAAGTAGATAGCATACGGTTCCCACACTATATTTAGATAGTGTGAACCCAGAGGCTTTCTCAAGCCTACTAGCTCATACTCATTGAACCTCTTTTCTAGATTTGAGTATTTATAAAGATTAGGTATGACTATTTTGTACTATTCGGCAATGAGCCGCATTTTAGTTCTGTTCTGAGTGGGATGGAGCCCATCATAGAAATGATTCTTCACACCCTCAACCTTCCACCAGATTGATTCACATATTTCTAGGTCTTTGCTTCTGATCAAATATCCTTTATTAGGTTCTAACATATTGACTACATTAGGGTTTAAAGTTTTAACCCCTTCTTCATCAGAGATAGAACTCATACTTCTACTGCTCTCACTTTCACTCTCTTCATCATACTAGGAGAGTACTTTTTTCTTGTTATCACTTTAGTGGGTGTTGACGGTTGGTGATTTATCATCCTTTTCCTATTTACCACTACCCCTTAAAGTAGTAGTGTCTCAAGAATGATGAGATCGCCCACCACCTTTCCTTGAGAGTAGTTTTTGAGTCATAATTCCTGAGAATAGAATATAAGAGCACACTACTAAGTCAAAATATGTAACAATTTATAATAACAGAGAAAGAAGAGTTATTGTTTTATAGTGATGGTTAGACTGATGGCCTATCGATTCATCCTTCGCATCTTTAACATAAACGAAGTGCCTCATTAACGGGAAGACTGACAGTCCGTCAGGTGACTGATGGTCTGACGCTCTTTATTTGATTTCTTAATAGAACCCATTACAAATTTTTAGTTGGTGATCGTCCATCAAATGGTCGATGGTGTGTTAATTTAGCGGTCAACCACTCCTTTTTTAGGTTCATGCCTCTTTGTAGTATTTTCTCAAACACCGGTAGACTTAAACTTAATATTCAAAATTTTCACCCCGCAAGACCTTTTTTTCAACCATTTTTGGGCCTCATATAACATGGGTTACTTGGACTTCACCTCAACCAAATCATACCAGTGTTTTTCTTATACATAAATTCAAATATATTCTTAAAAAAACATCTATACTTATATCCTTAACAAGCTTATCCTTTGAAATAAAAATAGACTAGTTTAGAATCATACCTTTTTCTTGATGCTATTCATCACTCTTCTTAGACTCCACAAATTGTGAACAACTACAACTTTATGCTTTAAATAGTAAGAATTTAACATTTGAGGATGATGAAAAGAGAAAAAATAGATGGTGGTTTAAATATAGGAGGAGAGAACTTAAAGAGTCCTTTGAAATGATGAATTTAGTTAGATGAGAAGAGAACTTAAAGAGTCCTTTGAGAGGATGAATTTAGTTTAAGAGGAATAAATGTGCAGTAGTTTTAACTGTTTTGGAAGTTGGAAAGACAAGAACATGCATGTTATTGATTTCTTTTGTCCATTTAAAAAATGTTTGTGTCGATTCCAATATTTCTTTAAGCTCAATTTGCCCCAAAACATATATTTTAAGCAAAGGGTTTTTCTGAAGGTCTAGCTGACGGTTCGTTAGGTGACTAAAGGTCCATCGGTTAATCTATCAAAGCTTAAAAAATCTCATACCGATAGACTCATCTTGACGATACAAGTGATGGGTTGTCCTTGCTGTGATGGTCTATTGCACTTTTTGAAAGCCCTTATCAAGTATGTCACTTTGATTTGCCATGGTTCTGATGGTCTATTGGGTTATCGATGATGCGTCAGTATCTCTGTCATATTTTGTCAGCTTGTTAAATTCCTTCCCTCAGAAGCACAACTCCTGCACACTTATAACCAAATTAATTATACAAGAAAAACAAATTGTATTAAGTAAATGCTAATACAACATATTGTGGGTTACCTCTCTCTAGAACCTGATTTAATGTTGTGGAACATCTCAGTTTACTTGACTACTCAGACTTTATCATAATAAACTGTACTCAAACATTTCACCGAGTTTATCGGACCAATGTACTATTTGACTCATTGCCTATTCACCTTAAAGACACTCCCATCTTTATTCTCCAATTTAACTACTCTATATGCATAGACTTAAATAATTTTGAAAGGCCTAAACCATTTTGATTTCAGCTTATCGGGGAAGAGCTTAATCCTTGAATTGAAGAGCAATACCCAATCACCAACCAGAAAGTCCCATTTCTCAATTCTTTGGTCATGGTATTTCTTCATTATCTCCTTATAGAAATTAGATTTTTCATATGCACTAAGATGGAACTCATCTATCTCATTCAGTTGCTCTAATCTCACTTCCACTTCCCCCTTCCAATCCATGTTTAACCGTTTGAGCACCCACAAAGCCTTGTGTTCAATATAAATTGGTAGATGGCATACTTTTCCAAAAACCAGCTGATGTGGTGACATCCAAAGAGTCAGTTTGAAAGCTGTTCGGTATGACCACAGAGCATCATCAAGCTTTGATAACCAGTCACTTCCATTTGCCTTCATAGTCGTGGCTAAAATTTCCTTTATTTTTACGTTTAAAACCTCCACTTGCCCACTATTTTTTGGGTGATATGGAGTGGCCACTTTGTGCTGTTTCATGCCATACTTTATCAATGTAGCCCGAAAAAATTTGTTGCCAAATGCGATCCTCCATCACTTATGATCGTTTGGGGAGCTCCAAAGTGTGAGAAAACATTTTTTCCAAGAATGCGACCGCTCTTTTTCATTCATTGTCTGCTAATGCAAAGACTTCAACCCACTTGGGAAGGTAGTCCACAGTGACTAAGATGTATTTGTGGCCGTAAAAGCTTACAAATATACCTATAAAGTCTATGGTCCACACATTAAATAATTCCACCCCCATTATCTTTGTCATTGGCATTTAATGATGTTTGAAGATTAAACCTTGACTTTGACATTAATCGCATTTATTAATAAAATCATAAGTGTCCTTATAAAGTGACAACTGGTAATACCCACTTTGAAGAACCTTTCGAGAGTGAGATAACCTGTATGATGTCCTCCAAGTGAGGAAGAATGGCAAGCTACAAAAATGCTTTGCATGTCAATCTCTGGTATGCACTTTTATATGATGTTGTATGTAAAGCATCTGAACAAGAAGGGCTCATCCCATAAATACTTTGTAGCTTCATGGAGAAAATTCTTCTTCTGATGGAATGACAAGTTATCTGGAATGATGTTTCTAATCACAAAATTACCAAAATCAGCATACCACTATATAAAGTCAAGAGCAGCAGCTAGAATATGCTCATCCAAAAAAGAATCATCTATCTCCAGCTTTTCCATAGTGGATTGGTTATTCTCTAACCTATATAAGTGGTCTGCTACCTTATTTTTGCACCCCTTTTGATCTTTGACTTCAAATTCAAACTCCTGTAGTAATAACACCCATATGATAAGTCTCAGTTTAGTGTATTTCTTCACCATCAAGTATCTTAATATGGCATGGTCGGTGTGAAACACTACCTTTGTCCCCAACAGATATGCCTGAAACTTTTCAAGTGCATACACCACTGCTAGAAGTTCTTGTTCTGGGACCATGTAGTTTTTTTGCAGCCTATTTAATGCCTTTCTAGCGTAATAAATAGGATGGAATAACTTCTCCTTCTTCTACCCCAGAGCAGACCTATGTGCTATCACACTCACATCAAATATTATTTCAAACGGTTTAGACCAATTGAGAGAAATAATAATAGGTGCAGTAACTAATTTTTCTTTAAGGTATTGAAATGCCTTCATACAATCATCGTCAAACAGGAACTTGCTCTCCTTTTCCATTAATTTGCAAAGTGTATTTGCAATTTTTTTAAAAAAAATTATGAACCTTTGATAGAACCCAGCAGGACCAAGAAAACTACAAACTCCTTTAACTAAGATAGGAGGATGTAGCTTTTAAATAACTTTGGTTTTAGCTCTATCAACCTCAATCCCTTTTGCTGAGATTTTGTGTCCTAACACTATGCCTTCTAATCTTAAGCATATTCACATGTTAAAAGCACCAATATGCACCCAGATTTGGACTTGTTTTGTGAACTTTAATGTGAATTCTTAAGTATATTTTAGCTTTAATTCTGTTCCATACCTAATGGATATGATTAGTGCTTTTAGGGCTAGAATCTTGACGAATTGGATTCAATTGGATACATTGATGATATGAAATGGTGGAAGAAATAAAAGACATGGGAACATAGATCAAAACGGTAAACTGGAAGTCAGAAATCCACATTGGTGTAGTCACCGCATAACACCAACCAAGAAAATGGCATCGGTTGAATTCCAGTAGAGTAGCACAATTATAGTGCATCGAGAAGAGGCTCAAATTCCCATTTGGCCAAATCCATTGTTGGACCGCGATTGTGGCGCATCACGGTGAAGAAGGAAATCACAGTTTTCACTCTCCCATATTGGTCTATGATTTCAATGCGTTACGGTGCAAGCCCAATTTCCAATTTTTGAGACCTAGAAGTTTAGCGTATCACGGAAGAAGGAGAATTCACAATTTTAAAAACCAGTGGCTCACTACGATTGTGGTACATCATAGTGAGGACAAATTTCACAATTTTCACTAATTAATAGAATTATGAGATTACCCATATTTTGATAGGAAATGGCCTTTGGAGGCATGGCGCGACATGCCGTCTGATAAGATCGGGAATATTTTTAGTATTTTGTCCCAGCTATAAAAGGAAAAATCCACGATAATTTGGGGGACTTTTGCAAAGCATAGCAATGGCAGAAAAGCACAACATTCTCTCTTTTAGGATTCTTAGACATTCTTTTAAACTTTTTTACTTCAAGATTTATTCTTGACATAATTAATTACTTAGTTTGGATGTTGAATTCAAACATGAGTGGCTAAATACCCTTGTTCTGGGGTTGAGGCCAAGAACATGATTACTCTTTGGTATTCTTTACCGTAGTTTCTTTCTGGATTATCATTTGGGTTGTTCTTAATTTCTTGAACATAATATTTTGATGAATGGCCACCATTAGAATAAATCTATATTTCTATGTGAATACGGTAGAAGAGTCGTAGGATAGAATGAAGAAATTATTGATCAAGGTTCTTATCTTTTAATTAAATAAAGGGGTTGAATTAGTATCTAGGATAGGGATATACCTAGAAGCCTTGTTTGGCTCAATTACAAGAAGATAATTTTATGAATCTTGATGAATAGTTGTATCTCTATAGGAGTGATAATTGCATATCCAATAGAAAGAAGATTTGAGGTTGGTAGACCAAAATCGTAGCATAAACCTTGTGAATCAACAACCAGATGACTAATTAGACTGTGATAAGAATAGTTATTTGTATGATAGTTCGACATGCCTCAACCCTGAAATTATTATCATTATTCTTTACAACCGTTGTTTGCTTTGTTCTAGTCATAAATTTTTATTTCTTAATTATTAATTTGCATTCTTATTTATAAAATCACAATCATCTTGATAATTTAAATCACATAATACCTCATTGTAAAAAACTAAAAGTTGGGTAAATTTCTGGTTGCTTATTCCTCATGGGAATGATATATGACTGTCTAAGTCACTATATTACGTGTACAATCACGTGCCTTGCATGAGTGTTTGGACTGCAACAAGTGTTTGGCGCCGTTAGAAGGGGCTAGTATAATTAGTAAATTGCTAAATTTTTTATTTTTGATATTAATTTTTAGTGTTAACGACTTGATCTTAGCAGCTGAATTGTCGCAAGTTTAGCTGAATAAAGAACTAGAGAGAGATAAAGAGTTGGTAGACCCTTTTGTAGAACCAGAACAGATCTTTCAACAAACGCGAAGAATGGTTGAACAATGAAATGATCCAGTCGATCCATATGTCAAAAATGTCCCGATTCTAGATATCCCAGTTATTCCTTCTCAACCAGCTGCTAGACCTGTTTGTGAGGTGGCAGTCCTACTCACGAACCATGTGATAAAGAGTATTCACCAGCCCAAACTTGGTGGTCACTTTGTATTGAAGTAGCATATGGTGCAATTTTTTAATTCAGTGGGGCAATTCCATGGACTTTCATATGAAGACCCACAGCAGTACATACAAACCTTCTTGGAAATAACTGATATATATATTCTAGAAGGGGTGAATTCTTATTATGTTAGATTGACACTCTTTTCTTTTTCTCTAATGGGTGAAGCAAAAAGGTGTTTATATGCTGAACCACCACTCTCCATCACTTTATGGGAAGATCTATCTTAGAAGTTCCTTATTCAATTCTTTCCATCAGGGAAGACTACACGTTTGAGAAGAGAGATCTTGAGTTTTTGATTGAAACAAGGAGAGAATCTCTACCAAGATTGGGAGAGATTTAAGGGAATGATAAAAAATTACCTTCACCATCATCAGTCCAATGATGTTCTTGTTCATACTTTCATTGAGGGATTAGAGCTAAATACAAAGATTTACTTGGATTCAGCAATAGGTGGATAGACACTCAGAAAGACTTATGAAGAATAGTACACATTGCTGAATCAGATTTCATAAGGGAATCCTGATTAGCATGCTTATTCAAAGAGTTCTCCTACGAAGATTGTAGTGGTATTGGTGGTAGACCAATTTACTACATTACAAGAACTGATCACAACAATGCAAGATCATATGATTTACTCAACTTAATAAGATGAAGTTGGGGGTTCCACAACCAGAAACCACAGCTAATATAGTCCAACAGGAAAATTCTTTGTGCGAAGTTTGTGGAAGCAGTGAGCGTATAGCAGAAGCATGTGCAGTTAATCCAGATTTTGTCAATTATATTGGCTATGCAAATCATCAAGAAGTGCAGAATTATTGTAACAAGGGGTATTGTTATACCTTTTTCACACATGTTGTTATTAGACATTTATTCCATTCGAACCTTATGGACTTTCATGTTAATGTTTTCGCATATTATGATTATTATACAGTATACAGGTACAGATATCAGTCATGGATTAGCTTGTGGTCCTTCGGGGTCATGAGCATCGTGTAGCATTCCGATTTAGAAAATCAAGGCATTACAAACTTGGTATCAGAGCCTAAGAAGTCTGAAAGCCGTATCTAGTAGAGTCTTGTACAGGCGTGTGTTATGCACCACACTTATGTGCTGGAGGATATTAAATGTTTTAGGAACAGTTTCCCTTCTTCAATTTTTATGTCATGCCATTGATCTATCAGATTTGTATATCTTGTTTTCTTATCCTTGCATCTATTCATGCTATCCAAAATCTCAGAGAATGTAACTATTTCAAGGGAGAACCTCCTAGTAGTTCAAAGTTCATTTCATCTCATGCATCATTCATTAGTTTATGAATCCCAAAGTTTAGTTATAATCTAATTTATAGATGCCCTATGCATCACCCAGTATCTCCATAAGCTAAGCGTTCTTAGAGAAACATAGTGTCCCAATAGGGAGATACCCCACTTTCTCTTAATGCTCTCATGCCTTAGATCCTTCAAATTCTCCTTGCATAATGAATTCAGTCTAGAATAGAGGGTACTTATTAGTTGACCTTCAAGTTAACCCTCAACTGTAAGTCAAGTATTTAGAGGTTTAGCTCAGTTCATGATATTCAGTCTACATGTCATGTAGCAGAATCTGTCATGTTCTCATGTTTCAGTTCAATAAGAGTGCCTTTACCATTACATGTTCAATCAAATATTCGTGAGTCAGTTTAGTGATGTATTCATGCATCAGTTCAGTATTCTCAGTAATACCAATGCTCAGTAACCTTAGTAATCACTGTTAATCTCAGTAACTTCAGTACTATTAATCAGTCCTCAGAACTCATTATATTCTGTCTGTTATCAGAATTCAGTAAACTCTGTTTTAGCTCCGCTAAAAAATACCACTAGAATCAATTTAGTTAATCAGTATCATTTTAACAAATCAGTTCAGTTAAGTTATTTAGTTTAGCCCAGTTATTCAGTTCAGTGTCTTTCAGATTTGAGTAGGATTCAGTATCGAGAAAACCTAGGGATGGGGGCTTACCCGCTTAAATAGGACTGAGATCCCTTGAAGTAATCCCTAAGTTCTAGAACTACGTTGCCAGTATACCTATGAGATGTCACCCATTAGATAGGACTAACATATTTAGGGGTTACCCATTAGCACATTTATATGTATAGGAATGATCCCAAGAGTCACCCGCTAGAATAGGACTGACTCCATAGCAAATGTCTTTACTAGTGGTGCGGTACTGACACCCTTATATTCAGGGCAGAGATTGAACCCCAGTTAGCTTAGCTTGGGGCATTTTTGTTAAATGAACACATCCCACAGTTTCAGTTAAAGAATTAGGGCTTTCAAACACAGTCAACTCAGCTTAGTAGTACAGATTCAGTACTGTTACTTACAATCAATGCTTACCATTGTAAATAGACTTCAAGATCGCCCATTAGCTAGGAATGATTTCAACTATGACTAATCAGTATCAGAATCATTATATTTAAAGATCACCTACTTGATAGGACTGATGTCAGACTAAGTGAAATCATCTTTATTATCAGTATACTCATGATCACCCACTAAGTAGGACTGATCTCATATTTAGTTACTCCAACTAGAATGGAACACAGATAGTTCCATCAAAACATAGATTGTCAGATACAGTCGCTTAGTATCAGTTACATTAATTAGTCTGATTATTACAGTTATATCAGCTATATCAGTTGTCATAGCTCATGTTACCAGTATTCAGTTTCAGGACTGCTAGGCACAGTCATTCAAACCAGTTCTTCAAAATTTGAACTATCAAAAATAGTTAATAATCTATTCAGTACCTCAGTAATAGTAAAGTCATATCGTCAGCATTCAGAATTAGTAGTCAGCATCATCACAAGTTCAGTTATCGTTGTTTATGCATATATAAATTCTCATATTCATATTAGATAACATTGTTCATCCATATAACCCTTTGTATTTAGCCTACCTCTCTCGTCAATTTAGTACATTCAAATGTACTGACGCATTTCTGCTATGGTGCTTTCTCTTATGTTAAACTATAGGTTCAAAGGAATGAGCTCTAGATCAGCAGTAGCATTCCAGTGTTCAGAGTTTGTAGTGAGTCCTTCTCATCCGAGGACGATAAGATTATTGCTACATTTACTATTCAGTTGCTAGATAGAGTTAGTTGGAGGCAGATTCCTTCAACTCCTTATTCCATTTAGTTAAAGGCTTTCAGACTAGATGTAAAATTAGATATTTAGATCTCATTATTTTCAGTATTTATGACTTATTTTGGTATTGTTATACCTTTTTTAGATATGTTGTTATCAGACATTTATTTAGTTTAAAACTTATGGCCTTTCATGTTCATGTTTCCGCATTTGATGTATATTACGGAGTATATAGGTATAGATATTAGTCATGGGTTAGTGTGTTGTCCTTTGGTGTCATGAGCACCGTGTAGCATTCCGATTCAGAAAATTGGGGCGTTACAAACTTGGTATCAAAGCCTAAGGTTCAATAGAGTCCTAGGAAGTCTGAAAGCTGCATCTAGTAGAGTCTTGCACATGCGTGTGTTGTGCACCACACTTATGTGCAGGAGGCTATGAGATGTTTTAGGAATATTTTCCCTTCTTTTAGTAATCATGTCATGCTAGTGAGCAGTCTGATTTGTATAGCTTGTTTTATTATCCTTGCATCTATTCATGCTATCCAAAATCTTAGAGAATGTAACTATTTCAAGGTAGAACCTCCTAGTAGTTGCAAGTTTAGTTCATCTCATGCATCATTCATTAGTTTTTGACTCCTAATGTTTAGTTATAATCTTGCTTGTAGATGCCCTGTGCATCACCCGGTATCTCAACAAGGCAAGCGTTCTTAGAGGGACATAGTGTCCTAAAGAGGAGATACCCCACTTTCTCTTAATTTTCTCTTGCCTTAGATCTTTCAATTTCTCCTTACATAACGAATTCAGTCTAGAATAGAGGGTACTTATAAGTTGACCATCAAGTTAGACCTCAGCTGTAAGTCAAGTATTCGGAGGTTCAATTTAGTTTATGATGTTCAGTCTATATGTCACGTGGCAAAATCAGTCATGTTCTCTTGTTTCAGTTCAATCATAGTGGCTTTACTATTACATAGTCAGTCGTATTTTCGTGAGTCAGTTCAGTCATGTATTCACGTATTAGATATGCATTATCCGCTTATCAATACTTTCAGTTATGTATTCACGTATCATGTCAGTCATATAATCATGCATAAGATATGCATGGATTCAACTTATCAGTTAAGCATCAGATATGTATTCTCAGTTTGAGAAACTCAATTTATTGGAATACTTAATCATACATTCATAAATCAACTACCCATGCATTAGATATGCATATAAAGTATGATATGCTCAGTATTCAGTCATGTCATCCATGAAATGAAGATCAGTCATTCATGCTATATATTCGTGTAAGTTGTGTTTTCTCTCATCTCAACCTGTATCATGCGAGGATGAATGTTCTCAAGGGGGAGTAGTTTAATACCCCGTATGTTTCTAAGCTAGGAAATAAATTAGTTCTCCTACGTATGAAACGCCATATCCTGTGATTCATATTTGAGTACATGATTAACAATGAGTATCCTAGTGATAAGATTGCTTATGATGTGTTAAGCATGCTCATGTGAGTCATTCAGAGTAAGGCAAGCTAATAGCTTTTGGATCCATCAAGTTTTAGTTTGTGATTCTGTAAGAGTGACCTTTGAACAAGGATAACTTAATTTATATGTAAAATTTTGGCAGATTTAAACACACAAAATTGTAGAGAATCAAATTAGCTTTCAAATGATTCAAATTTTATAAAAATTCGACACCTGAGCAAGAAGTTATGACACTACAAAGTAGGAGTGCGACACATAAACAATAGCGCATGGCTACCGGAACAAGTGTGCGACAGGTTTTGCGGTGCACACCCTCAAGTATGCGATAGTATGTGCGACACATACCTTATATTATGTGATAGGATGTGTGGCGTACAACTTAGCATGTGCGATGAGGTGTGCAATGGACACTTATGATTCCAGCCATGAAAAACACTTAGTTTTTGAATTATTTTGAGGATAATTAAGACTTTTAACACTCCTTACACGTCACAATACCTAACCTCACGAAATTTATAGCTTCTAATCAAATTACAATCCTATTAACATCTTAAGTTCATTATCCAAGTGCACAAGAAGGAGAAAAACTACTAGGGTTACATAATCAAGCTTGAAGGTCCAATCTTTCAAAAATTTCATCGCTATTAAGGTATGCATAGTGTTCATCCACGGACCCCTTTCATTCGTGGAGTTCAAGAATCAATCTTTGATAACAAAATCATGAATGTTTTGTGGTGATATGGTTGTATTCATGTTGTTGTTTGTGGTTTGTGTTATATAGTGGAAATTTGATGAACTTCTCAGAAGAATGTGATTATATAGTTGGAACCCATGAATTCGGGTGGATTAAAGTGGTGTAAGTTTATGAATACACCTATACCTTAAAGAGTGCATGTAAGTTGTTTGATAAAATACCTAAGAGACTAGAAATCATGCATTATAGATAAATTGTGACTAATTGAAGGATTCGTGATAGGCCTCTACGATTCAATGTCATCCATGTTGATAATGTGTCTTGTGAACACTGTTGGATTACTCATGATCTAGTCTTATGGAATTATGCTATGCTTACTTGAAAAACCCACTCATGTAAAAGATGTAGAATACCCATGTACTTCATGAAATTCTCCAATTTTTCATATTATGGATTGTGGTTGTAATATGTAATGAGCATGATATTGAAAGCTATTCAAGTATATACATGTTGTATGAAATTCCCTTCCATGAAATAGATTGTTGAGAACCATGCTTAGTATGAAATCCCTTATTTATG
>JAPEIP010000004.1:150190940-150215014 GCA_026120095.1 Capsicum chinense | reverse complement strand
ATATTATGGATTGTGGTTGTAATATGTAATGAGCATGATATTGAAAGCTATTCAAGTATATACATGTTGTATGAAATTCCCTTCCATGAAATAGATTGTTGAGAACCATGCTTAGTATGAAATCCCTTATTTATGATATTGTGGATTATGGACTCTGCTATTATGATCAAGTCAGTCATGTGTGTCAGTTTCCTTCCATCGATTCCTAGGGGTACTTGTACTTGAAAAATATAGTTGGGCCTAGATCCATGTCATGTTTTCACGAAACTCTCAGTCAAGTCATGATCTATAGAAATTAGTCAGTCATGTGACTCCAGGAAACTCAGTAATCTATGTAGTTCAGTATTCTTAATAATCTCAGTGCTCAGTAACCTCAGTAATCACAGTAAATCTCAGTAACTTTAGTACTTTTAATCAGTCCTCAGCACTCATTATATTCCATCTGTCATAGGAATCCAGTAAACTCAGTTTTAGCTCCATTAAACAATACCACTAGTATCTGTTATGTTAATCAGTATCAATGCAGTAAATAAGTTCAATTAAGTTATTTAGTTTAGCACAGCTATTCAGTTCAGTGTCTTTCAGATTAGAGTAGTTTAAGCACCGAGGGAACCTAGGGATGGGGGTTCACCCACTAGAATAGGACTGAGATCCCTAGAAGTAATCCGTAAGTTCCAGAACTATGTTGCCAGCATAGGTATGAGATGTCACCCGTTAGATAGGACTAACATACTCAGGGGTCACCCGGTACCATATTTATATGTATAGGACTGATCCCAGGAGTCACCCGCTAGTTTAGGACTGACTCCACAGTAGATGTCTTTACTGGTGGTGCGGTATTGATACCTTTCCAGTAAGGGAAGAGATTGGACCCCAGCCAGCTTAGCTAGGGGCATATCGGTTAGATGAACATATCCCACAGTTTCAGTTGCAGAATTAGGGTTTTCAGACACAGTCAACTCAACTTAGTAGAACAGATTTAGTACTATTAGATACAGTTAATGTTTATCGTTTTAAATAGACATAAAGATCACCCATTAGCTAGGATAGATCTCAACTATGACTAATCAGTATCAGAATCATTAAATTTAAAGATCATCCACTAGATAGGACTCATCTAAGACTAAGTCAAATCATCCTTATTATCAGTATACTTATGATCAACTGCTAGATAGGACTGATCTCCGATTTTGTTACTCTAAGTAGAATGGAACTCAGATAGTTCTATCAGAACTTAGACTGTCAGATACAGTTTCTCAGTATCACTTAAATTATAATGCCCTAAAAAATCCAAACCAATATTAGAGCCATGTACAAAGCTCATGCATAGTATACCATGGTTCTTTTATAGTTTTATGAGTAATTTGGATGTATATTAAGTCTTCAAATATCTCCCAACTATCAAACGAATTAAAACATTCCTTACTGATTGAATTTTTGAGAAAGATATTGGTATAGTGAACTTCAAACGAGTATATCCCTTATTATACTTGGAGTTTTTGAGCTCATGACCTATCAACGATAAATAATAGAATTATCTTTCCAAATAAACCAATTTTGCCTAAATTTGATATTGGAGCAAAGAGTTATTCCTATTTTACTCCAGCATGTAAGGCTGGAAACAGATTGACGACATTCATGATAGCTTATCACATTTGTGATGCCCTATCACAAAGGTCATCATCCCTAGGCAGAAACCAGCTCCTAAGTGATGATATTCATGATAGCTTATCACATTTGTAATGCCCTATCACGGAGGTCGTCAACTATGATTTTTCAGCTACTGAGAATTTATTTCCCAAGGGTATTTTGGTCATTTTCTTTACCTTCCATGAGTTATAACACTAAAGAGACATAATTTTTCCTATTTTTCTTCAGTTAAGCATCTCAAAAACCCTCTCTTACGCTCTCCACCACAAGATTTGGGTTTCCATCAAACTCATCTCTCAAAAGCAAGATTCAAAACTTTTTCCAAGATAATTAAGAATTAAAATTCCCAATCCAAGATCTCTCCAACAAATCATCAAGGTTTTCTTTCTAAGGTATGCGTAGTGTTCATCTATGGATCCAATCCATTCATAGAGATCAAGAACCATGTTTTAAATATTATTTTGTAAACTTTTTTATGGTGATATGAGTATGTACATGTTGACGATTGTTTTTTAAGTTTCAATGTGATAACTAAAGGTGTTTTCATGGAATATATATGTTTGTTAATTGGAAACCATGAACTTTAGGTGGTTTAATATGGTGAAAGTATGAAACCCACCTATGCCTTAAAGAATGCATGCAAGGTGTTTGATAAAATGCTTAGGATGCTAGAAATTCATGTTTGTGTGGTTTTATGATGTCTAAATGACATGTCCATGTTAGCTATATACTTCAATATAAATTCCATGTTTTTCATGTGTTGTTATTATGGTGGTATGAAGCATGTAAAATAATGGAGATATACAATATGTACACAAAATATATCCATGCATTCTCTACAATGTTTAAAATGTTCAATAACTATATGAAATATGATATCCCCTACTTATGATATTACGAATTATGGACTCAAATCTTGTGATCAAATTATGTCATGAGGGTCAGCTTCCTTCTATCGAGTCCTGGGGGTATTCGTACCTAAAAAAACATAGTTGTGTGCCTAGAGCCATGTTATGTTGTCATGATAATCTCAGTCAAGCTGTAATTTATCGAACTCAGTCAGTCATGTGACTCAGTAAACCTTAGAAATCTTATGATCTCAGTTAACTCTCAAATAATAGTACTACTACGTCAATTAATGGAACTCAGTTAATCTGTCCATGTACAAGTTAGCACCAAGTAAACCCAAGGATGGGAACTCACCTACCAGTTTAGGGTTTAATTCTTAGCAGTCATCCTTGTGTTTTAGAACTACGTAGCCAGCGTAGGTTGAGAAATCTTAGCCTGTCAGATTAGGGTTAATGAGGTGGCATAACCTATTAGTTTAGGGTTCCTACCATTCTTCTTTCAAATACCTGCTAGCTAAGGTTCACCCATAACTGTCTTTACTAGTGGTGCGATATTGATACCCCTCCGGTCGGTGTAAAGATTGGACCCAAACTTAGCTATATGCATTATTGGGGCATGTCAGTTAAACAACTACCTCCCACAGTTTCAAAATCAGTCTCAATAAAATAACTAAGAAAGGTCTTTAGATTTTAGTATATCAGGACTGCTAGATACAGTCAGTATCAGTTACAGTATGGAACTCAGATAGTTCCATCAGATTTAGGATTGTCAGATACAGTCGCCCATGTTATCAGAATTTTAGTATAAGTTATGTTAACCATCAATAAAGTATGTATTAGCATACAGGACTAGCTATCATACACCTACCATTTTAGTTACTATGTATGCATGTTTTTACTCTTACATTCATGTCAGTCAGACAGTTAGCATTGTTCATGCATATAAACACTGTTTATATTTAGCCTGCCTGACTCGTATACTCATTACATTCCCTTATACTGATGTATTTGCGCTACGGTGCTTTCTGTTTATGCTACACCATAAGTTCTGAGACACGAGCTCTAGATCAGTAGTAGTAGTAGCATTTCCAGTCGTAGAGATTCAGTGAGTCCTCCTCATTCGAGGACAATATGATTTGATTTATTCATTATTATTTTAGTCAGTTATTAGTTTATGGAGTTAGTTGGAGACATGTTCCTTCAACTCCTAATTCAGACAGCACTTAAAGGCTTTCAGATTTAGTATTCAGACTTATGTTTAGATTTGATTCAGTCTTCAGTTGTTTTGGGTATCTTTCACCCATATGGATATTACGTTTTGACAAATTCTTTATTCTGTTGAACATTATTGTCTTTCATGTTCATGTTTCCATATTTTATGATATATTATACAGTATACAGGTACAGATATCAGTCACAGGTTAGCTTGTGGTCCTTCAGAGTCATGAGCACTATGTAGCATTCTGATTCGAAAAATCAGGGTGTTACAAACTTGGTATTAGAGCCTAAGGTTCAATAAAGTCCTAGTAAGTCTGAAATATTCATCTAGTAGAGTCTTGTACATGGGTGTGTTGCATACCAAATTTATGAATAGAAGGTTACGAGATGATTTAGGAATAGTACGATTTCTTCAGTATTCATGTCGTGCTAGTAAACATAATTTCAAGTCAGTCTCTCAGTCTAATCTACTTTTCTCTTATTTCAGAAACATGCCTCCAAAGAGAAGAAATCATCCAGCTCCTCAGCCCGAAGATCCTTTGGGCAAACATGTTTCTCATGTGAAGTTCAGGATCGCATTTACCGCTCTTCTTCAGTCTGTAGCTGGCCAGAATGAACTACTAGCAGTTGTTCCAGCAAACTCAGTGCCCAATTCAACAACAGCTAGGATTCGAGACTTCACCCGAATGAATCCTCCGTCCTTCTTTGGGTCTAAGAGAAACGGGGATCCTCAGGAATTCATTGACCAAGTCTAGAAGGTCATTGACATAATGGGAGTCACTTCTTCTCAGAGTGTTGAGTTAGCCATATACCAATTCAGGATGTCGCTCACACTTGGTACAAGTAATGGATAGCAGAGAGTTCAGAAGATACAGGTACTGTTGAATATGAAGAATTTATCATGGTTTATAGACAAATTATTTCCCAGAGAGTTTAGAGAAGCCAATGTTCTTGAGTTCATCAATCTCAAGCAGGGAAATTTGAAAGTTAGAGAGTATTCTCTTAGATTTACTCAACTATCCAAATATGCCCCTTATGTGGTTACAGGCAACAGGGCTAAGATGAGCAAGTTCATGTCTGGGGTGAATAATGGAGAGGTAAATGAGTATAGGTCTGCAATACGGAATAGTGATATAACTTTATCTCGGCTCATGACCCATGCTCAACAGATAGATGAGCATAAGGTTAAGACTAGGGAGAGGCAGAACAAGAGAGCAAGAACAGACAATATCAATTTTACTCAGCCCAAATTAGTGGGAGAAAATCATTCGCAGTTTTGTCCTAAGTCAATAGTTCTATCCTCTTCCTCCGCTAGTGCCCCAATGACAAAGTTCTGGGACGACAACAAAGAGCACCAGGCTCTAAATTTCAGGGCAATGTTAGCAGTGTCCAAATAAACCCCTTTGTCAAACTTGTAGTAAGAACCACAAAGGTATTTGCAGAGCTGATAGTGATGTCTGTTTTGTTTATTATAAGCCAGGCAACAGGATTAGGGAGTGTCCTCAGCCAGACCATCAAGGTAAGAAGAATCGTTCCACAGCTCAGTCCGATCTCCCAAACCAGTAGGGTGCCACTTTTAGTGCTACTAGTGGGCAACGTCCAAAGAGACTCTATGCTCTTCAGACCCAAAAGGATCAGGAAAATTCTCTGGATATCATTATTGGTACGTTACAGATTTTCCATATTCATGATTATGCTTTACTAGACCTAGGTACATCCTTATCTTTTGTCACTCCATACATAGCAGGCAATTTCAGAATCAGTCCTAAAATTTTAGCAGAGCCCTTTTTAGTCTCCACCCGAGTGGGTAAAACCATATTAGCTCAGTGAGTATACAGGAACTACCTGGTTTTGATATTACAGAAATCCACATTAGTAGATTTAGTCGAGTTAGAGATAACTAATTTTGATGTCATTCTCGGCATGGATTAGCTTCATTCCTGCTATGCCATTGTCGACTTTAGAAATAGGATAGTTCAGTTTTTGTTCTCGAATGAGACCATCCTAAAGTGGAAGGGTAGTACTTCGTCTTTCAGGGGTCAGCTTATTTCCTACCTTCGGGCAAGGAAAATGATTTCTAAGGATTATGTGTATCATCTTGTGCATGTTAAGGATTCCAGTTCCAAATCTCCCAGTCTCGAATCAGTCTCAGTGGTTAATGAATATTCAGACGTCTTTCTCGAACATCTTCCAAGCATTCCTCTTAAAAGGGAAATAGACTTTGGCATAGACCTTCTCCCTGATACTCAGACTATTTCTATTCCACCATACAGAATGTCACTAGCACAACTCAAGGAACTAAAAGACAATTAAAGGATCTCTTAGATAAGGGAATCATTAGGCCCAGTATATCCCCATGGGGTGAGCTAGTCTTATTCATGCGCAAAGAAGAAGGTTCTCTCAGAATGTGTATTGATTACCGTCAGCTCAAAAAAGTCATGATCAAGAACAAGTATCCGCTGCCTAGGATAGATGAATTCTTTGACAAACTTCAAGGTGCTAGTTATTTCTCCAAGATAGAATTTAGATAAAGGTATCATCAGCTCAGAGTTAGAGAATATGATAGGCTGAAGATAGCTTTTCGTACTAGGTATGGTCACTTTGAATTTCTAGTCATGTTATTTGGTTTTACCAATTCCCGTGCAATTTTCATGGACTTGATGAACTGGGTGTTCAAGCAGTACTTGGATACATTTATCATTGTTTTCATAGATGATTTTCTTGTCTATTCTCGCATAGAGCATGATCATTTAGACTATATAATAATTGTTCTTCAAACACTCAGGGATCACCAGTTGTTCGCCAAGTTAAGTAAGTGAGAATTTAGGCTAACATTAGTAGCATTGCTTGGCCACATTCTTTTCGATGATGGCATTAGAGTAGATCCTCTGAAAATCAAAGAGGTAAGAAACTAGCCTCGCCCTGTCTCTTCATTAGATATCATAAGTTTCTTGGGTTTCGTTGGCTATTACAGATGGTTTGTCAAGGCGTTTTTTCTATTGCATGTCCTATGTCCAGATTGACTCAGAGGAAGGTCAAGTTTCAGTGGTCAGAACCTTGCGAGAAGAGTTTTCAGGAGTTGAAGACTGGACTCACCTCAGCTCCAATTTTAGCACTTCCTGATGGTTCTGATGGATTCATAGTATATTGTGATGCATCTAGAGTAGGTTTAGGTTGTGTCCTCATGTAGTATGGTAGAGTCATAGCCTACACTTCTAGACAGTTAAAGCCCCATGAGAAGAATTATCCTACTCATGAACTTTAGTTAGCAACAGTTGTCTTTGCCTTAAAGATTTGGAGGCATTATCCATACGGTGTTCATGTAGACGTCTTCATAGATCATAAGATCCTTCAGTATGTCTTTTCCCAGAAAGATCTCAATCTTCTTCAGAGAAGATGGTTAGACCTCTTTAAGGATTATGAGATGAGTGTTCTTTATCATCCTGGCAAGGCCAATATAGTGGCCGACGCACTCAGTATATTGTCCATGGGTAGTGTTTCCCATATTGAGGAAAGTAAGAAGAAATTAGCTCACGAGATTCATTATCTTGCCAGAATAGGAGTTCACTTACTCAACTCTTTAGAGGGTGGTGTATGTGTTTAGAGTAGTTCAGAGTCATCTCTAGTTTTTAAGGTGAAAGAGAAGCAAGATAGGGATCGTAGCCTTGTCAAGCTAAAATAGTTGGTTCAAAGTCAAGAAGTAGAGGTTTTCTCCCTAGGGGGAGATGGTGTTCTTCGTTGTCAGGGTCATCTATATGTTCCTGGTGTAGATGAATTGAGGTAGTGAATTCTTGTAGAAGAGCATGGTGCATGATACTCTATTCATCCAGGGGCCACTAATATGTACTATGACTTGTAGGAGATCTAATAGTCTAGTGGGATGAAGAGGGATGTTGTAGAGTTTATTGCAATTGCTTTACACGTTAGCAGGTTAAGATAGAGCAGCAGAAACCTAGTGGTTCCATGCAGGAGTTCACTATTCCTATTTGGAAGTGGGAAGAATTGAACATCGACTTCATGATTGGTTTTCCTAGAACACATCATTAATATGATTCAGTATGGGTGATTGTAGATAGAATAACCAAGTCAGCTCATTTCCTTCTAGTTCGTACCTCATAATCAGCCGAGGATTGTGCCAAACTCTATATTAGGGAGTTGGTCAGATTACATGGTGTTCCACAATCTATCATCTCAGACAGAGGTACCCAGCAAACCTGTCACTTTTGGAAAGCATTCCAAAAGGGCCTTGGTACCCAAGTTTATCTTAGTACAACATTTCATCCTCATACAAATGGTCAAGACGAAAGGACCACTTACACTCTAGAAGATATGCTAAGAGCATGACCACTTTTCTTTGATTGAGTTCGCATATAATAACAACTGTCACTCCAGTATTCAGATAGATCCATTTGAAGCTCTCTATAGTAAGAGATGTAGGTCTCCAATTGGTTCATTCGAAGTTAGTAAGACCATAGACTTAGGGCCTGACTTAGTTTTCGATGCCTTAGAGGAAGTTCAGTTGATCATAGAAAAACTCTAGGCTGCTCAGAGCCGACAGAAATCTTATGCGGATGTTCGTAGAAAGGATCTCGAATTCAAGGTCGATGACTATGTGTATCTTAAGATTTCTCCCATAAAGGGAGTGAAGAGATTAAGGAAAAAGGGAAAGCTTAGTCCCTGATATATCGGTCCCTTCAAGATTCTCAGTCGCTTCGGCAAGGTAGCCTATGAGCTCGAATTGCCTTTAGATCTAGCCTCAGTTCATCCAGTGTTCCATGTGTCTTTGATCAAGAAGTGCATAGGTGACCCATCAGTAGTTTTCCCTATTCAGAGCATTCAAATTTAGAATAGCCTCTCTTATGAAGAGATTCCAGTTTAAATCCTTGACTATCAGACTCATAGGCTGAGGAACAAGGAAGTCCCTCTAGTCAAGGTTCTTCGGCAGAATCAGTCCATGGAGTGAGCTACTTGGGAAGTAGAAGTAGACATGAGAACCAAGTACCCTTATTTTTCCTCTACTAATTTAGACTTAGCTCGAGGTAACCATTTTTCTTAAGCTTATTTAGTTATATGTTCGAAATTCTAGTATAAAATTTGTATCAAGTATCAGTGCATAGCTTATCATGCATTTATGAGTTCAACTTATCAATCATGCATCAAATATGTATGTTTAGTTGGGCTATATTCAGTTTAGAATTCAATTCAGTCCTAATAGCATGTGCCATTTGAGCATGATCAGTGTATGCATCGTTTTATCCTTTTTTCCCTCTCAAGTAGTCATCATTCGAGCACGAATATTTCCAACGAGGATATATTATAATACCCCAAAAAATCCAAACCAATATTAGAGCCATGTAAAAATATCATGCATAGTACATCATGGTTTTTTATAGTTTTATGAGTAATTTAGGTGTATATTAAGGCTTCAAATAACTCCCAGCTATCAGACGAATCTAAATATTACTTACCGATTGAATTCTTGTGAAGGATATTATTATAGTCAAATTCAAATGATCTTATCTCTTATTATACTTTGAATTTTTGAGCTCATGACCTATCAAAAGACATATAATTGAATTAGATTTCCAACGATACCAATTTTGCCTAAATCTAATATTGGACCAATGAGTTATTCCTATTTTACTCCAGCATATCTGGATGGAAACAATGTGATGATATTCGTGATAGCATATCACATTTGTGACGCCCTACATGAAGGTCGTCAGCCTTTGGCAGAAACCAGCTCCTAGGTGATGATATTTGTGGTAGCTTATCACATTTGTGATGCTCTATCACGTAGGTCGTCAGCCTTAGGTAGAAACCAACTCATAAGTGACGACATTCGTGATAGCTTATCACATTTGTGATGCCCTATCAGCAACTGGGAATTTATTTCATAAAGGTATTTTTGTAATTTTCTTCACCTTCCATGACTTATAACCATAATGAAGCATAATGTTTCCCTCTTTTCTTCAGTTATACATCTCAAAAACCCTCTCTTATGCTCTCAACCACAAGATTAAGGTTTTCATCAAACTCATCTCTCAAAAGCAAGATTCAAGCCTTTTTCCAAGATAATTGAGAATTAAGCTTCCAAATCCAAGAACTCTCTAGAAAATCATCAAGGTTTCCTTTCTAAGGTATGCATAGTGTTCATCTATGGATCCAATCCGTTCATAAAGCTCAAGAACCATGTTTAAATACTATTTTGTAAAATTTTTTGTGGTGATATGAGTGTGTACATGTTAATGATTGTTGTTTGAGTTTCAATGTGATTACTAAAGGTGTTTTCATAGAATATATATTGTTTGTTAATTGGAAACCTTGAACTTTAGGTTTTAATATGGTGCAAGTATGAAACCCACCTATGCCTTAAAGAATGCATGCAAGGTGTTTGATAAAATGCTTAGGATGCTAGAAATTCATGTTAGTGTGGTTCAATGATGTCTAAATGACAAGTCCATGTTAGCTATATACTCCAATATGCTATTGTGGTGGTATGAAGCATGTAAGGTAATGGAGATATAAAATATGTACACGAAATATATCCATGCATTCCCTACAATCTTCAAGATGTTGAATAACTATATTAATATGATATCCCCAACTTATGATATTATGAATTGTCGACTAAAATCTTGTGATCAAGTCATGTCATGTGTGTCAGTTTTCTTCTATCGAGTACTGGGGGTATTCTTACACGAAAAACATAGTTGTGTGCCTAGAGCCATGTCATGTTGTCATAATAATCTCAGTCAAGCTATAATCTATAGATCTCAGTCAGTCATGTTACTCAAGATACCTCAAAAATTTTATGATCTCAGTTAACTCTCAGATAATAGTACTACTCTGTCAGTCAACAAAAGTTAGATAATTTGTCCATGTACAGTCAGTTGAGTCATGTTTAGTATCCTCAGATGGGAGTAAAAGTTAGCATCGACTGAACCCAAGGATGGAAACTCACCTACAAGTTTAGGGTATGATTCTTAGTAATCATTCTTGTGTTCCAGAACTACATAGCTAGCATAGGTTAAGATATCTTAGCCTAGTAGATTAGGGTTGATGAGGTGGCTTAACCTGTCAGTTTAGGGTTCCCATAGTTCTCTTTTTGAACCTACCTAATAAGAGTCACCCACAACTATCCTTACCAGTGGCGCGGTATTGACATCTCTCCAGTTGGGGCAGAGATTAGACCCCAACTTAGCTATATGCATTATAGGGGCATGTCGGTTAAAAAACTAGCTCCCATATTTTTAGAATCAGTCTCAGTAAAAGAACTCAGACAGGTCTTTAGATTTCAGTATATCAGGGCTGTCAAATACAGTCAGACTCAGTTATAGTACGGAACTCAGATAGTTCCATCAGATTCACGATTGTCAGATACAATCACCCATGTTATTAAAATTTTAGTATCATTCATATTAGCCATCAGTAAACCATGTATTGGCATACAGGAGTAGCTATTATACACCTATGATTTAGTTACTATGTATGCATATTTGTACTCTTACGTTCATGTCAGTCAGACAGTTAGCATTGTTCACGAATGTAAACCCTATTTATATTTAGCCTACCTGACTCATATATTTAGTACATTCCCTCGTACTGACGCATTTGCGCTATGATTCTTTCTTGTCATATTACACCATAGTTTTAGAAACACGAGTTTCAGATCAGCAATAGCAGTAACACTTCCAGTCCGAGAGATTTAGTGAGTCCTCTTCATTCAAGGACAATATGAGTTGATTTATTCATTATTATTTTAGCTAGTTATTAGTTTGAGAGATGTTCCTTCAACTCCTTATTCAGACAGCACTTTGAGGCTTTCAAAATATAGTATTCAGACTTATGTTCAAATTTGATTTAGTTTTTAGTTATTTTGGGTATCTTTAACACATATGGATGTTATGTTTTGACAGATTCTTTATTTAGTTGAACCTTATGGCCTTTTATGTTCATGTTTCCACATTTTATGATATATTATGTAGTATACAGGTACAAATATTACTCATGGGTAAGCTTGTGGTCCTTCGGTGTCATGAGCACCGTGTAGCATTTCAGTTTAGAAAATTGAGGTGTCACATATATCGATTAGTCGAATCATTACAATTATATCAGCTATATCAGTTGTCATAGCTCACGTTACTAGTATTAAGTTTCAGGACTGTTAGACAATATCATTCAAACTAGTTCTTCAGAATTTAAACTGTCAGAAATAGTCAATAATCTATTCAGTACCTTAGTATCAGTGAAGTCATGTCGTCAGTATTCAGACTCAGTAGTCAGCATCATCATGAGTTTAGTTATAGTTGTTTATCCATGTATTTATTCTCACGTTCATATTAGTTAGCATTGTTCATGTATATAACCCTTTACATTTAGACTACCTCACTCGTATACTCACTACATTCATACGTACTGGTGCATTTGCGCTATGGTTCTTTCTCTTATGTTACACTAAAGGTTTAGAGGACCAAGCTCCAGATCAGCAGTAGCATTCCAGTGTTTAGATTTTGCAGTGAGTCCTTCTCATTTGAGGATGATATGATTATTGTTAGATTTACTATTTAGTTGCTTGATGGAGTTAGTTGGACACATGTTCCTTCAACTCCTTATTCAGTTTAGTTAGAGGCTTTCAGACTAGATTTCAGATTAGATATTTAGATCTCATTATTTTTAGTATTTATGACTTATTTTAGTATTGTTATACCTTTTCCAGACATGTTGTTATCAGACGTTTATTCAGTTTGAAACTTATGGCCTTTCATGTTCATGTTTCCATATTTTATGTATATTATGCAATATATAGGTACAGATATCAGTCATGGGTTAGCTTGTGGTCCTTCAGGGTCATGAGCACCGGGTAGCATTCCGATTCAGAAAATTGGGGTGTTACATACCCACTTTATTAATCACTTGGTTTAAGAATCTTCTCACTAAATATGGTGTTAGGCACAAGGTGGCCACTGCATACCATCCCAAAACAAGTGGACAAGTTGAGGTGTCCAACCGGGAGATTAAGTAGATACTACAGAAAACTGTAAATGGTCAACAAAAAATAGGGTTGAGAAGTTAGATGATGCACTTTGAGCATACATAACGGCTTATAAGATTCCTATTAGTACGTCTCCATACTTCTTGGTTTATGGAAAGGCATGCCATCTGCCTATGGAAGTGGAACATCAAGCATATTAGGTCATGAAAAAGTTAAATTTTGAGATAAAAACTATGGGGGAGAAACATTTGTTGCAACTAATCGAGTTGGACGAGTTTTGGCTCCGTTCCTATGAAAATACCAAGCTATATAAGGATAAGACAAAAATATGGAATGACAAATAAATTTAAGAGAGAGTGTTTGAACCTAGACAACATGTTTTGTTATTTAATTCAAGGCTTAAGTTATTTTTTTGTAAATTACATTCGAAATGGTCGGAATGTTTTGAGGTAGTGAGGATGATGCGTCATGGACCGGTTGAATTGTGGAAGAAAGAGAAGATAGATAGCTTTTTGGTGAATGGACAATGTGTAAAGACATTATTGGGCTGATCATGGAGATAAGCATAACGGGTCCATCACTTTTGGTGATGAGTCTGAGCTAAGTCGTACCACGACGTAAAATAAGGAGCTATGTGGAAGGAAACCTAAAAATGTAATGTATTAGGTAGTTCAATTTTTAGGTAAAGATAAAGAGTAAAATACAAAAAAGATGAGTCGTGGCACGACAAAAACTAAGGTACTGAGTTAGAGGCAGCCCACTTTTTCTTATAATATTTTTGTTTTTGTTTGAGATGCAGAGATATCTGAAATAAAACTAAGGCAATTACAATATTTCAGGGAAGAAATCAGGTTTGGAAAAAGTCCATACCTAAAAATCAGGTAAAAAGGTTAAAAAATACACTGAAAATGTGAAATATGAAGCTGACGCATTGCGTCATTGGGAAATTTGGAATTCTCAAATTCCACTGGCCTGGCGTGATACCCACATGTCGCGCCGTTGGAAAATTTTTCAATTTTTAAATTCTAGTGGCCTGTGCGATTCCACCATGTTACGGTGGATGGTAAATTGGTGATTGGAATTTTCCAGTGGCTCGACGTGATACCACCACATCGCGGTAGGGGTTAAAATCGGACATAAGATTTTAAATTGGCCTAACCCAACCCGACCCTCTATAAATATAACCTAAACCATATTCCATCAACTTTTTGTCCCTTACAACCGCCACTTACCTCCTTAAACCAAATTCTCTCTCAATTTTTCTAAAGATTACCATCCTTTTCTGAACAACTTTCAATGACTTAAATTTTCCTTTTGTGTAATGAGAATTTTGATATTTTTGGGCATGATTTGAGTTTATTTGTCATAATTTTTGTACATTATAGCCCCGTATGCTATAATATTTCTTAAAATTTTTGTGATTTCTTCATCATAGTCTTTATAATCTTGTGTTGATTTGATAAATTGGTAAGATAATATCAGAATAAATAAAGTGCAGGGTATATTCACATTTTGATTAGGATGTTTTATTGCTGTGATCTATTAATTTGTGGAATATGTATGGACGCATGGGTGTTACCAGCAATATGTGTCAATCAATGAGGTTTAGGAATTAAGGGAATTATGATTTTCAATTCTTAGAATAAAATCTTGTTGATTACACTTTATGTTTTGATTGCGTATATACACTTTTCAATTCTTTCTAATCATGGGGTAAATTTCACTCCGTTATTATAGGATATTCACTAATTTGAGGGTATGTGATTCACATTAATGAGTATACGGGGCTGGTTCTAGTGATATCAATTTGTTTCTGATTTCTCTTACATCTAGCACCTTATTTTTTGGAATTTTGTCATTTTTAGTTTGATTCAGTCAAATTTTATTAGTTTCTTAATGTGAATACCTCTATATGCGATAGGCTTCGTCAAATCAGTGATGTTCACAGTTTCTTCCTTCATAAATTAATTTGAATAGATGTGAAGATTCTGTGTATCGAGGGAATGACTATTGACCTAAGTTTATAGGATTTCTTATATGATTTAGTATTAATTCCGCTAACTGTTTTATCCTTTATTAGAATTGTATATTGAGAGTAAGGTGCTGAACAAATTGTGGTTTATTCTAAGTAGTGCATGTTGATTTCATAGTAAGTTGAATTGAGTAATTGGGTGTGGATGGTGAAACTAGGCTATTTTCTTGTACACTTGTGTTGGGTTTAATCATGAATTAAGTTAATATATAGCTATTATAGGACAACATCTATATGTGTGTTCACCAATGGGGGTTATGTTTGTTGTCAGATGTGGTGTACTGCCATATGGCCTATAGGGTAATAGTTTTCAGATTAAGTTGTACACAAAGTCAAGCTACATGTAGTTACATGTAAATGAGTAGGTGCTAAGTGTATATGTACCATCTTGGCTTGCTTTGGGTTATCTGATAGTTGTCACTAAGGTCAATATGACATACTTTAATGTGCAAATGGTGCTACATAGGAGAAGTCTGAGTACCCTATTTTCTGAAGCATGCGCCTTAACTAGCAACTAAGTTTGGGGTGGTAATGTACCCCTATTCCACACACAGTTTAGGTTAGTCCAACCTCTATTGCACATATCTATTTGTTTGTTGCATCTGTTGTCTTACACAGGTATCATGGAGCCCCAACCAATTAAAGGAAAGGCAAAGGCTAGTTCTTCTACACCTGCAAGGACCAAAGCAGGCCATCTGAGACCTAACTCACTATGGTACCTTGGGCTCCACCACTTCACCATGGGTAGGTCCAAAAATTTATATGTAAGGCTATTAAAAATATTGGAAAACAGTGGTACTCAAAGTATATGGATGTTATGTACATTCCTGAGGTGTTCATTGATCGTGCAAGCTTATCGAGGGAATGCCCACCCATGGTACGATGGATGGAGCAGCTCAACATGAATTTTATCTTTCATCAGCCTACTGAGTGCAACTTGCACTTAGTTCACAAATTTTATGCTTATTGGGACCCAAGTGACCCTCATCATAAGTTGGAGATTCATGGGATAGTAGTTTGATTCACTAATGTTGACATTAATGAGTTGTTGGGTATACCGGACACAAACCCAAATTTTTTGAAGTAGTTCATAGTTTCTCCCCCTTATGCGTATATCAGACATCTATTATATGGTACACACTCCTCAGCTAGATGGATTAGCTATCGTGTCACTAATTTGCACTCTTCTTTTTTTTATGCCTAGATGAATGTGAAGGCTAGGATGTAGGGTCGAGTTTTGTATCTCTACTTGATTTAGGGCAAGCATATGATGGAGGTTACTAGGGATCAAGTATGTTTGATATATGCGCTGATGTGTGATAATGTTGATGTTAATGTAGGGCATATGTTTTTTCTGCTATGAAGAAAGAGCGCACCCAGGCGGGGCGTAGTTTTGGTTTTAGAGGTTTGGTGACTCAATTTCTGTAGAGGAACAGGGTAGATGAGGAGGAGCTGGACTATAATCCTGAGGTTATTACTTACCTTACGGATATCACTACAGCTAGGAGCGCATCTGGGAATAATGGCCCAATTTTGAGCATGGCGAAGCGCTAAACCCGAGTTAACGAGATTTCAGCCAGAATGTATCTCCTTCAGATATTACAGTTGAACATTGGGGGCAAACTAGTCACACCAGAGGAGCGTTATGTTGTAAAGTTAGATTACCTACTCGGGCATCATACTAGGACGCTGCTGCGGATTGGCCCAGATTTTTTTAAGCCTATTTATAATGATATACCGACTGATGAGAAGCGGCAATACAAGAACTCAAATATGGAGTCGAATGAGGAGGACCAGTATGATGATAGAGCTGATGAGATGGTGATGATGTGGATGGGGCCGCTGATGACAAGACTTCCATAGTTTCATTTGAGTGACAAGGGAGTAGGCTGCTACCCTACCATACGTTTATTTGAAAGCACTAGGAAAGGGATTTATTTAAGTATGGGGTAGTTGCTTTGTCTTTTGATTCTTCATCCTACTTCTTTTTATTCTGGCTGGCTGGACAATTTTTATTTTCCGTTTGTTGGTTTTTTCAAGTTCTAGCTATTCGAAACACTGGTCTCTAATAGTTAGTAACTTTGTTGGAATGATTTTCTCTCTTTGGTATTTATCGCATCTGACTTTTAGTTTAAAGTGTTGGCTCTCATTATTTTTTCCCTCATTGGCAAATTTCAATTTCAAGTATTTATTTTTGCCCTTTTTGGTAATTCAAAATAAATAGTCATAGTTAGTAGCCCTCCCCTATGATAGATGGACGACGACCGTCAAAAAGAGAGTGGGTCGTAAGAAGGAAAGAATAAATGAAAACCTAATCACGATCTTAGAGGAGTGTATAGTGTGGGTCATCTTTGTAGTGATTTGAATTAAATTTGATTTTAAAACGGTAACGACCAAAAATCACCTCCTAGGATGTCACACGGTGCTTAGGGCTATAAGTAGCCCTAAGCTAACCCTTTGAGCCTATCATTTCTCATAATAACTCATTCAAGAAGGAATATACAAAACACTATCACTGTCATATCAAATAAAAGGAAATTGGAAGGTAATACTCGATCCAAACGACGGCAATACTAGAAATCTCAACACAACCATCGTCCGATAACTAGTCTGACAAAGCCTCTACTACTCCATGAACTCGAGAGCCATTGCGATAGGTCCCCAACTGAATAAAACTAAATTGAAAGTAATAACATAAATACTCTAATACTAAAATGTCTAAAGATAGGTCCTCGGACCATGAGAATTTACCATTGTAGAAATGTAGATGAAGGTACTCAGGAATCACTGACGAGGGTGGGACACCTGAACCTACATTATAAGAAAATGTAGAACATAGACGTATATATGAATCAGCACTTGAGAATGTAATGAGTACATGGGGGTGTATGCATCTACATAAAACAATATCAATATTCTTTAATCAAATCATGCATGTAAATAGGAATGACTCACATGGCTTGAATAAGTCTAAAATGCAAAGCTCATAAATTATGTAGAATGAACCATGTAACACAAATTTCGTGAGTCACTATACTTTGTCTTTAAAATCTGCGCTCTCCTCTTATTCTTATTACTCATAGGATGAAGAAAGCTTTAAACAATACTTTCAACTTATGCATATGTCTCATGGAGAGTAAAACTTCTTTAATTCTCAAGAACTTATAACCCTTTTGAACTCAAACACGTGGAACTCGAAAGCATATGACTTTGGTTTAAAAACTAATAATCAACTCTTATTAGTAGAGAGAAATACTTTCTTCTTTTGAAAATACTCAAAAGCAATTCTTTCACTTTAGAAAATATCTTATCTCAAAGCTTTAGGGAAAATATTCTATCTCAATGGAAAATACTTTAGTTTAGGGAGGTTCTTTTAACCGACATAAACCATGTGAGCTACATGGAATCCAACATCTTGTCCTCTAAAGGAAGAAGCCTCATGTTGGGGAGAGGCGTCATACTCTTGCCAAGGAGTATAACCTTGACTCATTGATCACTTATCCCAGTCTGGAGCACAATTATCTGTGCCTCAGGCCCAAAATATCAAACCTATGGTGGTACGTAGTTCTGGAGTAAGAAACCATGGTAAATTATCTAACTCGGTGATAAATACTACTCCCTTTAGTTTATCTCACTCATCTCATGGAAATCCACTTTCAAAATAATCTCATGGTTTATAAGAACCCAACAATTAAATTTCTAATCTCATGTGGTAGAGTGGATTACAAAACTCTATCACCATTAGATCAAAACATTTCTCATTAATCTTAAAATACTCAAATCATGGGTGCTTATAACACAATAGTTTATAAAATTGCAAGTCTCAAGTTGGGCTTAATGACCCATAGTTAAATCTCAAGTTAAAACTCATCATAATTCATAATAGATGGCATATAGATTTATAATTCATGTAGAAATCTGGAAGTTATAATAATTTGTCTCAATATATCAACACACTCATATATTTCAATTTCTAGAACATTGAAACTCTTAAATTCTGAAGGAGTAACAACATAGGATATAAACTCCGCTGCAATTTCTTAACAAAACATACAAAATCATGCTATTTGTCTTTCAATTCATGGGAAACATAAAAATATTTCAATCAATAACAATGGGTCAAAAACCCTAATTCAATATAATGTCAAATCTCATAGATTGCAGAAAATTATAGTTTAAGTAAGCCTTTGGGCACAAGGGTGATTGGATTACCCTTGTTCAAAACCTCACCTACCTTAGATTATGAAATTGGATGAACAAGCTTGCTTCAAACTCTTTTTCTTACTCTTGAGAGAGGGTTCTTGCAACCCTTGAACTTGGGGAACCTAAATCTCAACTCAATTTGTAGAATCTATGGTGAGTTCTTGGATTTCTTGGAGAAAGGTTTTAGATTTGATCTATAGGGAGAAACCCTAGATCTGTTGTGTTTTGGATGATTAATAAAGTCATTTGCTTCATTTGGAATACATCTAGTTGATAAAAGAGTGGAAATACCAAAAAATCCCTTTAAAGAAAGAACTTAAAATACTTAACGGGGGCTACGACGATTGAAGCAATGGTCCATCGCTAGCCTGATGGTCCATCGGATCGTCCATCGCACATTGGTTGGAAAAAAACACACTGCCTTGATGTGATGGTCTCAGCAATGGTATGATGCAAACTCGATGGTCTATCGGATCATCCATCGCACATTGTCCAGGATAAGGCCACACTGCCTCAGCAGCGACCGTCTTACCGACGGTCCATCGCAGTCTTGATGGTCCATCATTTGACCATCGCAATTGGGATAGAAAAGAGAGTTGCTGCCTTGGTTGCGATGGTTCGAGCGGCGGTCCATCATATACTAGATGGACCATCATCATGTCCGTCATACCTGGGTGGTCCCCATAACTCTTGGTAAAACGGTCATAATTCCCACCCTGATGCTAGATTTGGCTGAAATTGTATCGTTGGAAAGACAATTCAATTCTCTACACTATATGAAGTCATTTTCAGAAAAATTCCACAAGATTAAAACACTAATCACTTGGGAAGTTTCTTCTTAATCTTTTAGGGCCGGAATTACACTTCGCTTAACACGCTCAAGGCTCAAACTACAAGGAAACTTTGCAAGGTCTTACAAAAAAATTAAAGTGTCTTGATTTTGAAAGGGATTTAAGTATAAATGTTTTAATCTCGATAGGTGAACCTTAAGGATTCCACTTGATTTTGAGCATGCACTGTGAGTGTGAAGATTAAGGATTCCACTTGATTTTGAGCATGCACTGTGAGTGTGAAGATTTTCTTATATTATACATGTATAGGAATGTATATAACTTGCCCATTGTATTTATACATCAAATAAAAGGTGTTTGGTGTTGAGAGTGATGTAGGTTTTCTTTGATAGTTGCGGTTTTAGCTTTAATATACCTACCCTTGTGCATAGTCCTACTCAACTCCGTTGAGCCTTTAGCCTATTCTTTGGTAGCCGTATATGTGGCCCGATCCTTTCTTTGATAGACCATAATTTTATCTAAATATTCTCCTAAGCGTTTTAGTATAAAATCAAGAAGAGTTAGGAGTTTGAAAAATATGAAGGAAAAGGTGAAATTGAAACCCCAAAGTAGTAGTTATTGATTTTGAAAGTTTGAAATATGGATGGGAGTTAGTAATGAATGAATTGTGCTTCAAAAGTTTTGAATTTGAGCCTGAAATATTACAATGAACATGTTTTGGCCCTAGCCATTTTAGATATTGTGCACCTTAATAAAGGAAAGTTTCTTAAGTTGAGGGTAACTATCATAGGGGTGCATATCATAAAATAGGTGAGGAAAAGAAAATATTATTTTTGAGGAAAAGTTACATACTCCCACTATGATCTGGGTGAATAAGCTTAATGAAAAAGGGGTAAAAACAAAGAAAGGGGGAGATAATAGAGGTATAAATTAGGTGTTGGAAAATTGATTCAATTGATAGTTCTTGTATTAAAGTGCTTAGGTACAATAGTTACTATTTCCCAAATAGTACCTACCCATCCCCTAGCCTTCATTACAACCCGAAAAGACCGAGTTTATTTTTCACCCCAACAACTGACTATTAGTGGAGTAGTACACTAAGGGCAAGCTTATGGTTCATTAACTAGCTTGTACGAATTCTTTATTGAGATAGAGCAAATTGATTTTGATATTCCCCTAATTTTTGCATTGATATTATTGTGAATTAAGTATGGGGAGGTTTTCTTTGTGCGAGGATGCATGCAGATGAAAGTACAGTTACTTGTTGTGTTTCTCTATTGAGTACTTTTGATTGAGTTCACCAACACGTTGGTAATTCATTGTTGAGAAAGAAAAATTTGAAATAACTTGTCCCATGTGCTAAAAATGTTATGACATGTGTGTGTAAGAATACAATATTGCAAAGTGTAAGTGCCCTTTGCAACATAACTTTAAGATTGTGGTGTAATGATAAAGTGATAATGCTTTTGATTTAAATTGTTTGAGGATAAACAAGGTTTTAAGTGTGGGGTGGTGATCTTGGGCATATTTATATGTTCAAAGCACCAATATGCACCTAGATTTGGACTTGTTTTGAGAACATTAATGTGAATTCTTGGGTATAATTCAGCTTTAATTTCGTTTCATGCCTAATGGATATGATTAGTGCTTTCAGGGGTAAAATCTTGATGAATTAGATGCTATTGGATACATTGATGATATGAAATGGTGGGAGGAATAAATTACATGGGAACATAGATCAGAAAGGCAAGATAGATATCAGAAATCTACATTGGTCTAGTCACCGCATTGCTCCAACCAAGAAAATGGTGTTGGTCAAATTCCAATGGAGAAGCACAATTATAGCGCATCGTAAAGAGGCTCAAATTCCCATTTGGAAAAATCCAGTATTGATCTGAGATTATGGAGACAGTGAAGAAGGAAATCATAGTTGTCACTCTCTAATATTGGTCCGTTATTTCACTGCATCGTAGTGCAAGCCTAGTTGCCAATTTTTGAGACCTGGAAGTTTAGGGTGTCAAGGAGGAAGGAGAATTAACAATTGTCAAAAACTAGTGGCTCACTGCTATTGTGGTGCATCGCGGTGAGGATAAATTTCACAATTTTTGCTGATTAATAGAATTCTGCAATTACACAGATTTGAAAAGAAATGGCATTTGGGGGCATGGAGCGACACCCCATCTGACAAAATCGGGAAGATTTTTAGTATTTTGTCCCCATTATAAAAGGAAAAGTCCAAGATAATTCTGGTAACTTTTGGCAAACATAGCAGCGGCGGAAAAGCACAAAATTATCTCTTTAAGGGTTCTTTGACATTCTTTTGAACTTCGTTACTTCAAGATTTATTCTTGGTATGATTAATTACTTATTTTGGATGTTGAATTCAAACATGAGTGGCTAAATACCTTTGTTCTTGGGTTAAGGCCAAGAACATGATTACTCTTCAATATTCTTTGTAGTAGTTTCTTTTTGGATTATCATCTGGTTTGTTCTTAATTTCTTGAACTTACTATTTTGATGAATGGCCACCATTAGAATAAATCAATATTTCTAGGTGAATCCAGGAGTAGAATCTTAGGATAGAACGAAGAAATTAATGAGCAAGGTTCTTATCCTTTTATTAAATAATGGGTTTGAATTAGCATCTAGGATATGGATATACCAAGAACCCTAGTTTAGTTCAGTTGAAAAAAGACAAAATTATGGATCTAGAAGAATAGTTGTATGTCTGTGAGAGTGGTAGTTCCAATATTTAATAGAAAGAAGATTTGAGGTCGGGAGACCAAGATCGTAGCTTAAACCTTGTTAATCAACAACCCGATAACCAATTAGACTGCGATAAGAATAGAGATTTGTATGATAGTTCAACATACCTTAACCAGAGAATTATTATCATTATTTTTTATAATCATTGCTTTCTTTGTTCTAGTCATAAACTTTTATTTCTTATTTATTAATTTACATTCTTATTCCTAAATTCACAATCATCTTGATAATTAACAACATTTAATACCTCATTGTCAAAAACTAAAAGTTGGGTAAATTTCTAGTTGCTTAGTCCTCATGGGAATGATATTTGACTGTCTAAGTCACTACATTACGTGTACAATTGTATGTACTTGCGTGTGCGTTTGGACCGAAACACCTTCCTTCACCATGAAGTATCGCTTCTCCCAATTTAAGACTAGGTTGAATTGTTCACATTCCTGCAAAGCCTTCCCTAAATTCACAAAACACAAATCAAAGGAATCACCTTCCACAAAAAAGTTATCCATCAGCACTTCCAAAGTGTCCTCCAACATATCTAAAAAGATCAACATCATACACCATTGTAAGATAGATAGTGAATTACACAATTCGAATGGCATTCCTTTGAATGCAAACATTCCATAGGGGCATGAAAAAGTTATTTTCTCATGACTCAACAAAATCAATATTCGATTGTACACTAAATAACCATCGAGGAAACAGTACCAACCCTTTCCTGCCAACGAATCAAGCATTTGGTCCATAAAGGGAATTGGAAAATGATCTTTCAACATCCAGGAATTTATCTTCCTATAATCCATACAGAATTGCCAACGAGTCACCGGTTTGAGTGGAATTACATCATTTCTTTCGTTTGCTACAACTGTTTACCTCGTTTCTTAGGTACGCTCTACATGGGGCTCACCCACTTACGTTAGATATTGGGTATACCTATAACACACCGAGATCCCATCCTGAGATGTCACACGATGCTTATGGACCCAAAGGACAATAAGCTAACCCTTTTTTGATATCTGAACTTGCATACTGCATAATATCTGAAAAATACAGAAACTTGCCATAAGGTGCAACACATCAATACATGCTCAATACTAAAAACAGAATGCTAATACATCCATCTGAAAAGACTCTAACTGCCTGAACTTTGGAGTTGATGGAATATGTCCCCAACTAAATCCATCAACAGAAAATAAAAAAAGTCTGAAACAACAGTAGCAAACTGAGACTCATCCTCGAAAGAAGAGGACTAACTGCTATTGCTGCTGACTGGGACCAAACTGCAGAGGATAAACTTAATACAGTTCCTCTGAACATATGATGTTAAATAAAACACCATAGCGTAAATGTGTTAGTACAAAAATGTACCGAGTATGTAGACGGGGTAGGATAATGCAAGGGTTCATGCATCCATAATATCTAAACTGAATAATCATGAAAATGCTGCATGAGAACACCTACATTAATGCATAGAACATGAACACAATTATCGTAACTCTAGTTACTGAAACTCAAATCCCAGTTTACTGCAGACTAAATGCACTACTGACACTGAGATAGTGAATCACTAA
>JAPEIP010000004.1:150155042-150190840 GCA_026120095.1 Capsicum chinense | reverse complement strand
TGCGATAAGAATAGAGATTTGTATGATAGTTCAACATACCTTAACCAGAGAATTATTATCATTATTTTTTATAATCATTGCTTTCTTTGTTCTAGTCATAAACTTTTATTTCTTATTTATTAATTTACATTCTTATTCCTAAATTCACAATCATCTTGATAATTAACAACATTTAATACCTCATTGTCAAAAACTAAAAGTTGGGTAAATTTCTAGTTGCTTAGTCCTCATGGGAATGATATTTGACTGTCTAAGTCACTACATTACGTGTACAATTGTATGTACTTGCGTGTGCGTTTGGACCGAAACACCTTCCTTCACCATGAAGTATCGCTTCTCCCAATTTAAGACTAGGTTGAATTGTTCACATTCCTGCAAAGCCTTCCCTAAATTCACAAAACACAAATCAAAGGAATCACCTTCCACAAAAAAGTTATCCATCAGCACTTCCAAAGTGTCCTCCAACATATCTAAAAAGATCAACATCATACACCATTGTAAGATAGATAGTGAATTACACAATTCGAATGGCATTCCTTTGAATGCAAACATTCCATAGGGGCATGAAAAAGTTATTTTCTCATGACTCAACAAAATCAATATTCGATTGTACACTAAATAACCATCGAGGAAACAGTACCAACCCTTTCCTGCCAACGAATCAAGCATTTGGTCCATAAAGGGAATTGGAAAATGATCTTTCAACATCCAGGAATTTATCTTCCTATAATCCATACAGAATTGCCAACGAGTCACCGGTTTGAGTGGAATTACATCATTTCTTTCGTTTGCTACAACTGTTTACCTCGTTTCTTAGGTACGCTCTACATGGGGCTCACCCACTTACGTTAGATATTGGGTATACCTATAACACACCGAGATCCCATCCTGAGATGTCACACGATGCTTATGGACCCAAAGGACAATAAGCTAACCCTTTTTTGATATCTGAACTTGCATACTGCATAATATCTGAAAAATACAGAAACTTGCCATAAGGTGCAACACATCAATACATGCTCAATACTAAAAACAGAATGCTAATACATCCATCTGAAAAGACTCTAACTGCCTGAACTTTGGAGTTGATGGAATATGTCCCCAACTAAATCCATCAACAGAAAATAAAAAAAGTCTGAAACAACAGTAGCAAACTGAGACTCATCCTCGAAAGAAGAGGACTAACTGCTATTGCTGCTGACTGGGACCAAACTGCAGAGGATAAACTTAATACAGTTCCTCTGAACATATGATGTTAAATAAAACACCATAGCGTAAATGTGTTAGTACAAAAATGTACCGAGTATGTAGACGGGGTAGGATAATGCAAGGGTTCATGCATCCATAATATCTAAACTGAATAATCATGAAAATGCTGCATGAGAACACCTACATTAATGCATAGAACATGAACACAATTATCGTAACTCTAGTTACTGAAACTCAAATCCCAGTTTACTGCAGACTAAATGCACTACTGACACTGAGATAGTGAATCACTAACTCATCCGATACTGTTAACTGAGGATCTGGATGTGCTTACATCAACGACTGAATTCTTGGACTTAATACTTTTGACTGAAAGGATTAGAGATCAACCTTTCTAACGGATGATTTCAGAAGCTTTATCAATGATAAGAAATCTGATTATATCTAAATCTGACAACAAGAATACTCAATAGAAATATGATACTGTGATCAATCCTGTCTGACAACATATCTTTGAATATAATATCAAATAACTATATTTAAGACCAAGTCAATATGATGGGATGGCCCATCAATCAATGGAACTATCTGAGTTCCTCACAATGATAGATAACTTTATCTGACAGTCTTTATTTCTAAAAACTAATTCTGAAACTGAGATTGAATCTGAAACTGAAACTGTAGGAAGTAGTTAGTTAACCGACATGGCCCGACCTACCATATGTAGGGTCCAACCTATTCCCCATTTGGAAGGGTGTCATTATCGCGCCACTGGTAAGACAACTCTATGTGACCCTCATCTAGCAGGTTCTCAAATAAGAACATTGGAGCCCTCATCTAGCATATTAATCCACCTCATCTACCCTCATCTAGCAGGTATGATGTCTCTCATCCACCCTTAACTAACAGGTGTGATGTCTCAACCTACGATGGCTATGTAATTCTGGAGTAGAAGGATTGCTTCTAAGAATCCCACCATCCACTAGTAGGTTAGTTCCCATCCTTGAGCTCGCGTAGTGCTAGTTTCTATTACCAACTGAAAGACTCAAAATTGAATTCTCAAATAAACACTTGCTAAACTGAATTTGACACTGATCATATTACTCAAAAGGTCTGACTGAGTTACGCTAAGATCACTTATTTATGTATAGACGAAAAAGATATCAAATCGTGGTATCTGACTGACAATACAGAGCTTGAATAGATTACTCGAATTACTTCAGAGATTAGGATTTAATCACTTGAATACTATTATAACTGTGTTGATTACAGGTCTGAAGCTAGATTGCTAGCGATAAAGAGATTATAGAGATAGCTGAGATTACTGAGCTTTATTAAGCTTCGCATTTGTCTGAGGATACAGAGTTCTATAGTTCACTAAGTTAAGTGAATCATGGATCAATTGTAGTTATCGAGAAACTGACATGGGCTCTAGATAACAACTTTATTTTTAGGTATAAATACCCCCAGGAATCAATAACATTAAAGTAAGACATAATCATTCTTTACCACAAATGATTCATGCATTATCACGATCATCCATTCATCACTACAATCATTCATTCATCATTACAATCATTCATGTATCATCACAATCATTAAAGCATCACTTCAAGTAGTTGGTCATCATAACATACTTTCCCTCTTAAGATCCTTAGGTCATCGCATTAAGCATTTAGGAAATACTGACCTCTATTCATCATCACAACCGCAAATGAGTCACTCCAAACCTTTAAGGATCATCAATATCGGTGCACTATCATATAATAGCCAAGGGAAGACATGCTATTAGATTATACCCCATTCAATAAGATCTTACATCAAGTACTTCATACCCATATCCGTCTTGTCATGTATTTGGATATCACTTAATTTGGGGGAAACTTCATACAGACATATCACTATTTACTTGCTAACCACTTGACATGTATTAAAAGCTTAGCATATATAAAAGATCACAAAATCAGGGAATTTATAGCCATCATATTTCAACTTGTTCACTAGGGTTTTTGAAAAACCACTAGACACGACCAATTTTAAACCTACTTGGGAATTTTATGCTATCTTGGCACATTTCACTCACTAAGGCATTTTATCAAACATTAGGCATGCATGGACTAGCTCACAATTTGGGGTTTCCTATTCAATATACTATAGTGGCCCTTACGCTTCACCTATGATCTTTATCAAACCTTTGGGGAACGTTCTTCACTTATTCAACTATTTTTACACCCAAAAATCATGAACACATCACATGGAAAAACAACTTCATTAGGGTCTATCACAAACAACACATGAATTCCACATAATAGGGTCAAAGCATATAAATTTTGTAGGCAAACATAACTCAAAACTCAACAACACATTAAATATCCATTTCAACTTTTACAAATCATTTACAACTCATAAACATAAAAATCTTTTAATTTTAAAAAAGGTTTTTGAGCTTCTTGGATGAAAGGGACCCAAGAATCAACATCTACAAACCTTAACCTTTGAAATTGGATGAAAAATTAGTGCTTAAATCTTTATCCACACTTGAAATAAATAAATTCTTGAAGCCCACACTATGAGAAACTTGATTCTTGAAGAAAACTTGAAGAATTTATGGATGAATTTTGGAAGATTAGGGTTTTTGAATGAAACCCTAGATATTATTAAGAGAATTGGAAAAGAAAATGATAGAATTAGGGTTTTAATGAGGGTTCCTCATATTTTTAGAGGCTCAAAAAAGGTGGGAAATGACCAAAATATCCTTGCAAAAATGCCCTTAAATTTCAGGAATAATATACTTGACACCATCCGTGACAGGGCCCCAGGTCCATGAGAGGCCATCACGAATAGTTGTAACAAAAGTGATCCAAATTTTTGATTTTCTACCCAGGCTGACAAGGTCGTCAGAAATGTCGTCAGAATGTGATGACATCTTGAAAAAGGTCAAAAACATGATATCCCATTACAAACATTGCCACTGTTTTCTAGCTTGACATGCTGGAGTAAAATGGGCATAAATCTTTGCTCCGATATCGGATTTAGGTGAAATTGGTATCATGGAAAGGTAATTCAAAGATATTTCATTTGATATATAGAAAACCACCCAGTTCTTTATATACACCGAGTTATGATCGATTTAAATTTACCCAAATTTTGACAGTCACTAAAACTTTAACAATAGGAAAGTTTTGAACTCGTTCATGAGTTAGGAGACCTATATGATATTAATTCATTCTCAAATAGAATCCCACACGATTCAAAGTATTTCATACATGGTAGGATATTCCTAAAATATTTTGACTAGGATTTTCGCTTTACCAAATATGCTCTAAGGCACAGACTGGAAGAGGATTTTGTGGGGCATTACATTATCTCCCCCTTGAGAACATTCATCCTCGAATGTAGTTTGATAGACTGAGATTATAGATCAACAAAACTTACTCAAGAAATAGAAATATCTCAAATCAGGACTACGCAATTGGAACAATTGACATATAGAGTTCTCTCACTGGGCATGCATATATGATTCATGGAATACTCGACTAATGATGCTCATATATGAATTCTCATAATACACATACATATCTGATGCATGGACTTATAACTGGGATGATCTCATGAATACACGACTGAACACACGTTAACAAGCTGAACTCTTTCTACTAAATGCGCATATCTAATGCATAAATGTCTGACTAAGCTGACTTTTGAAAATACGACATGACAATGCAACAATCATAGATGCTAACTTTATAAAGAAAATTTGAACAAGCATCGAGATAAATCTAATGGCATGCAACATCAAAATACTATGGTGTATCTCCCCCTTGGGACTCTATGTCCCTCTAAATAACCTTTGTAAAATACTTGAGTGATGCGCAGGGCACCTACAGGCTTGGTCATAATTGATTGATCAAGATCTAAAAATTATGCATGGCTCATGCTAACATATAAGCTCAAAATAAGAGAAAAGGATCTATCAATGCATAACATAAATATGAAGGGCTCATTTTCAAGGGATTTTTTCCAATCAAGGAAAGCCTGAAGTACATACAATCTATTATGAGCTGAAGAAAGACTATGCTGACTTCGGGGACCTAGCTTAGGACAGTCTCAAGCTTTATGACCGGTCTCATCACATCCAAAGCACACATCACTACTGTCTTTACATACACCATTGTGATTCTTACCATATTCTTCACATAACGGGTAGGTACGAATACCACTAGTACTACTTTGGGATTTGGAGCTTGGCTCTCCGTTAAATCTGACACCCCCAACTTTAGGTACAAGTACACACTAGATAAACATGGAGCTGGAACTAAAAAATTTTGACCAGACTGAGAACTACTAATTCCTTGAGACCCTGATTGTGAGAAACCATGACTACCTGTCTTGGCTTTCTTACTCACTCTCCCTCTCTCCTTTATCTTATCTGCCTCAATCTATTGTACATGAATCATTAGCCTAGAAAGATCCATATATCTATTAAGCATAGCAGCTCTACACTCTTTCAACACATCACTTGATACCCCAGTTAAAAACATACTCATACCCACTCTAGAGTCAGCTATCAAGTCGGGAGAATACTTAGCTAATTGGTCAAACTTAAGACAATACTCTTTCACTGTCATGGAGCCTAGCCTTAGGTTTATAAACTCTTCAACCTTAGCTTCTTTCATTTGTAGCGGGAAAAACCTATCTATAAAGGCACTCTAAAACTCTTGCCAAGTCATGGGAGCTGAATTTTTCCTTATATTTTTCTCCCACATCACTACCCAATAATGAGAAATATTTTTTAACCTATAAGATGCTAAATCAACACTCCCCTTCTCTGGCACATGCATAATCTGCGTGATATTCTTCACCTCCTCAAGAAACAACTGTGGATCTTCACCTATTACTGACCCAAAGAATTCAGGCAGTTTATTTTCATGAAGCTCTAATCTTGGCTGCGGCAGAATTCCCATCTTGCTGAGGTAGGACTGCAGCCTGACAGTTTCCATGAACATTAGTCACCACGTAGGCTAGCGCCTGGAAAGTTGTCCAAAACTCTAAATATGACACACTCTCACTTTCAGGATCTACTGGCTGAAGGGGCTGATCATTAACCCTATGGATAAAGTCTCTGTGAGGAGGCATACTCTATAAATTAAAGAATAAAGTGGATTAGACTGAGGATCAACTTGATCTCATGCTAACTCGTACAAAATAATCACTGAAAGAAGAGGAACTGCTCCTAAGAACGTCCTATAGCCTCTTGTACATAAATGTGGCTTGCTACACACTCATGTACAAGACCCTACTAGATGCGAATTTTTGGACTTTCTAGGTACTCTCAAACTTTAGGCTCTGATACCAAGTTTGTAATGCCCCGAGATCTCACACGGTGCTTATAGACCCAAAGGACCATAAGCTAACCCTTTTTTGATATCTGTACCTGTACACTGCATAATATCTAAAAAAAATGCAGAAACTTGCCATAAGATTCAACACATCTATACATACTAAAAACTGAAAATTGAATACTAATACATCCGTCTGAAAAGCCTCTACTATTTGAACTATGGAGTTTGTGAGACATTTCCCTAACTAACTCCATAAACAAAAAATAAACTAAGTCTGAAACAATAGTAGTAAACTGAGACTCATCTTAAAAAAAAGAGAACTCACTGCTATTGCAGCTGACTGAAACCAAACTGCTGAGGATAAATTGGATCATGTGCCTCTGAACCTATGGTGTCCAATAAAACACCATAGCACAAATATGTTAGTACAAAAATGTACCGAGTATGTAGATGGGGTAGGCCAATGCAAGGGTTTATGCATGCACAATATAGAAGCTGAATAATCATGAAAATGCCACATGAGAACACTACATGAATGCACAGAATATAAACACAATTATCGCAACTCTAGATACTGAAACTTAGATACCACTTTACTGCAGACTAAACTCGCTACTGTCTCTGAGATACTGAATCACTGACTCATCTGATACTGATAACCGAGGATCTGGATATGCTTACATCAATGACTGAATTCTTAGACTTACTGCTTTCGACTGATAGGATTAGAGATGAACAATTCTAATAGATAATTTCAGAAGCTTTATCAATGATAAGAAATATGATTTATCTTAATAGTGCAACAAGAATACTAAGTAGAAATCTTATACTATGATTAAGACTGTCTGACAACATATCTCACAATATAATATCAAATAACTGTATGTGAGACCAAGTCTAAATGATGGGATGGCTCATAAACTAATGGAACTACCTGAGTTTCTCACAATGATAGATGATTGTATTTGACAATCTTAATTTCTGAAGACTGATTCTAAAACTGAGTGTGAATCTGAATCTGAAATTATAGGAAGTAGTCACTTAAGTGACATGCCCCGACCTACCATATGTGGGGTTAAACCTGTGCCCCAGTTGGAAGGGTGTCATTACCGCGCCACTCGTAAAGACAACTTTTGTGACCCTCATATAGTAGGTACTCAAATGAGAATAGTGGAGCCCTCATCTAACAGGTTAAGCCACCTTATCTACCCTCATCTAGCAGGTATGATTCCACTCATCCATCCTCAACTAACAGGTGTGATGTCTCAACCTACGTAGACTATGTAGTTCTGGAGTAGAAAGATTGCTTCTAAGAATCACACCCTCTACTAGTAGGTGAGTTTCCATTCTTGAGCTCGCTCTGTGCTAGTTTCTACTCCCAACTGAAAGACTAAGAACTGAATCTCAACTGAATCCTAGCTGAACTGAATCTAACACTGATCATATTACATAAAAGGTCTGATTGAGTTATAGTGAGATCACTTGATCCGTATCAGACGGAAAAGATATCGAATCATGGTATCTGACTGACAATACAGATCTTTAATAGATTACTCGAATAGCTTCTGAGATTAGGATTAAATCACTTAAATACTATTAGAACTGAGTTGATTACAGGTCTGAGGCTAGATTACTAGCAATATAGAGATTACAGAGATAACTGAAATTACTAAACTTTCTTAGGCTTCGCACTTGTCTAAGGATACAGAGTTCTATAGTTTATTGTGTTCTGAGGATCATGGCTCGATTGGAGTTATCGAGAAATTGACACGGGCTCTAGACAACAACTTTATTTTCGGGTATAAATACCCCCATGACTCGATAACATAAAAGTAAGACACAATTATTCTTTATCATAACTCATTCATGCATCATCACGGTTATCCATTCATCACTACAATCATTCATTCATCATTACAAGCATCCATTCATCATTATAATCATTCATGTATCATCACAATCATTAAAGCATCACTTCAAGTAGTTGGGCATCATAACATAATTTCTCTCTCAAGATCCTTGGGAAATTGCATTAAGAATTTAGGAAACATAGACTTCTATTCATCATTACAACAGCAAAAGGGTCACTCCAAATATTTAAGGATCATCAATATCGGTTAACCACCATATACTAGCCTAGGGAAGACATGTTATTAGATTATACCCCAGTCAACAAAATCTTACATCAAGTACTTTATACCTATATTGGTCTTGTCATGTATTTGGATATCACTTGATTTGGGGAAACTTCATACTAACATGTCACTATTTACTTGCTAACAACTTGACATGTATTAAAAGCTTAGCATATATCAAAGAGAAAAGAATCGGGGAATTGACAACCATCATATCTAAACTTGTTCACTAGGGTCTTTCAACAACCACTAGACATGACCAATTTTACATCTACTTAGGGATTTCATGCTATCTTGGCACATTTCACTCACTAAAGCATTTTATCAAACACTAGGCATGCATAGACTAGCTCACAATTTGGGGTTTCCTATTCAACAAATTATAGTGTCCCTTATGCTTTACCTAATCTCTTTATCAAACCTATGGGGAACAGTCTTCACTTATTCAACCATTTTTACATCCATGTCTCATGAATGGCTTAATTTTGTAGCTTCCTAAAGTTACTAATCTCATCCCTTAACTGTAATATTTAGGAAGGCAGAAAGAATCTTTCAAGGAATTCTCCTTTTAGTTGCCTTCAGTTTGTTATAGAATTGGGTACTAGCACATTCAACCACAGGGTTGCCTCCCCAGATAGAGACAATAAAAATAACCTCTGACATATTGCATTCTACCTCACTCTAGAATTATCAAAGAATTTTCAAATATTAATAAAGTTTACCAGGTACATATAAGGATCATACCCTAGCAGTCTACCAAATAGCCCATTAGATTAATCCACTGGATCATTGTACTTGTAATGTTGAACCTCATTCTTTGTGCTAATGGTAGTGGAATAATCTCTCTTATAGAACTAGCTCCATCTAAATCAGCCTCATTATTGTTATCCAAATCAAATTAAACAACAGGTTGATGATTTGCTCTCCTTCTAACTGGCCGATTTTGATTTTTTAGTATAGATATATTCTCTGAATGTCTCTTGTTCATAGGATCAATCAAGTAATTATCTCCCAGTTCATCATCCTCTTCATTATCCACATGACCAGGTTTATCTATATTTTGTTGATTGATCTGTGCATTAGCCAAAGCAGCTAATCTTTTAGCTTTTTGTTGTTCAACCGTACTCCTAATTTATTACTGTAATACCCCAAAAAATCCAAACCAATATTAGCTCAATATTTCATTCTTATGAATAGTACATCATGATTCTTTTATAGTTTTATGAGTAAGTTAGATGTATATTAAGGCTTTAAAAACTCTCAGCTATCAGACGAATCAAAACATTCCTTACGGATTGAATTTTTGGAAACGATATTGCTATAGTCAACTTTAAATAAGCATATATCTCGTTGTACTACAAATTTTTGAGCTAATGACCCACCATAAGATATATAATTGAATTATCTTTCCAATCATACAAATCCACCAAAATCCAATAACAAAGCAGAAGGTTATACCTATTTTACTCCACCATGTCAGCCTAGAAATTGAGTGACGACCTGTGTGATGGCTTATCACAATTTTGATGACCTGTATGATGGATTATAATATTTATGATGACCTGTCTGATGTCTTCTCACATTTATGATGACGTATCAGCCATGTTTTCAAGCTTAGATAGCAACCCAACAATTCTAGCTCCTAGGTAATGACCTGGGCTGACGAGCTATCACAGATCTGACGGCTTATTAGCCTTGGACGTCTACTTATAATTTCAGCAACTGTGAAGTAATTTTGCAGGGATATTTAGTCTTTTTCCCTCATCCTAAACCTTCCCCCCACGACATAAAACACCTAAAAACACGTATTTATCTATTGGTATTTAGTTTCAAAAGATCTTAACCCTCTTTGTTCCCAAGAATAAACTTAGGGTTTATTCTCAATTAACTTCTAGACCTCATCACACTCTTCAAAAGATAGTCAAGAATTAAAATTCCCAGTCCCAGAACATTCAAGAAAGGTCAATTTGTTTTCATGATTCAATCCCTAAGGTATGCGTACTTTTAATTCATGGATTTCTTTCATCCATAAAGTCCAAGAACCCTCTTTTAAATTATATATTATGTTATTTATGTGGTGAATTATTATTTTGATGTTGTTGATGTTGAATGTTTCCCAAGTTTGAATCGTTATGTGTTTTTATGAATGTATGATACCTATGAGTTTGAAACATATAAGTTTGGTTGTTCATGATGAATAATTTGTTTCTTACACCTATGCCTATGTTTTTTATGTAAGGTGTTTCATAAATTGCCTAAAAGACTAGAAGTCATGTATTATACTTGGATTGTGACCTAAATGACAAATGCATGCTACACCCTTATAAAAATAATGACTTTTATGATATTGTTATGCATCATGATTGTTTATGGAATGTTCATGAAACTAGATTGATTGACTTATGGCATGTTGTTATGAGCGTTCCCTTCCATGTATAAGGCTTTGAGAACTATGTGTAGTATGAAATCCCTAACTTATGGTATTTTGAATTATGAATATTGGTCATGTGTTCAAGAAGAGCAAAGTCATGTTTTTCAGTTTCCTTCCATCGAGTCCTGGGGGTACCTGTACCCAAAAATTTAGCTGTGTACCTAGATCCTTGTCCTGTTTCACGATCCTTGCCAATCCTTATCATTATCAATAGACTCTAGGATAACCTACTAGATTGGACTGACCTCAACTATGGTCAATTAGTACCAGTATCATCAGATTTAGAGATCACTCGCAAGGTAGGATTGATCTCTGACTAAGTCAAATCATCTTTATTATCATTGTACTAAGAGATCACCTGCTAGATAGGAGTGATCTCAAATTCAGTTACTTCATACAGAATAGAACTCAGATAGTTTGATTAGAACATAGACTATCAGATACAGTCGCTCAGTATCAGTTACATCAGTTATGGTGATCATCATATTTATATCATTTATATCAGTCATCATAACTCACGTTATTAGTATTCAATTCCAAGATGGTTAGACATAGTTAATCAGACCAGTTCTTTATATTTCAAACTGTCAAAAATAGTCGTTCATCTATTCAATATCACAGTATTAGAACACTCATGTTGTCAGTATTCAAACTCAGTTAGCATTGTTAAAGTTTCTTATGCATGTATGTATTCTCACGTTCATATCAGTCAGCATTGTTCATGCATATAAACCCTTTGCATTTACCCTACCTCACTCGTATACTCAGTATATTAATTCCTACTAATGCATTCACACTATGGTGTATTATTTTATGCCATAGGTTCAGAGGCACGAGTTCTAGAGTAGTAGTAGCATTGCAGATTTCAGCAGTAAGAGTGTAATGCCCCACAAAATCCTCTTCTAGTCTGAGCCTTAGAGAATATTTGGTAAAGCAAAAATATGAGTCAAAAATGTTTCCGAAATATTCTCCATATTATGAAATACATTTAATCATGTGGGAATCTATTTGATCATGAATTAAGATCATAGATGTCCCCTAACACATGGATGAGTTGAAAGTTTTCCTATCATTTAAGTTTTAGTGACCATCAAAATTTAGGTCAACTTCAGTCTATCATAACTCCTTTATATATCAAATTATAGGACCTACTATATATCACATAAAATATCTTTGAATTAGATTTCAAACGATATCGATTTTGTCCAAAACCTATATCGGAGCAAAGGGTTATGCATATTTTACTCTAGCATGTCGAGCTGGGAAATGTGTGATGACATTTTTGACGGCCTGTCATATTTCTGACGACATTTCTGATGTACCGTCACATTTTTAATGATATTTATGATGACCCCGTCAGCCTTAGGTAAAAAATCACAAAATCCACCCTTTTTGTAATGATAATTTATGACAGCTCATCACGGGCCTGACGGCTTGTCACGAATTTCGTCAGCAATTTTAGAACATTTTTAGAAAGGTATTTTGGTATTTTCCCACCTTTTTAAAGCCTCTATAAATACGGGAAACCTCTATCAAAGCCCTAATTTCATCATTTTCTCTTCCAATTCTCTCAAGAATATCTATCTAGGGTTTCATCAAGAACCCTAATCTTCCAAAAATCATCGATAAATTATTTAAGATTTCTTCAAGAATCAAGTTCCTTGTAGTGTGCTCTTCGAGAATTATTTATTACAAGTGCGGATAGAGTCTCAAGAATTAGAATTCATCTAATTTCAAAGATTAAGGTATGTACATATTGATTCATGGGTCCGTTTTATCCAAGAAGCTCAAGATCACATCTTAAAACTAGAAGATTTTTATGTTTATGAGTTGTTAATGATTTGTTTCAATTTAACTTGATGTTTAATGTGTTTTGGAGTTTTGACTTATGTTTGCCTACAAAATTTAAGAGCTTTGGCCCTAGTATGTGGAATTCATATTATATTTGTGATTGACCTTCATAAAGTTATTTTCTATATGATGTGTTCATGACTTTTGGGTATAGAAATGGTTGAATAAGTGAAGCATGTCCCTCATAGGTTGGATAAAGAGTTTAGGTGTAGCATAAGGGCTATTATAGTATGTTGAATAGGAAACCCCAAATTGTGAGTTAGTTTGTGCTTAGTGTTAGATAAAATGCCTAAGTGAACGAATTATTCCATGGTAGTAGGAAATTCCCAAATAAGTGTTAACCTGTGCATGTCGAGTGTTTTGGTTGAACGACCTTATTGAACAAATGGAAAGGTAATAGTAGTAAATTCCCCAATTATGTGCTCTTTATATATGTTAAGCTTTTAATATATTCCAAATGATTAGCAAGTAAATTATGACGTTATAGTATAAAGTTTCCCCAAGCCATTTGATATCCAAATACATGTCAAGAATGATATAGGAATGAAGTACTAGATATAAGACCTTATTGAATGGAGTACAATCTAGCAGCATGTTTTCCCCTACGTTATTATATGATTATGATTCCAAGATACCTAAAGTGACCCCTCGGCGATTGTGAAAATGCTTTGATAATTGTGATAATGCATGAATGATTGTGATGATATATGAATGAACGATTATTCTTTGCTTTTATGTCATCAAGTTCTGGGGTAATTTATACCCGACAATAAAGCTGTTTTCTAGAGCCCATGTCAGTTTCTCGATAATTCTCGTCGATCCATGATTCTCAGATCTCAGTGAATTATAAAACTCTGTATCCTTAGACAAGTGCAGAACTTAAGAAAGCTCAGTAATCTCAATTATCTTTGTAATCTCTGTTTCCCTAGTAATCTAGCCTTGGTCTTGTAATTAGCTCAGATCTAATAGTATTTAAGTAATGCAATTCTAATCTCAGAAGTAATTTGAGTATTTTATTCAAGCTCTGTACAGTCAGTCAAATACCATGATTCGATATCTTTTTTTTGTCAGATATGAAACTAAGTAATCTCAGCGCAACTCAGTTAGATCTTTTGAGAAACATGATCAGTATTAGATTCAGCTCAGTCTAAGTTCAGTCTAAAAATCAGATCAGTGTCTTTCAGTTGGGAGTAGGATTCGGCATCGAACAAACCCAAGGATGGGAACTTACCTGCTAGTAGAGGTAGTGATTCTTAGAAACAATCCTTGCATTCTAGAACTATATAGCCAGCAAAGGAAAATAAGTGACCTGTCAAGGAAGCTTGACGTCCTATTGATGGTCACTGCCAGAGACCTGACCTTAGAGAAAAGATAATGTCTTTACTCTTGGTACGGTATTGGCACCCTCCCAACCAGGGCTTGAGGTTAGCACCTACCTAAGGTAGGTTAGGGAATGTCGGTTAGATGACTACTTCCTATAGTTTCAGTTTCAGATTTAGTCTCAGTTTCAAAAATAATCTTCAGAAGTCAGGACTGTCAGATACAGTCATCTATCTTTATGAGGAACTAAAATAGTTCTATTGGTTTATGGACCATCCCATTAGATAGGCTTGGTCTTATATATAGTGGTTTGATATCATATTTAGAGATATACTTCCATACAGTCTTGATCAGAGTATCAGATTTCTATTGAATATTTTTGTCGTCAAATTTAGATATAATCATATTTCTTATCAGTGATAAAGCTTCAAAAGAAATCGGTTAGAAAAGTTGATCTCAGTCTCAGACCATGTTGAGTATTCTTATTATCATATCTAGAGATCTCCCATTAGAGAGGTGTGATCTTCATCTCAGATTCTATCAAGTATTTATGTTGTTAGATTCGTACCTGATCATACTTTTAATCATTTAGAATCGCTCCAAAATAATCTGTTAGAAAAGATGATCTCTAATTCTATTAGTTGAAAATAGTAAACTCAGAGTTTAGTCCTTGATGTAAGTATATCCAGATCCTCACTTATCAGTAACAGATGAATATTAATTCAGTATCACAATTTTAGTAGTGAGTTCAGTCTGTAGTAAGTTGGAATCTGAGTTTCAGTATCTATAGTTGCGATGATTATGTTTATGTTCTGTGTATTTATGTATGTGTTCTTATGCGGCATCTGCATGATTATTCAGTTTAGATATTGTGCATGTATGAGCCCTTGCATTAGCCTACCTCGTCGACATACTAGGTACATTTTTGTACTGATGTATTTGTGCTATGGTGTTTTATTTTACACCATAGGTTAAGAGGCATAGGATCTAGAGTATCCTCAGCAGTTCATTCCCAGTTAGTAAAAGTAGCAGTGAGTCTTCTTCTTTCAAGGAAGAATCTCAGTTTACTATTATTGCTTTAGACTTTGTTTATTTTCAGTTGACAGAGTTAGTTAGGGACCTGTCCCATCAACTCTACAGTTTAGACAGTTTAGAGGCTCTTTAGACAGATGTATTAGTATTCAATTTTCTGTCGTATGAGTATTCATAGATGTATTGAACCTTATGGCTAGTTTTTGCATTTATTTTAGATATTATGTAGTATACATGTACAGATAAAGTAAATGGTTAGCTTGTGCTCCTTCGGGGTCATAAGTACTATGTTACATCTCGGGATGAGATCTCGGGGCATTACAAAATTGGTATCAGAGCCTAAGGTTAAAGAGTGTCCTAGGAATTCTGAAAAGCCGCATCTAGTAGAGTCTTGTGCATGGGTATGTAGTGCACCACATTTATGTACAAAAGGCTATGGGATGCTCTTACGAGCAGTTCCTCTTTTTTTAGTGATCATTTAATGCGAGATAGCTTGAGCTCAAGTTGATACTTAGTCTAATCCACTTTTTTCTTCCAATTACAGAGTATGCCTACTTGCAGAGATTTTATCCATGGGTTTGGTGATCAAACCCCATAGCCAGTAGATCCTGAGAAAGAGAGTGTGTCACATATAGACTTTCAAGAAAATTTTTATGTGCTAGCCCAAGCTTTGACTAATGTTCAGGAGAACCATCAGGCGGCAGCCCCACCTCAGCAAGATAGGAATTTTGCCGCAGCCAGGGTTAGAAATTTTATGAAAATGAACCCGCCAAAATTCTTTGGGTCAGTAGCAGGTGGGAATCCACAGCTTTATCTAGAAAAGGTGAAAAAGATCACGCAGATTATTTGTTCCTACAAAGAAAGAGTGAGTAAGAGAGCCAAGATAGGTAGTCGTGGTTTCTTACAGTCAAGCTCTCAAGGTTGTAGTAGTTCTTAGTATGGTTAGCAATTTTTAGTCCTAGCACCATCTTCAGCTAGTGTACCCACACCTATGTTTGGGGGTGGCAGATCAAAGGGAACGCCAAGCTCCAAAGCCCAGAGTAGTACAAGTGGTGTTCGTACCCATTTGAGTTTTAGAGAGTATGGTAGGTGCCACCAAGGTATGTGTAGAGCTGGTAGTGATATATTCTTTGGGTTTGGTGAGCCAGGCCATAGAATGCGAGAATGTAGAGTATTGACTCAAAGGGGTAGACTTCATGCGTTTTAGGCTCGCCTTGATTAGGAAAGGTCCCCTAAAATAGACCCGGGTATTTTATTAGACCTTTATATTTATGACATGCATTGATAGATCCTTTGCACCTATTTTGAGCTTATATGCTAGCATGAGTCATACATGAGTTTTTGGTCTTGATCAGTCAATCATGACCTAGTCTGTAGGTGCCTCACGCACCGCCCTAATATTTTAGTAAAGTGTGTTTAGAGGGACATAGAGTCCCAAGGTTGAGATACCACATAGTATTATAATTTTGCATTCCATTAGATTCATACCGATGCATGTTTATATTTTCTTTATGGAGTTAGCATCAGTTGTCCTTGCATTGTCAAGTCGTGCTTTCAAAAGCCAGCTTAGCTGGACATTCATGCATTAGACATGCACATTTAGTAGAAAGAGTTCAGCTTGTCAGCATATGTTCGGTCATGTATTCATGAGATCATCCCAGTCATGAGTCCATACATCATATATGCATGTGTATTTTGAAAATTCAGCTATAAGTATCATTAGTCGAGTATTACATGCATCAGATATCCATGCCGAGTGTGAGAACTCTTTATGTCAATTGTTCTAGTTGTGTAGTCCTGATCTGAGATGTTTCCATTTCTTGAGTAAGTTTTATTGATCCGTATTCTCAGTCTATCAAGCGACATTTAAGGATGAATGTTCTCAAAGAGGAGATAGTGTAATGCCCCACAAAATCCTTTTCCTGTCTAAGCCTTAAAGCGTATTTGGTAAAGAGAAAATCCGAGTAAAAATATTTTAGAAATATTCTCCCAAGTATGAAATACTTTGAATAGTCTGGTAATCTATTTGAGCATGAATTAAGATCATAGAGGTCCTCTAACTCATGGACGAGTTGAAAGCTTTCCTATCGTTCACTTTTAAGTGATCGTCAAAATTTGGTTCAACTTGAATCGACCATAACTCCTTGTATATATCAAATTAGAGTACCTACTATATATCAAATAAAATATCATTCAATTATCTTTCCAATGATATTAATCTCGTCCAAAACTGATATAAAATCAAAGAGTTATGCTTATTTTACTCCAGCATGTCAAGCTGGGTAATGTGTGACGACCTTTCTGACAGCCTGTCACATTTCTAATGACATTTCTGACAGCCCGTGACATTTCTGACTACATTTCTAACGACGTCATCAGCCTTAGGTAGAAACTCACAAAATCCACCCTTTTTGGGATGATAATTCATGACGGCCCATCACGGGACTAACGGCTTGTCACGGATGTCATCAGCACTATTTTTCCAGCAATTTTAGAACATTTTTGCAAGGGTATTTTGGTCTTTTCCCACCTTTTGGAAGCCTCTATAAATATGGGAAATCTCTTTCAAAGCCTTAATTTCAACATTTTTTCTTCCAATTTTCTCGAGAATAGCTATCTAGGGTTTCATCAAGAACCCTTATCTTCCAAAATCATCCATATATTCTTCAAGATTTTCTCAAGAATCAAGTTCCTTATAGTGTGGGCTTCAAGAATTATTTATTACAAGTACGGATAGTGTCTCAAGCATTAGAATTCATCTAATTTCAAAGATTAAGGTATGCAGATGTTGATTCTTAGGTCCCTTTCATCCAAGAAGCTCAAGAACCCTTTTTAAAACTAAATGATTTTTATGTTTATGAGTGGTTAATTATTTGTATGAGTCTAACTTGATGTTTAATGTATTGTTGAGTTTTGATTTATGTTTGCTTACAAAATTTATCAACTTTGACCCTAGTATGTGGAATTCATGTGATGTTTGTGATAGGCCTTCTTGAAGTTATTTTCTATGTGATGTGTTCATGACTTTTGGGTGTAGAAATGGTTGAATAAGTGAGGCATGTCCCCCATATGTTTGATAAAGAGCTTCGGTGAAGCATAAGGGCCATTATAGTATGTTGAATAGGAAACCCCAAATTGTGAGTTACTTTGTACTTAGTGTTTGATAAAATGCCCAAGTGAATGAATTATTCCATGGTAGTAGAAAATTCTTAAATAAGTGTGAACGCGTGCATGCCTAGTGTTTTTGTTGAAGGACCTTAGTGAACAAGTGGAGAGGTGATAGTAGTAAATTTCCCAATTATGTGCTCTAGATATATGTTAAGCTTTCAACATATGCCAAGTGGTTAGCAAGTAAGTTATGACGTGATAGTATGAAGTTTCCCCGAGCCATGTGATATCCAAATACATGTCAAGACTAATGTATGTATGTAGTATTAGATATAAGACTTTGTTGAATAGAGTACGATCTAGTTGCATGTTTTCCCCTACATTATTATATGATTATGATTTCGAGATGCCTAAAGTGACCCCTCGACGACTGTGAAAATGCTTTGATGATTGTTATGAAGCAAGAATGATTGTGATGATATATGAATGAACGTGATAATGAATGAACGATTATACTTTACTTTTATGTCATTGAGTCTTGGTGGTATTTATACCCGAAAATAGAGTTGTTGTGTAGATCCCGTGTCAGTTTTTCAATAATTCCAGTCGAGCCATGATTCTCAAAACTTAGTGAATTATAGAACTCTGTATCCTCAGACAAGTGTAGAACTTAAGAAAGCTCAGTAATCTTAATTAACTCTGTAATCTCTGTATTGCTAGTAATCTAGCCTCAGTTCCGTAATCAGCTCAGATCTAATAGTACTCAAGTGATGCAATTCTTATCTGAAAAGTGATTTGAGTAATCTATTCAATCTCTATACCGTTAGTCAGATACCATGATTCGATATCTTTTCTTTCAAATACAGAACTAAGTAATCTCAGCGTAACTCAGTCAAATATTTTGAGAAACATGATCAATATCAGATTTAGCTCAATCTAAGTTGAAGCTAAGAATCAGATCAGTGTCTTTCAGTTGGGAGTAGGATTCAGCATCGAGAAAACGCAAGGGTGGGAACTCACCTGGTAGTAGAGGTTGTGATTCTTAGAAGTAATCCTTGCATTCCAGAATTGTGTAGCCAGCATAGGAAAAGCTGTCACCTATCATGCAAGCTTGACATCCTGTTGATGGTCACATCCAGAGAGGCTGACCTTAGAGAAAAGATAATGTCTTTACCCGTGGCACAGTAATGTCACCCTCCTAACCGAGGGTTGACGTTGGACCCCACTTGTGGTAGGTTGGGGCATGTCCGTTAGATAACTTCTTCCCATAATTTCAGTTTCAAATTCAGTCTCAGTTTCAGAATTAATCTTTAGAAGATAGGACTATCAGATACAATCATTTATCTTTATGAGGAAGTCAAGTAGTTCCATTGATTTATGGACCATCCCGTTAGATAGGATTGGTCTCATATAGAGTTGTTTAATATCATATTTAGCGATATGCCACCAGACAGGCTAGATCACAGTATCAGAGTTACATTATTTTTATCGTCAGATTTAGATATAATCATATTTCTTATCATTGATAAAGCTTCCAAAGCAATCGGTTAGAAAATTTGATCTCAATCTCTGACCATGTTGAGTATTCTTATTATAATATCAAGAGATATCCTATCAGAGAGGAGTGATCTCTATCTTAGACTCTATCAAGTATTCATGTTGTTAGTTCGAACATGATCATACTTCTTATCATTTAGAATCTCTCCACAATAATCTATTAGAAATATTGATCTCTAATTCTATCAGTCGAAAATAGTAAGCTCAGAGTTGAGTCATTGATGTAAATACATCCAGATCCTCAGTTATTAGTATCAGATGAGTATGTGATTCAGTATCTCAGTTTTAGTAGTGGGTTTGGTCTGTAGTAAGGTGGTATCCATGTTTTAGTATCTAAAGTTGCGATGATTGTGTTTATGTTCTGTCCATTCATGTATGTGTTCTAATGCAATTTCATGATTATTCAGATTAGACATTATGCATGCATGAGCCCTTACATTAGCCTACCTCATCTACAGACTCGGTATATTCCTATACTGACGCATTTGCGCTATGGTGTTTTATTTGACACCATATGTTCAGAGGCATAGGATTCAGAGTATCCTCAGCAGTTCAGTCCCAGTTAGCAGCAGTAGCAGTGTGTCCTCTTCTTTTGAGAATGAATCTCAATTTAATATTATTGCTTCAGACTTTGTTTATTTTCTGTTGATGAAGTTAGTTGGTGACCTATCCTATCAACTCTACAGTTCTGATAGTTTAGAGGTTTTTCATACAGATGTATTAGTATTCAGTTTTCTGTAGTAGGAGTATTCATAGATTTGTTGAACATTATGGTTATTTTCTGTAGTTATTTTAGATATTATGCAGTTTACAGGTACAAATATCAGTAAAGGGTTAGCTTGTAGTCCTTCGGGGTCATAAGCACCATGTGATATCTCAAGATGGGATCTCGGGGCATTACACAGAGTTAGGGGTGAGTCCTTATTCTCCGAGGATATGATTACTACTTTATTACTTCAGTAAATTGATTTGGTTTCAGTTGTCGGGAGTTAGTTGGAGATATGTTCCTTCCAGTCCCTACTTTAGATAGTTAGAGGCTTTCAGACTAAATTACAGACTAGATTCAGACTTTAGTATTTTTTTTTTGTATTGCGATACTACTTTATTCAGACATTGTTATTATTTAGATTACGTTCAGTATTGAACCTTATGGCCTTTTAGTTTATGTTTCTGCATTTATATACATATATTATGCAGTGTACAGGAATAGACATCAGTCATCAGTTAGCTTGTGGTCCTTCGAGGTCACGAGCATCGTGTAGTATTTTGGTTTAGAAAATTGAGGCGTTACAAACTTGGTATCAAAGCCAAGTTTTGATCCTGAGACCTGTGGGTTATGGGCCCACTACACTTCCACTACGCCACTCTGATGTGCGAAAGGCTATAAGAAGTTTTTTGGAATATTTTCCCTTTTTTTATTGTTCATGTCGTGCCAGTAAGCATAATCTCTAGTTAATCTCTCTGTCAAAGATGTTTCTCCTCTTGATTTCAGAACAGCCTCCCAAGAGAAGAAGTCAGTCAGCCCCTCAGCCCAAAGATCTTTTGGGCGAACATTTTTCTCAAACGGAGTTCAGGGCCACATTCACTACTCTTTCTCAGTCAGTAGCTACCCAGTATGAAGACCAACAGTTGTTCCGGCCAACCCAGTGGGTAATTCAGCTGTAACTAGTATTCAGGACTTTACCTAGATAAACCCTACCTTCTTCTTTGGGCCTAAGTCAGATAAAAACCCTCAGAAATACATTGACCAAATTTAGATGGTGACGAATATCATGGGAGTAACTACTGTTGAGAGTACTGAGTTAGCTGCATATCAGTGGTAAGATGTTGCACATTCTTCATATAAGTAGTGGAAGTCGGAATGGTTAGATGAGGAGGGTCCTTTAGAGTGGGAGGAATTTGTCACAGCTTTTTAGAAAGATTCTTTCCCCTAGAGCTGAGAGAGGTGAAGGTTCAAGAATTCATCAACCTCAGACAGGGCAATATAATGGTAAAAGAGTATTTTTCAGGTTCACTCAATTAGAAATATACGTCCCTCATGTGGTTGCTGATAGCAGAGCTAAGATAAGTAAATTTGTCAGGGGTGACTGATAGTGTGGTCAATAAGTGCAGGTCTACGATGTTGAATAGTGATATGACTTTAGCCAGGCTTATGACTCATGCTTAGCAGATAGAGGAGCAGAAGATTAAGATGTGGGAGAGATAGAGTAAGAGATTAAGGACTGGTAGTTTCGGCTTTGCTTCACCTAACTCACAGTAAGGTAACCTTTCTCAGCAGAGCCAGATGTTTTTAATCCCAGCTCCATCCTCAACTAGTGCACCAGTACCCTAGTCCATGAATGACCTTCATGATGGGGCACCAAGCTTCGAGGCCTAGGGTAGTGAGAATAGGAATCTTACCTATCCACTTTGTCAAGAGTATTGTAGGAATCACCTAGGTGCATGTAGGGTAGGCAGTGATGTATCCTTTAGGTGTGGTAAGCCATGCCATAGGATGCGAGAGTGTAGAGTTATAGCACAGAGGGGTAAAGATTTGCATTAGCAGGGCACCAAGAGTGGTCAGTGTCAAAATAAACTTTATGCACTGAAGACCCGTCATGATCTAAAAAGTTTCCTTGACCTAGATTCAGGTATGTTACAAGTCTTTCATGTTCATGGTATGCATTGTTAGATCTTTTTCTCTCTTTGAGATTATGTTTTAGCATGACTTAGTTTGAAAAGTCAGCAAGTCAGTTTAGAAATCAAGTAGTCATATTGGTATAGTTTGTATTCTCTTCCTTGTATATATTCATGCTATCTGAAGTCTCAAGGAATGTAACTATTCCTTGGTAGAACCTCCTAGTAATTGCAACTTTAGTTCAGTTTATGCATCAAGCATTAGTTTCAAAATATTGAGGTTCAGTTATAATATAGTTCATAGATGCCTTCTGCATCACCCCAGTGTCTCAGCAAGGTGAGCATTCTTAGAGGGACATAGTTTCCTAAGGGGGAGATACCTCAAAAACCATTAACACTTTTATGTCTTAACTCATTCAGTTTCTCTTCGTATAATGAATCTAGTTTAAATCATAGGGTAGTCATAAGTTTACCCTTAAAATACCAACCTCAACTGTAAGCCATGTATTCAAAAGCTCAGTTCAGTGTATGATGTTCAATTCTTATGTCCCATATTAGACTCAGTTATTTTGTCATATTTCTACTTATGCCTATTTAGTAAACGATCTCAGGCTCATTAGTATTCCCGTGTAGGGTAACAGTTCTTTTTAATCTTATTCAGTTCCTTATTCAGGATTACATCATAAACCTGATAGCAAGTACCATGGCTTATTCAATCATGTATATATGTTCTAATTCAGTAATATAATCTTGCATTAGATATGCATACTCATTGCGAGAACTTCAGTTATCAGAAACCTCAGCCATGCATTCATGAATCAGTTACACATGCATCAGATATGCATGTTCAGTATGATATAGTCAGTTTATTAGTCATGTTATTTATGAGATCATGTTTCAGTTATTCATGTACAGTTCATGTTCATTCAATCATTCCTCCCTTCTTAGTCAGTCTCAATCGTGGACGAATGTTTCGAAGAGGGAGATATTGTAATACCCCAAAAAATCCAAACTAATATTAGCGTCATGTTTCAATCTTATACATAGTATATCATGGTTATTTTATAGTTTTATGAGTAAGTTAGATTTATTTTAAGGCTTCAAATAACTCCCAGATATTAGACTAATCAAAACATTCCTTACCGATTAAATTCTTGGGAAGGATATTTCTATAGTCAACTTCAAATGAGCATATCTCTCATTTTACTATGAATTTTTTAACTCATAATCCACCAAGAGATAGATAATTTAATTATATTTCCAATGATACCACATAATTCAAAATTCGATAATGGATCAAAAAGTTATAACCATTTTACTCTAGCATGTCAGCCTAGAAATTGAGTAACGACTTGTCTGTTGGCTTATCACATTTCTGATGATCTGTCTGACGGCTTATCATATTTATAACAACCTTTCTGATGGATTATCACATTTCTAATGACTTTTCGGCCATGTTTCCAAGCTTACACAGCAACCCATCAATCCTAACTACTAGGTGACGACCTCGGCTGACGGGCTATCACAGATCTGATGGCTTATCAGCCTTGGTCATCAGCTGATAATTTCAGCAACTAGGAAGTAATTTCATAAGGGTATTTTGTTCTTTTTAACTCACCCTAAACCTTACCCCCATGGCATAAAAGACCAAAAAACACATATTTAGTTATTTGTCTTTCGTTTCAAAAGATCTTAACCCTCTTTGTTCCCAAGAACAAACTTAGAGTTTCTTCTCAATTAACTGCAAGACCCCATCACACTCTCCATAAGATATTCAAGAATTAAGATTCCCAGTCCAAGAACATTAATGAAAGGTAAATTTTCTTTCAATATTCAATCCCTAAGGTATGTGTAGTGTTCATTCATGGATTCCTTTGATCCATGAAGTCCAAGAACCCTCTTTTAAATTCTATATTATGTTATTTATGTGGTGAATGGATTATGTTCATGTTTTTGAAGATTAATGACTCCCAAGTTTGAATCTTTATGTGTTTTTATGAATATATGATATCATATGAGTTGGAAACATGTAAGTTTGGTTGTTCATGATGAATACTTTGTTGATTACACCTATGCCTACCTGTGCATGTAAAGTGTTTGATAAAGTGCCTAAAAGACTAGAAGTCATGTATTATAGTTGAATTGTGACCTAAATGACAAATGCATGCTATACCCTTATGAAAATAATGACTTCTATTATATTGTTACGCATCATGATTATTGATGGAATGTTTATGAAACTAGATTGATAGACTTATGGCATGTTGTTATTTGTGTTCCCTTCCATGTATAAGACTTTGAGAACTATGTGTAGTATGAAATCCCCAACTTATGGTATTTTGAATTATGAATATTTGTCATGTGTTTAGGAAAAGCCAAGTCATGTTTTGTCACTTTCCTTCCATCGATTCTTCGGGGTACTTGTACCTGATAATTTATCTGTGTACCTAAACCCATATCATGTTTAACGATACTCTCAGTCAAGCCATAATCCATAGAACTCAATTAATCATGTGACTCAGAAAATCTCAAAAATCACAGTAGTTTAGTAATCTTAGTGATTTCAGGATTCCAAGTAAAATCTTAGTAACTACAGTACTCTCAGTCAATCCTCAGATATCAGTACAGTTTGTTAGTAAATGAAACTCAGTAAACTCAATTTAGCTTCGCTAAACAATACCACTAATATCGTTTTAACTAATCTATTCAGTTTAGCTAATCAATTCAATATAGTTAATTCGTTTAGGTTAATTAATCAGTTTAGTGTCTTTTAGAAACGAGTAGGATTCATCAACGAGCAAGCCTAGGTATGGGGATTCACCCGCTAGATAGGACTTAGATCCCTAGAAGCAATTCCCAAGTTCTAGAACTACGTAGCCAGCGTAGGTACGAGATGTCACCCGTTAGAAAGGACTGACATACTCAGGAGTAAACTATTACCATATTTAAATGTAGAGGACTAATCCCAAGGGTCACCTGCTAGATTAGGACTGACTCCATAACAGTTGTGTTTACCAGTGGCACAGTACTGACTCCCTTCTAATCGGTATTACAGGTTAGACCCCAGACTAAATATAAAGGGGCATGTTGGTTAGATGAATACATCCCACAGTTTCAGTTACTGAATCAGGACTGTCAGATACAGTCAATCCTTATCATTATTAATAGACTCTGGGATCACCCACCAGTTAGGAATGACATCAACTATTGTTAATAAGTATTAGTATGATCAGATTTAGAGATCACCCGCTAGGTAGGACTGATCTTAGACTAAGTCAAATCATCTTTATTATCATTATACTTAGAGATCACCCGCTAGATAGGAGCAATCTCAGATTCAGTAACTCTATACAAAATGGAACTCAAATAGTTCTATCAGAACTTAGACTGTCAAATAAAGTCACTTAGTATCAGTTACATTTGTTATGCCAATCATCATAATCATATCAGTTATGTATTCAGTTTCAGCATGGTTAGACACAGTAAATTAGATAAGTTCTCCATAATTCAAACTATCAGAAATAGTCATTTATCTATTTAGTATCTCAGTATCAGTACACTCAAGTTTTCAGCATTCAGACTTAGTAGTCAGTATCACCACGAGTTCAGTTATAGTTACTTATGCATGTAAGTTTTCTCATGTTCATATCAGTCAGCATTGTTCATGCATATAAACTCTTTGCATTTAGACTACGTCACTCGTATACTCAGTACATTTAATTATACTGACGCATTTATGCTATAGTGTTTTATTTTATGCCATAGGTTCAGAGGCACGAGTTCCACAAAAGTAGTAGCATTGTAGATTTTAGCAGTCAGAGTTAGCAGTGACTCTTCATTCTCTGAGGATATGATTACTAATTTATTACTTTAGTATTTAATTTTGGATTTCTATAGTCAGGAGTTAGTTGGAGACATGTTCATTTCACTCCCTACTTCAGACAATTAAAGGCTTTCATACTAGATGACAGACTAGATTATAGACTAGATTTGGACTTCAGTATATCAGTTTTGTTTTGGTATTGTAATACCACTTTATTCAGACCATGTTATTGTTTAGATTACGTTCAGTATTGAAATTATGGCCTTTCGGCTCATATTTTAGAATTTATATAAATATATTATTCAGTGTACAGGTACGGATATCAGTCATGGGTTAGCTTGTGGTCCTTCGAGGTCATGAGCATCGTGTAGCATTCCGATTTAGAAAATTAGGGTGTTATAAACTTGGTATCAAATCTAGGATTTGATCCTTGGACATGTGAGTTATTGACCAACTATGCTTCCGCTGTGGCACTTTGATGTGCGAGAGGCTATAAGACGTTTTAGGAAAGAATTCCTTTCTTTGATTATTTATGTCCTTCTAGTGAGCATAATATCAAGTTAATATCTCAATCAAATATGTTCTCCTCTTGATTTAGAACATGCCACCTAAGAAAAGAAGTCAGCCAGCCCCTCAGCCCAAAGAACCTTTAGGAGAACATGCCTCTTATGTAGATTTCAAGGTATATTCACTAATCTTGCTCAGTCAGTAGCTGCTCAACATGAATGAACCGTAGTCATTTCGGCCAACCCAGTTTCCAATTTAGCTGCAACTAGCATTTGGGACTTCACCCAAATAAACCCTCCATCCTTCTTCAGGTCTAAGTCAGATGAAGACCCTCAAGAATTGATGGACCAGATTTAGAAGGTAACGGATATCATGGGAGTGACTACTATTGGGAGTGCTAAGTTAGCCGCATAATAGTTGCATGATGTGGCTCATACTTGGTAAAAGCTATGGAAGTTTGCAACGTTAGATGTGGTAGGTCCTGCAGAGTGGGAGGAATTTGTCATAGCTTTCTTAGACAAATTCTTTCCCCAAGAGCCGAGGGAGGCAAAGATTCTAGAATTCATCAGCCTCAGATAGGGAAATATAATGGTAAAAGAGTATTCTCTCAGGTTTACTTAATTAGCCAGTTACGCCCCACATGTGGTTGCAGATAGCAGAGCTAAGATAAGTAAGTTTGTTGCTAGGATGAATGATAGTATGGTCAATAAGTGCAGGTCTGCGATGTTGAATAGTTATATAACCTTATCGAAGCTTATGACTCATGCTCAGTAGATAGAGGAGCAGAAGATTAGAATATGGGAGAGACAGAGTAAGAGATCAAGGACAGGTAGTTTCAGCTTTGCTCAACCTAAGTCACAGGATGGTAACCTTTCTCAACATAGTTAGATATTTTCAGTCTCAGCTCTATCCTTAGCTAGTGTATCAGTATCCAGTTCTAGGAATGACCATCATGATAGAGCACCAGGTTCCAAGGCCTAGGGTAGTGAGAATAGAAGTCCTACCTATCCACTTTATGAAAAGTGTGGTAGAAATCACCTAGGTTCATGTAAGGCAGACAGTGTTGTATGTTTTTGGTGTAGAAACCCGGGCCACAGGATTCGAGAGTGTAGAGTTATAACATAAAGGGATAAAGATTTGTGTCAGCAGGGTACCAAGAGTGGTATGTGTCAGAATAAACTTTATGTACTCCAGACCCATCATGATCCAAAAAGTTTCCCTAACCTAGATTTGGGTACGTTACAAGTCCTTTATGTTCATGGTATTCATTGCTAGATATCTTTCTCTCTTTGAGCTTATGTTTCAACATAATTTAGCTAGTAAAGTCATCAAGTCAGTTTAGCAATCAAGCAGTCAGATTGGTATAGTTTGCTTTCTCATCCTTGCATCTATTCATGCTATCCAAAATCTCAAGGATTGTAACTATTCCAAGGTAGAACCTCCTAGTAATTGCCAGTTCAGTTCAATTTATGCATCATGCATTACTTTCAGACTCCCGAGGTTCAGATATAATCTAGTTCGTAGATACCTTGTGCATCGCCCTAGTGTATCAGCAAGGTGAGTGTTCTTAGAGAGATATAGTGTCCCAGGGGGAGATACCTTCTAAACCATTAAACATCTTATGTCTTAACTCATTTATTTTCACTTTGTGTATTGAATCTAGTTTAAAATCCCAACCTCGGCTGTAAGCCATGTATTCAGAAGCTCAGTTCAGTATGTGAAGTTTAGTTTATATTTCCCTATTAGACTCGGTTATGTTGTGATGTTTCCGCTCATTCATGTTTAGTAAACGATCTCAGGCTCATTAGCATTCCGGAGTAGGGTAATAGTTCTACTTAAATTTAATTAGTTCCTTGTTCAGGATTACATCATAAACTTGATATCAATTAGCATTGCATATTCATTCATGCATACATATTCTAGTTTAGTTATATAATCATGCATTATATATGCATTCTCGTTGCGAGAACTTCAATTATCAGAAACCTCAGCAATATATTCACAAATTAGTTACACATGCATCAGATATGCATGTTCAGTATGATATAATCAGTTTATCAGTCATGTTAGTCATGAGATCATGTTTCAGTTATTCATGTTTAGGTCATGTTCGGTTTATCATTCCTCCCCTATCAGTCAGTCTCATTCGAGGATGAATGTTCCCAAGGAGGAGATATTGTAATACACCAAAAAATCAAAACCAATATTAACGCCATTTTTCAATCTCATTCATATTACATCATGATTATTGTATATTTTTATGAGTACTTTATATGTATATTAAGTATTTGAATAACTCCTAGCTATCAGACGAATCAAAACATTCCTTATCGATTGAATTCTTGGGAAGGATATTGCTATAGTTAAATTCAAATGAGAATATCTCTTATTTTACTATGAATCTGTGATCTTATGGCCCACCAAAATATAGATAATTTAGTTATATTTCTAACGATACCAATTTTGCCAAAATCCAAAATCGGAGGAAAAGGTTATACCCATTTTACTCCAGCATGCCAGCCTTGAAACTGAGTAACGACCGATCTAATGGTTTATCATATTTCTGATGACCTGTCTAATGGCTTATCATATTTTTGAGGACTAGCCTAGCCTATTATCTTATTTCTGATGACTTATTTCCATGTCATCAAGCTTAGAAACTAACCCATCAATTCCAGCTCCTAGGTAACGACCTGGGCTGACGGGCTATCGCAGATATGACGGTTTATCATCCTTTGTCATTAGCTGATAATTTCAGCAACTAGGAGGTAATTTTGTAGGGGTATTTTGGTGTTTTTATCTCACCCTAAACCTTACTCCCTCGACATAAAATACAAAAAAATATGTATTTAGCTATTGGTATTTAGTTTGAAATGATCTTAACCCTCTTTGTAATCAAGAACAAACTTAGGGTTTCTTGTCAATTAACTTCAAGTCCCCGTCACACTCTCCACAAGATAATCAAGAATTAAGATTCCCAATACAAGAACATTCAAGAAAGGCCAAATTACTTTCAAGATTCCATCCCTAAGGTATGTGCGGTGTTCATTCATGGATTCCTTTCAACCATGAAGTCCAAGAACCCTCATTTACATTCTATAGTATGTTATTTATGTGGTTAATGGATTATGTTCATGTTTTTGATGTTGAATGATTCCCAAGTTTGACTCATTATGTGTTTTTATGAATATATGATATCATATGAGTTAGAAACATATAAGTTTTGTTGTTCATGATGAATAAGTTGTTGATTACACCTATGCCTAAGTTGTGCGTGTAAGGTGTTTGATAAAGTGGCTAAAAGACTAGAAGTCATGTGTTATAGTTGAATTGTGAGCTAAATGACGAATGCATGCTACACCCTTATAAAATAATGACTTCTACGATATTGTTATGCATCATGATTGTTAATGGAATGTTAATGAAATGATATTGACGGACTTACGGCATGTTGTTATGTGCATTCCATTCCATGTATAAAACTTTGAGAACTATGTATCGTATGAAATCCCCAACTTATGGTATTTTGAAATATGAATATTGGTCATGTGTTCAAGAAGAGAAAATTCATGTTTTGTCAGTTTCCTTCCATCGAGTCCTGGGGGTACTTGTACCCGATAATTTAGTTGTGTGCCTAGAGCCATGTCATGTTTCATGATACTCTCAGTTAAGCCATGACCCATAGAACTCAGTTAACCATGTGACTCAGGAAATCTTAGAGCATCTTAGTAGTTTAGTAATCTCAGTGATTTCAGCATTCCAAGTAAAATCTGAATAACTATAGTACTTTTAGTCAGTCCTCAGATATCAGTACATTTTGTCATTCAATAAAACTGAGTAAACTCAGTTTAGCTCCTCTAAACAATACTGCTAGTATCATTTCAACTAATTGGTTCTGTTAATATAATCAATTCAGTTTAATTAATCAATTCATCTCAATTAATCGGTCCAGTGTCTTTCAGATGGGAGTAGGATTCAGCACCGAGCGAGCCTAGGGATGAGGACTCATACGCTAGATAGGACTGAGATCCCTAGAAGAAATCCTTTAGTTCCAGAACTACGTAGCCACCGTAAGTATGATATGTCACCCGTTAGATTGGACTGACATACTTAGGAATCACCCATTAGCATATTTAAATATATAGGACTGATCCCAGGGGTTACCCGTAAGATTACGACTGACTCCACAGCAGTTATCCTTACCAGTGGTGTGGTACTGACACCCTTCTTACTGGGGTTATAGGTTGGACCCCAGACTAGCTAGAAAGGGGCATGTTGGTTAGATGAATACATCCCTCAGTTTCAATTACAGAATTAGGACTATCAAATACAGTCAATCCTTATCATTATCAATAAACTCCGAGATCACCCACTAGATAGGAATGACATCAACTATGGTTAATCAGTACCAGTATCATCAGATTTAGAGATCACCCGCTAGGTAGGACTGATTTGAGACTAAGTCAAATTATCATTATTATCATTATACTCATAGATAACTCGCTAGATATGAGCAATCTCAGATTCAGTAACTCCATACAGAACGGAACTCAGATAGTCCATCAGAACTTAGACTGTTAGATACAGTCACTCAGTATCAGTTACATCGGTTATGCCGATCAGCATAATCATATCAGTTATATCAGTCATCATAACTCACGTTATCAGTATTCAGTTTCAGGATGGTTAGACACAGTTAATCTGACCAGTTCTTTATAATTCAAACTGTCAGATATAGTTATTTATCTATTCAGTATCTTTATCTTAGTATCAGTACACTCATGTTGTCAGCATTCAGACTCAGTAGTTACTATCACCACGAGTTCAGTTATAGTTAGTTATGCATGTATGTATTCTCGCGTTCATATCAGTCTACATTGCTCATGCATATAAACCCTTTGCATTTAGCCTACCTCACTCGTATACCCAGTACATTTAATTATACTGACGCATTTGTGCTATGGTATTTTATTTTGTCCCATAGGTTCAAAGGCACGAGTTCCACGACAGTAGTAGCATTGCAGATTTTAGCAGTCAGAGTTAGTAGTGACTCCTTATTCTCCGAGGACATGATTACTACTTTATTACTTTAGTATTTAATTTTGTCTTTCTGTAGTCGGGAGTTAGTTGGAGATATGTTCCTTCCACTCCCTACTTTAGACAGTTAAAGGATTTCATAATATATTACAAACTAGATTACAAACTACATTCAAACTTCAATATTTCAGTTTTGTTTTGGTTTTGTGATTCCACTTTATTCAGACATTGTTAATATTCATATTACGTTCAGTATTGAACCTTATTGCCTTTTAGTTCATGTTTTCGCATTTATATTCTTATATTATATTGTGTATAGGTACAGATATTAGTCATGAGTTAGCTTGTGGTCCTTCGAGGTCTTGAGTACCGTGTAGCATTCCAGTTCAGAAAATTGGGGCGCTACAATTGCGGTTCTAAGTTTAAAGGTAATAATGTCCTGCCTAACCTTCTTGTTTGTTGCATACACAACAAAGATGCAGTAATTGTCAAAAACAACAAATAAAGTAAAATTAGGAAACTTGACTAAAATTTAATTAATGCTCATATACTTAATTGACAACTGTATTCCTAGCAACGATGCCATAATTTGATATGCCCAAATTACAACTCTCTTAAAAGAGTGTATGTAGTCGTTGTCAAATATTTAATGCAACTATGTTGGTGTCAAATCCCACGGAGAATATGGTGTCAACTAAGTCTTATTAACTATTAATCAAAAGTTTTTGGGAATAAAGGGGGTTTTATTGTTAACAAATATTTTTCATAGCTTACTCAGTGTATGAGCTAGTTATTAGTTTGCAAAGTTAAAAATCAACGAGTGACAGTAAAGCAAAATTATGATCATCAAGATGTTTCAACAATAAAGGTTATAGGTCATCAGAAATCCATATTTAACAAATCTAATTAAAAGACTAATTACGCAATAGAGTCCATCTAGTTATTTCTCAACCCTAAAAGATGGTTACACTTTAATTATTCCGCACTTCAAAAGGTAATGGGATTAATCAATTAAATCCTCAAGAGGTTGATCCTGCTAAGGCATCAACCGTAAAATCAAAGGTTAATTTCTATGATTTCCATGTAACTCTTCTCTTTTCTAAACACCAACTCTTCTACTCAAACAAGTGGTATCTATAGGCACATTCTTCAAGTTTGCAACCAAGAAAAATCATTAACCTAAAGAGAAAGTTATGAAATTAGACTAATCTAAAGTATTTGATCATTCCCACAACCCTAAAAATGAATCACACCAAAGCTCCCATAACCCTAGTTATGGGAGTTTTAGCAACACATCGTTAAAGAAAGGAATTCCATTATATGTTTCATAAATAATTCAGAAAAACTTACAAAGATACAAGAGTTGATCCAAATCTTCAATTGATGGTGAATAAAATGAAATCCCCTAGTTTAAACTTGTTTCTCCTACAATTCTATGTTACAAATTGTGTTTCAAATAGCCAAACATGCCTAATCTAACCCTAAGATGGGAATTTATAGGCTCCCACAAAGTGGGAAATCAGAATTCAAATAAAAGTCGTCACGTCATCAGTTGATGACTAAAGTGATGGTCCGTTGAAAGTTTGATGGCTTATCACCAAGTTCATCGATGGGACTCTAATTTCCTTTGGTTATGTTTACAGTCCATGGTTATAGTGACGGTCCATCACAAGCCTGACGGCCCATCACCCAATCCATCACTGGGATTCTAATTTCCCTTTGTTCTGTTTAAGGACGATGGGCATAGTGACGGTCCGTCAATGACCTGACGGCTCATCCCTTGATCCATCACTTAGGTTTTTGATGACTTCATTTCTTTTTAAGCTTGATGGATACAACAATGGTCCATCACAAGGTGGACGGCCCATCAGTTAGCCCGGCACATGCATTCGTTTCCTACTTTTCCAAGTGATTTATTCTTCTGAGTAACCATCCTGAGAACCGGTAAAACCCAACATCAAATGCTTCAATAGTCTCTTAAAAACATTTAATTATCCCTTGAAAAGATAAAAAATGCTCCATCGAATGTTGGAACATCACTTAATTCCTATGGATTTGTCATGACCCGAGCTAGTGTCTAGCCGTGATGGGTATATCAAGTTTGCCATGGATCAAACATAATACGCTAGCAGTAAGTGAATTCCGAACATATAAAAATATAAAAAGGGATAACATCAAAGGAATCTAAAATATATCAATAACCAATAACCAAGTCCATAGTAATCCACAAATACGCTAATCTAAACATAAACAATCCAAGTTAGGATATGCCCTCGATGATAGCCTAAAATAAGTCTAAACCCAAGTATATGACATAAGAAAATAAAACCATGAAATGAAGCTCTTCTAGAGTATGAAAGCTCACCACTTTAAGTCTACTCACGATCGACGAGTAAACCACCTAATCACTGTGAATGAAAAGTAGGAGTGCTTCCAAACCCTACATCATGTGACAATGCAACGTCTAGAGACGGTTAGCGGGTTGAGCGCTAGCATGTAACTCAGGGATATGGGATAAAGTGGGATTAATAAATTCAAAATCAGTAAAAAATCTAAATGTACACAAGTATATACATATACTTCTATATAACGTTCTAGGGTAGGGAACAAGGTTAAACATGCACTTTAAAATCCTTAACCTGCATTGTGTTGCATAACTGTCATAATAAGGTACCCATGGGATAAAAGAGCCCTAGTACATGTAATTGCACAAACCAAAGAATATTTATATTCACATATGCACTATGAGGGACTCGAACCTCCTAGCATATATCAAAGGTGACTTAAGCACCTAGTCATTAACATAAGGGACTCAAATCAACCAATCATATAATAAGGGGTACTCGAACCACCTGGTCATTTAGGCCCTCCGTGTCGCTAACAGCAGTTTCTAGTATGTGTCCTTTCGATCCTCCACTTTCAAGACCCATCTACAAAACCCTCTTTTAAGCCTAATTAGAACATTTAGAACACATTCCCATTAATTGAACCAATTCATTCATTAAGACATCCCATTTGTATCGTCATACCACCCTCACTTGTATGTTATCATTAAAATGACCTGACAATTAACCGTTCAATCGGGAAACTCATAACCCCTCTAGATTCAATTTTTTATTCATACGGGGAATCCATAAACCCCGAGGTTTAGTAAAATCAGTGGGTGGTTCATTACCCTTTTATGCCTATGCATTCGTATAAGTGAGCATGTCAAATCATGTGACAAAACATATTGAATATCAATTTCACAATTTAGGTTGAGGGAACACTATTTCAAAAACCATATATCAAGGCAAAATCATCAAATTTGGGAAAACCCATGACCCGTTAGTTTATTCAACATGCCCTTTAACCCTACAAGTTCAAAACCATTACTTAAGCATAAGCAATGCATAATAAGTCATGGGACAACAATTGAAGAATCAATCATGCCAAAATCCTCAACCCATATCAAAACCCATGTTCAAATCCTCCTAAAAAACCATATAATTTTATGCTTTCAGTAAAACAAGTTTAAAAGTAGAGTCACATGCCTGAAATATTATGAGTTATAGCGAGAATTCAACCCTTGAAGCTTTGGATAGCCAAGTATGAGAAACCCTAGCTATTTCTTGCGTTAGAGATTTGAGAGAATTTGAGAGAATGTTTCTGATGTATTATGGATGGGAATGAGGTTTCAATAGTGTTTTAAGGTCCTAGTTTATGTTTAGAGAATGAGGGAAATGTCAAGAATGCCTTAGTTTAAAAACTAAAATTTGTCACCCAATCTCTACGAGTATCCTTGGAACTCGTAAGGTCACCCTACGATTCGTGACACGAAGTCATTAGCT
>JAPEIP010000004.1:150138437-150152909 GCA_026120095.1 Capsicum chinense | reverse complement strand
CTCCTTTTGGGTGACCACATACTATAGTATCTTATGATTAGAATAAATATTAACATGAACTCTGTAAAAATAGTGGCACTAAATTTTCAATGCAAACACCACGACCAACAATTCTAAGTCATGCATCAGATAATTCTTCTTATGAACTTTCAACTATTTAGAAACATAGGCCACCATGTTACTATACTTAATCAAAACAGAATCAAGTCTCACACGAGATGCATCACAATACACAACGAAGTTATCAGTACCCTTGGGTAGGGTTAAAATAGGAGCAAAAGTCAATTTATCTTTTAACTTCTTAAATCTACCCTCACACATATTGGACCATAGAAACTTTACCTTATTTTTAGTCAACTTAGTTAATGGAGCAACAATAGATGAGACACTCTCCATAAATCTCCTATAATAACTGGATAAACCCAAGAAACTCTAATATCGATTGGAGTCATGGGTCTAGGCAACTTCTTCACTACCTATATCTTCTGTGGATCCACCATGATCCCTTCACAAGAAACAACATGACCCAAAAAGGAAACAACATTAAGCTAAAACTCGCATTTAGAAAATTTAGCATACAACACTGATCTTTCAAGGTTTGTAACATAATGCAGAGATGATCGGCATGATTTACCTCACTCTTAGAACATAAACAAAATATCATCAATAAACATAATAACAAATAAATTCAAAAAGTAATAGAATACCTAGTACATAAGATCCATACATGCATCCGGTAAATTAGTCAAACCAGAGGACATCACTAACAACTCAAAATGACCATACTGAGTTTGGAAAGCAGTCTTATGGATATCCACCTCTGTAATCTTAATCTGATGATAACCCAACTGAAGTAAGATCTTAGAAAAGTACTTAGCACCCTAAAGTTGGTCAAAGATGTAATCAATTCAAGAAAGAGAATATTTATTCTTTATCATCACCTTATTCAACTAGCAGTAATTTATACATATTCTAAGGGAACTATCTTTTTTACACATAAATTGAATAATTGTACCCCACAAGACAGACTAGGGCAAATAAAACCCTTATCTAGAATATCATTCAGCTACTTTTTAAGCTCTTTTAGTTCTATTAGGGCCATTTTATAAGGAGGGATAGCGATAGGAAAAATATGTTGGAGAAGGACGATCCCCAAATCAATTTCCCTATCAGAAGGGAGGCACACCAGGAAGATCATTAAGGAAAATATCAGAAAGTTCATTAACCACGAGAATAGATTATAGAGAAGGAACCTCTAAGTTAGAATCTTTAACCCAGACAAAATGATAGATACACTACTTGGAAATCAATTTATGGTCTCTAAGATTAGAAATGAACATTCCCTTAAGAACTAGGGAACTCCTTTCCCATTCTATAACTAGCTCATTAGGAAATTTGAAAATAATTTTATGGGTTAGACAGTCAAGGTGTCATAGCATGAGTGCAGCTAATCTATCCCCAAGATCACCTCAAAGTTAACCATATTCAACTTTATTAAGTCTACTACGGTCTCCCTACCACAGATAGATACCAAAAAACGCCTATAGACTGTTCTAGCCACAATAGAGCCACCCACTGGGTAGATATTAAAAAGGCATCCGAAATACACGCAAGACTAAAAACAAAATGAATAACCATATATGGGCTCATATAGAAAAAAGTAGACCCCAGATCAAGCAAGAATTACATATCACGTGAGAAGAGTTTTAATGTACCAGTGATGATATTAGGAGATGCCTCAGAGTCCTGACGGGTAGCAAGAGCATATAAATTGTTTTGACTAGTATCGGTACTAAAAATGGTACCCTCTGATGCAGCAGCTAATGAATTAAAAATAGGAACCTTGTTAGCCCTAGAAACAACCTTAGAAGGACAATCCCACTGCGTATGACCAATCTAAGGACAACTGAAACACCAATTCCTCCCCTTCTCATACTGACCATGTTACAGCTAACCACAAAACTGATAAAGAGGAGGTGATGGAATTTGTTGGGACCTACTATGACGTAGGTCCATCACTACTCTGGAAACGACAATCACCAAATGACTTTAGATAGGGTTCACTATCCATCGAATAGGAGTTAGTACTCCCCCGATTATTTTTCTTAGACCACTGCCTGCCATCTCTACCACTAAGCTGCTGACCTCTGCCCTTATCTGAATTTCTAAACCTCTTACTCTATCTTTCCCCCATCATTGTATGCCTCTTTTTTTTCTTCTCAACTAGTTGCATATATACCATAATTCTAGAGATGTCCACATTCTTTTTGAACAAGGCAACCTTGCTCTCCAAAACTAAATTTTGAGATAATCCCAAAAAAAACTTCCTCATCCTAGCCCTTATTCTAGATACTAACTCAGGATCATATTAAGATATTTGATAGAACTTCAAGGCATACTACTTCACCATTATACTGGCTTGCTTCAAATTCACAAACTTCTCTGCTTTTGGCTTCCTCAAGTCTTGCAGAAAAAAGTGATCTAGTAAAGAACTAGAGAAATCATCCCAAAATGCTAGCTCCATATCATCACCCATAGACCAATGCCACTCTTCATACGACTGATATGCTATATTTTTTAATATATACGCAACGAATATCATACCCTCTATATCAGTAGAATGCATTACATAGAAAATATTCTCTATCTTATGAATGGACCTTTGAGAATCCTCCTCAACCTTAGGCCTAATAAAGGTCAGAAGACTCAACCTCATAGACTAACTAACTCTAGTAGTCTTAGAAGAACTCACAACAACACCAACAGGATCCTACTCTATGACTGAGATGTCACCAATTGGGTCAACAGATAAATAGAAAAGTAAAACTCGACATTAGTAATATCTCTTTAAGGTGACTGAGCATGAGTGTCACTATCGGGAGAAGGGTTAGTGAAGATCGGTGGAACTCCATATGGGTAATTAGAAGAAGCAACCCTAGATCGGGTTTGTACCCCGTATGTAGAGTTTCTATGAGCATCAGATCTTCTGGGAGACATGATTTAAAATATGAACGAATGGGAATTAGAGGTGGTTTCAACATTGTTGAATCTATAGCCCGAAAGTAGAACACAAGAAAGGAAAATATTTCTAAATGCCTAGTAGTTTGTCCCTTCGAATTGTGGTGCACTACACACCCATAAAAGAGATACTACTTGACATGGCTTTGGGTATACCTCATAGATCATGAACATAGGCACCGATACCAAGCTTGTCACAAGCCAAACTAGGGCCTTACCATTATGGGTATCTCAAGTCTACCGTGAATGGGAGACCACCCCTTTGCCTAGCCAAACAGAACATATTACCCTAACAATGGGTGAATTTTTAATTTATAACAAAATAGAAAGGGATAAGCTCAAAGAAATCTAAGATATATCAATAACCAATACCCAAGTCTGTACTAATCTACAAATCCTTTAATTAAAACCAACAAAATCCAAGTCAGGACTTGCCCCCAACGATAACTAAAAATAAGTCTAAAACAAAGTCTATGAAATAAGGAAAAAAACCATGAAATGAAACTCTTTCGAAGAATGGAAGCTCCCCACTTCAATTCTACTCACGATCAACCAAGAAGCCGCTTATTCACTGCACAGTAAAAATAGGATTGTCTCTGAACTCTATATCGCATGGGGATGCAATGTCAGGGATGGTTAGTGAGTTTAGAACTAGCATATGAATTAGGGATTTGGGATAAACTATTGCTATGATTAATAATACAAAATCAGTCAAAAATCCAACTGCAAAAAAGCATACTCATATACTTATAAATAATGTGTCGGGGTAAAGAACAAGGTTTAGCATGCACTTTAAAATCTTTAACCTTGCTTGCGTAGCATAAACATCACGTTAAAGCACCCAAAGGATATATGGGCCCATCTCTCCCATAGATAAAAGGTCCTTAGTTCATATGGCACATGAACCTGAGAATAATCATATGCACACATGCACCATGGGGGACTCAAACCTCTCAGCATATATCAGAGGTGACTTAAACACCTAGTCATTTAACACAGAGGAGTTAAACCTCCCAATCATATAATAAGGGAGACTCAAACCACGCGATCACTTAGACCGCTACATCGATAAATGTGCTTTGTAGTATTGGTCTTTTGGGATCTCTACTTTCATTGCACGGCTACACAATTCTCTTTTAAGCCCAATAAAAATGTTTAGCACACATTCTCATTAATTACACTAGTTTATTTATTAAGGCATCCCTTTGGTATCACATACCAACCTCACTTGCAAGTTAACATTATCATACCATGATAAGTAACTATTCACATATGGAAAATCATAACCCCTCTAGGCTCAATTATTCATTCATATAGGGAACCAACAAACCCTAAGGTTCAATAAAATTAATATATGGTTCATTACCTTTTTATACCAATGCATTCATATGAGTGATCAAGTCAAACCATGTGAAAAACCCTGTTCAATATCAATTTCACAATTTTAGTTGAGGGAACACAATTTCCAAAACCATATATGAGGGCAAATTCATCAAATCAGGGAAACCCTATGACCCCTTAGTTTATTCACCATGCCCATTCACCACACAAGTTCAAAACTATTAATAAAGCATAAAAAATGAATAATAAGTCATGAGAAAAGAATTTAAGAATCAATCATGCCCAAATCCTCAACCCATATCAAAACCCAAATTCAAATCCATATAAAAAACATCTAATTTCATGCTTTCACTAAAACAAGTTTATGGGGAGAGTTACATACTAGAAATATTAAGAGTTATAGAGAGAATTCAACCCTTGGAGCTTTAGTTAGCTAAGTGTGAGAAACACTAGCTTGTTCTTGCCTTAGAAATTTGAGAAAATTTAAGAGAATACTTTTGACAAGATTTTCAGCAGTTACAACTTACGTGGAGATGACCCTAAAGAATAAAGTTTAGAGACCTTGGTTTAGTGTAGGAGGCTAATGCGTAGAGGTGAGTTGTAGTAAGTAGTTAGGTACGCATTGGGGTATCTTTGTATTTATTGTAATAGTTTTCTCATAGTATGGAGTCTCAAGTCAGGTGGATTAGGGGAGAAGGGTGCTTGCGGTTGGTCAGTGTATCGTACTACTTTGTAGGTCCCTTAATTCTGTTATTTCATCATATTTCATGTTCCTTGTTTCATGTTTTATGTGTTATGATGACCTTATTTACTGTCTCTATGTCTTGAGTTGTGGGTCTATCAAAAATAGCCTCTCTACTTCTTGGAAGGTAGTGGTATGGACTGCATACATTCTACCATCTCTAGACCCCACTTAGTGGGAACTCACTGGGTATGTTCTTGTTGTTTTTTAGGTGATATAGATGGGAATGTGGTGCAAATAGTGTTTGAAGGTCATGGGCTATGTTCAGAGAATGAGGGAAATATCTAGAATTCTCTTAGTAAAATAACTAAAATTTATTGCCCAGTTGCTAAAGGTGACCTTACGACTCGTAGGGTCACCCTACAACTCATTGCACGAAGTCGTAGGCTGGACAGTGCCCATAAGCACCCATAATGGTCTTGTTACAACTGCATCATACAACTCATCAAGTGATCCTACGACTTGTAGGGTCCTAGTCGTAGTCAAGAAAGAATCCTTTGTGTAACACATGGGTCACCCTACGATTGTTACCTTACAAATCTTATAGAGTCCTTATGACTCGTAACCTTAAGTCATCATCAAGACAGTAACTCAGGTAAAACACTATATTCACCCTATGATTTGGCTCCTAAAACCTGTCAAGACACCTTACGACTCGTATAGTAAGTTGTAGGTTAGACAGAGAGTTTAAAACTAAGAATTTTCCAAGGACAAAAAATCCAGGGTGTAACAGGATTCTTCCGACAATGATGTACAAAATTTTTTATCCTTAGCCTCCGTTTCCAAAAAATAAAATTTTACTATATTTCTGCAAATGTATAATAGCAACCCTGTCCCACCATTATTTCCTCGATCAAATATTTTAATACTTTCTTGCATTTATTGTAAGTATAGAAATTTTACCCCATCACGCTCTCTAAATTTTCAACTAAATACCTTTTAGTATATTCAATACTTTTGGCCCTAATAATTTCTGGTAAAGAGGAAACTTCTTCATCTGCTTCGAGTAATTCAATAACCGGACAAGTAATGGTAGGGTTCCCACTAAACAATTGTTCTTCTATATCATCTTCTTCTGATAAGTCCTCCTCAAAATCATCATAACACCTACTTAGGTTCTCATGGTCTAATTGTATATTGGATCAAACATTATAACCATTGGATTGTTATAAAAAAAGTTTCTTAAACATCACTAAATTTATAAGGTAATGAACTATTTTTTACCCTTATGAAAAATCTTTTCAAGCATTGATTTTTTACCACTACTTTTTTACCGACATCCATAATTAAATGTTAATATAGCTAAAATATTAAAAACAAGAAATATAATTAGTATAACCAAGAATTAATTCAAGTAAACAAATATACATAATAAAGAACAAAAATATGGAGATTAAAGTTTGAACGAATGTATCAAACACAGTGATTAAAGTTGGAATGAATGTGCCATACGCTTGTGCAAAAGCAGACGTATACCAAATGTCAAAATTTAACAAATTATAATTGAAGCTTGCAATCTATTCAAAAACTCTCCAACTCTAATTATCTAATACCACAAATATATAATATTAAGAGAATAATAAAGAGACTTTTAGAGAGGTCAGTACAATAGAAAGAGTATGTGAATATTTGTAAGGAAAAAAATAGGTTATGAGGGTATTTATAGATAAAAATACTTAGCGGGCAGTGGGGGATATTTTTGGAGGGTAGGAGGCAAAGGAGTCACTGATGGGCCCCAGATTCAAGTTGAAAATTTTTTACCATTTACCAAAACAATATCTGGTAAATTTCTACCAGTTCAATCGGTGTAAATTGTAGTTCTACCTAGGATCAGGTTCCATATCCAATAGTATTGGTCTTACCAGTTCTAACGGCTACTATTTCAAATGAAATAGGTTTGATTATCGAAATCGAACTGGACTGGTTCAGACCTGGTTCACTTCCAACCTTAATTTATATTCAAACAACAATGATAATAGATATATTAACACCAACCAAGTAAAATTAAGTATAAAGGTCCCTTTTTGACATGGAATGTTCATTCTATACTAACCAATAAGAAATACTTACGAACACATCATAACTAATCTATATCAAGAAATACTCACTATCCCATCAACCTCATAAAATAGTTAACCAAACAATTAACAACAGATATCAAGTCATGAATCAATCCACATGAAAAAATCAAGGTAATAACAACACCAATGGTTCAAATAAGGAACTCAAATAACGTATATGAGTTATACATACCCGGTCCACTCAAGGGACTATAAAACTTTCCATCATACCATGTACCCATATGCTATTGGGATTAATTATTCCACTAGCCATGACTTGTCAGAGACAACCTCAATCTATGTACCAATCTTATAAATCGTTCAAGTACTTTGCCACTCTTATCCAAAACCAAGTGTTTTCCCTCCCTCATTTCACTCGAATAACCAGTTCAATCACAGGATATACATTAACAACACTCATTCACAACAAGAATAATAAATGATTCGCAAATACAATTCATTTGTAAGATTCACCATTAAGCAACTCTTATAGTTTATGTTCAATCATTTAACACTAATTATAAGAATAACTTGAAATAATTAAACAAATATTCATTTAACAAAAACATATGTAATAAAACTAAGTTTCAACTTTAATTCAACTATACCTACCTCAATCCAAGTCTTGCAACGCACTAAATTACTTAAACCTTGCCCTTTGTTGTAGCCTCGGCTTGATCTCGATCTAAAAATCATAAATAAAGAATAATTTAACCAATGTTCTACAAAATTTAGGTATTTTAACCTAAATTCATATCCTCAAGGCCAAGTTCATGAATAATTTCTTCATTCTAGGGCATTTTCACCTTCATCTCACTCAAATTTTCTATAAAGAAAAATTAAAAGGATAAATTCTTGTCGAGAAATCATAATTCAACCATTCTAGACTATAACCATGTGATTTTAACCCCATGATAACCAAATAATTTCAAGTTCTTAACCTATGGTTAAAGTCACCATCCCACTATGATCAATCCATGTGAACTCTAAGGACTTGAGGATTAAATTTATATTAGAGGGGAGGGAATTCATTTGTTTTGGGAGTAAATACCGATGGGATTCTCAAAAAGTTTCCTAATTATCCTTATGCTTACCTCTAATTGTTTTGGAATAAGAACTAATATTTTAACACTAAAACTGTTATTTACTGCAGCAAGCCTTCTATAGTTTCCCAATTCCCACTATAGTGGCATCGATATCACTAATCCTCCCACTATCATGGTGCCAATTAAGATTGACTCCTGTTATTGCAACATAATTCTTTCTAAAGTGGGACTACTATAGCAGCCTTGTTACCCGCTATAGTAAGGAGCAAGATGGAATCTTTGGAATCAGTCCTTGTTTTGCTATTTTTACAAAATAATACTTAGTTATTAACTTTACAATTAACCACTTTTACGTCAAATGCTACATCTGGAGTTCTACTATACTGAATTACATTCTAAAAGTTTTTATGAACTCCCTAATCTCTTAATTAACATTTTATTATCTCAAATCCATGAATCACTACCCCATCAACCTTCAAATTTACCTAGAGCACACAATACCTAAAATTTTTGCAAGATAGGCGATATTGTAATGATACAAAAGTTCAATACAATAGACACCAATTCACACATAATTTTTCCTTGATCAATAATTAATGAAAGAAGGAAAAAATTTTCAAAAGAAATACCTAAATCCTCAAACAAGTGAAGGTACTTAATACATAAGTCCGTTTTAGTCTCTTAAATGGCCTCCTCAACATGTTAGTTCATCTACTGGAATTTCATTGACTTAATCTTTTTGGGACTCAACTTTCAAACATTCGAATCAAGTTTTTGCATTGATTACTCCTCATAAGAGTGATCTTATCTAACAATATGGAGTCCCAATGAATAATGTAGTTACAATCGCCATGGTACTTCTTATGTTTTGAAACATAGAATATCATATAGACTCTTAACAAACATAGAGATAATGCACGTTTATAAGCTATCAAACCCGTATCCTTAATGATTTTAAAGGACCAATATACCTGGGGTTAAGTTTTCCTTGCTTTCCAAACCGCATTATTCCCTTTTTTAGAGAAACCTTGAGTAGTATATGGTCATCTTTCTTGAAAAACACGATTCACACTTTTTAATCTGCATAGTCTTTCTATTGACTGTGGTCTATTAACAACTTTTATTGTATCAACCTTACCTCTTCCTAAGACTCGCTCAACAAATTAGTGCATAAGGTTTTCACATCACCCACCTCAAACCAACTTATGAGCAATCTATATATCCTCCCATATAGAGCTTTAAATTGTTCCATATTAACACTTGAGTGAAAATTATTGTTATACAAATATATGCACAATGGTAGAAATAGTTCTCGATGACCTATAAAGTCAGCTACATATGCCAGAAGCATGTCTTCCAGCAACTGAGTAGTCCTCTCCAGCTACCTGTCTGTCTGGAAATGAAAGGCAGTACAGAGATTTAAATTAGTACCTACCTCCTCATGAAACTTATTGTCACAACCCAAATTTTTAGGTTATGATGATACCTACTAGGACCCACTAATAGTTAAGCCAATCCTGTCACGATCCAATTTATAAGTCATAATGGCACATACATTATCTCACCAAAAGGTAAGCCAAATGTAAATTGGAGGTAAACACAATGGGTTAACTTGGTGATAATGCTCCAAAAAGGGCCTAATAGGTAATCAAACACAATAAATATGCAAGACAATAGAAATAGTTTAAAGGTGGTCACTATATAAATACCATCCCACGACCTGGTAGAGCCAATACGAGAGCGTTTAGAAATAAAAATACAACCCAAGTATCTAGAATAGTAAATACATATATCTCTAACAAAAGACTAAACATAGAAAGATATTAGGAAATAGGTGACTCTGACTACAAGAACTCACCCTATCTTTGTATATTAACACCACACGAAAGTCCATCAACGATGAAAACTAGTACTCGAATATAAACCAAAAAGGTACATAAGTATAGTATAAGTACCGAAACAATGGATACTCAGTAGGCATCATCGTCCGATTGAGCTAAATCATAATATAAGTTTGATAGAATGGAAGATATCATAACTAAGTTAAGGTAAGGAAACGAACCTAAATCAACTCCAACATCGATGTCCATGCATAGGTAAATAAATTGAAATGATTGCATAACGTAACATAAATAATAATCACATGCAAAAATAACTACAAAATTGGCACTCATACACCAATTAGTGCAAAATAAATAAATAACCCGTCGCAAGCCCCCAAAGGTTGGAAGGTACAAACAAGATAGCATATCCCATCACTTTCGTTTATCAATTCTCATAACACCATTGGAATTCATCCAAGTAGTACCAAACTATAGTCATTTCTTTCCCATATTCATCAATTATCATTTAATAAAAAATTATCAACTAATCATTATTTCACTAGAATCCATTTATATTATATCACATTATAAACATCCCTCCATTTTCAGACTTAGCCTAATTGATATTTTCAATCTCACATCCCTTTATCATTATATCATAATAATCATATCATCATAGACTAATATTCTTATCTAAACTTAAACCGGCAAATAAAATCATTAGCCGAACTTAAACCGGTGAGTATATCATCAATACCCAGACTCAAACCAATGAGTATATCATTAGTACCTAGACTTGAACTGGTGAGTATATCATTAATAACCCAAATTGAACCGGTGAGTATATCATCAATAGCCGAACTTGAACAAGTAAGTATATCATCAATAGTCGGACTTGATCTAGTGAATATATATATAATCAATGTAATCAATAGTATCATCAATGGCATATATAATAGCATAATAAAGAGGCATCAAACCTCGTATCAACTAACATATCCATCCAGTGTCAAGGTTTCACAATATTTCCTCAATAAGCATTTCCAAGAGTCTAAAAAGAATACAAAGGTCTATACAAGCTAACATGCGTATTAACCTAAGGTGGGTCAAGGGCCCATGTCTAATCCCTGAAGTTCTATTTTAGGAAATTTCTACCCAAACTAGGCTTAAGGAATCTAATTCAACTTTTAGATATTAAACAGGACTCAACTATCCCTAAGATAGAAAATTTACCTAAAACATGAGCAACTTGGTTGATTATGCATAATTTATGATTTTTGATTAGCCTAAATGATCCAACTAACCCCAAAAATTGCAATTCATCATACCAACACCTATAACCCATCTCAAATCTAACATAATATTATAAAAGTTCTAGGAACTAGCTCAATCTAGCAAGGGATTAAATCCAGCCTACCTCGATGCCGAAAAAATCTTAAAAGATCTACTAAATCATCATTTTCCCTTTAAAAAAGCTTTTGTAAGATACAAAGCTATAAAAATCACATTCTACTCATCAATAATAGAATAATGACACCCATATTGCACTAATATACTTCAGGTCCAAAAATCACCCAAAACCATATGTGGGTTCAATTTATGAAAAATCATATTTTTGATACAAACCTAATGTTCCCACACGCTCAAGGAATCATTAACTTAAAAATGGAGGAATTCCAAGCTAATTTGGAGACAAAATAAATCCCCTAAGGTCTTGGGATTTTTGAACTAGAAATCAAGAAAATCTACCACAAAAAGGGTAAAGTCTTACCTCAAATCAGAAGATTATCGTGGAAACAAGTGTTAAGAAAGCTTACTAATCACCCTCAAGACCAAATCTCACTAAATCTAACTTTTTAAGGTTTAAGCTCTGAGGAAACAGATGAGAAATCGCACAAATCGTGAAATAAGAAGTCCATTTATGCACAACCCAGACACTTGGGTTTCATAATTACAACCCAAGGCTCGCAATCGCTACATCTTATGGTTGCATTAGATGGTCGCGATCACTACCTGCACACCATAATTGTGGTTGTGCACTATCACGAGTATCATGATCGTGACCCTTGGCTCGCGGTAGCGACTACAGCAGTGGACAACTAAGACTTGGAATCTATCCGGCATCCCGTATATGCAAACGACCTATGTAACCACACCAAATTCATTATTTCAAATTCAATAGTGCAGTTAAAATTTCCATTTGAGGTCATTTAAACAAAATATAGGTCCCATACCTAATTTCCAGTTTCTTAACTTTTTGATCAATTGGTCGAAATGAGCCTAGGTACCTTAAGACCCAAACCAAGAGTCCAGCTAGCCTAAAATTGATATTCTAGAGTTGCTGGAGTAGCCAAAATTTGAATTCGAGTTCGTTTGACTAAAGTCTTTGCTCATGGTAATTTATAACCAGCAAAGACTTTAAAATAAGAAAATGGCTCTAAAATCTAAACGAACTACCCGATAACCAAACTTTCAGTTCCAAGAAGTCATAAAGGCTTTAGGGTAGCTATAAAGAAGCTCTATTAATAAAAATAAGTGGAAATATAGAAAATGACCTGAAGGGTCATTACAATATCCACTACTAAAGGAACCCTTATCAATGAAAGTTAAGGATTGCGATATTCCTAAAGTCTAAAACAGGTGAGGATACTAAGTCGTAACTCGCTATCGATATCCCAAGTATTCTTTTCTACTAGGCAGTGCCTCCACTGAACCTTAACTACAGAAATATCCCTACAGTGCAACCGCCTAACATCACTAGCCAAAATGAGCATTGGCTCCTCTACAAAGTTCAAACGCTTATCTACTGGACTGAGTCCTATCTAAGATCATGAGATGGATAAGGAATGTATTGCCACAACGTGGAAACATGGAAAATTGGATGGAAAATATCAAAATTTAGATGTAAATCATACTTATAAGCTACGTCACCAACCATGCAAAGAATCTCAAAAAGTCCAACATATATCTAAGGCTGAGATCGCCCTTTATCTCAAACCTCATCGCACCCTTCATAGGCAACACTTAGAGGAATAATCAATCACCAGCTCCAAAAATCAAGGCACAAAGCTTACGGTCTGCATACATCCTCTACCTACTCAGTGTTGCTCTCAACCTATCCTAAATCACCTTGACTCTATACAATGACTCCTGAAGCAAATCAGTACCATAGGGCTAAATCTCAGGAGTCTAGAACTATCCAATTAGATAATGATATGTCTTACCATACAAACCTTCAAAAGGCACCATCTAAATACTCGAATAATAACTATTATTTGAACAAACTCTGCCAAGGAAAAATTTCCCTCCCACTAGTCTCCAAAATCCATAATACAGGCTCAGATCATATCCTCATAGATCTAAAAAGTGCACTCAGACTGGCCATCGATTTGTAGATAAAAGGATATACTGATATCCACTTGAGTATCCAACACCTCCTAAAAAGATATCCAAAACCTAGAAGTAAACATGAAATCCCAATCTAAAATAATAGATATAGGCACACTATATAAATAGACTATCTCGCGTACATAGATATGGGCTAACCTTTCAACACTAAAGGACATCTGAATAGGAAGGAAATATACTGACTTGGTCAATCGATCCATAATAAGCCAAATACCATCAAGACCAAGGGAACTATGAGGCAAACTACTACAAAATGTCCATGGAGATCCGCTTCTATTTACACTTAAGAATAGAAAATCTCTAAATAAAGCCACCTGGTCAGTGATGCTCAGCCTTTACCTACTAACAATAAAGGGAACAAGCTAGAAAGTCTTCCACATCTCTCTTTATACCACTCCACTAATAATATTGTCTTAAATTTCTGTATATCTTAGTTGTGCCTGGATGAATCGAATATCTAGAGTTGTAAGCCTTGTGCAAAATTAACTAAATCAAGTCACCAATCCTCGAAACTCAAATATGGTAATCAAATTGAAAAATACCCTAAGAATATATGGTGTTCCTCTTAGACTCACCACTCAACACATAATCACGAAGGAAGCAAAGCTTACTATCCTCAAACTGCCGATCCCGAATCTACTCAAAAAGCAAAGACCTCACTGTAACACTAGCAAGAATCCTCTTAGGGTCTGAAATATCTAGGTAAAGTGTTAAGTTGCCTAAGGACTGAATGCTCGTGCCAACGGCCTCTGAGAAACTAGAATATAAGATAAGCTACCCATACTCACGACCTTCCAACTCAAGGCATCTGCTATAATATTAAACTTGATTGGATGATACAAGTTACGAATATCATATTCCTTAAGCAACTCCATCCATCTACACTGCCTAAAATTAATCTCTATGGTCATAAGATGTTGAAAACTGTGACGATCGGTGAAAATTTCACAATATACGCAATAGAGATAATGCCTCTAAATCTTAAGCACAAAAACTATTGAGACAAACTCCGAATCGTGAGTGGGATAGTTACA
>JAPEIP010000004.1:150117389-150138337 GCA_026120095.1 Capsicum chinense | reverse complement strand
CTCAAGGCATCTGCTATAATATTAAACTTGATTGGATGATACAAGTTACGAATATCATATTCCTTAAGCAACTCCATCCATCTACACTGCCTAAAATTAATCTCTATGGTCATAAGATGTTGAAAACTGTGACGATCGGTGAAAATTTCACAATATACGCAATAGAGATAATGCCTCTAAATCTTAAGCACAAAAACTATTGAGACAAACTCCGAATCGTGAGTGGGATAGTTACACTCGAGCAACTTAAGCTATCTCGAAGCATAAGCAATAACACAACCCTGCTGCATCAATACACAACCTAAACCAATACTTGAAGCATCACAATATATAGTTAATCTCTCACCCTCAATAGGAAGAGCTAGAATAGGATCCAAAGTGAGAAAATCATTGAGCTTTCAAAGGCTCAACTTACACTCCTTGGACCATCGAAAAGGAACCTCCTTCCAAATCAATCTGGTCATAGGTGTTGAAATAGTAGTAAAATCCTCGACGAATCATCTATAATAACTGGACAAACTAATAAAGCTATGAAACTCAGTCAGAGATTTCGGTCAACACTACAAGAAAAATGCTTATTACCTGGGGATTTTCATAGAGATAATGTGGTAAAATCCCCAAATAATTTGATTACCTAAAGATTTTCTTACAAATTAAAATTCAAAGGAAATACCTTCATAGGTAATTATTACCTACAAATTTATAAAATTCCTAGGTAATTGAGCTGCGAAAATAAATCCACAGGTAATTATTACCTACGGATTTATAAAATCCCTAGGTAATTTAGTTCCAAAAATAAATATGCAGGTAAGTTATTTTCGGATTTATTTGCGATTAACTATCTAAATTTTGCATGAATTTTTTGATAAAATTTCATTAAAAAGGATTTTACCTGCGAATTTTCATGAAAAATTCATAAATTATTCCCCACGAAGATTCCCAAGTAATTTTGAAGGAAGTTTAGAGGTGAAAATTCCTAATTAACCAAAGAAAATTTCTTGCAGAAATTTATGAAACTATTTCTCAAGAAAATTCGTATGAAATGCCCCAAGTAAATCCGCAAGAACAAATTTTTTCAAAAACAATTTCATGAATACTTAGCATGTTCATCTACATAGAAATTCTCAAGTTATAATTTACACGTAAATTACTAGAAACATTTCATAATTAGTCAAAAATCTATTCAAAGCCTCCAATAATTCTCAAGAAAACATCATTCAATACAAGTCTAATGTAAACCATTACAACTAACCAAAAAACATAATTCGTAACATCCATATCAATAATGTATGACTCTTAAATAGTCCAAAACAAAATATTTCAGTCTTGAATCATCAATTAACCTATGAACCATCAGGGTCAGAATCACTATCAATCTCATAAGCTTGGTTGTCTTCTTGATATGGGTGTTCATGATTTGAAGATAATTTCTTGTATACATGTTTCATCAAGAAGTCCAATTCCTTTCTCATCCTCCTTCCACAGTTGATGCACTTTGAGTAGTTAATATCTCTTGTTTCTTTCTTTCAAACTTATTCTGCATAAGAATAGGTTAATTTAGGCTATAAAAAGTTCTAAAAATATAGTATTAATAAAAATTATATGATATTATAGTATCAAATAAAATCATAACAATCAGCAAATATAAATGTGTATATATTAGCATATTAAGCATCATAAACTCAAAGTTGATTTTTTAGAGTATTGTGACTATTGTTATGACTGGTCCTATTAAGATAGCAAAGGATGAAATTAGAAGAATAAGAGAACTAGAGGAAATGTCCAAGTGGTGCCATGGGTTTAACACTTAATGTGAAGAAAACTCTTTTCTTATTTGTTAAAACTCTGAACCCAGTCAAATGGATTAAACATGAAGCATTTCAATAAATTATACATTGTCTGGTATGCTGCAATGGATTATAGAAAAAGAGTTAATGGGAAATTCTCAAAGAAGAGATCTTTTCATATAACCAAACATATTTATTTTGTAACTATACTTTATTATTTTAAAGTTATTAGTACACATTTCAAGTGAGTATACTTAACCATTTTCAAGTCACAAGTTCACCATTTTAAGTAAATACACTTAATCATTTTCAAGTCACTACGCAGAATAATTTTCAAATAACTTACACATTTTAAGTAATTTGTACACATTTTTAGTCTCTACAGTCGAACCATTTTCAAATAGCTAATTGACATTTTAAGTCACTATACTTAACCATTTTCAAGTAACTATATTTAACCATTTTCAAGTCAATACACTTGACCATTTTCACGTAACTAATTCACATTTCAAGTCACTACACTTAACTATTTTCAAGTCACTAGTACACATTTCAAGTCAAAACACTAGACCATTTTCAAATAATTAATTCACATTTAAAGTCACTATACTTGACCATTTTCAAGTAACTACTTCACATTTCAAATAATTATACTTAACCATTTTCAAGTAACTACTTCACATTTCAAATAACAATAGTTAATCATTTTCAAGTCACTGCACTTAATCATTCACATCAAGTCACTGTACTTAACCACTTTCAAGTAACTAACTCACATTTCAAGTAACTACACTTAACCATTTTCAAGTCACTAGTACACATTTCAAGTCACTATGCTTAACCATTTTCAAGTAAGTACACTTAACTATTTTCAAGTCACTAGTACTCATTTCAAGTCACTACACTTAATCATTTTAAATTCACTAGTATATATTTCAAGACACTACATTTAATTATTTTCAAGTCACAATTTCATAATTTCAAGTAACTTAATTCACATTTCAAGTAACTACGCTTAACCATTTTTTAATCACAAGTACACATTTCAAGTCACTACACATAATCATTTTAAAGTCACAAGTATACATTTCAAGTAACTACACTTAATCATTTTCAAGTCACAAGTTCACAATTTCAAATGACTACACTTAATTATTTTCAAGTCACAAGTTCACAATTTCAAATAACTACATTAACCGTTTTAAAGTCACTAGTATACTTTTCAAGTCACTACACATAACCATTTTAAAGTCACAAATATACATTTCAAGTAACTACACTTAATTATTGTCAAGTCACAAATTCACAATTTTAAATGACTACACTTAACCATTTTCAAGTAACTAATTCACATTTCAAGTAACTACACTTAACCATTTTCAAGTCACTACTATACACTTCAAGTCACTAAACTTAACAATTTTCAAATAACAAATTTACATTGCAAGTCACTACAGTTATAACATTTTCAAGTCACTAATGCACATTTACAATCAATACACTAGCCTATTTTCAATTAATTAATTCACATTTCAAGTTACCATACTTAATCATTTTCATATAACTATATATCTATGCTACATTCCATCAAAACACACTTAAAAATAATTTTCAAGTACCTAAATTCAAAATGCATGTCACTAATTCATAATTCAAGTAACTACACGTAAATAATTTTTAAGTCCCTAATTTGCTTCACAAGTTACTAATTCACCTTTCAAGTACCTACACTTACACATTCTCAAGTCACTAATTCACTCCTCAAGTTACCAACCTTTAGTATATTCAAAACACAAGATCACCTTTCAAGTTCCTACACTTACCCATTTTAAAGTCACAAATTTACTTATCAACTGATCACACGTTCCATACAAAACATAGAGTGAGTTTAAACATACAGTCTTTTCAAGTGCATTTCTTCAGCGAGAAAAACTGTGATCTATTCAAAAAAATGTCGAGCGAATGCTACAAAGCTACCATTCTCAACAGCTATAAATAATAAGGAAATAAAAACATTTAATCAAAAAAATTCAGTCTTTAACGTAAATCCTTTCTTAGAATTTCATATTGAGAATTGCATGTTAATTGTATGGGGCTGAACAAATTATGGTTTATTCCAAGTAATGTGTGTTGATTTTACAGTGAGTTGAATTGAGTAATTTGGTGAGGATTGTAAAACAAGGCCATTTGCTTGTCCACTTGTGTTAGGTTTAATCATGAATTAATTTTAATATATAGCTATTATGAGACATTATCTAAATGTAGGTTCACCAAAGGGGGTCAGGTTTGTGGTCAGCTATGGTGTACTACCATATGATATATAGGGTAATAGTTTTTAGATTAAGTGATACACAAGATCAATCTACATGCAGTTATATATAAAAGAGTAGGTGATAACTGTATATATATACCATCTTGGCTTGCTTTGGGTTATCTGACAGTTGTCACTAAGGGCAATATGACATACTTTAATGTGCTAATGGTGTTATATAGGGGAAGTCTGAGTACCCTATGTTCTGATGCATGCTCCTTAACTAGCAACAAAGTGTGAGGTGGTAATGTACCCCTATTCCATACTCAGTTTTGGCTAGTTCAACCTCTATTTCACATACTTATTTATTTGTTGCATCTGTTGTCTGACACATGCATCATGGAGCCCTAACAAATTAAAGGAAAGGCAAAGACTGGTTCTTATGCACCTGCAAAGAAATAAAGCAGGACATCTGAGACCCAACTCACTAGGGTACCTCAGGCTCTACCACTTTGGCGTAGGCAGGTCCAAAAATTTTGATTCAAGGTTATTAACAAAGTTGGAAAGCAGTGGTACTCCAAACATCAGGATGTCAAGTACATTTGTGAGTTGTTAATTGATCATGCAATCTTACTGAGGGAATTCCCATCCATGGTACGACGGATTAAGCAGCTGAATATGAATGTTATCTTTCATCAGCCTACTGAGTGCAACTTGCACTTAGTTCATAAGTTTTATGCTAATTGGCACCCAGGTGACCATGATCATAAGTTGAAGGTTCATAGGAAGGTGGTTTGATTCACTGATGCAAACATTAATGAGTTGTTGGGTATACTAGAAAGAAACCCAAATTTTTTGAAGTAGTTTATATTTTCTCCCCCTATGCGCATATTAGACATCTGTTATGTGGTGCACACTCCTCAGCTAAATGGATTAGTTATCGTGTCACTGGTTTGCACTCTTCTTTTCCTTATGTCCAAATGAACGGGGAGGCTAAGATATGGGATCGCATTGTGTATCCCTGCTTAATTTAGGGCAAACATATGATGGAGGTTATTAGGGATCGGGTATGTTTGATATATGAACTGATGTGTTATGATGTTGATGTTAATATGGAGCATGTGATTTTTTCTGCTATGAAGAAAGTGCACACCCAGGCGGGGCGTAGTTTAGGTTTTGGAGGTTTGGTGACTTGATTTTTGCAGAGGCACAGGGTAGATGAGGAGGAGCTAGACTATAATCTTGAGGTTATTACTCACCCTGTGGATATTATAACAGCTAGGAGTGCATCTGAGGCAAATAGCCCAATCTTGACCATGGCAGAGAACCAAACCCGGGCTGACGATATTTCAGCTAGGATGTATGGCCTTCTGATATTACAGTTGAATATTAGGGGCAGACTAGCCACACTAGAGGAGCTTCATGATGTAGAGTTAGATTATCCACTCGGGCATCATGCTAGGACCTTGTTGCGGATTGGCCCAGATTTTTTTGAACCTGTTTATGATGATATACCGATTGATCGAAAATGGTGGTACAAGGACTCAGATATGGAGTCGTATAAGGAGCACCAGTCTAATGATAGAGCTGATGATGATGGTGATGAAGTGGTTGGGGCAGCTCATACATGAATGCCATAGTGCCATTTGAGTGACCAGGGAGTAGGCTGCTGCACTACCATATGCTTATTTGAAAGCACTGGGACAGTACTTTATTTAAGTGTGAGTTGGTTGGTTTGTCATTTGCTTTTTCATCTTATTTCTTTTTATTCTGGCTGGATGAACAATTTTTATTTTTGGTTTGTTATTCTTTTCAAGTTCTAGCTTTATGAAACACTGGTCTATAATACTTAGTAACTTTGTTAGATTGCAATTTTCCCTCTTTAGTATTTATCACATATGACTTTTAGTTTAAAGTGTTTTCTCTCATTATTTTTTCCCTTATTGGAAAATTTTTGTTTCACGTATTTATTTTTTCCCTCTTTGGAAATTCGAAATAAATAGTTATAGTTAGTGGTTGTCCCCTATGATAGATGGATGACCACTGTCTTAAGGGGAGTGGGTCATCAGAAGTAAAGAATAAATGAGAACCTAATCACGATCTTAGAGGAGTTTGTGGTGTGGGCCATCTTTGCAGTGATTTGAACTAAATTTGATTTTAATAATAACTTCTAATAATAACTCATTCAAGAAAGAATATACAAAATACTTGCACTGTAATATCAAATGAAAGGAAATATGAAGGCAATACTCGGTCTGAACGATGAGAATACTGTAAATCTCAACACAACCACAGTCTGATAACTAGTCTGACAAAGCTTCTACTATTCTATGAACTTGAGAGTCGTTGGTACAGGTCCCCAACTGACTCAAACTGAATTGAAAGTAATAAAATAAACACTCAAATACTAAAATGCCTAAATATAGGTCCTTAAACCATGAGGACTCACCACTGTAGAAATGTAGACAAAGGTACTCGGGAATCACTTACGAGGCTAGGACACCTTAACCTATATTATAAGACAATGTAGAACATAGACTTCTATGTGGATAAACACTTGGGAATGTACTGAGTATATGTGGGTGTATGCATTTACATTAAACAATACTAATACTCTTTAATCAAATCATGCATGCAAATAGAAATGACTCGCATGGCTTGAATAAGTCTAAAATGTAAAGCTCATAAATCATGTATAATGAAGCATGTAACACAAATCTCGTGAGTCATTATACTTTGGCTTTAAAATTTACACTCTCCTCTTATTCTCATTACTCATAGGATGAGGGAATCTTTAAACAATACTTTCAACTCATGCATATGTCTCATGGAGAGTAAAACTTCTTTATTGCTCAAGAACTTATAACCCTTTTAAACTCAAACACTTTGAATTTGGTATAAAAACTAATGATCAACTCTTATTAGTAGAGAAAACTACTTCCTTCTTTGGAAAATACTCTAAAGCAATTCGTTCACTTTAGAAAATATCTCATCTCAAAGCTTTAAGGAAAATATTCCATCTCAATGGAAAATAGTTTAGTTTAGGGAGGTTCTGTTAACAGCCATAAACCATGCGATCTGCGTGAAGTCCAACATCTTTTACTTCTAAGAAAGAGACCTCATGTTGGGGAGAGGCATCATACTCTTTCCAAGGAGTATAACCTTGACTCAGTTATCACTTATCTCGGCCTCGGGCCCTATCATATCTGCCTCAGGCCCAAAATCTCAAAATTATAGTGGTATGTAGTTTAAGGCTAAGAAACTGTGTTAACTTACCCAACTCAATGCTAAATACTACTCCCTTTAGTTTATCTCGCTCATCTCATGGAAATCCACTTTTAAAATAATCTCATGGTTTATAAAAACCCAACAATCAAATCTATAATCTCATGTGATTGAGTGGATTTCAAAAATCTATGACCATTAGGTCGAAACATTTCTCATTAATTTCAAAATACTCAAATCATGGGTGCTTATAGCATAATAGTTCATAAAATTGCAAGTCTCAAGTAGGGCTTAATGACCCATAATTCAATCTCAAGTTAAAGCTTATTATAATGCATAATAGAAAGCATATAGATTTATAATTCATGTATAAATATAGAATTTACAACAATTTATCTTGATATATCAACATACTCATATACTTTAATTTCTAGAACATTGAAACTCTTAAATTCTCAAGGAGTAACAACATAGGGTATAAACCCAACTTTAATTTCTTAAGAAAACATGCAAAATCATACTATTTGACTTTCAATTCATAGGAAACATCAAGATATTGCAATAAATAAAAATGGGTGAAAAACCTAATTCAATATCATGTAAAATCTCATAGATTGCAGAAAATTATAGTTTAAATAACCTTTGGGGACAAGGGTGAAAAGATTACCCTTGTTTAAAACCCTACATACCTTAAATTATGAAATTTGATGAACAAGCTTGCTTCAAAGTCTTCTTCTTACTCTTGAGAGAGGGTTCTTGAAACCCTTGAACTTGGGGAACTTAAATCTCAACTCAATTTGTAGAAGCTATGGTGAGTTTTTGGATTTCTTAGAGAAGGGTTTTAGATTTGATCTTGAGAGAGAAACTCTAGCTCTCTTGTATTTTGGATGATGAATGAAGTCATTTACTATTTTTAGGAATATATCTGGTTGATAAAGAGTGGAAAGACCAAAAAGTCCCTTTAAAGAAATAACTTAAAATACTGAATGGGGGCTGGGATGGTCGAAGCGAAGGTTCATCGCTAGCCTGACGATCCATCGGATCATTCATCGTACGTTGGTAAAAAAAAGAACACACTTCCTTGATGTGATTGTCTCAATGATGGTCTGTTGCAAACTTTAAAGTCTATCAAATTGTCCATCGCACGTTGGCCAAGATGAGGCCATACTGCCTCAGCTGCAACGATCTTAATGATGGTCCATCGCAGTCTTAACAGTCCAACATCCTGGCCATAGCACATGAGCTATAAAAGGGAGTTACTTCCTTGGTTGCGACGGTTTGGGCGGCAGTCCATCACACACTCGATGGTCCATCAACCTATCTGTCAAACCTAGGCGGTTTCCATAACTCTCGATAAAATGGCCATAACCTCCCACCCCGATGATGAATTTTGATGAAATTGGTATCGTTGGAAAGCTAATTCAATTATCTACACTATAGAAAGTCATTTTTAGGAAAATTCAATTAGATTAAAACACTAATAACTTAGGAAATCTCTTCTCAATCTTTTAGTGCTGAAATTACACTTCACTTAACACGCTCAAGGCTCAAACTACAAGTGAACTTTGTGGGATCTTACAAAAACATAAAAGAGTCTTGATTTTGAAAGGGATGTAATTATAAATGGTTTAATCTCTATTGCTGAAATCTGATATGTTGCCTTAATTTTGAATTCAATAAAGGATAATATCAGGAACCATAAGGATTCGACTTGATGCCACACATGCACTGTGAGTGTGAAGATATGCTTATATTCTACATGTATAGGAATGTCTAGAAATTTCTCGGTGTGTTTATAAATAAAATAAAAGGTGTTGGCTGTAGAAAGTAATGTAGGCATTTCTTTGACAGTCGTTGTTTTAGCCTTAATATACCTACCCTTATGAATAGTCCTAGTCAGCTCTGTTGAGCCTTCAGAGTATTCTTTGGTAGCCATATATATAGCCCGATCCTTTCTTTGATAGGCCTTAATTTGATCTAAATAAGCTCCTAAGAGTTTTAGTATAAAATCAAGAGGAGTTAGAAGTTTGAAAATTAAGAAGGAAAAGGTGAAAATGAAGCCCCAAAGTAGTAGTTATTAATTTTGAAAGTTTGAAGTATGGTTGGATGTTAGTAATGAATGAAGTTTACTTCAAATGTTTCGAATTTGAGCCTGAAACTTTACAATGAACTTGTGTTTGGCCCTGGTTCATTTTGAATATTGTGCACCTTAATGAAGGCAAGTTGCTTAAGTTGAGGGTGGCTATCATAGGGGTTCATTTCATAAAATAGGTGAGGAAAAGAAAATATTGTTTTTGAGGAAAATTTACATACTCTCACTATGATCTGGGTTATTAAGCTTAATGGAAAAGGGGTGAAAATAAAGAAAGGGGTGAAAACAAAGAAAGGGGAGATAATAGTGGTGTAAATTGGGTGTTAGAGAATTGATTCAATTGATAGTTCTTATATTAAAGTTCTTAGGTCTGATAGTCACTATTTCCTTAATAATACCTACCCATCCCCTATCCTTCATTACAACTCGAAGAGACCGAGTTGATTCTTCACCCTAATATCTGACTATTAGTTAAGTAGTACACTAAGGGCAAGCTTATGGTTCATTAACTAGCATGTATGAATTATTTGTTGAGAGCGATAAAATTGATTTTGATATTCCTTTATTTTTGCATTGATATTATTGTGAATTGAGTATGGGGATGGTTTCTTTGTGCGAGGATGCATACAGATGAAAGTCCAATTACTTGTTGTGTTTCTGGATTGAGTACTTTTTATTGAGTTCACTGACACATTTGAAATTCATTATTGAGATAAAAAAATTTGAAATAACTTGTCCCATGTGCTAAAAAAATTTATGCCATGTGTGTGTAAGAATACAATATTGCAAAGTGTAAGTGCCCATTAAACATAACTTCGAGATTGTAGTGTAAATATGAAGTGATTATGCTTTTGAGTTAAATTTTTTGAAGACGAACAAGGTTTTAAGTGTGGGGTGGTGATCTTGGGTATATTTATATGTTCAAAGAACCAATATGCACCCAGATTTGGACTTGTTTTGAGAACTTTAATGTGAATTCTTAGGTATAATTCAGCTTTAATTCCATTCTTTTCCTAATGGATATGATTAGTGCTTTTAGAGCTAGAATATTGATGAATTGGATGCGATTAGATACATTGATGATATGAAATGGTGGAAGGAATAAAAGACATGGGAGCATAGATCAAAAAGGCATGATGGAATTCAGAAATATGCATTGGTGCAGTCAAGGTATTGAGCAAACCAAGAAAATGACATTGGTCAAATTCCAGTGGAGTAGCGTGATTATAGCGCATCGCAAAGAGGGTCAAATTCCCATTTGGAAAAATCCAGTATTGGTCTGCGATTGTGGCGCATCGCAGTGAAGAAGGAAATCATAGTTGTCATTCTCCATTGTTGGTTAGCAATTTCACCGTGTCTTGGTGCAAGCCTTGTTGCCAATTTTTGTGACCTGGAAGTTTAGTTTATTGCGGAGGAAGGAGAACTCACAATTGTAAAAAACCAGTAGCTCACACGATTGTGGCACGTCGCGGTGAGGATAAATTTCACATTTTTCACTGATTAATGAAATTCTGCAATTACCTAGATTTTGATAGGGAATGGCATTTGGGTGCATGGCTCGTTGCCCCATCTGGCAAGATTGGGAAGATTTTTAGTATTTTATCGCGGCTAGAAAAGGAAAAATTCAAGATAATTTGGGGGACTTTTGGCAAGAATAGCAGCGACAGAAAAACACAAAATTCTCTCTTTTTGGGTTCTTAGACATTCTTTTCAAGATCTTTACTTCAAGATTTATTCTTGGTATGATTATTAACTTATTTTGGATGTTGAATTCAAACATGAGTGGCTAAATACCCTTGTTCTGGGTTAAAGCCATGAACATTATTACTCTTTGATATTCTCTATAGTAGTTTGTTTTTGGATTATCATCTAGGTTGTTCTTAATTTCTTGAACTTACTATTTTGATGAATGGTCACCATTGGAATAAATCAATATTCTATGTGAATCCTGGAGAATAATATTAGGATAGAACAAAAAAATTAAGGAGCAAGATTCTTATCCTTTTATTAAATAAGAGGGTTGAATTAGCATCTAGGATAGGGATATACCTAGAAGCCTTATTTGGTTCAGTTACAAGAAGATAACTTTATGGATCTATAAGAATAGTTGTATCTCTGCGAGAGTGTTAGTTGCAATATTCAATAGAAAGAATATTTGAGGTCAAGAGACCAAGATCGTAGCATAAACCTTGCGAATCAACAACCAGATAACCAATTAGATTGTGATAAGAATAGAGATTTGTATGATACTTCGACATGCCTCAACCCTAGAATTATTATCATTATTTTTTAATATCGTTGCTTGCTTTGTTCTAGTCATAATCTTTTATTTCTTATTTATTAATTTACATTCTTATTCTTAAATTCACAATCATCTTGATAATTCACAACACTTAATACCTTATTGTAAAAAACTAAAAGTTGGGTAAATTTCTAGTTGTTTAGTCCTCGTGGGAATGATATTTGACTGTCTAAGTCACTAAATTACATGTACAATCGCATACACTTGCGTGTGCATTTGGACCGCAACACGTTCCTTCACTATAAAGTGTCGTTTCTCCAAATTTAGGACTAGGTTGAATTCTTCACATTGCTGCAAAGCCTTCCCTAAATTCACTAAACACAAATCGAAGGTATCACCTACCACAAAAAAGTCATCCAGGAATACTTCCAAAGTTTCCTCCACCATATCTAAAAAGATTAAAATCATACACCTTTGGAATGTAGATGGTGCATTACACAATCTTAATGGCATTCGTTTGAATGCAAACATTCCATAGGGGCATGTGAAAGTTATTTTGTCATGACTCAGGAGAAATCGATATTTGATTGTATCCTTAGTAACTATCGAGGAAATAGTACCAAACCTTTCCTGCCAACCGATCAAGCATTTGGTCTATAAAGGGCATTGGAAAATGATCTTTTAATATCTTTCTGTAATCCATATAGACTTGGCAACCAGTCGTCGGTCTGAGCAGAATTAGATAATTTCTTTCATTGGCTAAAACTATCTACCTCTTTTCCTAGGTGTGCACTACATGGGGCTCACCCACTTACTGTCATAGAATGGGTACACCACCCAAAATTCAAGCCACTTTATTATTTCCTTCTTTATAATTTTTTGCATTGGTAGATTCAACCTGTGTTGATGTTCACTCGTAAGAGCACATTTTTCTTCCAACTGGATCTTATGTGTGCAAATTCCAAGTGGGATGCCTATGATGTCGGCAATAGTCCACCCAACAGATCACTTATAGTTCCTCATCATAGAAATAAGAGCCTTAACCTGCTGATCTACTAAATTTGCTGCAATAATAACTAGTAAAGTATTTCCATTACCTAGAAACACATACCGTAAATGGCCTGGCAACTCCTTCAATTCCAACACCGGTGGTTCTTCAATCAAAGGCTTAGTAGGAAGTGTTGGATGATTTTTTAAGTCCAAATCTAGCTTTTGGGGGGCTTAAGAGTATGACCCTATTCTGATCAATGCACATATGGTCTCATCGTACTCATCAATTCCTTCACTGTTTAAGTTCCTCAACACTGAAGCTAAAGTCTCCACCGCAAATCTTTCTTCAGTTGATACCTCTTGACTATCTTTGTAAAATACATCAATAATTGAAAAATTGTTCATCTTCTTCTATTGCTTCATAAATTGGCATATATCAAAGCTAACCTCTTCATCATTGAGCCTAAATTTTAGCTCATTGAACTTTAAATAAATTAGTGCTCGCCCAGTCTCTAAGAGCGATCAACCCAAGATTATGGGTTCTTTTAAATCCATATTATAATCCAAAATCACAAAGTCCGTCAGGAATATAAAGCTAGCCACCTTAATAAGAACATTATAAATAATTCCCACAGGTTTCTTCACCGGCCTGTCAGCCATCAGAAGTTGCATATTAGTATGCGTAGGATCTCTCAAGCCCAACTATTTCAAATTACCAATGGCATGAGGTTAATTCTTTCTTTAAGATCTCTAAGGGCTTTTGCGAAGTTAAATGATTCGATAGTACATGAAACAGTAAATGCTCCTGGGTCATCTTTCTTCTGTACTAGAGATCTCATAGCAATTGTGCTACAATGATGAAGATTATCCACTAGTTCATAGCTCACTATCCTTTTCTTCACCACAAGGTCTTTCATGAACTTGGCATAACCCGACATCTGCTCTAGCGCCTCAACTAAGGGCAATATAACTATGAATTCACTAGCAACTTGTTTAACATGGCCATGAATTAGTTGATCGTAGTCTCATCTGCCTTATTATTTAATCTATGTGGGAATGGATGAGGTAGCTTTGGTAGTCTTTTTATAGCGACGTTTACCTCCTTACTTTTGTCTTTCTCAACATCATCAACTTGTTTTTGTTTTGAGTGATCTTTCACATTCTTCTTCTTTTCTGGCTCTACTGTATATTAATCAACAGCTTCCTCTTTTAAATCCGCTGAATCATGTAGAATAGATTCATTCAAGCAAGGACTAGGTCATATTTTACCATTTCTAGTGTAATGGCCATATACCAACTATCATTCCTCGAATTCTGCACAGTATTACTTGGCAATGTCCCACTCTTTCTCTGATTGAATATTACCAACAATTGGTTCATCTGTTGGTCCAATTGCTTAACGGACGTAAAATGTTTGTCAACTAAATGAATCATGGATGACAAATCGCTCTTCATCTCCCTTAACCTAACATCGGTTGGCTACACACCTTTCAACAGATTGGCCATCATTTCCTCCATTAACATCTTTCCAGAATTATTTGAGGCATTGTCACGACTCCCGCGTGGTATATACAACCTATTCTTATCACAGTATTGCTCTTCCATCCATCTTGGTCATGATCTGTATAACCAGCCTTATCGTAATAATTCCAACCTTGATTTCCTTGGCCATTGTCTCGAAAACCCCTAATTATTCAAGTAGTTCGCCTCCTCCTCAAAATCTAATTCAACTCTCTTACTATGTGACCCCATAACTTTTTCCTTTTCTACTTTTCTTGATACAAAATATTTTATGAGCCGCTCTATCTAGTTTTTTATGTGGTTTATATACTGATCATGCTTCTCTTCTCTCCTATGTTGTTCTGTCGATATCCTACTAGAATAAGTATTTCCTGCTACCTCAAATCCTTAATATGCTAAGATCTACCTGTTTTAGTCATCTTCTCTAGCATTTCAAAAGCATCAGCAAAAGTAAGATCCACAAAAGCTCCTCCCACTGCGTTATCCACAGTTGGATTTGTAAGCGAGTTCAAAGATATAGAGAATGTTTCCATTGAGTCTCTTTGGTAAGATTATGATTCAGACACTATATCAACTTCTCTTTGAAACTTACCCATGTCTCATGAAGGACTTCATTTGGTAGCTGCCTGGAGTTACTAATCTCATCCCTTAACTATAACATTTTGAAAGGTGGAAATAACATTTCTAAGAAAGCTCATTTCAGTTGCCTTAAGTTTTTTATATAATCGGGTGCTACTACATTCAACCACAGGGTTGCCTCCCCAGACATAGACAACAAAAATAGCCTTTGATAAATTGCATTCTACCCCACTCCAGGATTATCAAAGGATTTTCAAATCTTGATAAAGTTCACCAAGTGTATATTAGGATCATACCTTAGCAGTCTACCAAATATCCCCAAAGATTAATCAACTAGATCATTGTACTTGTAATGTTGAACTTCACTTCTAGTGCTAATGGTGGTGGAATAATCTCTCCTATAGAACCATCTCCATCCAAATCCTCCTCATTATTGTCATCAAAATCAAATTACACAGTAGGTTGATGATTTGTCTCCCTCTAACTGGTCGATTTTGATTTGCTGGTATAGCTAATTCTCTAAATGTCTCTTGTTCATAGGATCAATCAAGCCATTATCTCTCAAGTCATCATCCTCTACATTAGCCACACGACCAGGGTTATCTATATTTTGTTAATTGATCTGTGCATTAGCCAAAGCATCTAATCTTTTAGCTTCTTATTGTTCAACCATCCTTCCAATTCATTGCGATTCTGAGTTGAAAGGTAATAATGGCCTTCCCAACCTTCTGGTTTGTGGAATACACAACAAAGATCCAGTATTAGTCAAAAACAACAAATAAAGTAAAATTAGGAAACTTGACCAACAGTTAATTAACACTCATATACTTAATTGACAACTATATTCCCAGCAACGACACCAAAATTTGATATTACCAAATTACAACTCTCTTAAAAGAGTGTAAAGAGTCATTGTCAAATATTTAATGCGACTATGTTCGTGTTAAATCCCACGGAGAATATGGTGTTAACTAAGTCTTAAGATTATTAATTAACTATTAATCAAATGTTTTCAGGAACAAAGGGAGTTTTTACTGTTAACAAATATTTTTCATAGCTTACTCAGTGTATGAGCTAGTTATTAGATTGCAAAGTGAAAAATCAATGAGAGACAGTAAACCAAGATTATGATCACCAAGGTGTTTAGAAAATAAGAGTTTTGGGTCATCGGAAATCCATATTTAACAAATCAAATTACAAGACTAATTCTGTAATAGAGTCAATCTAATTTATTCTCTACCCTAAAAGATGGTTACACTTTAATTATTTTGTACTTAAAAATTTAATGGGATTAATCAATTAAATCCTCAAGAGGTTGATCCTTCTAAGGCATCAATCATAAAATCAAAGGTTAATTTCTATGATTTCAATGTAACTCTTCTCTTTTCTAAACACCAACTCTTCTACTCAAACAAGTGGTATCTATAGGCACATTCTTCAAGTTTGCAACCAAGAAGAATCATTAAACTGAAGAGAAAGTTATGAAATTAGACTAATCTAAAGTATTTGATCATTCCCACAACCCTAAAATGGAATCACACCAAAGCTCCCATAACCCTTGTTATGGGAGTTTTAGCAACACATCGTTAAAGAAAGGAATTCCATTATATGTTTCATAAATAATTTAGAAAAACTTACAAAGATACAAAGGTTGATCCAAATCTTCAATTGATGGTGAATAAAATGAAATCCCCAAGTCTAACCTTGTTTCTCCCAGAATTCTATATTTGTTACAAATTGTATTTCAAATAGCCAAAGATGCCTAATCTAACCCCAAGCTAGGAATTTATACGCTCCTAGAAAGTGTGAAATCAAAATTCAAAAAAAAGTTGTCGCGTCATCAGTTGACGACCAAAGTTCCATCGATGGGACTCTAATTTCCTTTTGTTATGTTTAACTTGTATGGTTATAGTGACGGTCTATCGCAAGGCTCACGGCCTATCACCCAATCCATCACTGGGATTTTGATTTCCCTTTGTTCTGTTTAAGGCCGATGGACATAGTGACGGTCCGTCACTGACCTGATGATTCATCACTTGATCCGTCACTTGGGTTTTTTGATGAATTCATATCTGCTTAAACTTGATGGATACAATAATTGTCCATCGCAAGGTTTATGGTCCATCAGTTAGTCCGGCACATGCATTCGTTTCCTGTTTTTCCAAGTGATATATTCTTCTGAGTAACCATCCTGAGAACCAACAAAACCCAATATCAAATTCTTCAATGGTTTCTTAAAAACATATAATTATCCCTTGAAAAGGTACAAAATATTCCATCAAATGTTGGAACATCAATTACTTCCTATGGATTTTCCACGACCCGAACTAGGATCTAGCCATGATGGGTATATCAATTTCGCTGTGGATTGAAGATAATACCCTAGCATTGGGTGAATTTTTAACATATAAAAAGATAGAAAGGGATGAAATCAAAGGAATCTAAGATATATCAATAACCAAGAACCAAGTCCATAGTAATCCATAAATCCTCTAATCAAAACCAAAGCAATCCAAGTTAGGACATGCCCTCGACGATAGCCAAAAATATGTTTGAAACCAAGTCTATGAAATAAGAAAGTAAAACCATGAAATGAAGCTCTTCTAGAGAATAGAATCTTACTACTTTAAGTCTACTCATGATCGACCAGGAAACCACCTAATCACTGTGCAGGAAAAGTAGGAGCGTCTCTGAACCCTAATCGTGTGACAATACAACATCTGGAGATGGTTAGCGGGTTAAACGCTAGCATTTAACTCAAGGATATGGGATAAAGTAGGATTAATAAATTCAAAATCAGTCAAAAATCTAAATGCACACAAGCATATGCACATACTTTAACATAACGTTCTAGGGTAGGGAACAAGTTTTAACATACACTTTAAAATCCTTAACCTGTGTTGTGTTGCATAACTGTCATAATAAGGAACCATGGGCTATATAGGTCTAGCTATCCCTAGGCTGAAAGAGCCCCAGTACATGAAACTGCACAAACCAAAGAATAATCATATGTACATATGCATCATAAGGGACTCGAATCTCCTAGAATATATCAAAGGTAACTTAAGAAACAAGTCATTTAACATGAGGGACTCAAATCAACCAATCATATAATAAGGGGGACTCGAACCACCCAATCATTTAGGCCCTCCGTGTCGCTAACTGCAGTTTATAGTATTGGTCCCTTGGAACTTCCACTTTCAAGGCCCATATACAAAACCCTTTTTTAAGCCTAATTAGAACATTTAGCACACATTCCCATTAATTTAACCAATTCATTCATTAAGACATCCCGTTGGTATCGTCATACCAACCTCACTTACAAGTTAACATTATAATTGAATGACAATTAACCGTTCATATTTGGAAATTCATAACCCCTCTAGGTTCAATTCTTTATTCATACGGGGAATCCACTAACCCCGAGGTTCAATAAAATAAATGGGTGGTTCAGTACCGTTTTATGGCTATGTATTCGTATAAGTGAGCAAGTCAAACCATGTGACAAACCATATTGAAAATCAATTTCACAATTTAGGTTTAGGGAACACTATTTCCAAAACCATATATTAGGGCAAAATCATCAAATTTTGGAAAACTCATGACCCCTTAGTTTCTTTACCATGCCCTTTCACCCTACAAGTTCAAAACCATTACTTAAGCATAAGCAATGCATAATAAGTCATGGGAAAACAATTAAAGAATCAATCATGCCAAAATCCTCAACCCATATCAAATACCATGTTAAAAAACTCATAAAAAACCATATAATTTCATGCTTTTAGTAAAACAAGTTTAAGGGTAGAATCGCATACCTAAAATATTAAGAGTTATGGCAAGAATTCAACCCTTGAACCTTTGGATGGCTATGTATGAGAAACCCTAGCTTGTTCTTGCCTTAGGGATTTGAGCGAATTTGAGATAATGTTTTTGATGTGTTATGGATGGGAATGAAGTGCCAATAGTGTTTTAAGATCCTAGTTTACGTTTAGAGAATGAGGGAAATGTACAGAATGCCCTTAGTTTAAAAACAAAAATTTATCACCCAATCTCTATGGGTAACCTTGGAACTCATAGGGTCACCCTACGACTTGTGACATGAAGTCAATGGGTGGCTAGTACCTATGGGCATCGATTCTGGTCTAGTTACGACTGAGTTATATGACTCGTCAAGTGACCCTATAACTCGTAAGGTCCTAGTCATAGTCAAGTCAGAATCCTTTGGTAGCATACTGATCACCCTACGATTGGTACCTTACAAATCGTGACCTCAAGACATAACCAGTGTAGTAACTAAGGTAAAACTCAGGAGGTACCCTATGATTTGGATCCTATGACCTATCAAGACATCCTATGACTCGTATGGTAAGACATAGGTTGGACAGTGAGTTCAAAACATAGAATTTTCCAAGGGCAAAAAAATTAGGGTGTCACATTCCCCCATTAGGATCATTCATCCCTCAATTAAGGTTGAAGGCATCCTTAAGTAAGATTTAACAAAAAAACACACCCAAACATACCTTTAAGAAAGAAAGAAAACAAAGATGTTAAGAAAACACATACCTCAAGCACAAATATCCGAAATAGGGAATAAGAACGAATATTTCAACTTTATGTCCTCCTCAGCTTCCTAAGTAGCTTCTTCAACCTTTTGGTTCTTCCATAGAACCTTCACCGAAGCCACATACTTTGTCCGTAACTGATGGACTTAATAATCTAAAATCTCAACTAGGACTTCCTCATAAGACAAGGAATATGAAATGCCCACACCCTCTAAGGAAACAATAAAGGACGGATCAACTAAACGCTTCTTCAAAATAGAAACATGGAAAATCAGATGAATGAAACCCAAACTAGAAGGAAATTTCAATTCATACACAACATTACCCACTTTCTTAAAAACCAAATACAGACTCACATAGTGAGGACTGAGCTTCTCTTCATCCCAAACCTCATCACTCCCTTCATAGGATACACATTCAAGAATACCCAATCACAAACATCAAATTCCAACTCCCTTCACCTCACATCTGCGTAGGACATTTTGTGACTTTAGGTGATCTTAAGCCTATCCCTTATCACCTTTACCTTCTCCATGGCTTTGTGAACTAATTCAAGGCCGAACAATCTAGTCTCTCCTACTTTGAACCAGCCAATAGGAGAATGACATCTCCTACCATACAACTCCTCGAATAGAGATATTCTAAGACTATAGTGATAGCTATTATTATAAGAAAACTCAATGAGAGTCAAATGATCAACCCAACTATGACCAACGTTAATCACATAAGTCTGAAGCATATCATTTTATGTTTGGATAGTCCTTTCCACTTGTCCATCTATTTGAGGGTTGAAAATGGTGCTAAGTTTCACCTTAATCCCTAAACTTTCTTAAAAGAATGCCAAAAGTGGGATGAGACCTTTGTACCGCAATCAGATATGATAGAAATGGAAGCACCATGCAATTTGACGATCTCTTGAATGAACAACTTCGCATAATCCTCTATAGAATAACTAGTCTTCACAGGCAAGAAGTGAGCAAACTTAGTCATCCTATCCCTAATGACCCAAATCGAATCAAATTAGCTACAAGACCACGGAAGACCAATAATGAAATCCTTATTAATCACTTCACATTTCCACATAGGAAACTCAATCTCTTGAGACAAACCATCAGACCTCAAGTGCTCCACCTTCACTTGCTAACAAACCATAGACTTTGCCACAAAAATGGCCACATCTCTATTAATGTTATTCCACCAATAAATTTCTTTTAAGTCATGGTACATCTTTGTCAAACTAGGATGAACCGCATACTGCGACTCATAAGTTTTAGCCAAAATTATTTCTCATAAGCCATCGACATCGACAACACACAATCTACCTTGGTATTTCAAAATTCCATCACCACCTATCTCAAAAGTAATAACTTTATTTTGGCCTAAATCATCCTTAATCTGCATCAAGATAGGATCCAAGACCTATTTTTCCTCAGAACCAAGAGATGACTTTACCACTCTTACATAATCATACCCTCTCCTCAGTCTAAGATATGCACTCCAAGATTAGAAAAATGGTGAATATCCTTTACCAACCCATACTTCTCCTCATCCACATAATATAGGATCTCCATGGACAACTAGCTAAGAGCATCAACAACTAAGTTAGCTTTACCTAGATGATAGTGAAGACTCATGTCATAATTTATGAGCAACTCATGCCATTTCCTTTGCTTGAGATTCAACTCCTTTTGGGTGACTA
>JAPEIP010000004.1:150091104-150117289 GCA_026120095.1 Capsicum chinense | reverse complement strand
TCTATTAATGTTATTCCACCAATAAATTTCTTTTAAGTCATGGTACATCTTTGTCAAACTAGGATGAACCGCATACTGCGACTCATAAGTTTTAGCCAAAATTATTTCTCATAAGCCATCGACATCGACAACACACAATCTACCTTGGTATTTCAAAATTCCATCACCACCTATCTCAAAAGTAATAACTTTATTTTGGCCTAAATCATCCTTAATCTGCATCAAGATAGGATCCAAGACCTATTTTTCCTCAGAACCAAGAGATGACTTTACCACTCTTACATAATCATACCCTCTCCTCAGTCTAAGATATGCACTCCAAGATTAGAAAAATGGTGAATATCCTTTACCAACCCATACTTCTCCTCATCCACATAATATAGGATCTCCATGGACAACTAGCTAAGAGCATCAACAACTAAGTTAGCTTTACCTAGATGATAGTGAAGACTCATGTCATAATTTATGAGCAACTCATGCCATTTCCTTTGCTTGAGATTCAACTCCTTTTGGGTGACTACATACTATAGTATTTTATGATCAAAATAAATATCAACATGAACTATGTACAAATAGTAGCACCAAATTTTCAATGCAAACACCCCGACTAACAGTTCTAAGTTATGCATCAGATACTTCTTTTGATGAACTTTCAACTGCCTAGAAGCTTAGGCCACCATTTTACCATACTCAATAAAAACACAATCAAGAATCATATGGGATGCATCACCATACACAACAAAGCCGTCAGTACCCTTGTTCAGGGTCAAAATAGGAGTAGAAATCAACTTATTTTTAACTTCTTAAAGCTACCCTGACACATATTGGACCATAGAAACTTTGCCTTATTTTGTGTCAACTTAGTCAATGGAGAAATAATAGATGAGAAGCTCTTTATAAACCTCCGATAATAACTAGCTAAACCCAAGAAGCTCTGAATATCGATTAGAGTCATGGGTGTAGGCCACTTTTTCACCGCTTATATCTTCTATGGATCCACCATGATCCCTTCACTAGAAACAACATAAACCAGAAAAGTAACAACATTAAGCCACAACTCGCATTTAGAAAATTTAGCATATAATCGCTGATCTTTCAATGTCTGAAACATAATGAAGAGGTGATCGGCATGATCTGCCTCACTCTTAGAACATAAAAAAATATCATCAATAAACACAATCACAAATAAATCCAAAAAGTAACAGAATACTCGGTACATAAAATCCATACATATAGCCGACAAATTAGTCAAACCAAATGACATCACCAAGAACTCAAAATGACCATACCGGCTTTGGAAAGCTGTCTTAGGGATATCCACCTCCCTAATCTTAAACTGATGATAACCCAACTGAAGGTCAATCTTAGAAAGTACTTAGTACCCTCAAGCTAGTCAAAGATTTCATCACTTCTAGGAAGAGAATATTTATTCTTCACTGTCACCTTATTCAACTAGTAGTAATTTATACATGATCGAAGGGAACCATCCTTCTTATGCACAAATAGAATAATTCCACCACATAGTGATAGACTAGGGCAAATAAAACCCTTATCTAGAATATCTTCCAGCTACTCCTTAAGCTCTTTTAGCTCAGCTAGAGCCATTCTATAAGGAGGGATAGAGATAGAATAAGTGTCTTAGAGAAGAATGATCCCCAAATCAATTATCCTGTCAGGTGGAAGGGACACCAGGAAGATCATTAGGGAAAATGTCTCGAAGTTCATTAATCATGAGAATATATTATAGAGAAGGAACCTCTAAGTTAGAATTTTTCACCCAGACCAAATGATAAATACATCACTTAGAAATTAATTTATGGTTTGTAAGATAAGAAATGAACCTTCCCTTAAGAACTAGGGAACTCCCTTCCTATTCAATAACTAGCTCATTAGGAAATTTGAAAATAATTGTATGTGTCAGAAAATCAAGGTGTCATAGCACGAGTACAACCAATCCATCTCCAAGATCACCTCAAAGTTAAAAATATCCAACTCTATTATGTCTACTAAGGTCTCCTACCATAGATAGATACCACAAAATCTCTATAGACTTTTCTAGCCACAACAGAGCCACCCACTTGGGTAGATAAAAAAAATGGATCCGATATACACTCAAGACTAAAAATATAATAAATAGCCACATATGGGGTCACATAGAAATGAGTAGACCCCAGATCAAGTAAGAATTACATATCACGTGAGAAGAGTTTTAATATACCAGTGATAATATTAGGAGATACCTCAGTCCTGGCGGGTGGTAAGAGCATATAAATAGTTTTGACTAGTGTCAGTAATAAAAGTGGTACCCTTCAATGCAGCTGCTAATAAATTAGAAATAAGAACCTTGTTATCCCCAAAAGCAACCTTAGAAGGACAATCCCACTGTGTATGACCAATCTTTTAATAACTGAAGTACCAATTCCTCCCCTTCTTATACTGACCATGTTGCAGCAGACTATAAAATCGACAAAAAAGAGGTGATGGAGCTGGTTAGGACCGACTAGTCTAATATTTGGCACCCTATGACATAGGTCCATTACTACTCTAAAAATGGTGATTACCAGATGACTTTAGATAGGGATTATTATCCATCGAATAGGAGTTAGAACTCCTTCAAATATTTTTCTTAGACCACTGCCTGCCATCTCTACCACTCAGCTGCAGACCTCTGCCCTAATCTGAATGTTTGAACCTCTTACTCTATCTTTCCCCCCTCATTGTATGCCTCATCTTTTCCTTATCAACTATTTTCATATACACCATAATTCTAGAGATGTCCATAATATTGTTTAACAAGGAAACCTTTCTTTCATAAACTATAATACCCTATATTTTGGACTAAAATAGAAATTCATCATTCATATGCGTAGATGTTCCAAAAGCCTTGAATCCTATGTAATGTAGTGTGTTAATAAATTATGTAGCATGGGAATCTATTTCAGCATGAATTAAGATCATATAGGTCCCCTAACTCAAGGACAAGTTGAAAGCTTTCCTATTATTCAAGTATTAGTGAGCGTCAAAAATTGGATCAACTTCAATCAATCATAAATCCTTGTATATATCAAATTAGAGGACCTACTATATATAAAATGAAATCTCTTTACATTTTCTTTCCAATGATATAAATTTTGTCAAAAACTGATATTGGAGCAAAGTGTTATGCCCATTTTACTCAGCATATCAGGCTGAGAAAATGAGTGACGACATTTGTGATAAGCCATCACGCCCGTGATGACCTATCACCAGTGTCATCATCCCTGGGTAGATTTCTACCTCTGGTGATGACATTTTTCGATATGCCGTCACATCCGCGATGCCCTATTACCAATGTCGTCAACCTTAAATAGAAACTTAAAATTTCACCCTTTTTGTGATGATATTACGTCATGACTTATCACCAACTTAATGACTTGTCACTGATGTCGTCAACTATTTTTTCCAGCAATTTAAGGATATTTTTTCAAGGGTATTTTGGTGTTTTCTCACCTTTTAGAGGTCTCTATAAATATGAAGAACCTCATCCAAACCCTAATTTTGTTATCTACTCTTCCAATTCTCTTAAAAGAAAATAACTAGGGTTTCAATTCAAAAATCCTAATCTTTAAAAAATTCATCCATAATTCTTCAAGATTTTTTCAACAATCAAGTTTCTCATAGTGTGGACTTAGAGAATTATTTATTACAAGTGCGGGTAGAGTCTCAAGCATTAGAATTCATCAAATTTCAAAGATTAAGGTATGTAGATGTTGATTCTTGGGTACCTTTCATCCAAAAAGCTCAAGAACCCTTTACAAAACTCAAAGATTTTTATGTTTATGATTTGTTAATGATTTTTAGGAGTTGAAATTGATGTTACATGTGTTGTTGAGTTTTGATTCATGATTCTTTACAAGATTCATGAGCCTTGACTCGAGTAGGTGGAATCCATGTGATATTTGTGATGAATCCTCCTTATGTTGCTTTCTATGTGATGTGTTCAGGTCAAATGGGTGTATAAATGGTTGAATAAGTGAAGCATGTTCCCCATAGGTTTCATAAAGAGCTTATGTGAAGAATAATGTCCATTGTAGCATGTTGAAGATAAAACCCCAAATTGTGCGTTAGTTTATGCATGCCTAGTGTTTGATAAAATGCCCAAGTGAATGAATTATTCGATGGTAGTAGGAAATCACCAAATAAGTGTGAACTCGTGCATGTCTAGTGTTTCTTGAAGGACCTTAGTTAATAAGTGCAGATGTGATAGTAGTAAATTTATATGCTCTTGATATATGCTAGGTTTTTAATACATCCCAAGTGGTTAGAAAGAAAGTTATGACATGATAGTATGAATTTTCCCCAAACTATGTGATATCTAAATATATGGCAATACTGATTTAGGTATTAAATAGTTGACGTAAAACCTTGTTGAATAGAGTATGATCTAGTGGCATATTTCTCCTACGTTAGTATATGATTGTGATTCAGAGATGCTTTGGCAAATGTGATAATGAATAGATATTTGTGATCCTTAAATGCTTGAGGCGATGTATTAATGTCTATGAGATGCTTTAATGATTCGGATGATAAATGAATACCTATGACGATGAACGAATTCTTGTGATAATAAATGAATGATTGTGGTGATGACTAGTCAATAATGATTATGCTTTACTTTTATGTTATCGAGTCCTGGGGGTATTTATACCCGATAATAGAGCTATTGTTTAGAGCCCATATCAGTTTATCAATAATTCAAGTCGAGCCATGATTCTCAGAACTCAGTGAACTATAGAACTCTGTATCCCCAAACAAGTGCAGAACTTAAGAAAGCTCAGTAATCTCAGTTATCTCTGTAATCTCTATATCGCTAGTATTGTATCCCCACTCTTATAATTAGTTCAAATTTAATAGTATTCAAGTGATTTAATTCTAATCTTATAAGTGATTTGTGTAATCTATTCAAGATCTGTATCGTCAGTCAGATATCATGATTCGATACAATTTCCATTAGATATAAAACTAAGTAATCTCAACATAACACAGTAAAATCTTTTGAGAAACATGATCAGTATCAGATTCAGTTCAGTTGTGTTTCGTTAATATTTCATTTTAGAGTCTTTCAATTAAGAGTAGAAACTATCATCGAGCGAGGGAAGGGATGGCGGCTCCTCGTCAAAGAGGCCGAGTTGTTAGGAGCTATCCCTATACTCCTGAACTGTATAGCCAGCAGAGGATGCAGGAGTCCCTATTAGTAGAGGCTATCACTGTCAGAGAGGTTTGACTATTATATTATCTCAGGCTGACTTCCTACGAGAGTCATCCCGTTAGAAAGGCTTGACTAGAGAGGTCTTCACTTGTGGCACGATATTGACACCTTTCCAGCTGGGATTACAGGTTGGACCCCACCTATGGTTTGTTAGGGCATATCGATTAAGTAACTACTTCCCACAGTTTCAGTTTCAGTATTAATTCTTAAAAATTAGGACTGTGTGGTATAGTCATCTATCTCAATGAGGAACTGAAATAGTTCCATTAATTCATGGACCATCTCGTCAGATAAGCTTGGTCTCATATAGAGATTTTATTATCATATCTAGATATCTCCCATCAGATAGGCTTGATCTCACTCTCAGACCATCTGGAGTATTTTTATTATCATGTTTAGAGATCTCCCATCAGATAGCCTTGATCTCTATCTCAGATTCTGTTGAATATTCTTGTTGTCAGATTTGGACATGATCATACTTCTTATCATTGATAATCACTTTTGAAATAATTTGTTAGAAAAGTTGATCTCTTATTCTATTAGTTGAAAGCAGTAAGCTCATAATTCAGTCCTTGATGTAAGTAAATCTGGACTCTCAGTTATCAGTATCAGATGAGTTAGTTATTTATGAGTTTAGTCTGTAGTAAAATGGTATTCGAGTGTCAGTATCTAGAGTTGTGGTGATTGTGTTCATGGTCTGTGCATTCATGTATGTGTTCTCATGCGACATCTTCATGGTTATTCAGTTTAGATGTTGTGCATGCATGAGCCCTTGCATTAGCCTACCTCGTCTACATACTTGGTACACTCTTGTACTGACGCATTTGTGCTGTGGTGTTTTATTTAACACCATAGGCTCAGAGGCACAGGATCCAAAGTATCCTCAGCAGTTCAGTCCTAGTCAGCAGTAGTAGTAGTGAGTCCTCTTCTTTCGAGGACAAATTTTAGTTTACTATTATTGCTTCAGTGATTGTTTATTTTTAGTTGATAGAGTTAGTTGGGGACCTGTCCCATCAAATTTACGGTTCAGATAGTTTAGAGGTTTTTCAGACAAATGTCTTAGTATTCAGTTTTCTGTATTATGAGTATTCATAGATATGTTGAACCTTATGGCTAGTTTCTGCATTTATTTCAAATATTATACAGTGTACAGGTACAGATATCAGTAAAGGGTTAGTTTTTGGCCCTTCAGAATGATAAGCACCGTATGACATCTCGGGATAGGATCTCGAAGCTTACAAACTTGGTAGTAGAGCCTAAGGTGCAAAGGTTTCCTGGGGAGTCTGAAAAGCCGCATCTAATAGAGTCTTGTGCATGGGTGTGCAGCGTACCACATATATGTACAAGAGGCTATATGATGTTCTTAGGAGCAGTTCCCCTTCTTTCAATGATCATTTTGTGCGAGTGAGCAGGAGATCAAGTTGGTTCTCAGTCTAATCCACTTCTTTCTTCCAATTATAGAGTAAGCCTCCTCATAGAGATTTTGTCTATGGGTTTGATCTTGAGAATGAGAGTGTGTCACATGCAGAGTTTCAGGCAGCTTTCTAGGTACTAGCCCAATATGTGACTAATGTTTAGGGCAATCATCAGGCTACAGCCCTAGTTAAGCAAGATGGGAATTCTACCACAGCCAGGGTTAGAAATTTCATGAAAATGAATTCGCCAAAATTCATTGGGTCAGTAGTAGGTGAGGATCCGCATCTTTATCTAGAGGAGGTAAAGAATATCACTTAGATTATGTATATTTTTTAGGATAAGATTATTGAGTTAGCATCTTATAGGCTAAATATATTGCTCATGATTGGGGAGTGATGTGACTTGGACAGAGTTTCAAAGTTTCTTTTTAGATAGGTTTTTCTCGCTAGAGATGAAAGAAGCTAAGGTGGAAGAGTTTATTAATGTAAAGCAAGGTTTCATGACCGTGAAAGAGTATTGTCTTAAGCTTAACCAATTAGCTATGTATGCTCGTGACTTGATAGCTTATCGTAGAGCGAGTATGAGTAAGTTTGTAACTAGTGTATCCGTGTTAGTGTTGAAAGAGTGTAGGACTGCTATTCTTCATAGAGATATGGACCTTGCTAGACTGATAATACATGCATAATAGATTAAGGCAGATAAGATGAAGGAGAGAGAGAGTGAGTAAGAGAGCCAAGAAAGATAATTATGATTTCTCATTGTCAGGGTATCAAAGCGGTAGTACTTATCAGTATGGTTGAAGAGTTTTAGTTATTTCTCCATCTTCAGCTAGTGTACCCGCACCTGTGTTTGGGGGTGTCAGATCTGAGGGAGCACCAAGCTCCAAAGCCTATTGTAGTACTAGTGGTGTTCGTACCCATCTATGTTGTAGAGAGTGTGGCAGGCGCCACCAAGGTGCGTGTGAAGCCGGTTGTGATATATACTTTAGGTATGGTGAGCCAGGCCATAGAATACGAGAATGTAGGGTGCTAACTCAAAGGGGTAGACTCCATGCATTTCAGGCTTGCCTTGATTAGGAAAGATCCCCTGAAATAGACCCGGGTATGTTATGAGACCTTCATCTTTATGACGTGCATTGATAGATCCTTTTCTCCTATTTTGAGATTGTATGTTAGAATAAGTCATGCATAAGTTTCAAATCTTGATCGGTCAATCATAACCCAGTCTGTAGGTGCCCCACGCACTACCCCAGTATTTCAGTGAAGTGTGTTTAGAAGGACATAGAGTCCCAAGAGGGAGATACCCAATAGTATTATGATGTTTTATTCTGTTAGATTTATCCTGATGCATGTTCAAATTTTCTTTATGAAGTTAGCATCAGTCGTTATTGTATTGTGAAGTTATGCTTTGGAAAGTCAGCATAGCCAGACATTCATATGTTAGATATGTGCATTTAGTAGAAATGAGTTCATCTTATCAGTGTGTGATCAGTGATACATTCTTGAGATCAGCCCAGTTATGAGTAGATGGATAAGATATGCCGGAGTGATATGAGAATTCATCTTTCAGTAGATTTAGTCGAGTATTCCATGCATCAGATATGCATGCCTAGTGCGATAACTCTATATGTTAGTGGTTCCAGTTGCATTGTCATGTTCTAGATATTTGTATCGCTTAAGTAAGTTTAGTTGATTAGTACTTGAAACTTATTAAGCGATATTCAAGGACGAATAATTCCTAGAGGGAGATAATGTAATACCCCACATTTTGGACTAGAATGGAAATTCGTCATTCATATGCGTAGATCTTCCAAAGCCTTGAATCCTATGTAATTTAGTGTGTTAATCAATTATGTATTGTGGGAATCAATTTGAGCATGAATTATGATCATAGAGGTTCCCTAACTCGAGGACGAGTTGAAAGCTTTCCTATCATTCAAGTTTTAGTGAGCATCAAAACTTGGGTCAATTTCAATTGAACGTAACTCCTTGTATATGTATAATTAGACTACCTACTATATATTAAATGAAAGCAATTTGAATTATCTTTCCAACTATATCAATTTTGTCAAAAAAAATATATTGGAGCGAAGAGTTATGCCTATTTTACTCCAGCATGTAAGGCTGAGAAACTGAGTGACAACATTTGTGATAAGACGTTATGCCCATGACGACCTATCACCAATGTCATCATCCCTGGGCAGATTTCTACCTCTAGTGATGAAATTTTATGACAATCCATCACTTCCGTGATGGCCTATTACCAATGCCGTCAACCTTAACCAAAAACTCCAAATTTCACCATTTTGTAATGATATTTCTTGACGACTTATCTCCAACTTGACGGCCTGTCACGGATGTCGTCTGCTATTTTCTCCAGCAATTTAAGGACGTTGTCTTTTCCCACCTTTTGGAGGTCTCTATAAATATGAGGAACCCTATCCAAATCCTAGTTCCTGCATCTACTCTTCCAATTCTCTTAAGATAAAATATCTAGGGTTTCAGTTCAAAAACCCTAATCTTCAAAAAATTCATCCATAATTCTTCAATATTTCTTGAAAAATCAATTTCCTCATGGTGTGGGTTTTGAGAATTATTTATTACAAGTGCGGATAGAGTCTCAAGCATTAGAATTCATCCAATTTCAAAGATTAAGGTATGTATATATTGATTCCTGGGTCCCTTTTATCCAAGAAGCTCAAGTACCTTTTCCAAAACTTAAAGATGTTTATGTTTATGAGTTGTTTGTGATTTTTATAATTTGAAATTGATGTTACATCTATTGTTGAGTTTTGATTCATGTTTGTTTGCAAGATTCATGATCCTTGACCCTAGTAGGTGGAATTCATGTGATATTTGTGGTGAATCTTTCTTATGTTGCATTCTATGGGATGTGTTACCGTCAAGTAGGTGTAGAAATGGTTGAATAAGTGAAGCATATTCCCCCTAGGTTTGATAAAGATATTAGGTGAAGCATAATGGCCATTGTAGCATGTTGAAGATGAAACCCCAAATTGTGAGTTAGTTTATGCATGCCTGGTGTTTGATAAAATGCCCAAGTGAATGAATTATTCCATGGTAGTAGGAAAATCACCAAATAAGTGTGAACCCATGCATTATAGTGTTTGTTGAAGGACCTTATTGAATAAGTGGAGATGTGATAGTAGTAAATTCCCCAATTATGTGGTCTGGATATATGCTATGTTTTTAATACATGCCAAGTGGTTAGCAAGTAAGTTATGACATGATAGTATGAAGTTTCCCCAAGCAATGTGATATCCAAACACATGTCAAGAATGATTTAGGTATTAAATAGTTGAGGTAAAACCTTGTTGAATGGAGTACGATCTAGTAGCATGTTTCAACTACGTTATTATATGATTGTGATTTAGAGATGCTTAAAGTGACCCCTTGGTGAATATGATGATGAATAGATATTTGTGATCCTTAAATGCTTGAGGTTATGTCTTCATGGCTGTGAGATGCTTTAATGATTGTGATGAGAAATGAATGCTTGTGTTGATGAACGAATGTTTGTGAAGATGAATGAATGATTGTGGTGATGACTAGTCAAGAATGATTATGCTTTACTTTTATGTTATCGAGTCCCGGGGGTATTTATACCTGATAATAGAGTTGTTGTCTAGATCCCATATTTGTTTCTCAATAATTCCTACAGAGCCATGATTCTCATAACTCAGTGAACTATAGAACTCTGTATCCTCAAACAAGTGCAGAACTTAAGAAAGCTAAGTAATCTCAGTTATCTCTGTAATCTCTATTTCACTAGTAATCTAGCCTCAGTCCTGTAATCAACTCAGATATAAAAGTATTTAGGTGATTCAATTCTAATCTCATAAGCAATTTGAGTAATCTATTCAAGCTCTGTATCGTCAGTCAGATACAAAGATTCGATACATTTTTCATCAGATACAGAACTAAGAAATCTCAGCGTAAACCAGTATCAAATTCAATTCAGTTGTGCTCAATTAAGATTTTAGTTCAGAGTCTTTCAGTTGGGAATAAAAACTAGCAACGAGCGAGGGAAAGGATGCCAGCTCCCCGTTAGAGAGGCCGAGTCATTAGGAGTAGTCCCTGAACTCCAGAACTGCGCAGCTAGCTCAAGATGTAGGGGTCCCCATCAGTAAAGGTTGTCAGTATCAGAGAGGTTTGACTATTATATTACCTCAGACCGACATCCTGTGAGGGTCATCGCATTAGAGAGGCTTTACCAGAGAGGTCTTTACCCATGGCACGGTATTGAAACCCTTCCAACTAAGGTTACAGGTTGGACCCCACCTTTGGTAGTTTGGGGCATGTCGGTTAAGTAACTATTTCCCACAATTATAGTTTTAGTATCAATCTTTAGAAATCAGGACTGTGTGGTATAGTTGTCTATATCAGTGAGGAACTCAGATAGTTCCATTGATTATGGACCATCCCATCAGATAGGCTTGGTCTCATATACAGATTCATATTATCATATCTAGAGATCTCCCGACAGAGAGGCTTGATCTCCATCTCAGACCATGTTGAGTATTTTTATTTTCATGTCTAGAGATTTCCTGTCAGATAAGCTTAATCTCCATCTCAGATTCTATTGAGTATTCTTGTTGTCAAATTCGAACATGATCATACTTCTTATCACTGATAATCACTTCCAAAATAATTTGTTAGAAAAGTTGATCTCTAATTCTGTTAGTTGAAAGCAGTAAGTTCAGAATTCAGTCTATGATATAAGTATATCCAGACTCTCAGTTATCATTATCAGATGAGTCAGTGATTCAGTATCTCAATGCTAATAGTGAGTTCAGTTCGCAATAAAGTGGTATCCGAGTCTCAGTATCTAGGGTGGCAGTGATTGTATTCATGGTCTGTGCATTCATGTATGTGTTCTCATGTGGCATCTTCATGATTATTCAGTTTAGATATTGTGCATGCATGAGCCCTTGCATTAGCCTACCTCGTCGACATACTCAGTACATTCATGTACTGACACATTTGCGCTATGGTGTTTTAATTGGCACCATAGGTTCAGAGGCATATGATCTTGAGTATCCTCAGCAGTTCAATTCCAGTCAACAGCATTAGCAGTGAGTCCTCTTTTTACGAGGACGAATTTCAGTTTACTATTAATTCTTCAATTTTTGTTTATTTTCAGTTGATGGAGTTAGTTGGGGACCTGTCCCATCAACTCCGCAGTTTAGATAGTTTAGAGGCTTTTTAGACGGATTTATTCATATTCAATTTTTTTGTATTATGAGTATTCATAGATGTGTTGAACCTTATGGCTAGTTTCTGCATTTATTTCAGATATTATGCAGTGTACAGGTACAGATATAAGTAAAGGGTTAGCTGGTGGTCCTTCTGGATCATAAGCACCGTGTGACGTCTCGGGATGGGATCTCGGGGTGTTACGAAAACCAACTCTCGAGACAATCTCAAAGAAAACTTCCTCATCCTAGCCCTTATTCAAGATACTATCTTAGGATCATATCGATATATTTGATAGAACTTCAAGGCATACTACTTCACCATCATACTGCCTTGCTTCAAATTCATGAACTTCTCCGCTTTTGATTCCCTCAACTCTTGCGACGAAAAGTAATCCAGCAAAGCATTAGAGAAATCATCCCATAATGCCAGCTCCATATCATCACCCCTAGACTAATCCCACTCATCATACGACTGATTTTCTATATGTCTTAATTGATAAGTAGCGAACATCATACCCTTTATATTAGTAGAATGCATCACATAGAAAATCTTCTCCATCTTATCAATAAAACTTTAAGAATCCTCCTCAATCTTATTCCTAAAAGGTCAGAGGACTCAATCTCATAAACTGGCTAACTCTAGTGGCCTCAGAAGAACACACGAGAACACCAGCAGGATCCTACTATGTGACTGAGATGTCACCAACTGGGCCAACAGATGAATGGAACAACAAAACTCGACATTAGTAATATCTCTTTAAGGTGACTAAGGATAAGTGTCACTATTTGGAAAAGGGTTAGTGAAGACCAGTGGAAATCCATAGGGGTAATTAGAAGCAGAGACCCTAGATCGGGTTTGTACCAAATATGTAGGATGATTTTTATCCACATAGTCCTCAGGTGGTATAGAAGAGTTTCCATGAGCATCAGATCTTCTGGGAGATATGATTTGAAATGTGAACAAATGGGAATTTGAGGTGGTTTCAACATTCTAGATTCTATAGCCCGAAAGTAGAACACAAGAAAGGAAAACATTTCTAAATGCATTGTAGTTTGTCCCTTATAAGTTTGGTGCGCTACACACCCACAAAAGAGACAATACTTGACACGGCTTTGTGGATACCTAATGGACCATGAACATAGGCTCTGATATCAAGCTTAGCACAACCAAAATTAGGGCCTTGCTATGACAGGTATCTCAAGTATTCCGTGAACGGGAGACCACCCCTTTGCCTAGCCAAACAGAACATAATACCCTAACAATGGGTGAATTTTTAATTTATAACAAAATAGAAAGGAATAAGCTCAAAGGAATCTAAGATATATCAGTAACCAATATCCAAGTCCACGTAATCCACAAATCCTTTAATTAAAACCAATATAAGCCAAGTCAGGACTTGCCCCCGATGATAACTAAAAATAAGTGTAAAACAAAGTCTATGACATAAGGAAACAAAACTATGAAATGAAGCTCTTTTGAAGAATGGAAGTTCACCACTTCAATTTTACTCACGATTAACCAGAAAGCTACCTAATCACTTCATAGTAAAAGTTGGATTGTCTCCGAACCCTAATCGTATAGGGATGCATCATCAGGGATAGTTAGCGGGTTGAGAACTAGCATTTAATTCAGGGATATGGGATAAACTAATGCCATGATTAATAATTCAAAATCATTCAAATATCCAAATGTACACAAGCATATTCATATATTTATAGATAATGTTTTGGGGTAGGGAACAAGGTTTATCATGCACTTAAAAATCTTTAACCTGCCTGTGTAGCATAACCATCATATTAAGGTGACCAAGGGATATGTGGGTCCATCTTTCCCATAGCTGAAAGGTCCTTAGTTTATATGGCCATATGAACTAGAGAATAAGCATATGCATATATGCAACATATGGGACTCAAACCTCCCAGCATATATTAAAGGTGACTTAAGCACCTAGTAATTTAATATAGGGGACATAAACCTCCCAATCATATAATAAGGGGGACTCAAACCACCCGATCACTTCGACCCCTGCATCGATAAATGTGGTTTACAGTATTGGTCCATTGGGATCTCTACTTTCACTTCCCGAATACACAACCCTCTTTTAATCCCAATTAAAATATTTAGCACACACTCTCATTAATTGAACCAGTTCATTCATTAAGGCATCCCTTTGTTATAATCATACTAACCTTACTTACAAGTTAACATTATCATAACATGACAAGTAACTATTCACATAGGGAAATTCATAACCCCTCTAGGCTCATTTATTCATTCATATGGAGAATTAACAAACCCTAAGGTTCAATAAAATTAATATGTGGTTCATTACCCTTTTATGTCAATACATTTATATGAGTGATCAAGTCAAACCATGTGAAAAACCATATTCAATATCACTTTTACCATTTGGGTTGAGGGAACACAATTTTCAAAACCATATATGAGGGCAAAATCATCAAATTAGGGAAACCCTATGACCCTTTAGTTTATTCACCATGCCATGCACCCCACAAGTTTAAAACCATTAATAAAGCATAAGGAATGCATAATAAGTCATGGAAAACAATTTAAGAATCAATCATGCCCAAATCCTCAACCCATATTCAAATCCATATAAACAATCATCTAATTCCATGCTTTCAGTAAAACAAGTTTATAGGTAGAGTTACATACTAGAAATATTAAGAGTTATGGAGAGAATTCAACCCTTGAAGCTTTGGATGGCTAAGTGTGAGAAACCCTAGAGTGTTCTTGCCTTAGGAATTTGAGAAAATTTGAGAGAATATTTTTGACAACACTTTCATCAGTTACAACTTACTGTGGACATGACCCTAGAGAGAAAAGTTTAGAGAACTCAGATTAGTGTAGGAGGCTAGTGCGTAGAGGTGAGTCATAGAAAGTATTTAGGTGCGCATTGGGGTATTTTTTTAGTGGTTGTAGGAGTTTACTCATAGTATGGAGTCTCAAGTTAGGTGGGTTGGGGAAGGTGGGTTCTTGCAGTTTGTCAGTGTATCTTACTACTTTGTGGGTTCCTTATTTCTGTTATTTCATCCTATTTTATGTTCTTTGTTTCATGTTTCATGTGTTATGATGCCCTTATTTACTGTCTCTATGTCTTGAGCTAGGGATCTATCAAAAACAACCTCTCTACTTCTTGGAATGTAGTGGTATGGACTGCATACATTCTAACCTCCCTAGACCCCACTTGGTGGGAACTCACTGGGTATGTTGTTGTTATTTTTGATGTGATATGGAACATAATATGGTTTCAATAGTGTTTTAAGGTCGTGGGATATGATTATAGAATGAGGGAAATATCCAGAATTCCCTTAGTAAAAAAACTAAAATTTATCACCCAGTTGCTAAGGGTGACCTTACGACTCGTAGGGTCACCCTACAACTCGTTACACGAAGTCATAGGCTGGATAGTGCCCATAGGCACCCACAATGGTATTGTTACGACTGAGTTACACAACTCGTCAAGTGACCCTACGACTTGTAGGGTCCTAGTTGTAGTCAAGAAAGAATCCTTTGTGTAACACATTGGTCCCCCTATAATTCGTACCATACGAATCTTATAGAGTCCTTATGACTCATGACCTTAAGTCACCACCAAGCCTGTAACTAAGGTAAAACACACTATCCACCCTATGATTTGGGTCCTAAAACACATCAAGACACCCTACCACTCGTATGGTGAGTTGTAGGTTGGACAATGAGTTCAAAACTCAGAATTTTCTGGGGACAAAAAATCCAGGGTGTAATAGGATTCTTCTGACAATAATGTACAAAAATTTTTAGCCTTAGCCTCCATTTCAAAAAAATATTTTTTACTATATTTCCGCAAATGCTTAATAGCAACCCTATCCCACCATTATTTCCTCAATCAAATATTTCAATACTTTTGTTGCATTTATTGCAAGTAGAGATATTTTACCCTATCACGCTCCATAAATTTTCAACGAAATACCTTTTAGTATATTCAGTAATTTTGGCCCTAGTAAGTTCTGGTAAAGAGGAAACTTCTTAATCCTCTTCGAGTAATTCAATAATCGAACTAGTAGGCGTAGGGTTCTCACTAAACAATTGTTCTTCTACATAATCTTCTTCTGATAAGTCTTCCTCAAAATTATCATAACGCCTACTTACACTCTCATGGTCTAATTGCATATTAGATCAAACATTATAACCATTAGATTGTTATAAAAAAGTTTTTGGAACATCACTAAATTTATATTGTAATGAATTATTTTTACCCTTACGAAAAATCTTTTAAAGCATTGATTTTTTACCACTACTTTTTGACTGACATCCATAATTAAATGTTAATATAGCTGAAATATTAAAAACAAGAAATATAAATACTATAACCAAGAATTAATTCAAGTAAAAAAAATATACATATTAAAGAACAAAAATATAGAGATTAAAGTTGGAACGAATGTATCAAAGACAGCAATCAAAGTTGGAATGAATGTGCCGAACGCCTGTGTGAAAGCAGACGTATACCAAATGTCAAAATTCAACAAATGATAATTGAAGCTTGCAGTCTATTCAAAAACTCTCCAACTCTAATTATCTAATACCACAAATATATAATGTTAACAGAATAATAAAGAGACTTTTAGAGAGGCCAGTATATTGGAAAGAGTATGTGAATATTTGTAAGGAAAAAATGGGTTAGGAGGGTATTTATAGTTAAAAATACTTAGGGGTAGTGGGGGCTATTTTTGGAGGGTAGGGAGACAAAAGAGTCATTGATGGGCCCCTAATTCAAGTTAAAAATTTTTGACCATTTACCAGAACAAAATCTGGTAAACTGGTACCAGATCAATCGGTGTAAATTGTAGTTCTTCCTAGGATTAGGTTCCATATCCAATAGTATTGGTCTTACTGGGTCCAACCACTACCATTTCAAATGAAACAGGTTTCGTTTTCAGAATCGAATTGGACTGGTTAAGACCAGGTTCACTTCCAACCTTAATTTATATTCAAAGAACAATGACAATAGATATATTAACACCAACCAGGTCAAATTAAATTTAAAGGTCCATTTTAGACATGGAATGTTCATTCTATACTAACAAATAAGAATAACTTATGAACACATCATAAGTAATCTATATCAAGAAATACTCATTACCCAATCAACCTCATAAAATAGTTAACCAAAGAATTAATAACAGATATCAAGTCACGAATCAATCCACATTAGAAAATCAAGGTAATAAAAACATCAATAGTTTACCCAAGGAACTCAAATAATGTAACAACCCAATTTGCTGAACCAAAGTGTTACACGGTGCTCATGACCTAGAAGGACCACAAGCTAACCCATGACTGATAGTTGTACCTGTATACTACATAAGATAACAGAACAATGTGGAAACATGGAATAAAGAGTCGTTGGGTTCAATCATAAACATAAATGAATAAATTAATATCTATGTGGGGTAATAGAACACCTAAAACAAAATAGAAGTCTAAAACATAATAGTCTGTATCTAGTCTGTATCTAGTCAACAGCTAGTCTAAAATCCTCTACTATTTGAAGAATCTGATTAAGGAGTTGATGGTACATGTCCCCAACTAACTCCAACTAATAAGCTTATAAATGAGATACTAGAAAATCATTATGTCCTCGAAGGATGAGGACTCACTTCTTCTCTGACTGCTGAATCTGGAATCTACTGTTGATCTGAAACTCGTGTCTCTGAACCTATGGTGTAATATAAAAAGAAAGCACCATAGCACGAATATGTCAGTACATATGTACCAAGTATAAATGTGAGGTAAGATATATGAAAGGGTTTGAATGCAGGAATAATGCTAACTGACTGTGTAACATGAACATAAGAATACATGTATAAATACTTAACTGTAACTGACAACATGATTTCCTACTTTTTTAGTCTGTATACTGATAACGTGACATGCTAGTAACTGATATGACTGATAACATGAAGGACTATATCTGAATAATGTTGATAACATGGGTGACTGTATCTGAGTATAACTGATAACGTGGGTGACTATAGCTGACAATCCTAAATCTGATGGAACATCTGAGTTCTGTACTATATCTGAGTTAACTGTGTCTAATAGTCCTAAAATTTGAAGAACTGTCTGAGTTCTATTATTGAGACTAATTGACTGTATCTGACAGTCCTGATTATGTAACATGAAAATACGGGAAGTTGTATGTAACTGACATGCCCCAAATATGCTATAATAGCTGAGCTAGGGTCCAATCTATGCCTGATTGGAAGGGTGTCAATACCGCACCACTGGTAAGTACAACATGTGAGTAACCCTCATATAACAGGTAACTCTAGCGAGAACGGTGGGAACCCTCACATAACAGGTTAATCCACCTTATCTACCGTCATATAGTAGGCTACGATGTCTCAACCTATGCTGGGTACATAGTTCTAGAATGCAAGTATTGCTTCTAGGAATCACGCCCTCATATAATAGGTGACTTCCTATCCTTGGGTTCACTCGGTGCTCATTCCTACTCTTATCTCAATAGATATTAAACATGATTTACTAAACTGAACTAAGCATGGACTGAGTTATTGAATTATTGTGGCTAACAAAATACTACTGATATCTAACAACTGACTAAGTCATGAGATCATGGAGATTTTTCCTTAGTCATAATACTATCTGAAGCCTAAGAGCTCATAGCTTGACTGAGAGTATCGTGAAAACATGGCATGGATCTTGGTACACAACTAATATTTTAGGTACAAGTACCCCTATGGCTCGATAGAAGGAGACTGACATAACATGATTTACTTGAAGACTTGACTATCATCATAATACATACTACCTTATAGCAGCATTTCATCAAACATGTAATAGGCATGATCTTATGCGTACATGGGGATTTTATGATATCATGCTAGTTAGACAATATTCATTCATCTAGGTATTTAATCAAACATCTGACATGCATGGTACATGTAAACATCATTATTCTATTGTAATTTCATCATTCAAGGGTTTAAATCTTAGGGTTGCATGAATCTATGGCTATAGTAATTAAACCCACATAGAAACTATCAACAATCAAGAAGTTGAATCCAATTTCAAATTTATCAAACATGAACATGAGCAGCTAAAACATGAAAACATATAGAAAATTCATAACTTGAGTTTAGAAAAGGGATTCTTGAACTTCCTGGATGAATGGAGTCCGTGAATGAACACGATGGTGCGACGTAAAGCTATCACGTTGCTACCTTGTCTACGACCTAGAAGTTTTGTACGATGTACCAATATCATGGAGAAACACTGGAATTTTACAATTTTCATTTGATCTATCTTTGTGATGCGCTGACGGCTCAGGTCAAACACTGTCTCACTAAAAAGGTTCTAACTCTTTGCCTAGGTGTCCGATTTGGGCAAAATATATATCGATGGAAAGCTTATTCAATTTCCCACATGATAGGAAGTAAAAATTATGTAAATACCACGTGTATAAGAATGAAATATTATTTCAAAGAAAGTTCTAAAATCTTTGAGATGATTTTCAAGTAAAGAAAAAGCACGGGTATTACAATATCTCCTCTTTGAGAACATTCATCCTCGAATGAGACTAACTGAGAGGGAAAACAATGAGCTAAACATGAATAACTGGAACATAATCTCATGAAGGATGTGACTGACAAGCTTGACATAACATACTAAACATACATATCTGATGCATGCGTAACTGATTCATAAATGCATAACTGAAAGTTCTGAAGAACTAAGTTTTCTCACAATGAGAATGTATGATGGATAAATATATAACTGATCTAATACATGAATGCATAAATGAATATGCAGTGGTACTTGATACCAAGATTATCATGACAACATGAACATAAGACTGAATACTAAATTAGTGATGTACACTAATCAAGAAACTGAGTACACTGAAGAAGAACTATTACCTTGAGCTTGATCTGAGTTGGCGAGGAAGAGGTGAGGATACTTGGTAAGCATTTCTATTTATGCTTCCCAAGTAGCTCCCTCTATGAACTGATTTCACCAAACAACTTTAACTAAAGGGACTTCTTTGTTCCACAATATATGAGTATGATAGTCTAGGATTTCAACTGGTATCTCTTCATAAGAGAAGCTGTTCTAAACATTAATGCTCTGAATATGGACTACAACTTATAGGTCACCTATACACTTCTTGAGCAAAGAGACATGAAAGACTAGATGAACTAATGCTAGATCTATAGGCAATTCGAGCTCATAAGCTACCTTGCTAAAACTACTAAGAATCTTGAAGGGACCAATATATCGGGAACTGAGTTTTCCCTTCTTGCCGAATCTCTTTACTCCCTTCATAGGAGAGATCTTTAGGTAGACATATTCACCAATCTCAAACTTGATATCATTTCTACAAATATCTCTACAAGACTTCTGTCGGCTCTAAGCAGCCTGGAGTCTTTCTTAAATCAACTGTACTTTCCCTAAGGTGTCGAATACCAAGTCAGGCCCTATGACTGAGGCCTCACTAACTTCAAACCAACCAATCGAAGACTACATCTCCTACCATAGAGAGCTTTAAATGGAGCCATCTAAATACTGGAATGAGAGCTATTGTTGTGTGAAAACTCAATCAAAGGAAAATGGTCATCCCAACTTCCCTTGAAATCAATTGCGCATACCCTTGGCATATCTTCTCACATTTGAATGGTCTTTTCTACTCGACCATCTTTCTAAGAATGAAAGGCTGCACTGAGATGAGCTTGGATACCAAGACCTTTTTGGAATGCTTTCCAAAAATAAGAGTTAAATGGGGTACCTCTATCTGAGATAATAGTCAATGCAACACCACGCAATCTGACCAGCTCCTTAATGTAGAGCTTGGTGTAATCCTTGGCTTATTAAGAGGTACGAACTAGAAGGAAAAGATCATATTTGGTCATTCTATCTACAATGACCTAGACTGAATTATGCTGACGATGAGTTCGAGGCAAACCTGTCATGAAGTCTATGTTTACAACTTCCCACTTCGAAGTGGTAATATTGAACTCTTGCATACGACCACTAAGCTTTTGATGCTCTATCTTAACTTGCTGATGTGTAGAGCACTTAGCCACAAACTCTGTAATATCTTTTTTCATCCCACTCTACAAATAGATTTCTTGCAAGTCGCGGTACATCTTTGTGGCCCATGGATGGAGAGGTTGTGATGGTTATGATTTCATTTTTCCATATGCATAGTCATTTGGTTGATCATTTCCATTTCATAAAGTATTATAGAGATTTAAGGTAGTATAAGACTACTTTTTAAAATCAGAGGTAGGGTCAACCCTTGGTCTTGTTCAATTTATTTGATGTTTAAAAGTTTTATCTGTGGATGTTGATTTGTTGGTTGACATTACTTAATATGTGTTGAATACTAATTTTCTCATATTAGATTTATGGCTAAGTGTGGTGGGGTATTTACTTATTAGTTGATATAGTTTATTAGTTTCATTTCCTTTCACTTTAATAATTTCATGACTTTGTCTTAATTTGATAAAATGATAGAGAAATTATGATTGATTGTGCGGTGACATCATTTATTGTCATTGTCAGCTTATAGAGTCACTTTAGATTTAGTACTTATTTTTTATGTTACTCATTGGGTATGTGTGTTGTTAATATTAAGAAACATAGGTTAATCCTTGATTTAGAGTCGGAAGAAGTTATCTTGTTACGTAATGTTCACAGATTTCGTGAGGAATTTGATTTATTAGATGCAATTTGAATTTTTCTCACTTTAACTAAATTAGTCAAACCAAGAAAATGAAATATAATCAGAAGCTGCTAGGTAAGTGAAGTATGGGTATGGGAATTAAAAACTTGTTGAACTACTCTATGAATTTGTTATGTTTATCTTTCTTTAATTTTTATATAATATTTACGTGATATAACCCTAGTTGATCAATGATGTCTATCAGTACTTGGGGTGTACTGATTCTGCTCTAGTTATATCCCTTATTTCGGATATAGATATATTGCAGGGTTAGTAAGTTTTTGTTATATGGCACGACGGCCATTCAACATCAACTTTTGCACCTCTTTTCTTTCTTGCTTTTCTTATTGTTGTTCTCATTATTGCTACTCTTGTACATGTCCAGGCAAGTCTAGGGTAATGTTTTAAGTTATTGATCATGCATATAAATACTTGAAAATATTTATGATTTATAAATGTGTTGACTTACTTTTATGAAATTGTGTAACTCTAATATAGTATTAGTTAAACTACCACAAATAATGTCGTTTCGGGTAGTACAAAATCTGTATCTTTATCCACTAAACTTCATCAAAAGTTCAAGACTATCTCAAGAACACTTATGAAGTTTTTTTCAAGACCTTCAACACAACTTCAATATGAACTATAAAAGAAGTGTGTTATAGTTAAGAAATAAGATGAAAAAGAAATTAAAGCCAAGTCCTCTGAATTCATAACGTGTCCTTAAGAAAATAATTCCTCTCAAGTACCCAAGGTTGCAGAATTTTCCTCCCAAGATAAAATGGCATACAATTCGATAGTAGTGGTACATCAAACTATTGGATTCTTTAAACTCACTCGACGGGACATTATCACAATGAGTTTTTAGAAGATAAGAAGTGTTTTTGGGCTCTCAAAATTATATATCTACCTTAGTAATAAGTCAGGTATTTATAGCCATTAGGTGTCCCTTCGGAAAGAAAGCATTGGTTTTGGAAAATTGTATTGATTCTGAACAGTCACGTCACCTGTGCCCATTTTGTGTTGTAACTGCATATGACCTGCAGCTGCAAGTGACATTTCACCCATTCTAGTGGCTTTTGCGCTTGACCTTTATTCGTAAGTTGCCCTTTTTAAAAAATAGTGTTTATTTTTCTCTGAAGGTCATATTCCATTTGAGATGCATCGCACATTTATTTTCATGGCATCTGAAATGCGCACGCATATTGAGAAAATTATTCCATTGAATTTTTTATTAAAATTTCTCTTGTTTTACAAGTTTCAAATAGAATTTATCTAAAAAGTTAATCTCATCAATTGATTATTTTCCAAATCCAAATCTGAAGCCGTGCCGAGCGAGCGACGATGATGATGGCATGAGCCACCTCTTTATTCTTACCTCACTATCCATGTGGAGATATGTTTCTTTCTAATGCCCCAAGTCTGTACCCCAGACGCCATATGGTGCTTATGACCCCGAAGTCCCACAACCTAACCCATGAATGGTACCTGGTTTGAGTACCGTATTATAGTACTATAATAATGCAAAACATAGGTTGAAATGATATAAGGCTCATAATCTAAATACTGATAATAATAACAACTGACAATAACAACTAAAAACTGAATACTGTCTCAACTAGTCTAGTCTGAAAAGCCTCTAACAAAATTATCTAAATGTGAAATTGATGGGACAAGCCCCCAACTAACTCTAACTACTAAAATTCTAAAGCTACTAAAAATACTGAAATAAAGTATATCCTCGATAGATGAGGACTCACTACTGAATTTGTTGCTGCTATTTGAATCTGTCTAACTATGGTCAGGAACCTAATCACCTGAACCTATGATATGAGACATCACAGCACAAAGAGAAAGTATGCGTCAGTACGTCGAATATACTAGTATGCTAGATGAGGTAAGGCTGAATGCAAGGGTTCATATGCATGAAAAGTAACTGACTGAATGATATGAAGTAACTGAATAAGTGTACATCACTAACTGGGACTACTATAAAATACTGAGTATGCAATATTATGCATATACGTGTATACTATATCTGAGCTTTTATTGAAGCTGAATACTATGTTTTGATAATTGAGTAACTGATATCTGTTGTCACTGATAACTGAGTGACTAATACTAAGTGACTATTTCTGACAGTCCTGATTCTATAGAACTGAACTGAGTTCTATACTGAGAGTGAAACTGAGACTGTAGGACATAGTCATCTAACCGACAAGCCCTAATTAATATAACTAGGGTCCAACCCGTAAACCCAGTTGGAAAGGTGTCAGTACCGTACCATGGGTAAGAATAAGCTAAAAAGTTACCCTCATCAGGCAGGTACTCTAATGAGAATGGTGGTATCCTTAACTGGTAGGTTAAAACACCTCATCAACCCTCAATTTGCAGGTTGATATCTCAACCTACACTGGATATGTAGTTCTTGAATGCAAGGATATCTTCTAAGGATCAGACCCTATACTGGCAGGTGGGCCCCCATCCTTGGGTTTACTCGGTGCTGAATTCTTCTCCTAACTGAATAGACTGTGCACTAATTACTAGAATGCACTAGATTTGACTTAACTATTACTGATCGTGTTGACTAACTGAATTGGACTTAGTTTACTGAGTTCTTTAACTGACTGAGTAATACTATTTCATGACATGACTTAGATTATTCTGTAACTACTGTAGCTCTAGGTAAACAACTAGATTGTTGGGTATTAGATACCCCTAAGACTCGATAGCAAGAAATTTAAAGCATAACTTGATCTTGAAAAGCATAACAATGTCCACTTGATCATAATTCATTCATAGAGACATTTTATCAAACACTTGTAGGGTGTAAGCTTGTACATGATTGGGACTACATAATGATATGTCATGACTCCACTATTTACTTCTCAAACAGTAAATGCTTGGGGAGCATGGATTATATCACATGATAATGGTCAACACATAAACATCATGAATATAGTACTCAATTAAAAATTCAGGGGTTTAGCATATAATTCATATAATTCATCACATAAACTATTTTAATTTCATAGAAACTTATAATTAATCATTAATTAAAACCTAATTACTATCTTAAACGTGAATACAATCAATTTCAAGAATGGAATTCATAAATTTGAGATCCTGTAAGTTTAAAAAAAGGGTTCTTAGATATCATGAGTGAAAGGAACCCATGAAGGAACACCTAACATACCTGAGAAGATTAATTCTTAAAGGTTCTTGGAGGATTTCTTGAAGCTAGAGTTTTGCCCTTTGAAAGAAAATGTTTTTAATCTTGAGAAAAAGTGAGCAAATAATGATTTAACTAGGTTAATTAGGGGTAAATTAAATGTTAAAGGTTGATTTGGGTCATGGAAAAATGTCTAATTACCCCTGGAAAAGATTTAAAAATCATCTCTGGATGCTCGATTCTAGGCCTCATTGCCATGTTACTGCATCATAGTGAGCCAGTGGAATATAAACGGCACTGTGTAAAAATGGATGAACGTGAAATGGACCCTTTACGCGACACGGCACTATCGCGAAGCCTCACTGGAATTTGAAAACTGGGAAAATGGCTAGTGGCACGACGTGGTGGTATCGCATTGCGATATTGGAACATGACAATTATGAACTAGAGCATTGGTACGATGCACCATTATCGTGGAGCTTCACTAAAAACTTATGATTTTTATTTGGCTGGTCTCCGTGATGCACTAATGTGCTAGTTGGCACACTGTTTTACCAAAATAGCTCCAACTCTTCGCTCGGGTACCAGATTTGGGCGAACATTCTATCGTTGGAAAGCTGATCGAATTTCCTACATAATGATAAGCTCTAAACTGATAAATTCTGAGTATTTAGAAAAATTAATATAGGATAACTTATGTACTAAGAGCTAAAATGAGCTAAGTAAATATGGGGTATTACAACATCTCCCTTTTGGAAACATTCGTCCTTGAATGAGATCAACTAAGAAGAGAAATACAGATAGAATAAGTTACACATTGAACATGCATATCTGATGCATCAAATACATCACTGAAGCTATTAATTAGCTGAGTTTTCATGTTGAACATGCATATTTGACACAAGAGTACATGACTGAATTGATTCATGAATCCATGACTGAATATGAAATGATAATGGATACCAAGTTTGTAATTAAAACTTAACATAACTAAGAAAAAATATTACCTTAAGCTGAATCTCAATTTGTGGAGAAGAGGTGAGGATACTTGGTCTGCATATCTGCCTCTGCTTCCTAAGTATCTCCCTCATCGGACTGATTCGCCCAAAGAACTTTGACAAAGTAAACTTCTTTGTTCCTCAGCCTACGAATCTAATGATTGAGGATTTTGAATGGGACCTCTTCAAGAAAGGGATTATTCTGAATATCTATGCCCTCGAAGGGGACTATGACTATTGGGTCACTAATGCATTTCTTTAGCAAGGAGACGTGGAACACTAGGTGTACTGAAGCTAGATCTAAAGGAAACTCTAGCTCGTAAGCTACCTTTCTAAAATGGCTGAGAATTTTGTAAGGACCGACAAATCAGGGACTGATCTTTC
>JAPEIP010000004.1:150039784-150065182 GCA_026120095.1 Capsicum chinense | reverse complement strand
TTCTAGAATGATTTATAATTTTTTTGCCGGTGCAATCCCTTAGATTCCAACTTTTCTTTTCGTTGATAAATAATAAGTTTTCCATCGACATAAGATTCATCCAAAACGGACACTCGGTAAAGGAGTTTTGGGTAATTTAAGTCCTAGTCATAAAACACAGTCATTCCTATCCTTGGCGTTTCACGGAGAGGGTGTAAATAATGATGGTCAATTTTTAGTGGAACTCTGCAATGGTGGCACATCGCGAAGTGTTCCAAATTCCCATTCGTCAATTTTCAGTGAGCCACCGCGATAGTGGCGCGTCGCATTAGCCCATGAAATTGGGCTCCCAATTATATTATAATACCAGTTTTATTAAGGGTATATTGGGTATTTTCCCACACCCTTATTAGTCCAAACAGGAGATTTCAGCCGCAATTGAGCATATTACTCATACATTCACCAAAAATATTCAAGAACACTCTCTAGGGTTCTATATTGATAATCCAAATAAATCAAGATTCAACCGTGGGTTTTCAAAACAAATTGAAGATTAGAAACCCCCAAGCCGTGGGCATTAAAAAGATTCCTTTAAATTTATAGATAGAGGTACGTGGGGTTTATCCTAATAAAACTACATGGGCTTAAAACCATTAAAGTATGATTTTTAGATTTTTATGCATGAATTCGAAGGTTTTTTGGAATCTATGTTCTAAATTACGTACTCTTAATGTTTTAATGTTACTATTGTTTCGACCTTGTGGTCTATCCCCTAAATTAATTTACATGTATATGTATATGTATGGAATTTGAGATTTAAGATTGTTGAGAGCATAAATTATGAACTCCATTTCATGTATTGAATTAAAGATTATGATTTTGTGATTTGAAAGATGTTTTTGCAATATTACAACATTTTAGCATGATTTGAAATTGCTGAGAGGGTATTTCTAGATATAAATATGTTCTTCTGTTTAAGAGAAAGAATTGCATGCGAATTGAGAACTTTGACATGACCACCTTGTACTGTACTACTGAAATGCTTGAGAAATATGAGTTCCTTGCATGTGTTTACATAAGGTTTGAGAAAGAATTTCTTTGAATTGAATTATTGAATTGGTGGTCCCAAAATATGTGTTTTGAAAACAGAGATTTAAGATAGACTAATAATGGCTCAGAGATGTGACTCACAAGTCGATGTTATGACGATACCATATGTATTTATGGTATAACTGATTATGTTTTTAGAGTATGTTTTTAGAGACTGTATTTTTTGATAGTGTTTTAGAAAGGGGATTCAAAAGGGTTAGGTGGCTACCTGAAGAAGGCGCGAGTTCAAGCAACTCTTAGCCTGAAACCGTATTTGCCGATACGGGTAGATTATTATTGTACGCTGGCGATGGTCGTGTGGCATAGTAGATTCAGAGACTCGGACCTTTGCGGCGCACTTGGGTTGGGGGCTTCACTGCCAAGTTAATGGTAGTTTCCATATAGCCCATGGAATTTTTCCGAGTTGTAGGGTATACCACCTAGCACAAAAGTAACACAGACTTTTCAGAGTTGAGATGATTTTTACAGATTCTTTCAAATACCTATATGAATTCTTACTATATGATATACTTACGAACTGTTTAAAATTGCTCTCATATATGTTGAATAATAAATTATTATTTTGGATATACTTTTCATACCAATAAATCTACATTGACCCCCCTCCCTCTACCTCTCAGGTTTTGAGACTCAGTCTAGGGGTCTGAATAAGTAGTACATAATTCAGACAGCTGATTAGATTGTGCATTGGTGAGCCTTCTTTATTCCAGAAGGCCTGTCTTTTCAGATTATGTCACTTATTTTAGTTTTTGTCTACTAGGGGACTTTCTCCTGTTTCATACAGTTGTCAGATTTTCATGTAGTAGAGATTTTGCACATTGAGTCAGATGGTATTTAGATGTAGTTGATTTACAGTTTCCATACTTATGTAGAATTTAGAATTGACCATGTTTCCGTAGTATATTATGTTTCCACATGTTCTTTTATTATATGAATGTTGGGCATGATTACCAGATAAAGAAGGGAATTTCGGGCCTTCATGGTTCGGGATGTCCATCATGGTCAGGCCCTAGTTTGGGTCATGACATCAATACACATCCTAAGAAAATCTTCTTTCTTATGCTCGAATAAAACTGGTGTGCCCCAAGGGGAAATGTTGGGTCTAATAAACCCATTGTCTAAATGGTCCTTCAAATGTTCTTTTAATTCTTTACGTTTAGTTGGAGTCATTCTGTATGATGGAATAGATATAGGTTGAATATCCAAAAAAAGGTCTATTCCGTTGTCAATTTTCCTCTCGGGAGAAACTCTGGTAAGATCTTCAGGAAATACATCTGAGAAATCATTCACTACTGGAACTGACTCAAGACTAGGAGTCTCTAAACTAGAGTCTTTAACTCTCACAAGATGATAGACAAATCCCTTTGATATCATTTTTCTCGATCTAAGGTATGAAATCAACTGACCCTTAAGCGTTGTAGTACTACCCCTCCATTCAAGGACTGGCACATTTGGAAACTGAAAATGAGCAATTCTATTTCTACCATTAACTAAGGCATAGCATGAATGGAGCCAATCCATGCCGAGAATGACATCGAAATCCATCATCTCTAACTCTACTAACTCTGTTGAAGTGACTTTTTGAGATATCATAACCATATAGTTCCTATATACCCATTGGGACATGATAGACTGACCTACTAGGGTAGAGACTTAGAAGGGTTCTTTTAAGATTTTTGGTTTTACCTTGAAGTTGACTGCTATATAAGGAGTTACAAATGAAAAAAGAAGTTCCTAGATCAAAAAAGGCATAAACATGTAAATGGAATATCTATAATGTACCAATGAACACATCAAGAGAACTTTCCTAATCTTGTCTGGACTGAAGTGAATAAATTTTATTTGGGTGTTGCCCACTAGTTGCACTGGAATTGGCACCCTACTGATTCAGGTGATCAGATTGAGCTGAAGGATAACTGTACGGATCCTAAGAACCTGACTGAGGACAATCTCTAACTCTGTTGCCTGGTTGTCCACACCTAAAACAAATATCACTGCCAGCTCTACAGACACCTTGGTAGTTTCTGCCATATTTATATCAAAGGGGATTTATTTGAGCACTACTGGAACTACCCTGATATTTAGAGCCTAGCGCCCTATCTTTCTTACTATTTCTGAACTTAGGGATTGGAGCACTAGCTGAGGCCGGAGCTGGAACTAAAGATTTATGGTGAAACTAAGAACGGTTATCACCTTCTAACTTAGGCTAAGTGAAATTGAAGCTACCTGTTCTAGTTCTTTTATTCTCAGTCTCTCTCTTTTTATTCTTAGCCTCTTCTATCTATTTATCATGGACCATAAGCTTTTATAGTTCCATCTTCTTAATCAATATCACAGTTCTGCATTCCTTAACCATACTCTCTAACACCCTTATACATAAACTTTCTCATTCTGGACTTACTGTCTTATACTACATGGGGAGCATATGTAGCTAACTAAGAAAACTTAAGGAATAATATTAAACCCTCATGATTCCATGCTTGATATTAATGAACTCTAATACCTTGGCTTCTCTCAGGTCTAAGGGAAAGAATCTATCTAGGAAAACAGTAGCAAACTCTTCCGACTCTATGGGCTCTGCATTGGTACCCCTGTCTACCTTCTACTTGTTAAACCACGTATGAGATACATCTTATAGCTAATAGGTAGGTAACTCAGCACTCTCACTAGATGTCACTCACATGATATATATGACTTGAACCTAATCAAGGAACTCCTATGGATCCTCTCAGACTTAGATCCTGAGAATAGAGGAGGATTAATTCAGGTGAAGTCCTGAATCCTTACTATAGCAGTATTGGGCACTGGGTTTACTTGAACAGTAGTTTTCCATTTATTCTGAGCTACTACAGAATTGGTTAGAATGGTAAATGCAACTCTGAATTTTGCATGGGAAACATTCTCGTCTAGGGGATCTGCCTGAACGGGTTTAGATGCTGGCTGGGTTCCTGTTCTTCTTCCATTGTTCTTTTTAGGAGGTATTTTCTGTAAATAAAATAAGAAAAGGATTAGACTAAGAGTTTAACTTGATCTCATACTTACTCACATCACTTAAATACTGAAAGAAGGGAAGCTTTTCCTAGAATGCCTCATAGCCTCTTTTCCATAAGTGTGGTGCGCTACACTCACATGCAAAAGAATCTACAAGACATGGATTTCAAACTCCCAAGGACTCTATTGAACCTTAGGCTTTGATACCAAGTTTTTAATGCCCCAAGTCTGCACCCCAGATGCCACACGGTGCTTACGACCCCAAAGGACCACAAGCTAACCTATGAATGGTACCTGTTATGAGCAATGAATAATAATACTGTAATAATGTAGAACATAGGCTGAAATTCCATAAGGTTCATAATTTGAATACTGATAATAATAAAAAATGACAATAATATCTATAAACTGAATACTGTCTGAACTAGTCTAGTCAGAAAAGCCTCTAACTAAAATGTCTGAATGTGGAGTTAATGGGACAAACCCCAACTAACTCGGACAACTAAAATTCTGAAGCTACTAAAAATACTAGCATTGAGGGTCGTCACAATGTGGTTATGAATTTGAAGAGTGGTTGTGAAGGTTGTGATTAGATTTTTGCATATCCATAGTCATTTAGTTGATCATTTCTATTTAATAAAGTATTATAGTGATTTGAGGAAGTATAAGACTACTTTTTAAAATTAATGGTAGGGTGATTGTTGGTCTTTTTCTAGTTATTGGATGTGTAAGTGTTTTATCTGTGGATGGTGATTTGTTGGTTAACATTACTTAATATTTGTTTAATACTATTTTTCTCATATTGGATTTATGGCTAAGTGTGGTGGGGTATTCATTTGTTAGTTGAGTTAGTTTATAATTTTCATTTCTATTCACTTTAATAATTTTGTGACTTTTTCTTAATTTTATAAAATGATAGAGAAATTGTGATTGATTGTGTGGTTACATCATTCATGGTCATTGTTAGCTTATAGAGTCACTATAGATTTAGTACTTATTTTGTATGTTACTTATTGGGTATGTGTATTGTCAATATTAAGAAACATAGGTTAATCCTTGATTTAGAGTCGGAAGGAGTTATCTTGCTAGGTAATGTTCACGGATTTAGTGAGGAATTTGAATTATAAGATGCAATTTGAATTTTTCTCACTTTAACTAAATTAGTCAAACCAAGATAATGAAATATAATCAGAAGCTACTAGGTAAGTGAAGTGTGGGTATGGGAATTAAAAACTTATTGTTGAAATACTCTATGAATTTGTTTTGTTTATCCTTCTTTAATTTTTATTTAATGTTTACGTGATCTAATCCTAGTTTATCAATGATGACTATCAGTACTTGGGGTGTACTGATTCTAATCTAGTTTATCTCTTATTTGGGATATAGATATGTTGCAGGATTACTAGGAGTTTCTTGTATGACGCAGTGGTCATTCAACATTAACTTTTGCACCTCTATTCCATGGAATTTATGGCTTTTTTTTATTTTTGTTCTCATTATAGAATCTCTTGTAAATGTCCAGGAAGGTCTGGGGTAATGTTTTAAGTTATTGATCATGGATGTAAATACTTGAAAATATTTTTGATTTATAAATATGTCGACTTATTTTTTTGAATTGTGTAACTCTAATATAGTAATATTTAGACTTCCGTTGTTTTGTGTAGTACAAAATCTGTATCTTTATCTACTAAACTTCAACAAAAGTTCAATACTATCTACAGAACACTTGTGAATTTTTTTTCAAGACCTCTAACACAAGTTCAAAATGAACTATCAAAAAAGTGTGTTATCGTTAAAATATTAATGAAATAGAAATTAAAGCCAAGTCCTTCGAATTCATGGCATGTCCTTAAGAAAATAATTCCCCTTAAGTACCCGCATAATTTTCCTCCCAAGTTAAAATAGCATTCAATCCAATAGTAGCGGTACATTAAACTATCGGATTCTTCAAACTCACTCTATGAGAGATGATCATAATGAGTTTTTAGAAGACAAGAAGAGCTTTTTGGCTCTCAAAATTTGATATCTACCTGAGAAATAAGTCAGGTATTTATAGCCATTAGGTGTCCCTTCGGAAAGGAAGCATTGGTTGTGGTAAATTGCATTGATTGTGAATAGTCACATCACCTGCACCCATTTTGTGCTACAACTGTGCCTGACCTCCAGCCGCAGGTGACGTTTCATCCATTCTAGTGGCTTTTCAGGCTGACATATGCCAGATCTGCGACTGACCTACATTTGCAGGTTACCCTTTTTCCCAAACTGTGTGTCTTTTCTCTAAAGGCCGTGTTCCTTTTGAGATACGTCACGCATTCATTTGCATGGCATCTGAAATGCACACGCATATGGATAAAATTATTCCATTGGATTTTTTTTATTAAAATTTCATTTGTTTTAGAAGTTTCAAATAAAATTTGTCTAAAAAATTAATCTCATCGATAGATTATTTTACAAATGCAAATCCGAAGCTAAGCTGAGCGAGCGACGATGACGGCGGTGCGAGGCACCTCTTAATTCTTTCCTCACTATTCTTATGGAAATATATTTCTTTGAAACACCCCGAGTCTGCACCCCGGATGGTACACGGTACTTACAACCCTGAAGGACCACAAACTAACCCATGAATGGTACCTGCTGTGAGTACTAAATAATAATATTGTATTAATGCGGAACATAGGTTCAAATTCCATAAGGTTTATAATTTGATTACTGATAAAAATAACAATTGTAAATAATATATGAAAACTGAATACTTTCTGGAATAGTCTAGTGTAAAAAGCCTGTAACTAAAATTTCTAATTGTGGAGTTGATGTGACAAGCCCCCAAATAAATCCAACTACTAAAATTCTAAAGCCACTAAAAATACTAAAATAAAGTATATCCTCAATAGATGAGGACTCACTACTAAATTTGTTACTGCTATCTGAATTTGTCTAAATGCGGTCGGCAACCTGAGCATTCGAACCTATGATATGAGACATCATTGCGCAAAGAGAAAGTATGCATCAGTACATGGAATGTACTAGTATGCTAGATGAGGTAAGGCTGAATGCAAGGGTTCAAATGCTTGAACAGTTACTGACTGAATGATATAAAGTAACCGAATAAGAGTGGATGGTTAATTGGAACTACTGTAAAATACTGAGTATGCAATACTGCGTACGTGTATACTGTATCTGACCTTTTACTGAAGTTGAATACTAAGTAACTGATGTATGTAGTCACTGATAACTATGTGACTGATACTAAGTGACTATTTTTGATAGTCCTAATTTTATAGAACTGAACTGAGTTCTGTATTGAGACTGAAACTAAGACTGTGGGAGGTAGTCATATAACCGACATGCCCTAAATAAGATAACTGGGGTAGAACCTATAAACCTAGTTGGAAGGGTGTTAGTACTATGCCACGGGTAAGGAAAAGATAAAGAGTTACCCTCATTTGGTAGGTACACTAATGAGAACGGTGGTACCCTCAAATGGCAGGTTAAAACATCTCATCAACCCTCAACTGGCAGGTTGATGTCTCAATCTACGCTGGCTACATATTTCTAGAATACAAAGACTGCTTCTAAGGATCACACCCTCTACTGGTAAGTGAGCCACCATCCTTGGGTTCAGTCAGTGCCGAATCCTACTCCAAACTGAACTAGATTGTACTAGATTTGACTGAAGTGTTACTTATCGTGTTGACTAACTGAACTGGACTAAGTTCACTGAGTTCTATTACAGAATGAGTACTACCATTTCGTGAGATGACTGAGACTATTTTGTAACTACTGTAGCTCTAGGTAAACAGCTAAATTATCAAGTATTAGATAGACCTAGGACTCGATAGCAAGAAAAATAAAGCTTAGCATGATCTTTAAAAGTATAACAATGTCCACTTGTTCATAATTCATTCAGAAAGACATTTTATCAAACACTTGTAGGGAATATGTTTGTACATGATTTTTACTACATAATGACATGTCATGACTATACTATTTATTTCACATAGGCATGTTAACAAACACTTGGGGAGCATGGATTATTTCACATGATAATGGTCAACACATGATCATCATGAACACAGTAATCAATTGCAATTCAAAGGTTTAGCATACAATTCATAGAATTCATCACATAAACTATTTTAATTTCATGGAAAGTTATAATTAATCATGAATTAAAATCCAAATACTATCCTGAACATGAATACAATCAATTTCAAGCATGGAAATCAGAAATCTTAGATCTTGTAAGTTTAAAAGGGGTTCTTGAACTTCATGGATGAAATAAACCCATGAACGAACACCTAACATACTTGAGAAGATTAATTCTTGAAGGTTCCTGGAGGATTTCTTGAAGCTAGGGTTTTACCTTTTGAGAGAGAATGTTTTTAATCTTGAGAGAAAGTAAGGAAATAATGATATAACTAGGTTAATTAGGGGTAAATTATGTATTAAAGGCTGATTTGGGTCATGAACACAGAATTACCCCTAGAAAAGATTTAAAAATCATCACTGGATGCCCGATTTTGGGCCTCACCGAGAGCGGTAGCATCATGGTGAACCACTATAATGTGGCTGGCACTGTTTAAAAATGGATGAATGTGAAATGGACCCTTAGTGTGACACGACACCATTGCGGAGCCTCACTGGAATTTGATAAATGGGAAAATAGCAAGTGGCGCAACGTAGTGGTATTGTATTGCCATGATGGAACATAACAATTATGAACTGGAGCATTGGCGTGATGCGCCATTATCATAGAGATTGACTGGAAAATGACGACTACCATTTGGCTGGTCTCCGTAATGCGCTAATGTGCTAGGTGGCACACTGTTTTACAAAATTAGCTCTAACTCTTCGTCTGGGTATCATATTTGGGCAAACTTTATATCATTGGAAAGATGACTGAATTTCCTACGGAATGGTAAGCTCTAAACTGAAAAATTCTGAGTATTTAGAAAAATTAATATAGTATAACTCATGTACTAAGAGCTAAAATAAGCTAAGGAAATATGGGGTATTACATTCTTAATAAGAACACATGAAAGTTTCTCTCTCCCACCAATGTGGGAGATTGAGTATACTTTATATATTTTTTAGTACACTTTTCTTTTTGAGTGTGATCTCATTTTTTCCTCCAGTAATTCCCTTCATTTACCATTCACAATTACAACTTGAACCCAAAAATCTCGCATATGAATGGAAAATGGCTATCTTATGAGGAATTTATGGACAAGCATGTTATCATCAAGCATAGACTTATTGCATCTGGATAAGTCTGTTTCCCTTTAAACTTTCAGTAGTGAACATACATCAGATGCACTCGGTAAATTAGTAGATTTCATATATTTGAAATGTCGAGCTTTAATGTACACACAGACAACACATGTTACACAACCACCCTTATACCATTTATAGTTCTCAAAGTTTTGTACGTTTTAGCTATGAACAAATCCCAGTTTCATGAGATCTTAGAGTACAGGCCTTTGTTAACAATATCCTTGTAGCGACTTCCACTTCATCCACACATAGGTGATTTAAAAATGTTAAATTCTATAGATTAAACTATTTTGTCAAGTGTTCCCAATTAAGATAATCACTAAAATATTTTGCACCATAAGTCTTATCCTTGTTTACTAAGTATTATCTGCATCATGAGAATTGGTTGGGTATATTGACAATGTTGAACCTGTTAGACATAACTTTTTTTGATCTCCTTAAACCTATATCTTGGGATCTCCAGTTTTCTAGGTAGAGTTATCGCTTTGATGACTTGTCCTAGGCCGTAAACCTATTCCCTTGGATGTTCTCTTAACTCCCTCTCTAGATAGGCCTTTTGTAAGTGGATCTGACATATTATCCTTTGACTTCACATAGTCAACACTGATAATTCCACTAAAGATAAGTTCTCTAATGCTATTATATTCTCGTTTTATATGATAAGATTTATCGTTGTACATCATGCACCCTACTCTACCGATTATCGTATGGCTATCATAGTATATACATAATGGTGCCACTGGTTTGTGTGAATAAGGAATATTTTCCAAGAAATTCTGGAGCCATTCTTTTTCTTCACCGACTTTATCTAATGCGCTAAACTCAAATTCTATTATCGAGCAAGAAATACATGTCTATTTGGATGATTTCCAAGAGACTTCTCACCACCTATAGTAAATAAATATCCACTCATCGATTAAACTTCATTTGATCTGATGATCCAATTTGCATTACTATATCCTTCATTACCATAGGATATTTATTATAATGTAAATCATAGTCTTGAGTGTATTTAAGATACCCCAAAACTCTTTTTATTTCCATCTAATGAGTTTTATTGGGATTACTCGTGTACCGACTTAAGTTAATAATAGCACATGCTATGTCAAGCCGTGTACAATTCATTATAAACATTAAACATCCCAACACTCTTGCTTAGTGCAACTGTGAGTCACTTTCACCTTCATTCTTTTGAAGTGCAAAGCTCACATCTAATGGAGTCTTAGAAATACCAAATTTCAAATACTTGAACTTGTCAAGTAACTTTTTGATGTAATGAAACTGTGACAATGGAAACCTTTGTTGAGTTTTATCGATTCTTATTCCTAAGATCACATCCACAACTCCAAGGTCTTTTATATAAAACTTTCTCTCAAGCATTTTTTCCATAGCATTTATGTTAGAAATATGTCTTCTAACGATCAACATATCATTCACATACAAACAAACAATGACCTTGTGATTTGGAGTATCTTTAATGTAAAAATATTTATCACATTAATTTATCTTAAACCCATTTGCCAATATGGCTTAACGACCCGGGACTACCCCCTAGTTATCACACGGTACTTGCAACCCCGAAGGACCATAACTAACCCATGTATGATATTTGCTTGTAGCACTAAATAATAATACTGTAATTAATGCAGAAAAATGGGCTTAAACATCATAGCACACAAAACAACTATGAAATTAGTATGTGGGAATGTACTGGTATCCTAAATATGGTAAAGCCAAATACAAGGCTTCATATGCATGAACAAGAACTGAATAAATGATATAGAGTAACTGAATATAAGAGTACATGTATACTATAACTAAATGTTTTTTATGCTAAGTACTAAGTTCTGATAACTGTATAACTGATATCTAAAGCTACTGATAATTGATTTACTGATACTAATTGGTTGTGTCGGACAACCCTAATACTGTGGAACTATTTTGAGTTTTAGACTGAAGACTGAAACTAAAACTATGGGAGGTAATCATCTAACCGACATGCCCCAATCTCAGCTAATTGGGGTCCAACCTGTAACCTCAATTGGAAGGGTGTTGGCACCATGCCATGGATACTAACAACTACTGTGGAGACAGTCCTGATTAACGGGTGACCCCTGAGATCACTCATAATATAGAAGGTGATCCCTGAGTATGTTAGTCCTATCTAACGGGTGATATCTCTTAACCTATACTGGCTACGTAGTTCTGGAACTTAGGGATTTCTTCTAGGGACCCAGCCCTAGCTACCGGGTGAGACCTCATCCCTAGGCTTTCTCGGTACTGAATCCTACTCTTAACTGAAAGAGATTTATCTAATCATACTGAATTGGACTGGAATGATAGGGAGTTTACTGAGTTTTCCTAAGTTCTATAACTGTCTGAGTTCTACTAAGTTCTATAATTTATTAAGAGTACTACCGACTATGACACAACTAAAACTATCATATTACTGATACTATGTCTAGGTAAGCAACTAAATTGTCGGGTATTAAATACCCCAAGGACTCGATAGCAGGAAAAGTAATGCAAAGCATCATCTTGAATAACATAACAATGTTTACTTGGTCATAATTCATTCATAGAGACATTTCATCAAACACTTGTAATGCATTAACTTGTACATGGATGGGGAATACTTGTTAGCATGCTATACTGCCATTATTTATTTCTTATAGACAATTTATCAAACACATGGGCAGCATACTTGGTTCATTAAATCATAAACACTTAGGGTTAACATGGTTAGAACAATCAACTTACAAATTGAAGGGTTTATCATAAAAATCATGTAATTCAACACATACTAGAATCAATTCTTGGAACTTGTAATCTAAATCATGGACTAAAACTCAAACAACATCATGAACATGAATTCAATCTAATTCAAACATGGAAATCATAAATCTTATTTTTGAAAAGGAATTCTTGACCTCCATAGAAGGTAAGGATCAATGGATGAACATCTAACATACTTTAATTTGAGAGTTTCTTGGAGTTATTGGAGAAATTCTTAGGATTGACCTTGATTCTTGAGTTATAGAGTTTGTTTTCTTGAGAGAGAATTGTCTTTTAATTTTGGGAAAAAGTGAATAATGAAGGGTCTAAACATTTTTAGGGATTAAATCCCATATCTGGATGAATAAAAATCATGGGGAAAGACTATTTTAACCCTAGGCACAACTTCTAGTTTTGATGAAATTTTTTTGATCTTGACCCCTGGTACGACATACCACTATTGCGCCAATCCACTGCAAAATGACAATTGGGAAATTGCATGGTGGCACGACACAGTGGAATCATGTTCTCACCTTGGTTACGACCTGATAGTTCACCACAATACGGTGGTATCACGTTGGAACACCGGAAAAGGAAAATTCTTAAATTTAGCCTTGGCGCAAAGTGATAATATCACGGAGGCTCACTGATTTTTGACAATTACCATTTTGGCTGGCTCCGCAACACGTTGATGGCTATAGTGGTACACTGTCTTACTAAAATGGCCATAACTCTTTGCTCGAGCGTCGGATTTGGACGAATTTTATATTGATGGAAAGGTTATTCAATTTTCCACACAATGAAAAGTCAAAATATTGAAAATTCCATATGTATAAAAGTGTATTCTTCTTTAAAGAAAGTCTTTATCATTATTAGAATGAATTTAAGCTAGGTAAAAGTATGGAGTGTTACACATAGTTAGGACAAACTTTACATGCCACTGTTTAGGTGATTCTTTTAGTCAATAAAGTGACTTAACATGTTTACACACCTTCTTTTCTTTATCTGGAGCCAAAAAACCCTCAGGTTGTTCCATGTAAATTTCTTCCTCTAATTCTCTATTTAGGAATATTGTTTTCACATTTATTACTGAATTTCAAGACCATATATCGCAACCAAGGTATTTAAAACAGATGAATTGATGTATTCCTCCTTATAGGCGAGTATGTATCAAAATGATCAAGGCCTTTCTTTTATTTAAAGCATTTAACTAAAAATATTGCCATGTATTTATCAATAGTACCATCCGGTTTCATTTACATTTTTAAGATCAATTTAGAACCTAAAGTTTTATTTCCTAAAGAAATATCAACCAACTTCCATGTATGGTTGCTCAAGATTTAATCAATTTAACTATTGACTGCCTCTTTCCAAAAAAATAAGTCTGAAGATGCCATCACTTCTTTAAATGTTTGAGACTTATTTTGTAAGAGTAATGTTACAAAATCTGATCCAAACAAAGTTAATATTTATTTACGTGTACTATGTATTGGCTTCTCATCATTATGTACATCCACTAGATTGTTCATGCCTAGTTTAATACGGATAAATGTGAACAAAGAATTCAGCATTATATGATTCAATTACTGTATTTTCACTGATATCGAAATGTTTGAATTTATGAACCAAAAATTGGCATGTTTTACTACTTTTAGTATATCCTATTAACGTGCAGTCCACTACCTTAGGTCCTATTTTCACCCTTTTAGGCATAGAAATTTGGACATTCATTAGACCCACCGATGCTTTGAAATATTTCAAATTGATTTTCTTCTGTACCGACTCGAGACTGTCCCTTAGTCGTCACATAGTGCTTAGTAACCACAAGTAATCATGAACTGGCATACTATTAAGAAAAACAATTATATCATAATAAATAGTTGTTCTGTTGTGAGGAATCACAATCATAAATAAATTTGAAAGAAATTATATTGCTGATGATATTTACAGTCTAATTTAAGCCGAGGAGACAACTAAAATTTACATGACTGACTCTGACTTACATCTATGAAGCCACTACTATATTGACTATAGATAGTTGGGACATGCATCAAACTACCACTAATTAATACACATGAAAATAATTGAACTATACATGAACTAAAACTATCTGGAATTCCAAAAGTAGGAGAACTCATCACCTGCTAGCAGGATTTTGTAACTGTCTGATCATGATATGCGGGATACAACTGGTACCTATATTATGAAACAATATGACCATACAGACACATATATGGATCAGTACTTCTGGAATGTAATGAATATGCATGGGTGACCGCAACAAGTAAAATTGATTTCATACGTAATCTTAAAATATGCATGACTAGTTGTAAGTAGATTTGCCAATAGGCTAGAATAAACTGAAAGCTAAATTATCTTAAAGGCATGAGCAATAAACATAATCTGGTAATCTGGTGAATCTGTACACTTAGTTTCTGTAAAACTATACTTTTATGATATAAGTAGAACTAAAGATGGGATATGATAAAACATGGATACTGTATGAATACTGAGTCTAAAACTATGTGATAGGAACCAACATAACATTGGGGATCTGAATATACAGTTATACTGAGCACGAATGTATAAGCATACTAACTTATCTAATATACGAAATGACTAATAACTGAATACTGGTCATGTTGGACTGGGTTTACTTAGTCTGAATAACTAGACTGAAAATGTAGAGTACTATGCTTATGAGGTAAGGACTATCAAAGCAACATGAGATAACTAAGCATGAATTCATGAAAACTATAAATAATGAGGCTGCATAAAATGTGCAAATACTGTGGATGTATGACCAAGCATAAAACATGTTTTGAATATAATCTTTAAACTTAGGTACTGAAATACTAATAACTAAATAGCAAATAACTGTATGTTATGGTCAAGCAAACCTAAAACTAAACTGAGTTCTGAGTTAAATACTGAATTGAGGTCATAACAGAGACTGTATGTGAGATTTTACTAAAGATGAGTGCTGAGTTCTGATAACAAAGTAACTAATATCTGAAATTACTAGTAACTGAATTATTAATAATTGGGTGACTATTTCTATCAGTCCTGATTCTATAAAACTGAACTGATTTCTATAATGAGACAGAAACTGAAACTGTGGAAGGTATCATCTAAACGACATGCCTATATCTGAGCTAATTAGGGTCCAACCTGTAGCCCCAGTTAGAAGGGTGTTAGTATCATACCACAGGTACTAATGCTGGTTGTTTTGATCCACTATACTGATGTACTTCATTGTCTTGAAGGACAAAGGGTGTCAAAACTAATCTGATGGGTGACCCCTGCTAGATAGTCAAGCCTAAATTGGAATATGACTTTTCATTTTCTATGTTGGCTATGTAGTTCTGGAGTACAGGTACTACTACTAACGACTCTGCCTAACTAACGGAGAAGCCGCTATCCCTGTACTCAGTCGTTGCTAAATCCTACTGCCAACTGAATGACACTGGAATACAAATTGGCACATGCCCTATTAACTAATAAATGATAAGCTCAGTTGATGCTATTATGAAAATAATAGTGCATATGGATTCTGAGGTAATTATTAATGATTAAAATGATACTGTAACTGAAATTGGACTATACTAGGATTGACTGAGCTATTACTGATCGTGTTGACTGACTAAACTGGACTGGGTTTACTAAGTACTATTAACTGACTGAGTACTACTAATCGTGACATTATTGAGACTGTTCTGTAACTACTATAGCTCTAGGTAAAAAGCTAGATTTTTGGGTATTGAATACCCCTAGGACTCGATATCGTGGAAAAGAAAACATAGCATGATCTTGAAAAGCATAGCCGTAGTCAATTGTTCACAATTCATTCACTGAGACATTTAATTAAATACTTAGAGGTTATGGACTTGTACATGAATGATAACACATGGTAACGTGTCATGATTACCCTATTCAATTCACATGGGCATTCGATCAAGCACGTGGAGATTAATACTTTAATATGGGCAATTTTGCCAAACACATAAGGATCATGAACTTGGACATGGGAATATGTTAATCATGAGGGAATAGCATGATTACATAATTAAAATCATGAATTAGGGAATTCACACGTAATTTGCTTGAAATAGGACATGGGTATTTCATCCAAACATGTAAAGTTCATAACTTGAACATAAGAATGTTTAATCATGAGGGAATAACAGAGTTGCATGGAATAGTTCATAACTTGGAGATTCATCTTGGAATTCACTTAACATTATATGGGAATTTCATCAAACATGTGGAAGTCATGAATTTAAAACATGGGAATATTGCCAAACATCATGAATTTAGGATCTATCATGGAATTTACTTGAATAAAGCAAAGGAAATTCAAATTCATAGCATGAAAAATTTAAAATCTTGCATGGAATCACACATGGGCTGAATTAAATTAAAAACACCATGAAAATAGGAAATTTAATCTTTCTTGAACGTACAAAATACCATAGTGATGAAAAATTCATTCTTTAATTAACTAAAAAGGGTTTTTGGGATTCATGGGTGAAAGAGGGCCCATGGATGAACTCCTACATACCTTAAAACTTTAAATATTGAAGAAGAAAAAAAATCTTGAAAGTTTTCTTGAATTTGGAAACTTGAAATCTTTACTTTTCTTGAAGAGGATTTGATAGAGTTCTTGGTGTTCTTGAGGGTGCTAGGGTTTTCTTTGGAGAGAAAAGGATGAATAATAATGTCACTAATGCTTTGGGGGCTTTAATTACCTGTTATGGATGAGTTAGGGTGAAGGAAAGGATCCGTTTGCCCTTAAAAATGTGAAAAAAGAACCTGGAAAATAGCTGGGGGCGATGGAACGCGCTTAGCAGGCATATCGCCTTGGCTTACCGTCTCTCACAAAATTGGTTGTAACTTTTTGCTCAGGTATCGAATTTAGGCGAAATTGGTATCATTGGAAAGCTAATTCAATTATATACGATTTTGTAGGTGTTTAGATGAAAGATTCCATGTATATAAAAAGTTATACATATTTAAAGTAGACTCTTATAGAATTAAATATCAAACTTTGGACGAATCAAAGGATCTTAGCTCAACTTGGCTGTAAATGATTTCTACAAATATTTTTCACCTCAAAAGTAAATAAAAAATTAGGATAAAGATCATGAAACTTGTTTTCACCTAGGAATCATTTAGGTTATTTCTTATACATGTAGGAACGATGGTTCAAAGACTAGCCTGAAAATACAGGGTATTATATTATCTCCCCATTGGGAATATTCATCCTTGAATGAGATTGGTTAAACTGAGAGTACTGTATGAAGGTAAATGAGATCATATTCTAAACATGTATGACTTGGAACATGATTGCTTAACTGATTCTAAAACATGATACATGAACTGAACTAATTTTGTGAATACATGCATTGACATGAGAATGGTCAAAAGGCTGAGATAAAAACAAGAGAGTTAACTTATGAGTTACCATTACTTCAAGATGGATCTTGTTTCGTGAAGAAAAGATAAAAAATTTAGGATATGAAAACTCGGGGTATTACAATACATCTCCCCTTGAGATATTTTGTCCCTTGAATGATATTGTCTTGGCTGAAGTATAAAGGAAAGACTGAGATGATGCACGGAACACTTATGGACTGAATCATGATTGGATGTATGGGGTCTGAAACTGATGCTTGATGCATGAACTAAACTGAATTTATAACTTGCATAGTCATGAATGAATTATCTCATGAATATGAAAGATGGGAAACCGTAGGAACTTGTTTGTCTGATTGCTAGACTAGATTGCTGGCTATACGGACTGAATTATACTGAAAGCCTAAACTCAATTATACATTCCACTTCAAAACTACACTTCACATGGGGCTACATAAAATATTCACATGGGTACTGATAAGTCTACCTACTGAAGTCTGAGCTGAATTGAATTCTCTCACCATGTTTAAGCCTACTCGAATCTACAAAGTACACACATAACACTGCAAAACTAGTCTGAACCATAAATTTAATAAACCCTCCATGTTCACAACTTCGCATTATCGCTATCTTGACATAAGGAAAAGTTATTGAAAGGTTAGAACATGAGGACCTGATGCATAAAAGAATAACTTTGACACTTAACTGAGGCCTGACAAATAAAGTATCAATGACATAAATTCGTTAGAGAGGTATGAACTGAGGATATACATGACAAAATCTAAATTTCACTGATCATTAGATGTGTAACATAAGTACTGGAACTGAACATACTATAAAGTATGAGTACATGAGTCATGAGCTGCTTGACCAAAGTTTGGAGTTCATGATTTCATGGAACATGATTCTTACTGCTGAGTGAACTGAAACTCCTCATACTAGGAATTTGAAGCGTACATGCTTTTTTTATAAAGTGCATAAATATGAGCTGTTTTCATAGAACTGACATGTAAAGCATGTGTATGTATTGAGATGAATTATTACAAAACTTTGCACAGAGAAAAAAATAGGTCAAGAATCATCCTTCATTACTACTTTTCTACACATACTGGCACTACTACTAGAGTCTGAGAGCCTGACTTAGTTACTTTCTCTATCACCTCCCCTTTAGCTTTAAGCCATCATCATAAGTCCGTGAATCACTTATAAACTCTAACTGAACTACAACCACATTACTCTAGATCCTGGGGTACAATAATACATATTAATGATAAACTCATCCTAAAATGTTGCACCTGAAAGTATAAAACCCACTGCTAATACTATCTCCTGGGACACAACTCTTAACTTTCTTTAGTCTCTGCAATCATCATAACATACTTACACTCTTTATGACACATGTTTGCCTCACTAAACACATCATCTGCTTCTATTTATTCATAGACTACTAATATCACATCTTTTAACTCACATACACACCATCATACTTAAATTTTTGCATATAATATTTCAAGCCTACTGTTTCACCCTTCACAAAACTAGCCCTTTGAATATGTAATATGTTCAATATACATAATTTCATCCCAACTCTATTATTGCTGAACTTCTGGGTTCATACTTATAACCCTAAATTATATACTAAAGAAGGGATTCTGAGAAGGGATCTGAAAGCATATCTAACTATATCTTAGTACATGATTTTCTTGAATATGAATGAAATATTTCAAGACTTAGAAGATACGGACCTGATGGGATACTTTTGAGCCTACATAAAATCCCATAACTGTCTGTGGGGACTGTCTCAGAAAGGTTTACCTATAGAAATTTGAGATTGACTATTTCTATTACCTCAAAAATAAGCCAGAGATTACATGAATGAGAATGAAGCATGATGAGAATATGCATAAGTTCCTTAAAGAACCTTTCTGGGATATAAAAGAAGGGAAATATTTACTAAATGCCCTATAGCCTCTTGACGAAAAGTACATATGTCTTCGTACCATTCCACAAGACTCTACAAGACATGGCTTTATAAACTCCCTAGGAAACATGAAATCTATGCTCTGATACAAAGTTTGTAATGACCTGAAACTGTCCCCTAGTCATCACACGGTGCTTTGAAACCACAAGTGATCCCAAGCTAACCCATGAACTGGTATATTGTAGAGCAATTGAATTATAACATAATAAATATTTGTTCTGCTGTGTCTAATCATAATCATAAATAAATCTAAAAGAAATTATATCATTGATGCAACTTACAATCTAATTAAAGCTGAGGAGACAACAGAAATTTACATGACTGATTTGACTGACATCTATGAAGCCACTACTATACTCACTATAGATAGTTGGGACATAAATCCAACTACCACTAAGAAATACACATGAAAATAAATGAACTATACGTGAATTAAAACTACCTGGAGTTCCCAAAGTAGGAGAACTCATCACCTGTTGGCTGGAATCTATAATTTTTTAATTGTGATATACGGGCTACAACTGGTACCTACAGTATGAAAAATTATATCCCTACAGACGTATACGTGGATCAGTACTTCTGGAATGTAATGAGTATGTAGGGGTAAATACAAGTAAAACTTATTTTATACATAATCTTAAAATATGTATGACTAGGTGTAAGTAGACTCACCAATCGGTTGGAATAAACTGAAAGCTGAATTATCTTAGAAGCATGAGCAACAAATATAATTTGATTAGCTGGTGAATCTCTACACTTAGTTTATATAAAACAATACTTTTATGATATAAGTAGAACTGAATTTGGGATAAGGTAAAACATAGATACTGTATGAATACTGAGTCTAAAACTATGTGATGGAAACTAACATAACATTAGGGATCAGAGTATATAATTATACTAAGCACGAATGTATAAGCATACTAACTTATCTAATTAACTGAATGACTTATAACTGAAAATTGTTAATGTAGGACTTTTTATACTTAGTCTGAATAACTAGACAGAAACTGTGGAGTACTATATTTATAAGGTAAGGACTATAAAAACAGCATAAGATAACTGAGAGTGAATGCGTGAAAACTATAATTACTGAGGATGTATGAAATCTACAAATACTAAGGATGCATGACCAAGCATAAAACATGTTCTGAATATAATTTGTAAACTAAGGTACTAAAATACTAATAACTAAATAGCATATAACTATATGATATGTTCAGGCAAACCTAAAACTGAACTAAGTTCTGAGCTAAATATTAAATTAAGGTTGAAATTGAGACTGTAATTGAGATTTTACTAAAGATGAGTACTTGTTCTGATAATTGAGTAACTGATATTTGAAACTTCTGGTAACTAAATTCTCGATAATTGTGTGACTATTTCTGATAGTCCTAATTCTATAAAATTAAACTGAGTTTTATACTGAAATAGAAACCAAAACTGTGGGAGGTATCATCTAACCAACATGCCTCAATTTGAGTTAATTAGGCTTCAACCTGTAACCCCTGTTGCAAGGGTATCAGTACCTTGCAACGGGTACTAACGCTAGTTGTGTGGATCCACTATACTAATATATTTTATTTTCTTGAAGGACTAAGGATATCAAGCCTAATCTGGCAGATGACCCATGCGAGATAGTCAAGCCTAAACTGGTGGGTGACTTCTAATATCCTACGCTGGCTACATATTGTTGGACTACATAGACTACTACTAACGACTCTGCCTAACTGATGGGGAAGCCATCATCCCTACACTCGCTCAGTGTTAAATCCTACTCCCAATAGAATGACACTAGAATACTAACTGGATCATGCATTGTTCACTAATAACTAATAAGATCAGGTCATGGTATTAAGAAAATAATAGTGCATATGGATTCTGAGATAATTATTAATGATTAAACTAATATTGGGACTAAAATTGGACTGTTTTAGGCTTGATTGAACTGTTACTGATCATGTTGACTGACTGAACTAGACTTGGTTCACTAAGTACGGTTAACTGTAACTACTATAGATTTAGGTAAACAGCTAGATTTTTGGGTATTGAATACCCCCAAGATTTGATACCATAGAAAGGAAATCATAGCATAATCTTAAAAAGGATAGCCAAAGTCAATTGTTTACAATTCATTCAATGATACATTTAATCAAATACTTGGAGGTTATGGACTTGTACATGAATAAGATCATATGGTAACGTGGCATGATTACCCTATTCAATTCACATGAGCATTCTATCAAGCACGTGGAGATTAATACTTTAATATGGGGCAGTTATCCAAACATATGAAGATCATGAACTTGGACATGGAAATATCTTAATAATGGGGGCATAGCATGATTACATAATTAAAATAATGAATTGGGGAATTCACATGCAAATAATTTGAAATAAGACATGGGCATTTCATCAAAATATATAAAGTTCATAACTTTAACATAAGAATGTCTTAATCATGAGGGAGTAATAGAGTTGCATGGAATAGTTCAGAACTTGCAGATTCATCTTGGAATTGACTTAACATGATATGGGAATTTCATCAAACATCTGAAAGTCATGAATTTAGAACATGGGAATATTTCCAAACATCATGAATTTAGCATCTATCATGGAATTTACTTGAATAAAGCAAGGGAAATTCAAATTCATAGTATAAGAAATTTAAAATCTTCCATGGAATCACACATGGGATGAATTAAATTAAAACACCATGAAAATATGAAATTCAATCTTTCTTGAACATATAAAATACCATAGAAATGAAAAAAATAATTCTTTAATTAAGTAAAAAAAGTTTTTGGGGTCCATAGGTGAAAGTGGACTCATGGATGAACTCCCACACACCTTAAAACTTTCAATATTGAAGAAGAAATAAAATCTGGAAAGCTTTCCTGAATTAGGAAACATGAAATCTTGACTTTTCTTGAAGATGATTTGATAGGGTTCTTGGTGTTCTTGAGGGGGCTAGGGTTTTCTTTAGAGAGAAAAGGATGAATATTAATGTAACTAATATTTTTGGGGCTTTAATTATTTATTATGGATGAGTTAGGCTGAAGGAAAGGACCATTTTTTCCTTAAAAACATGAAAACAGAACCTAGGAAATAGCTGGGGTTGATGGAGTGCGCATCGCGGGCATATCGCCTCGGCTTACCACCTCTCACGAAAATGGCTGTAACGTTTTGCTCGGTTATCAGATTTAGGCGAAATTAGTATTGTTGGAAATCCTATTCAATTATCTAATTTTTTCTAGGTCTTAAGATGAACGATTCCATCTATATCAAAAGTTATACATATTTAAAGTAGACTCTTGTAGAATCAAATATCAAACTTTGGACTAATCAAAAGATCTTAGCTCAACTTAGCTCTAAATGATTTCTATGAAAATTTTTCACCTCAAAAGCAAATAAGAAATTAGGATAAAGATCATAAAACTTATATTCACATGGGAATCATTTAGGTTATATCTTATACACATAGGAACGACGGTTCAAAGACTAGCCCAAAAATGTGGGGTATTACAACTTCCTTTCTATTTTTCATATGGAATTGATAGTTTTTTATTGTGGGTATGCTATTGAGTATTCAGTTAGTAGTAAGGATTTATTTCCCCCCATAAGTTTTGCGGTAAACCTAAACTTATTAGTATGACATTCATCATTTCCTTTAAGGTTTGGTTTTTTCTTTTAGCAATTCCATTAGATTGAGATGAATATGGCATTGTAGTTTGATGGACAATTCCATCCTCAGCTCATATTTTCACAAAAGGATATTCATATTCTCTACCCCTATCACTTCTTATCATTTTGATCTTTTTTTCTAACCAATTTTTCACTTCTATTTTATATTGCCTCAATACGTCTATTGCTTCATCCTTACTGTTTATCAAATAGGCATAATAGTAACTAGTACAATCATCAATAAAAGTTATAAAATACTTTTACCCACCACGAGATGGTGTTGAATTCATATCTTAAATATCAGTGTGGATTAAGTCTAAGAGATTGGAATTTCTTTCAATGAACTTATATGGATGCTTATCATACATTGATTCCACACACATTTGACATTTTTATTTATTGCACCCAAATTTTGGCAAAACTTCTAAGTTAATCAGTTTTCACAATGTTTTGTAATTGACATATCCTAATTGTTCATGCCACAAATACTTAGACTCAAGCAAGTATGAGAAACAAAACTTTTAATGATTTCAACATTCATTACATTGATCTTAAATAGTCATTCCATGAGTTAACATTTTCCTACGAATACTTCTCCTTTACTAAGTACAATTTTTTTGGATACAAATACATTTTTGAAATTATATTTATCAAGAAGTGATATAGAAATCAAGTTCTTCCCTAACTCTGGCACATATCGGACATTGTTAAGAGCCAATACTTTGCCTGATGTCATTTACCAAAAGACTTTTTCTATTTCTTCAACGTTAATAGTTGTGGAGTTTTCCATATAGATCTTTTCTTCGCCGTGAGCAGGAGAAAATATAGCAAACAACTCTTTATTTTTACAAATGTGGTGGGTGGCACCAGAATCTATCCACCATTCTCAAGGATTTCCCACCAAGTAACATTTAAATAGTATGGCTCACAGATCATCTATTTCATTCTTGGATTCAACCATATTTGGTTAACACTTCTTTTTTCCTTTCTTTGGGGCACGACAATTTGTTTACTTATGGCTTATCTTGCCATAATTAAAGTATTTTTCCTTGAATTTCTTCTTAGGTTGATTGCTTTCTTGTCCAGCTTTCTTCTACTTTTTTGAGTTGTTATGATCATCTTCTACAATGTTTGCTCCACTCATTGCAAATTTCTTTTTGACCTTCTTTCTGCAATTTTATTGTCTTCTTCTATGCACAACCTTACTATGGGATCTTTGACTATTATCTCTTTTCATTTATGTTTCAAGTAGTTCTTGAAGACCTTCTACATAGGTGACAACTTCTCTATTATTGCAGCAACTTGAATCACCTCATTCACAACCTAACCTATAATAAAGTTTATATGAATATTAATAATATTTTAAACATGTTTAAATAAGGTATTCACCAAACTTATACCTTCTGCAAGAAATTGTGGATGATAACTTCAAGTTCCTGTACTTGAGATAGATAGACTTGTTGTTATTCAGTTTATACTCAAGGAATCTAGCAACAAAGATCTTCTCGGATCCAGCATCTTCAGTCTTGTATTTTCTTTCCAACACACTCCACATCTCTTTTGATGTCTTCATTCCACTGTACACATTGTATATATCATCTATGAGGCCAGTTAGAATGCAATTTTTGCATCAAAAATCAGAATATTTCCACGCCTCCATAACAACAAATTGCTCTTGATCTGAAGTTTCTTCTGGCAACTCCTGAGCTTCTTTAGATGTAAATCTTAGAAGACACAAGATTGTAAAGTAGAAGAACATCCTCTGTTTCCACCTTATAAAATCAAAACCCATGAATTATTTGGGTTTTCCCGCTAGTGCTATTGTCTGCGGAGCACTTGTACGACTAGTTGTTTAACATTTGTTGCTTCCACACTTATCCCAGCATCATTAACATGACTATCATTAGTAATTTTTCCTATCATAGAAAGACAATCAACTTTAGTATATCAAAATACTAATTTATAAGTTTGTAATAACTTTAAACACTACTTGTTTCTAGTTTAATAATGAAGTTTTATGTCTTCCAATCATCAACCGAATGACCTTCAACTTGTGATGAAGTTTTTATGTCTTCAAATCGCTTATTAATTTCAAACAGAGTATAAATCATAAAGCTTTAATCTCTAGAAATCAAATAATATAGATTCTGAAAAATTATTTCCTTAAGATTGTTGTTTCGGGTAGTACA
>JAPEIP010000004.1:149976471-150029088 GCA_026120095.1 Capsicum chinense | reverse complement strand
GGGAGGGGGGGAGGCACGAGTGGAATTTTTTTTAAAATATTTTTAAAATTATTTTAATGTAAAAATGACCAACAAATGATCATCACCCGCCCCCATGCATGTGCTATCACAAGATTCATCCAACTCATTCAATTTTGTGCAGGGGTGGACCTACGTTGTCTGTGTCGGGTGCTTGAGCACCAATTTACCCTGGTAAAAATTTTATATATTTATAAAAGTAATACAGTAAAATTGGTTATAACGTATTGTCAAGAACCTATATACAAAAGTGGTTGTTGGGTGCTTTGTCTTTGGAGTAGAACTTAAGCACTTTGATGCCTGAAGTGTGTTAGTTCTATTCTTGGTAGCATCACACTATTTTTTCCTTAAAGGAAGTGAGCACCTACAACCTTCAAATTTTGTTCGAGATTTTTTGCCACATAAGCTTGGTCAACGGTCAGAGGGATTTAAAATATTGTATTTTGATGAGTTCAAGGATTCAGATGGTAAAAAGTTAAGTAGAAGTATTTACTTTACAAATTCTAACAAGTACAGGGATCCACCAAGCTATTTTGCCTATATATATGTGTGTGTGATGTGATGCTCATTATGACTTTCAATGCAATTTATCTTTTATTTTTACCTTTTTTGTTAATTTTACCTATTTTTAACTTAATTAAAAAAGAATGAGTGACGACTTTAATAACCAGTCGTTATCTAAAAAGAAAATACAATTGTAACTTAACACTTGAAACGTTACGATCGTACTCCTTCAAAAGACACATACATTCTTATAATAGACTATTGAAAATGATATGGAAAGAGAGAAAAGTAGTCGCAATCAATTTAGAAAAAATGAAAGAAAAACTGAGATTCATAAATCTTTACAGATATTGTTATTTAATAAATGATTGTTGCGAATATAGTACTAAGATTTTCGGCCAAGCATAGTATTAGAGATCAGAGCATTTTGGTCATTGCAGCAAGTTGGCTGGTACCTGGCCAACAACTCTAGTGGTGAACATAGAATCAAGATTTTCAACCAGGAGAAAGAAAAAATACAAAGAGAGCAGGAAGAAGTAAACAATAGAGAGACTGCAAAGAATTAAAATTGGTTTTTCAAGGGTGTTATTTTGGTATGCTATTGATTTTATTATTTCCTGGTGAAATTCAGTGTAAAATATTTTTAAACTATAGAAAAAGATTATGGCAATGTATAAACCATGACATAAGGATCCACATATCTGAGTCTTTGAGATATTAAAGAATTTGTGACGATCAATCCATGAAATTTATTGTAGGAGATTTTCTTTGTGGATAATACAGTGCAGTAGAAGAAGAATATAAATAGAAGAAGATAATAAGGAGATTAACTAGAAAAATTACAAAGAGAGAGGAGCACGAAAAATCCTCCAAATGGCCAGATTTGCTATTTGTCCTTTCTCAACCAATTTGTTTTACTTCTGTAGCATCAAATATTTTCATGTTGATTTCCTTACATCTTCACTCCCAAGTCTTCTTGAAAAACAATGCACCTACCAAATATACATTTACTTTTTTTGGGATATATTTATATGAACATATTACATAAACTAGTTTTCTTTTATGAAACATCAAGTAAGTTTAGTTACGAATGAGCTTTTAATTTACTTCTTCTGAATATTTGTGTTGCTCTTTTTGTTACTACATCTATGATATTATTAATGAACTTTAAGTAAACTTTGGAGATTTAGAACTATGATTTGCAAAAATGATTCGTTGTCTTCTATTTTAAGTTCATTTTATGTGCTAAAATGCTTCGTCTTCTTCTAATGTAAGTTCATTTTATTTACTAAAATGATTTGTCATGTCTAAAAATCAAATTCTTGATCCCAATTGTTTTCTCTTTATTTCCTGTAATGATAGATAAAAGAAGACCTAGATATACACATATACCACTACTAGAAACTGCTAATAAGGCAGAATTCTAATGGCCCCTCAAGGTTGCAGTGAGCTTGCAATTGAGGTTTCTAAAAAAGTGTACAATATTTGTGTTATTTGAGGCAGAGAATAAAGATTCACTTGTAATTATGGTAGGAAGTGAAGATGCACTGGTAAATAGGTTGATTGATAGGAAGAGCAGGACTAAAGAGACTTTTGCTTATGAGAATTACAATGACCTGAGAGGAGGTAAAACGTATGGAGAAGTTTTATTATGTGGAAGTGAATATAGAAGTGGAGATGAAATCATGCTAAGTTGGCATATCTTTTATTGATTCTAAAAAAGACAAATTAAGCAATAAATTATTAAAATTTTGAAGTGTCTGATTTCATTTCTTTGATCTATGTTTTCATTAAGTTATGCTAATATTGTAATCTATATTGTATTCTATTTATTTATTTAAACAACTTTTCCATATTATTGTATCATCATAGAGAACATTTCAAGCATGAATAATATATTCTTAATGCAAAAAAAGAGTTGATGGCCAAAAATGCACCTAAAGCATCCTTGCTTTTGTAGTTTCATACCTGAACTATCGATTGTACCAGCCAAAACATTTTTGAGTAGCATCAAGTGTACTATATTTGGTCTTTCTTTATGGACCAGGTTACCGATTATAAGTTTTGCTTTCTTTTACAGATGCCTTCATGGTGGAAGTTGCAAAGAAAAGTCATAAAGCCAATTTAAGTACGATTCATATTGACGACATTTCCAAATAAATGGTAAAGGGGGAATAGTTTACTACAATGTGAGTGATATAATTGAAGCAGCCTTATAGTCTAAGGGCTTGCATGTTTGGTGGAATTGAACCCGTGAATCTGTTAAATTAGAGAAAAGGTGGAGAAGTTAATAAAGATAAATTTGACTGATTTACTGTTCTCAATAGAGTTATTGATGATTTACTTTCACTATTTGTGTAGTTGATAGAGATTTTAAATGATATCTTTTTTCCTTTTTATAGTTTTGGAAGGATTTTGTGTAATACCCCAAACTTTCTTTAAGTCAAATCTAGTCTCCAAAAGAGTTAGTGATGATTTCCTAAATGATTAATGTTTAAATCAGATAGAATTTCCCCAATTTTGACTTTTTATCATGTGAAAAATTTAATTATCTTTCCAACTATACCAATTTTATCCAAATCCGGTATTGGAGTAAAACGTTATAGACGTTTTACAGAGAACTTTTGGAACTGCCCAAAAGCGATTGTCCGGCCGACAAACCATAGAGCTAGCGATGGACTGTTACTCAAGCCAGCGTGAATAAGGTAGTGAACCCATCTTCTAGCCAAGTGCGATGGTTAGAACGATGGACAGTCGCCCAAACTGTCGCAGACGAGGCTTGAAGTTTAGGTTTTAGCCAAGTACTATGAGATAGACCGACAGACCGTCGAGCAGTGATGAACCATCACCCAAACCATCGCCACTTTTGATCAGCGATTTAAGTTATTTTTAAAGGGATATTTGGGTCTTTGTTCACTTGGTTTAGCCCCTATTTATACCAAACCAGACCTCATAACTTTATTATTCATCCACAACACCAAATTAGGGTTTCTCTCAAAGATCAATCCCCAAGAATAACAAACCCTAGGTGTTTAAGTCCAAGTCAAGAATTGTGATACATTGAAATTGTTTGATGGAATGCCCATGAGACTAGAATTGTATAAACATGATACATTTGAATGCATATGTATTCATGTACAAGAGTATGAGAACCAAGTTCTTCATGAAACTCCCAAGTGATTGTATTGTGAATTATAGATTATGATGTTGTGTTCAAGAAGTGTCATGTCTTGTTAGTTTCATGCTATCGAGTCTTAGGGTACTTGTACCTGACAATTTAGTAATGTACCTAGAGCTTGTGTCAGTTTCATGATAATCTCTGTCACGCCATGATCTGTAGAATTCAGTCAGTTCCATAACTCAGGAAAACTCATAAATCTCATGAACTCAGTCAGTTAAAAGAATTTAGTAATATTCCGTCCGTCCATAAAACTCAGTGAACAAGGTCCAATTTATCTCAGTATATTAGTTCAGTGTCTATTCAGTTGGGAATGGGATTCAGTACCGAGCGAACCTAAGGATAAGGGCACACACTAATCGTTGAGGGTTTGACCCTTAGAAGTATTCCTTGCATTTCAAAACTATATAGCCAGCATATATTGAGACATCTACACTGACAATTAAGGATTTATGAGGTCGATTAACACTACCAGTTGGGGGTCTCACCGTTCTCATTTGGGGACACTGCCAGATGAGCGTCACTCATAGCTTGTCCTTACTAGTGTTGCGATGTTGACACCCTTCCAATTGGGGTAACAGATTGGACTCAAAATCAGCTATAATATCTTATTAGGAGCATGTAGGTTAGATGAATACTTTCCACAGTCTCAATCTTAATAAAATAACTCAAATAGTCCTTAAGATTTTAGGACTATCAGATATAGTCAACTTAGCATAGTACAGAACCTAGCTAGTTCTATCAGAATCTAGACTATTAGATATAGTCACTTAGTATCAGTTACATCCGTTATCACTAAATCATGACATCAGTATTCAGAGTTAGTAGTTAGTATTATCATGAATTTAGTTACACATACTTATTCATGCATGCATTCTTATGTTCATGTTATACTTTCATTTAGTATTGTTCATGAATATGAACCCTTTGCATTTAGCCTACCTCACTAGTACATTCAATAATATTGGCGCAATTGTGCTATGGTGTTTTATAACATAGGTTCAAAAGTACGAAATCCAGAGCATCAGTAGCATTCAAGTTTCAACAGTGAATCCTTATTATTCGAGGATGTTATGATGTGATTACTTCACTTCTACAGTAGTTAGTTTATTTTAGTACCTAGAGTTAATTGGGGATATGTCCCATCAACTATTTATTTAGACAGTACAGTGTTAGAGACTTTTAGACTTTAGTATGTTCGGATAGTTATTTCAGTTGTTTTGTTATTGATATATCGTATTTTCAGATGTTGTGTTTTATTAGATATTTGAACCTTATGGACTTTCAGCCTTTTATTCTGCCTTTATAAGGTATATTATGCAATGTTCAGGTACAAATATCATTCATGGGTTAGCTTGTGGTCCTTCGGGGTCACGTGCAACATGTGGCATTACAGGTATCAGATTTGGGGTGTTACAAACTTGGTATCAGATCCTAAGGTTCAACATTGTCCTAGGAAATCTGGAAAGCAACATCTAGTAGAGTCTTGTTCATGGGTATGTTGTGCACCACACTTAGGGATAGGAGGGTATGAGATGTTTTAGGAACAATTTCCCTTCTTTTAGCATTAATGTCGTGCCAGTGAGTATAAGCTCAAATGTAGACTCCCAGTCTAATCACTTTTTCCATTTCATTTACTAAATATTTCTCCCAAAAGGGCAAACAAAAAGAGAACCAAAAATCAGTCAGTACCTTTGCCCGTTAAGGAAGATTCCATGGATGAGCATGCCTTTCATGGTGAATTCAGAACTGACTCCCAAACTTTATCTTACTAGTAGTATCTCAAGTAATCAATAGGCTATTGTCCCAACCCCCTCTTCAGCCAGTGCTCCAGTACTAAAATTTAGAGATGGCAACAGGGATATGGTGCTAGGCCCTAAACCTCAAAGTAGTATAGCAGTGCCCTGACCAATCTCCTTTGTTAGACTTGTGGCAAGCATCACAAGGGTGTTTGTAAAACTAGTAGTGATGTTTGCTTTGGATGTGGTGAGTTTGGTCATAAAGTCTGATACTGTCCTAAGGCTGGCCCATGAAGTCAGCATAACCGTCCTTCAATTTTTTCGATCGCCCGAATCAGCAGGGTGCCACATCCAGCGGCCATCAATGGTCAACACCCAAAAAGACTCTATGCTCTTTAGTCCCGAATGGATCAGGAAAATTCTCCCGATGTGGTTACTGGTATATTACAGATCTTTCACTTGCATGTTTATGCTTTGCTAGACCCAGGAGCTTTCTTGTCTTTTGTTACTCCTTATAGAGTTTTTGATTTTGGAGTTAGTCCCAAAATTCTAGCAGAGCCCTTTTCACTCTCCACCCCAGTGGGTAAAACTATCATAGCCCGATGGGTATACAGGAACTTTTCGGTCATGGTAACTAAGAAAGTCACTTCAGTAGACTTAGCCAAATTAGAGATGACAGATTTTTATATCATTCTCGGCATATATTGACTTCATTCCTGCTATGCCAAAGTTGACTATAATCCAATTTCAATTTTCAAATAAACTTGTCCTAGAGTGGAGGGTAGTATTTCAGTATTCAGAGGTCAGCTTGTTTCCTACCTACGTGTTAGGAAAATGATATCTAAGGGATGTGTCTATGTCTATTATCTTGTTCGATTTAAGGATTCCAGTTTTGAAACTCCTAGTCTTGAATCAGTCTCAGTAGTGAATGAATTTTCAGATTTATTTCCCAAAGATTTTCACGGAGTTCCTCCTGAAAGGGAAATAGACTTCGGTATTGATCTACTCTTAGATACTCAGCCTTTATATATTCTGCCATATAGAATGGCACCAGCAGAACTTATAGAATTGAAAGATCAGTTGAAGGATCTCCTACATAAGGGTTTCATTAGACCCAGTGTATCCCTATGGGGCGCACCAGTCTTATTTGTGCGCGAAAAAGATGGTTCTCTCAGAATGTGTATAGACTACCGTCAGCTCAATAACGACACGGTTATGAGCAAGTATCAACCTCTAGAAATCAATGACTTGTTTGGAAAATTTTAGAGTGCCAGCTATTTCTTTAAGATAGACCTCAGATCAGGCTATCATCAACCAAGAGTTAGAGAATGTAACATTCTGAGGACAACTTTTTAAACTCGGTATGGTCACTTCGAATTCTTAGTCATGTCCTTTGGTCTTAATGCCCCAGCAGCCTTCATGGACTTGATGAACCATGTGTTCAAGAAGTACTTGGACATGTTCATAATAGTATTCATAGATGTCATCCTCTTCTATTCCCATAGTAAACATACTCATACAGACCGTCTCAGAATAGTATTATAGATCCTCAAAACCCATCAAGTATCATGATATTTATTCATGTCCTACCTTTCAATTCCATGATCATCGCACATATTTATGCACATTAGTGAAAATCATGTATGATTTCAGTTTCCAGTATAAGTAGTCCTAGTTTACTCTGCGGTATGAATCATGTTCCATAAACACACCTTATATTTATGCACCTTTCATAGAATCATGTGCGTTTCCAATTCCTAGTATAAGGTGTTCCAGTTTACTCAATAGTACGGATCATATCCAATAATAGAGAACCTTCAGACTCAGTTCATGAAACTCACGAATCATGTACTCATGTCATGCTTTAAAGTATGCTCAGCCAACAAGACTCATGTTCCACTCCTAGTGATTAGCCAAACATAAATTGCCATGTATAGCCTCAGTTTAGATCCCTCAGTGAATCCGTGGTGTCGATGTTCCATCCCTCAGGCCTCATTACAATGTCAGTTCAGTAATCAATATTAAGTAAAAGACTCAAATAGTCATACAGGACCATGGCTTTCAGTTATCAATTACTTAGCCATCAAAATTCAGTACTCCAGTACCAGTCTAAACCTCAATTATTAGATACCAGCATTCATTCCCAGTATGAGTCTCAATTATAGATTTAGTTGCACTCTCTTCTACAGTCTTAGATATAGTGTCAGCCTTAGCTTAGTTCAGAAATAGATCAGTACCGTAGTCTAATTTTAGGTTTGCTTAACCATAGCGTGTAGTTATCAGTTACACATGTTATTAGTGTTTCAGTACCTCAGCTTATAGAATATTTCTGAATTATGTTATTCTCCTGGTGTTGTATTATCAGACAATACAAGTGTTTCATAAATTCATGCTCAGCTATCTCATGTTACTCAGTTAGTCCATTTCTCAAGTTCATGAAAACTCTATATTCTCGGTCCAGTTATTTAGACTAATTACAGTTCATTTTTTCATGTCTAGTACTCAGCCATCAGTCAGTCAGCATATCAGATGAGTCAGTCAGTAGGAATTAGTTTGAAAAACCAGTACTTTAGTCCGATAGTCAGATAGATAAGTTTATATATTTTCCCATTCTGTCCACCTAGTTAAACTATTTAAAATCTCATGGATGTAACAATTCTAAGATGGAACAATCAAGCAGTAGTGAGTTCACCTCAGTTCATATTTCATGACTCAATCTAAGATCCTGAATATTCAGCCAAGATTCCATTCGTGGGTGCCCTGTGCATCATTCCAGTCTCTCCTCAGTATCTCATTCGAGTTAGCATTCTTCGAGGAACATAGTGTCCCAAGGGGGACATACACTATAGTCCCTTAAAATTTCATTACCTAAACATGTTATTCCTCTTTATGTAAGGAACTTAGCTTGAGTAGTAGGTACTCATAGGTGGACCCTCAAGCTCAAATCTCAGCCATAAGCCATTTAAGCAATGCTTAGTTCAGTTTAAGATACTTAGTCCATGTCATACTTTACAGACTCAGTCATGTTCTCATGTTCCCTTTCATGCATGTTTAGTAAAGGATCTCGAGTATGAGATTCATGACTTTATCTATCTAAGGATCTCTCCTATTAAGGAAGTAAAGAGATTCAGCAAGAAAGGAAAGCTTGGTCCCTTCAAAATTCTCAGTCGTTTTGACAAGGTAGCTTATGAGTTGCTTCAAATATAGCTTCAGTGCATCTAGTATTTCATGTCTCCTTGCTTAAGAAATACATAGGTGATCCAGCAATTGTAGTCCCTATTTAGGGCATAGATATTTAGAACAGACTTTCTTATGAGGAAATTCCAATCGAAATCCTTGACTACCAGATTCGTAAACTGATGAACAAACAATTCCCTCTAGTCAAAGTTATTTGGCGAAATCATTCTGTTAAGGGAGCTATTTGGGAAGCAGAAGCAGATATGCGAACCAAGTATCCTCACCTTTTCTCTATGAATTTAGATTCAACCCAAGTTAATAGCTTTTCTTAAGCCTATTGTGTTTTATGTTCAGATTTCAGTTACAATCTCAGTATTTTAAAGTACCATTGAATATTCAATCATGCATTCATGCATCAGCTCAATCATGTACTCATGCATTAGATATACATGATCAGCTAGATAAATTCAGCTTATTAGTGATAACATTGAAGTATTCATGTCCGTCACGTATTCATGCATTAGATATGTAATCTCATCCTGAGAAACTCAACTTTTCAGTAATTTTAGTCATGCATTCATGAAGACTATATGTCACATATCCATGCATCAAACATGCATATTCAATATGAGATTTCAGTATATCAGAAATACCAGTCATATAGACATGTTCAAATGTTCACGTCCCTTAAGTAAGATCAGTTTATCAGCTTTCCTAATCTAGTTAGTCCCATTCGAGGATGAATGTTCCCAAGGAGGAGATATTTTAATATCACAAACTTTTTTAAAGTTAAATATAGTTTCCAGAAGAGTTAGTGTTGACTTCCTAAATGATTAATATTTAAATCAGATAGAATTTCCCCAATTTTGAATTTTTATCATGTAATAAATTTAATTAGCTTTCAAATAATACCAATTTCATCCAAATCCAGTATTGAAGTAACAAGTTATGGATATTTCATGAAGAACTATCAGAACTGCCCATAAACGACGGTCAGGCCGACGGACCGTCAGGCTAGCGACGGACCATCGCCCAATCCATCACGACTAAGGTAGTGAGCCCATTTTCTAGCCAAGTGTGATAGTCAGAACCAACAGAACATCGAGCTAACGAGGACCATCGCCCAAACCATCGCAGATGAGGAAGGAAGTTTAGGTTCTGGGCAAGTACGATGGGATGGACCTACGGACCATTGAGCCAGCGATGGACCGTCACCCAAACCATTTCCACTTTTAATCAGTGATTTTAAGTCATTTTTAAAAAGGTATTTGTATCTTTTTCCAAATGTTTTAACCCTTAATTATACTAGACCAGAGCTCATAACTTCATTATTCATCCATAATGCCAAATTAGGGTTTCTCTCAAAGATCAAACCCCAAGAATAAAAAACCTTAGGTGTTTAATTCCAAGTCAAGAATTCAATATTTTCTCCACCAACCTTTAAGAAATCATCCACCCCGGTATGTTTAGTGTTGATTCATGGGTTTCTTTCACCCATAAAGCTAAAAAATGCTATTTTAAAATCATGAATTGTAAAACCCATGTTGTAGATTGATTATAATCATGTTTATATTATTGTGCGACTTCCAAGTTGGAAGCTTTAATATGGTTTCATGAAATTTTGGTAATGTATGGACTGAAATCAATGAAATTGAGTTGAATAAAAGAACTTGATGTATTAAGTTGATTTTCATGATTAAGCCCTATGTTATGCATACTAGATGTTTGATAAAATGCCGAAGAGGGTAAGATTTATTCTTATTAACTCAATAGGGCCTAAATGATGAATCCATGTTTTATCCTTATGTTTCAAACTAACTATCATGCTATTTTGATGAGTTGAAATTATTTGATGAAATGCCCATGAGACTAGAATTGTGTAAGCATGATATATTTGAATGCATTCCTATTCATGTACAAGAGTATGAGAACCAAGTGCTTCATAATACTCCCAAGTAATTGGATTATGAATATTTGATTATTGTCATGTGTTCAAGAAGTGTTATGTCTTATTAGTTTCATGCTATCGAGTCCTGGGGGTACTTGTACACAATAATTTTACTATGTGCCTAGATCCAGTGTCAGTTTTATGACAATCTCAGTCACGCCATGATCAGTAGAATCAGTCAGTTACATGACTCAAGAAAACTCATAAATCTCACAAACTCAGTTAGTTAATAGAATTCAGTAATATTTTACCAGTCCATAAAACTCAGTAAACTCAATCCAGTTCATCTCAGTATAGTTAATTCAGTGTCTATTCAGTTGGGAGTAGGATTCGGCACTGAGCGAACTAAGGATGAGGGCACACACTAACTGTTGAGGGGGTGACCCTTAGAAGCAATCTTTATATTCCAGAACTATGTAGCCAGCATAGGTTGATACATTAATACTGATAGTTAAGGGTTGATGAGATGGATTAATACTTCTAGTTAAGGGTCTCACCATTCTCGTTTGGGGACACTGCCAGATGACGGTCACTCATAACTTGTCCTTACTAGTGGTGCGGTATTTACACCCTTCCAATTAGTATTACAAATTGGACCCCAACTCAGCTATAATAGCTTATTAGAGGTATGTCATTTAGATAACTACTTCCCATAATCTCAGTCTCAATAAAAGAACTCGGATAGTCCTTCAGAGTTTTGGACTTTCAGATACAGTCAACTCAACACAGTACGAAACTTAGTTAGTTCCATTAGAATCTAGACTATCAGATACAGTCACTCAGTATCAGTTACATCAATTATCACTAACTCATGATATCACATTTAGACTTAGTAGTTAATATTATCAGGAATTCACCTATAATTTCTTATTTATACATGTAATCTGATGTTCCTGTTATACAATCAAATAGTATTATTCATGTATATGAAACCTTTACATTCAGCCTACTCATTAGCATACCAGTACATTCAATCGTACTGTCGTATTTGTACTATGGTATTTTATACTATATGCTTAGAACTACGAGCTCTAGAGCATCAGTAACATTCTAGTTTCAGGAGTGAGTCCTCTTCATTCGAGGATGTTGTGATTTAATTACTTCATTTCTACTGTACTTAGTTTATTTATGTAGTTGGGGTTAGTTGGGGTATTATCCCATCAACTCCTTATTCATACAGTTTAATGTTAAAGTCTTTCAGACTATAGTATGTTCAGATAGTTATTTCAGTTGTTTTGGTATTGATATACCATATTTTTAGATATTGTGTTTTATTAGATATTTGAACCTTATGTCCTTTCATCATTTTATTTCGCATTTATATAGTATATTATGTAGTGTTCAGGTACAGATATCAGTCACTGGTTAGCTTATCATCCTTCGAAGTCATGAGCACCGTGTAGCATTTTGGGTACCAGATTCGATCTGCTACACTTCGTTTGTTAATGGAAGTATTTGAAAGGCAATATAAGAGGCATCCTATATTGCAGCTCCAGTAGAAGTTCTAAAACTAATGAACTCAGATTGAATAATTCCATTATGATCTCGGATCTAATCATCTCCTCAAATTTTAATGAACTATTTTAGTTGATTAAAAATCATAGAAATATATATTAGAGGTATCCAACAATTTCAATTTTACTTCACAAAACTAATACATATGTCTATATACATAGTACTGTCGTTCATCTGATGTCTACTTTTCTCAGTTAATAAAAAACTCAGCATTACATGATATTACATTCCTTTCCTAAGTTGTTCTTAGTGTAGAGGAAGTGAGGGTTCTGACATTTTCCAAGTATCTACCCTCTTAATTAATCTAAGAGATTTGTTTGAGACGTTAGGCTCAACCTTATTTGGTTGGAAACTTGAAGTAAAATTGTTTGTTTACTATGAGCACTTATTGTGGCATGTATTTTTTGGCTATTTTTGCAGAACATATTAATGTGTATTGATGTTTTTGTTTCTTTAGGTTGAATTAATGATACATTATTTAAGAGTTTAGTTTAATCATTAGACTATTGGTGTCAGAATTCTCAAACTTGTAAAATATATGATTGATCTTTGTAGAGTTCTGAATGCTTAAAAGATTCAAATTTTGTGGGATATCCTAGTGTTTAGAAGTTACAGTGGTTTCACATAATCTTGTTGGATTCAATTGGCAAGAATGAAAAATGGAAGGACATAATCCTTTGAGGAAAGACACATTATTTCAGAAAAGGGGTGACTGTTCGGTCGGATGTGACTATTTAAAAAAGACATGTTGTTTTGGAATAAAAAGACATGACTGTTCCAAAAATAATACACCTTTCCATAAACCATTGCTTTCTATTCGAAGGGGAATTTGATGGCTATAAATACATAAACTTTTTTCCTTAGGTAGTTCGAAAAAATGCATTATAAAACATTCTTCTACTTCTAAAATCTATTTGTGATCGTCTCCCATTGAGTGAGTTCGAAGAAAATAAAAAATTTTGAGGTACCACTATATTCTAATTGTGAATCCATTTTATCCAGGAATGAAAAATTTTATAACCTCGGGTACTTGAGGGGAATTAATTCCATAAGGACACTCCATGATTTCGGACGACTTGGCTATATTTTTGTTTCATCTTATTTCTTAAAAAATAACGTACTTCTTTGATAGTTCATATTGAACTTGTTTTGAAGGTGTTGAAAAACTTCATAAGTGTTGTTGATATATTCTTGAACTTGTGTTGAACTGGGTTTTTCAAACATGCAGATTTTGTACCCAAAAACAACAATATTAAGGGATTAATTACTAATCTGTAGTGTATTATTTACTGTTTTTTAGTAAATAGTTTGAACTTCATATTGATAGTTCTTAAACTTTTTGAACTTGTGTTTGAAGTTCTTGAAACTTCCTTTTTATAGTTCATAAGTTGGTTGAACTTGTGTTGAAGTTCTTAACGTTTTATTTTGCTATTTTCCAGAGAATAGTTTGAACTTCATTTTGTTGATGTTCATAAGTTGGATTAAACTTATTGTTAAAAGTTCAAAGTTTTAAATACAAAGTTAAAACTTCATTTGATTGTTCATATGTTAATTTGAATATGTGTTTGAAGTTATTGTTGAAAAATATAGATTTTATCAAAATTGTGAAAAACAATAATTTTAAGAAAAGTATAAAAATATTTATTTTTGTGCTTGTTTGGTGAAGGGAATTTTTTTATCACCATTTAAAAATTAATTATTTGGTTAGTATATATTGGGTCTGATTTATGGAGACTAAAATATTTTGACTTCTACTCCCTTGGTTAGAAGAATATAAAAACTTCATCGAAAAATCAGTATGAGAATTCGGTTCGAAGAATATAAAAACTTCTTCGATTCGTTAAAATCTCTGTAGTTATTTCTGGAGTTTAAAATTTATGGAATTTTACAGTGTTTGAATTTGGTTATGATTTGAAGTCATAAAAACTTTGTCATGTTTGATATTTCAATCGATTGATGATTTGAAGATATAAAAACTTCATCATTGACTAGAAATAAGTTGGCTAAAGATTAAATTCTTTATTGTTAGTATTTTGAAATACTAAAGATTATGTTAAAGATTGACAGAAAAATGACAAATCGAACTGAACAATAAATTGATTTGGTTGTGAATGGTGTTGTCCCAACGACAACCAATATTGAGTCATTAAGTCATTCGGATATTGCTCTAGCAATGAAAACGACAGAGAAACCCAAAAAATATTTTGGTATGAACTTCAAATAATGGAAGTAAATGATGTTATTTGGCTGGCCAGACTTGAAATGCAAATGTTCACAAGTATATATCTTCATATTCTAGAAAAAAATAATGATTGAAAACCAATTGTCTGGCCTAAAAGATCTTGTGAGTCATTCTAAGATAGATGAGGATAATGAGTTGAGTTAGAAATTATCATGATGGCTGCAAATTCTGTTAACGATGATTCTCCAAATAATAAGAAGATGAAGAAGTCTTCTAGAAAATAAGAAAATAGATTAGATAAACATGTTGGAAACAACTAGAAATATTGAAAATCTATGTGATATGATCACTGAATGTAATCTAGTTAGATATCTAAATGAGTGGTGGTTTAATTTAGGAGCCACTAGACCAGTTTGAGCGGACAAAGAAGCTTTTGTTACTTATGATCCCGTTGGTTCCAAAGAAGTGATCTTCATGGAAAATAATACATCAACCATGGTTGAAGGGAGTGGGAAGATATTCTCAAAAGTGACTTCCGATAAGGTTTTGGCTCTCAATAATGTTTTCCATTTTCCTACTATTAGGAAACACTTAGTGTCGACAACACTTCTTATTAAAATGGGTTTAATTATGTGTTTGTTTTGGTGAAAGTTATAATAAGCACTTATGAAACATATATAGGAAAGGGCTACCTCAATGAGGGCCTATTCATAATTTATGTAATAGTTGTTGAAATGAAGAAAATTGAGGATTCTTATTACGTGCTAGAGCCAAATAATTCGTGACATAGTCGTTTAGGACATGTCAAGTATAAAACCTTGTAAAAACTAATTAACTTAGCAATTTCACCAAACTTTGAGTGCAATAAAATAAAATATCAAACATTTATGGAATCAAAGTATGCTAAGCATCTATATATGTCCATTGAGAGAAATTTTAATTTCTAGGACTTAATCCACATTGTTATTTGTGATATGAAGTCAACACCATCACATGGTGGAAAAGATTATTTTATAACTTTTATTGACGATTGCACTAGATATTGTTATGTCTATTTTCTAAATAGTAAGGATGAAGCAATAGATGTGTTAGGTTGAAAATCGGTTAGAGAAAAAGATCAAAATGACAAGACATGATAGGGGTAGAGAATATGAATCTCCATTTGCAGAAATTGGTGTAGAGAATGGAATTTTCTATCAAACTATTGTCCCGTATTCACCTCATTTTAATGGAATTGCGGAAAGGAAAAATTGAACCTTAAACAAAATGATAAATGCCTTACTCATAAGTTCAAATTTACCATAAAAGTTGTAGGGGTAAGCTATCCTTACATCTAATCGAATACTCAATAAAGTGCCCCACATTAAGACATTATCAATTCCATATGACAAATGAGAAGGATGGAAAATAAACTTGAAATATTTCAAAGTGTGGTGATGCCTAGCAAAAGTCCAAGTTCCTCTGCCTAAAAAGGTAGATATAGGACCTAAGACAAAAGACTGTAGGTTCATAGGATATGCTAAAAGTAGTAAAGTATGTTTGTTTTTGGTTTATAAATTTGAACATTCAGATATCAACAAAAATATGGTAATTGAATTAGATAATGCTGAGTTCTTTGAATACTTTTGTCCACATAAAACTAGACATGAACTGTCTAGTGAAGGGTCTAAACGTCCTCGAGATAAACCAAGTGAGAATGTACATAATTATGAGAATCTAAGATATAGTACACGTCAAAGAACGTTAACCTTGTTTGGGTCGAATTTTATAATATTTTTCTTAGAAAATGAGCCTCAAACATTTAAAGAAGCGATATCGTCCTCAGACTCATCCTTTTGGAAAGAGGTAATCAATAATGAGATTTATTTAATCTTGACCAATCATACTTAAGAGTTGGTTGATCTTCTTCCAAGAAATAAATATTCAGGTTCTAAATGTATCTTCAAAAGAAAAATGAAAGCGGATGGTATAATTGATAAATACAAGGCAAGACTTGTAGTAAAAGTATTTAAACAGAAAGAAGGCCTTGATTACTTTGATAAATACTCGTTTGTAACAAAGATAACGTCAATTTTGATGTAAATTATCTTGGCAGTGGTATATGATCTTGAAACCCATCAAATGTATCTGAAAACAACATTCCTAAATGGAGAATTGGAGGAAGAAATTTACATGAAACAACTCTAGGGTTTTGTGGTTCCTAATAAAGAAAATAAGGTGTGCATACTTGTTAAGTCACTCTATGGACTAAAATAAGAACCAAAAAAGTGGCATGCAAAGGTTGACCAAATCATATTGGCAAAACTTCTGCACTAGTTAATGAATTTTCTGTACTTCCAATAATTTTTTGCACTTTGACTAATCTCTGCCCACTTTAAGTAATTTGGCACACTTCAAATAATTTTTTTCATATTTAAATTTATTTTTTATCACTATAATTCATAACTTTAAATGGAGTTCCTCGCATGGTTAAACAATGCTAATCATGTACCTCTCACTTAAAAAGCATGCCTATAGGCTTTAATTTATATAAAACAAGTGATTGTTTGCATAGTATATTAATCATCTAATCAACCTTTCACTAATCAAGAGGACTTTTATGAGACCATTACATGTGAAGTGTCAGTCCTTGTTGTTTTTGTTTGACGTGAACGTTGAGTCAAATTAGGTAACCTATATTTTCTTTGTATAGATCCAAATCGTAAGTAGAAAGTCTAATGCCTCTTATATGGGTAGGCATTTTAGAGAATACTAGTTTTATTATTATTTTAGAATGCCTTTAACTTTAATAACCAAATTAGGTGGCTTGAGTAGCTAGAACGAGAATGATGGAAGTTTCCTGAGCATATTTTGATAATGCAACATACGACATTGTTATCCATTAATAAGTCGGGTACTGATCTAAATAGGACAAAATTAACCCTACTCTAAATCATTTGAATTTGTTGTTCTCTTTATTTACTTTATATATTTCAATTTTTGGGGTAGTTTAGGTTTTCTTATTTAATAAGTTTTTGCTATATCATTTGTGTCACTTCTATCTCCTAGCTTGTCTGTTTCATTTCATTTATGCACCACCTAGATAATAATAACTAGAAATAATTAACTTATATGTCTTCCTTATTTATTAATCTTACCAATTAGTAACATTAAGTTAATAAATTTAGTTACCTTGTTTATAACGTAGAATTTCCACGTAATATGCGAATTCGATTGGGATCCACAATTGTGGATCTAGAAAGGTGTCTAACACCTTTCTTTTGAGGTAATTTGAACCCTTATTCAATTTTTGGTGAGCTAGACTACATAATAAAATAATTCATAATAGAATGGTGCCCTAATGTACATTAATTCGTTAGGTGATGACTCATCTCTTTCAACTATCCTAAAAAGAGTTGTCATGCCAATTTTTACTTTTTCAAAGAAAAATGAGGCGCGACTACAAGGCAACTCTGCTGGACATGCTCAGGTTCTAACCATTACAAGTTTGTGTTTATGTGGGATTTTTATCTTCTTATTTTAAATTTATTTTTGGTAATAGGACTTACATGATTTTATTACATTTTTGCATGATCAACCCATTTTCCTTTGTCCTTTATTTGATTTCTTAAATGATTGATTTGACTTCTTATTTAGCATTATTTATTACAATTTTAGTAATTTTATTAAATACTTGTTATATTTTTCATTTTTTATTTTCTTTATGTGTATTATAAATTGTGTTAATTTTTCTTATCTATCTATGTTTATATTATTTACTTATTTTTAGATTATACTATTTCTTTTCATAAAATTTTGTATTTGTTCTTGGTTTATTTAGATGGTATGGGTTTATTGCTTTATTTTAACTATCATTCCACTTATTCCTTCCTTCACATAGAACATCTCTTTCTTTTTATTATAAGAATGATTGTGTGGTTGTATGAGCGTTCATTCCTAAAATATCCTTGCGAGAAATGCCTCATGAATCAGTTGATTAGTGGTGCTTAGATAGTCAGATCTTTCCCACTCCCGAGTTTTCCATTTGTGGGAATCAAGTCATGAAACTGTCTTGTCTTGTAGATCGTGGTTGCATATTCTTTTACTAAGGAATATGTTTTTCATTCATCCTTGGTTGCCTTGACAACCTTGATGTCTTGAATGTAAATTAGTGATATCTTATACCAATCCCAAAGGGTTCACGACCCAAAAAGAATGCGTATCTTATTTGTTATATATTGAATTTCAATGTTAATATATTACTAACCTTGTTGCTTTCATCTCTATCTTAGTTATTCCTTACTCTTGGTGTTCCTTACTTTTAAGGTTCTTTACCCTTAAAAGTCTTATCATGGTAGGACCCTATAATACACTCTTAGGTCCTATTCAAAACTTCCCTTCAATTTATCCTCCTGACTCATCTGTTAGTATATTAATCGTCTCTAGGTCCATCTATTTCTTTGGTAAGAGGTTTTACTCTTATTTATAACCTCTTAAGAAACTCACTATTTTAGGATATCCTCTTCTTAAAGCTTTCAGCATTTACATACTATTGTACTTACCGTGATCCTTGATCATTAATGTTATCATATTCATGTATACTCTAGCTTCACGACCTCTAAGTCATATAGAGATCTCATAACTTCAACTCACCCCGAATAAGCATGACTCATTATTTTCAAATAAGTAGAATATCCATTCTAGACTTTATTGTGCATACCTTTTCATAATTATAATTCTTTCCTTCTAAGGTTGACTAAAGTTGAATATTAGAATGGCTAGTCAAGCAATGTTTATTAATCTTGTCAATAGTAAAGTTGAGCATGAGAGTTATGGGTTGCAAGAAGTTACTCAATTTTAGTTAAGCATCAAAGTTATGGAAAGGAAAATAGAAACAATCACAAAAATAATGACTAATCTTTGATGTTAAGCTAATATACCACTATGTTTTCTAGAGCCATTATTTGAAACTAATTTTAATGCTCCCACCTACACTACGGATTCTCCTATATTGACGACATCATCTATGACTGATTGTGAAGCACAAGTGTCTTCAATGCTATATTCAATTAGAATACAGAAAGCACTAAATGAGTTGACAAAGATAGGCAAGGAAAATAAGACAGAAAGACAGGTTTCTAACATTAAGGAAGGGTCATCTCAACAACTCGAGATGAACAAGTTGTCCAAATCAGGGGAAGAAAATAAGGATAGATCTAGGGACTTGAACTTTTTATTATATGATTTGTCCAAAAATCCTCATTCCCATTTGAAGGCCTACATTGATAAGCTAGAAATTATTGGGCAAAGTGATGGTCTTAAGATGAAGCTTTTTATTAGTTCACTTATGGGTCTGGTATTGATGTGGTTGTCAAAGAAGGATATATGCAAGTGGGTCTCTTGGTAAAATTTGGAAAGTGACTTTATTAAGTGGTTAGACAACAATCTGAATAGGAAATTCATAGTCAAAACTCTAAGACATGGAAAGGTTGGTTTGTTTAAGCCACAAATCAAGGATAAGGGAAAGACAATTGTTAATGAGGTATCAAAGCCTTAAAAGGCCGAAGTAAGCAAATCCCAAGCTATAACTCTCTTAGACGAATCAACATCTATTAATTTTGAAATGCTGAGGTCACATGGTATTATACAACTAAAGCTTATTCGTTCCTAGTTTCCTTAAAGTATTTTCTTTGATTTGAAAAACCATTGTCCCTTCCGTTATGACATTCCTAGTCGTGATACTGATTAATGTCTACAATTAAGGAGAGAGATACAGAACCTAATAAACAATGTACGGACAGTAGGAAACCCCACTTTCAATTGATATGGTATCCAACTCAAAAAATTATGACAACACCAAATTATGCCCCAAGCCTATTATCCAAAATCTTCCACAAAACCTCCTCCTCAAACTATTTGATACCCACCTCTATCCGTTGTGCTAATATCGAACTATATTTTAATGTCTTAAAAATATCTACCAATAAATCAATGATCCAACCAATATACAAAACCTCAAGATAATATTCAGAAAAATCCACCAAGACAGTATACTCCTCTAACTGAACCCATAGTCCAACTGTATGAATGACTCAAAAAAGCAGGCTTCACTGATACTAATTTTGTGCAGTATCACCCTAATCAAGTTTTTGTCCATGATTCTAGGATGAAAGGGCATCCTACTAGGGAAAATTTTACTTTTAAAGACAAAATTCAAACAATTATTGATACCAAAGTAATAAATGTGACTGAGCCAGATATTAATGCTAATTGATTTCCTAGGCTTAACTTGCACTTGTTCGACATTAGTATAGAGGATATAATTTTGATTATCTACTCTATAATCTTAGACATTTGAAATTCCTTCAAGTTATACAAATGTACTTTTCTTTTATTCTTTCCTTGCTTATGTAAGTGGAGCTACGTTTGACCTAATTCCTTTATAAGAGGGATATATAGGTGCTCATTTAATGGGTTTGGTCTCATCATAATAAAATTTTGTTTGCCCCTATTTTATAATTTTTCAATATGATTTTATATGGATCAACAATGTGATGTGATATCAATCACCCAGTATGTTTTGAACCTACAAATATAATGTTAGCAAAATTGACCTTTTCCATTTTCCTGACTTTCTTATCCTTTTTACAATAAATTTCTAATTCAGCATTATGTTCTATCCCAACCATCCATTTCATACATTAAATGCTCAAATCTTTAATGCTAGATCACTTATTAAGTCCTAGTTTTAATCATAGAATAATTTATATATTTATTATATTTTAAACTTATATGTGCTATGTGGTACATTTAATTTTTGTAAATGTTATCTAGCATTTGAAAAGGAAACCGGCCAAGAATTTGCATTTTGACAAATATACCAAACCATTTTGATTTTTTTTCTAACATAAATTTTCTTCTCCCCCAGCACAAGTTACCTTATTGCCCACATCCCCTTATTCATTTTCTTGGTACTTTTTGAAACATGGTAACACAAGAGTTTCTTAACTTAGAAAAGAGGTTGGATAAATGCGTATGTTCTAAAGGTATTTATGACTTAAGGTATAAGAAGTTGTGTCTACATCCAAAGGTAGATTTGCCTTTGAGATTCAAAGTCCAGAAATCTAATGTGTTTTATGGGAATGGAGACTCGATTACGCATCAAAAGGTCTATTGTGACTGACTAATTGACATAGGACACAATGAAGCTCTCCCAATGAGATTGTTCATTCAAAGCTTGTCAAGGATAACACTCACTTGGTATGTCAAATGAAACGTTGACAAATGGCATAAATAAAATGACATAGATCAAGACTTTGTGACACAATATATGTTTAATATCAAGGTCAATACAACGATGCTGGACTTGATCGAAGTAAGGAGAATGACTCATGAGTCATTTGAAAATTATACAACATGATGGAGATTAGAAGCTTCTAAGATATGTCCTCTCATGCCTCAAGAAGAGTTGGTTCGAGAATTAACTAGATCTCTAGATGGTATCTATCATGATCCAAATTAGGGCCTTGCCATGATGGGTATCTCAAGTCCTACATGGATCGAAGACCACCTCCTGTACCTAACCAAATTAACATAACACCCCAAATTTTGGATGAATTTCAAACATATAAACAAGATAGAACAAGATATGATTAAATCACAAAAGATAAGTCTATGATCGATAACTAGTAACTGGCAAAAACAACCGATTATAACACCCTAAAATCTAATCTTGAGGTGTCAGACGATGCTCAAGACTATGAGTAACCCTAAGATAACCCTATCTGCCTTCTACTAGATCTGTGTCTATAATAATGAGAATATGGACATAAAAGTCATACTAAATGCCAAAATTCATCTGAAATAATCGAGAATAATCTGAGTATAATTTTTGAAAAATCAAATACTTTAAGTCTGAATAAAAACTAATAGTCTGACAAGCCTCAACTACTAATTTCTAGAGAGTCACTATGAGAAAACCCCAGTTGACTCGAACTGTTTGAAATACTAAATTATCTAAATTGCTAAGCTGAAAGTAAACTGAATAACTAAGTCATCAAACTATGAGGACCCACCAACTGTTAGGATGCAGATGGAGATGCTTGAAATTACTCATGCTGCTGGAACTGAGCACCTGAACCTACATTATGAGACAATGTAGCACTTACACATATATGTGGATCAGTACTTTAAGGATGTATTGAGTATATGGGGGTGAAATGATTAAGTAAAATATCATCTCATTATCATAATTTGTAAAACAATGCATGCGAAATGCAAATTACTCACATAAGCTGGAATATCTAAAATACTGAAATCTGTAATCATGAATAACAAATTATACTTCATAAATCTAGTGAGTAATAACATTTAGTTCAAAAAGTTGTACTACTGTTCTGTCTGTAAGTTATGTTGTCTAAGTATAGAAAAGACACTTCTATATCAAAAATCTGAAAGCTGAAACCTGTAGCCAATAACTTTCTGTAAAGCATAATCTGAATAAAGTTGTGAGCCTTTGCACTTAGTTTTTCTAAAGATTTTATGTTATGCTATAAGCTTAAAAATTTAGGGAGTTTTTTCTAACCGACATAAACCATGTGACCTAACATGGAGTCCAACGTCTTGTTCCTCTATGGGAAAAACCTCTCGATGGAGAGAGGTGTCATACTTTTTCCAAGGAGTATAACCTTATCAAAGTGATCACATCTATAACTATCATCCATATTGAAATAGGAATAATTTGATAATCTATACTTAGGATGGCTATATAGTTCTTTGAAAGACAGGGCACCTAATTCCACACTTTCTGCTCGGTGCTAAATACTACTCTCTTTTTAATATGTATGATCACTTTGTTGGAAATCCACTTTAAAACTAGTATAAGGGTTATTAAGAAACCTATTATGCTTTTATCTGAGTCATTCGAAAATAAAGCTAATCCAAATTTTGTAATCTGAGATAAATCTGTAAAGTGGATTTCAAACCTTATGTAAGGATCAAAAGATGAAAACTTTATTTCAAATCTATAATTAATTTGATCATAGGATGCTTAAAGCAACTTCTTTCTTGAAATATCAACATATAAACTTGGACATGATAACCCATGCATCAGGTTAAAGTCAAAACATTATAATAATCATGCTTGATAATGAAAAAAATAATAATTCATCTCAAAATTTGGAATTACTATAATAGGCATGAAAACATGAAAATAATAATGCAATTCATCTTTAAAATTTCTCAAAAACTCATAATCTTGCAAATAGCATTAATGGGTATAAACCCTAATTCAAATCTCATGGATGTTCATTCAAAATCATATGAATTTGTAATTAAAACTTCGTTTTGGGCACAAGGATGGAAGAGGATCTTTGTTCATAAACCCTACATAAATTGGTAGATGATTGGATAAAGAATCTTGAATTATTTATTCTGATTTGAGTTCTTGATTATCTTGTCTTGGGAATCCTCAATTTGGAGCTTTCTTGGAGAATAATGGAGGAATTTAATTTCTTGGAGAAGAAGCTTTTGAGTTCTAGGGTTTTGCTTTAAGAGAGAATGTAATACCTTGATTATCTGAACCAAAACACTACATGGTGCTTATGACCCCAAAGGACCCCAAGCTAATCCATGATAGATATGTACCTGTACACTGCATAATATATAAATATAAATGCGGAAACATGAACTGAAGGCCATAAGGATCAATACTGAACATAATCTGAGTAATAAAAATGTTTGAATAAAGAGGTATCATAATACCAAAACAAAAATGAAATACAGAACTTTGAATCTAGTCTGCATCTAGTCTGAAAGCCTCTACTATTTGAATTATTTAAATACAGAGCTAATGGGACATGTCCCCAACTAACTGCGACTAATGATCTAATCAATGCGAAGATAGAGAAATAATCATATCCTTAAAGGATGAGGACTCATTTCTAACTCTGACTACTAAATTCTGCAATGCTACTATCGCTCTAAAACTTGTGCCTCTGAACCTATGGCATAAAGTAAAACACCATAGTGCAAATGCATCAGTGCATCTGAATGTACTGAGTATAGGAGTGAGTTAGGCTAAATACAAAGGGTGTATATACATAAACAATGCTGACTGATATAAATGTAAGAATACATACAGTCATAAGTAACTATAACTTAACTCTTAGTGATACTGACTACTAAGTCAGAATGCTGACAACATGAGTATACTGAGATACTAAATAGATGAACGACTATTTTTGATAGTTCAAATTATAAAGAACTGGTCTGATTGACTGTGTCTAACAGTCCTAAAACTGAATACTAATAATGTAAGCTATGACGACTTATCTAACTGATATAACTGTAATGATCATCCTAACCGATGTAATAGATACTGAGCGGCTATATCTAACTGTCTAAATCTTTCAATAATGATTAAGAGTGACTAAGCTTGAAATCAGGCCTAACTAACGGGTGATCTCTATAAGTACTGATACTGAATAACTTTATGTTAGACCAAGCCTATCTAACGGGTGTTCTATGAATCTGTGGAACTATCTGAGTTCCTTACTGAGATTGAAGACTGTATCTGACAGTCCTGATTTTTGAGTTCTACTCTGAAGACTGATACAGAAACTGTAAAAATAGGAGTTCTCACTTAACCAACAAGCCCAGAGTCTTAACTAGTGGGGTTCAACCTGCAACCCCAGCTGGAAGGGTGTCAATACCGTGCCACGGGTAAAGATCTCTCTGGTCAAGCCTATCTGACGGGTGACTCTAGGACGAAATCAAGCCTAAGGCAGTATAATTATCAAGCCTCTCTGACGAGTAACAAGACTTTTTATGATAGGTGAATCCTACATCCTACATTGACTATGCAATTATGGAGTTTAGGGATTGATCCTAATAACTCTGCCTCTCTGATGGGGAGCCTCCATCTCAACACTCGCTCGGTGCTAGCTCCAACTCCCAACTAAAAGACTGTGAACTAATTCTTAGAACTTGTACTTAAACTGAACTGAAGCTGTGACTGAGTTTCCTACTTGACTGAGATGACTGAGTTCACTTGGTTCTGTTATCTGACGAAATAGTATTGAATCTATTATCCGACAGAATGATACTAAGTTCTGAATTGATTTCTTGAAAGCTACTGAGATTTGAGTTGAGTGCTGTACTGAAGCTGGAATGATAATGATACTTAGATTACTGAAATTTCTTAAGTTCTATAACTGTCTGAGAGTTCTGAATTATGTAACTAGCTGAGTTCTACTGATCATAACACGACTGAGATTATCTTGAGACAGACTCAGCTCTAGGCACACAGTTATATTTTTTGGGAACAACTACCCCCAAGACTCGATGAAAAAAACTGACACACATGATACTTCTTGATCATACAAATAGACTCCACAATTCATAATACCATACTACACATGGTTCTAAACATATTATACATGAAAGGGAATGCATATAACATGTAAATACTTGCATGAATTCCAATTTCATGAGCATTCCATATCACAACAACAATAAACAACAATTAGTATGGAGTTCATGTTGAGTCATAAAGAATAGAGCATGGACTTGTCATTTAAGTTCTATTTAGCTATAATACATAATTTCTAGTCTCTTGGGTATTTTATCAAACACCATATATACAGACCTTGTGGGATAGGCATATTCCTCACATTAATGATTCAAACCACCCAAAATTCATATATTTTAATTTGCATGTAATCCTAATTTCATGTAATCACATAAAGATTCAAACTTGGTAGTTGCATAACAATCAATTAGACAAATATAATCAACCCACAACATAACTTCATGATTCATAATTTAAAAGAGGGTTCTTGTACTCCACGGATGAAAGGAATCCATGGATGAACACTTCGCATACCTTAGTGATTGAATCTTGAAAGAGATCTAATGTTTCTTGAAGGTTCTTGAAGAAACCCTCAGGCTTACTCTTGATTTTTTTTTAGACTAGGGTTTAACCCCTTTGGGAGAGAATGTTCTTGTACTTGAAGAGATGATCTTAACAGGAAACCCTAATCTTGTGGTTGAGAGTGCATGAGAGAATTTTTTGAGATGTTTAACTGAAGAAAAATAGGAAAAATTATGTCCCTTGAGGGTTTTAAGTCGTTGAAAGTGGAGGGAAAAGACCAAAATACCCTTACCAAAGCCCTTCTAAATTTCTGAAAATCAAAGGCTGATGACATTTGTGATAAGATGTCATACTTCTGATAAGTTATCACAAATGTCCTCACTGGGCGGTTGAAATTGATGGATTTCTGCCTAAGGCTGACTACATTTGTGATAAGTCTTCACACTTATGATAACTTATCATAAAATGTCGTCACTGGGGTGGATTTCTGCCTAAGGCAGATAACATTTGTGATAAGTCATCACACTTGTGATAACTTATCACAAAATGTCGGTAGTCAGTTTTCCAGGCTGACATGCTGGAGTAAAATGAGCATAACTCTTTGCTTTAATATCAGATTTGGCAAAATTGGTATAGTTGGAAAACTAATTCAAAGATATTTCATTTGATATATAGTAAGTACTCTAACTTGATATATATAAAGAACTACGGTCGATTGAAGTTGACCTAAGTTTTGACGCTCACTAAAACTTGAATGATAGAAAGCTTTCAACTTCTCCTTGAGTTAGGGGACCTCTATGATCTAAATTCATGCTCAAATAGATTCCCACACTACATAATTAATTAACACACTAAATTTACATAGGATTTGAGGCTTTTGGAACATCTACGTATATGAATGATGGATTTTTATTCTAGTGCAAAGTATGGGGTATTACATTATCTCCCCCTTGGAATCATTCTTCCTCGATTGCTGATTAATAAGTTATGAGTAATGATTAACTAAACTTACTTAAAGGACGTGAATATCTAAAACATGACTATATGACAAAAATTACTGACACACTAAATTTTTCACTAGAGTATGCATGCATAGCTGTTGCATAGAATACCCGAATGAGACTAGTGATAAGTTGAATCCTCATGACCGACATGCATATTTGATGCATGGATAATTGACTGAGTTTTTCTCATGAACGTATGACTGAATACACTGATAAGTTGAACTTTCTCTACTGAACATGCATATCAAATGGATGGAGGTCTGACTGAACTTACTCTTGAAAGCATGACTTATTTTTCAATGATAACAGATGCTAATTCGTAATAGAAATCTATGCATAAAACTGAATGGCTTCACGGAATTGATAACTTTGGGGAGTTATAGAGCATCTCCCCCTTGGGACACTATGTCACTCTAAAAACACTTACATCACTGGAATACTTGAAGACTACTGAGGTGGTGCACAAAGCATATATGGATTGGATGATATCTAAATATCTGAGAGCTGAAGATAATGCATGATGCATGAACTGAGTTATACTCGCAACTACTAAGGTACTCTGCCTTGGAATAGTTACCTTACTGAGATTTCTAATAGTATGACTAGATGGAAAGATCTGAAAACAAACTGTATGAATATATTGTCTGACTGCTAAACTGAATTGCTGGATTTACTGACTAGCTCATGCTGAAAACTTAAGATTAAATGAAGCACTGCTGCTACATTCTTTCAACTAAACCTTCCACCTTAATCTCAAGTCATCATAACAAGTCTAGGAACACTTCACTAAACTTGAACTTAACTAAAATGAATCTACTCTGGGGTCTGCGATACAATAATGTACCTAAATGATGACTCATCCTACAAGACTGCACCTGACAGTATAAAGCTCAGTGATAATACTATCCCTCGGGGTATAACTCTTCACTTTCTTTAGTCTCCGTAATCATCAATCTTAAATTTTTGTATGCACTGTTCAATCCTACTGAAATCTCTTGAACATGTCTAGCCACCTATACATAAACATAACACCCGCTACTGTCACTTACATCCACACCTTCATGCTTATTTTAAAATCCCTCAACTTAAATTCTTCAAAGATTCCAGCTTAGTCTCTAACGGATAATGTGAATATCCATAATTCTTTAATAAATATGCTACTCTCACCCTAGCCTTCAAATTTTACCTCTCTAAAACATATATTTTCTCCACTCCCTGAGAATTACAACTATGCCACCATCAACAACACATATAACTCCGGATCACTAAACTTAAACTCTTGCATACATTGTTTCAAGCCTACTGATTCACCTTTTATATAACTAGTCCGAGAAAGCTCTATCTGTAGGACTCTGGGCCTTACTACTTTTGCTACCTTAAGAGTAAGGTAAAGTTAACACGAATGGAACATGATAAGAATCCACATAAGTTTCTTAGAGAACCTTTCTATAGCACGATCTGGGACATGAAAGAAGGAAAATTATTCCTAAAACATCTGATAGCCTCTAGCACATAAATATGGCGCACAACACCCCCATGTACAAGAATTTACTATATATGGCTTTCAGACTTCCTAGGACACTATTCAACCTTAGCCTCTGATACCAAGTTTGTAATGTCCCAATTATCTGAACTGAAATTCTACACGGTGCTCATGACCCTGAAGGACCACAAGCTAACCCATGATTAATATCTGTAGTTGTACACTATATAATATATAAATGTAATTGCAGAAATATGAACTGAACGCCATAAGGTCAATACTAAACATAATCTGAGTAATTAAAATGTCTAAATACAGAGGTATCATAATACCAAAATAGAACTAAAATACTGAAGTTTGAATCTAGTTTGTAATGTAGTCTGCATCTAGTTTGAAAGCCTCTACTGTCTAAATAAGCTGAATAAGGAGCTGATGGGACATGTCCCTAACTAAATCCAACTAATAAACTAATCAATGAGAAGATAAAGAAATAATTATGTCCTCGAAGGATGAGGACTCACTTCTAACTCTGAATGCTAAAATCTGCAATGCTACAACTACATTGGAACTCATGCCTCTGAACCTATGGTATAAAATAAAACATCATAGCGCGAATGCATAAGTACGTCTGAATATACTAAGTATACTAGTGAGGTAGGCTAAATGCAAAGGGTTTATATGCATGAACAATGCTGACTGTTATGAACGTGAGAATACATACATGCATAAGTAAGTATAATTGAACTCGTGGTGATACTGACTACTAAGTTGGAATACTAACAATATGAGTTTACTGATACTGAGCTATTAAATAGAAGAACAACTATTTTTGATAGTTTGAATTATTAAGAACTGGCCTGATTGACTATGTCTAATAGTCCTAAAACTGAATACTGATAACATAAGCTATGACAACTGATCTAACTGATACAATTGTGATGATCGGCCTAACCGATGTAACTGATACTGAGTGGTTATATCTGATAGTCTAAATCTTCTAATAATGATTAAGAGTGACTAAACTTGAGATTAGGCATAACTAATGGGTGATCTCTGTAAGTACTGATACTGAATAACTTTATGTTAGACCAAGACTATCTAGTGGGTGATCTATAAATCTTTGGAAATATTTGAGTTCCTTACTAAGATTGATGACTATATCTGACAGTCCATATTTTTGAGTTCTACTCTGAAGACTGATACTGAAATTGTAACTATGGGAGTTCTCACTTAACCGACATGCCCCGGGTTTGAACTAGTAGATTGAACCTATAACCCTAACTGGAAGGGTTTCAATACCATGCGACGGGTAAATATCTCTCTGTTAAAGCCTATCTGATGGATGACCCTCGTAGGAAGTCAAGCCTAAGGTAGTATAATAGTCAAGATTCTCTGACAGGTGACAAGCCTTTTTCGGATGGGTGACTCCTACATCCTGTGTTGGATATATAGTTCTGGAGTTTAGGGATTGATACTAATGACTCTACCCTTTTGATGAGAAGCCACCATCCCTGCACTCACTCGATGCTAGGTTCTACTCCCAACTGAAAAACTCTGAACTTATTCTTAGAACTTGTACTTAAACTGAACTGAAGTTTTTCCTGAGTTTCTTACTTGATTGAGCTAACAGAGTTCAGTTGGTTTTGTTATCAGATGGAATACTACTAAATCTATTATTTGATTAAATGATACTAAGTTTTGAAATATTTCTGGAATGCTATTGAGATCTAAGTTGAGTGCTGAACTGAAACTAGAATGATAACAATACTTAGATTGCTGAGTTCTACTAATGATAGCATGACTGAGATTATCTTGAGACTTACTCAACTCTAGGCACAAAGTTATATTTTTCCTGTATAAGTACCCCCAAGGACTCGATGGAAGGAAACTGACACGTGATACTTCTTGATCATAGGAATATAATCCATAATTCATAATACCATAAATAGAGGGTTTTATACTACAAATGGTTCTTAACATCTTATACATAAAAGGGAATGCATTTAACATGTAAATACTTACATGAATTCCAATTTCATGAGCATTCTATATCACAACAACAATACACAATAATTTGCAAGGAATTCATGTTGAGTCATAAGAAATAGAGCATGGACTTATCATTTAAGTTCTATTTAGCTATAATACGTGATTTCTAGTCTCTTAGGTATTTTATCAAATACCCTAAGCCTTGTGGCATAGGCATATTCATCACATTAATGATTCAAACCACCTAAAATTCATATATTTCCATTTGCATGTTATCCCAATTTCATAAAATCACATAAAGATTCAAACATGGGAGCTGCATAACAATCAATCACACAAGTATATCAACCCACAACATAACTTCATGATTCATAGTTTAAAAGAGGGTTCTTGAACTCTACGGATGAAAGGAATCCATGGATTAACACTACACATAACTTAGTGATTGAATCTTGAAAGAGATCTAATGTTTCTTGAAGGTTCTTGAAGAAATCCTTAGGAATGCCCTTGATTTTATTTCTTAACTAGGGTTTAATCCCTTTGGGAGAGAATGTTCTTGTTCTTGAGGAGATGATCTTGAGAGTAAACCCTAATCTTGTGGTTGAGAGTGTATGAGAGAATTTTTTTGAGATGTTTAACTGAAGAAAAATAGGAGAAATTTATGTCCCTTGAGGGTTTCATATAGTGGTAAGTTGAGGAGGGAGACCAAAATACCCTTTCTAAATTGCTTCCTAATTGATGGAAATCTAAGGCTGACAACATTTGTGATAAGCAGTTAGACTTGTGATAAGTCGTCACAAATATCATCACTGGGGGATGGAATTGATGGATTTCTACTTAAGGCTGATGAAATTTGTGATAATTCATCACACTTGTGATAACTTATCACAAAATGTCATCACTGGGGGTGGATTTCTGCCTAAGGATGACGACTTTTGTGATAAGTCATCACACTTGTGATAACTTATCACAAAATGTCGTCAGTTAGTTTTCTAGGTTGACATGCTGGAGTAAAATGGGCATAACTCTTTGCTTCGATATCGGATTTTGGAGAATTTGGTATCGTTGGAAAGATAATTCAAAGATCTTTCATTTGATATATAGTTGTGCCATAATACGATATATACAAGGAATTATGGTCGATTGAAGTTGAACTACATTTTGATGTTCACTAAAACTTGAACGATAGGAAAGCTTTCAACTTGTCCTTGAGTTAGGGGACCTCCATGATCTAAATTCATGCTTAAATAGATTCCCACACTACATAATTGATTAACACACAAAATTTACATATAATTTGAGGATTTTGGAACATCTATGCATATAAATGGTGAATTTTAATTCTAGTCCAAAATGTGGGGTGTTACAGAGAATGGATGAAAATAAGCATAAAGTGCTTTGAATATACTAAATTCCTTGTTTATTATGATTTGGGGCCTTGGGAATTGACCTTTGTGCCATTTCTAAACTTTTAATCAGAACTACAATATGCGCCACTATGGTGATGGCTCACTACTTTTTGATGACTGGGAACTAGAAGTTCTCCGCGATGCGGAGATATCATGATGCTCTACTGATTTTTCATTTGGGCCATCACCACGACGTGTCACCATTGTGTTGAGCCACTGGAAATGGACAAATGGGAAATAAGGATTTTTCGCGATGCAGTGCTATCATGGAGGGCCACTGGAATTTGACGATTGAGAATTTTCCCTTCACCGCAACGCGGTGGTTTCTTGTATGGCACACTATCAACACTAAAAATATCATAACTTCTCAATAGAGTATCGGCTATGAACGTAATTTGTATTGATGGAAATCTTATTCAGTTATCTACACAATGGAGGGTCCCAATCTACAGAATTCTACATGTAAAAAAGTCATTCATTTTTTTCGAAGCGAACCCTTGACATTCTAGGAGCGAAATTAATCTAGAAAAGTATGGGGTATCACAGTATCTCCCCCTTAGAAACATTCATCCTTGAATGTGGCTAGTTAAGCTGAAAATGCTGAGGAATCTGAGGCTATAAGCTATCATTCACAACTGAAATAAACTGTATAACTAAATCTAAAACATAATGAGCTACTGAACTGATCTGTGATGCATGATTTTACATAAAAATAGCTATATAGCTGAATCTGAGGCATGAAAAGAACTGAATGAAGGAAGACTATTACCTTTGGCTTAATCAAGTTCATGCAGAAGAGATGAGGATACTTGGTACGCATGTCTTCTTTTGCTTCCCAAGTAGCACCCTCAATGGACTGATTTTGCCACAGAACTTTGACCAAGGAAACTTCTTCATTCCTTAGTCTACAAATCTGGTGGTCAAGAATCTCTACTGGGACTTCTTCATATGAGAGGTTATTCTGAATATCTGTACTTTCTAGAGGAACTATAACCACTGAATCATCCATGTACTTCTTCAGAAAGGACACATGGAACACTGGATGAACTGAAGGTAAATCTTCGGGTAGCTCAAGCTAATACCTACCTTCCTAACACAACTCAAGATTCGGAAGGGGCCTACATAACGGGGACTAAAATTCCCCCTTTTACCAAATCTCTTCACCCCTTTCATGGGTGAAACTTTCAAATATACAAGATCATCAACCTCGAACTCAAGATCTCGTATTCTTATTTCTGTATAAGATTTGTAACGACTCTGAGTTGCTTTTAATCTCTCTCAAATCAATCGAACTTTCTCCATGACCTCAAACACCATTTCTGGCCAAATCAAAGAGGCTTCACCTACTTCAAGCCAACCAACTAGCGATCTACAACTCCACCCATAAAAAGCTTCTAACAAAGCCATCTGAATACTAGCATGATACTTGTTACTATAAGAAAACTCAATCAACGATAAATGCTCTTCCCAACTACCTTCAAAATAAAGAATACAAGCCCTCAACATATCTTTTAGAGTCTGAATGGTCCTTTATGTCTGACCATCTATATATGGATAGAAAGCTTAACTAAGATGAACTTGGGTACCAAGACATTTCTGAAAGGCTCTCCAAAACAGAGAGGTAAACTGAATACCCCTATGTGAGATAATGTACAAAGGAACTCCATCCAATCTCACCAACTTTCGAATATACATCCTTGCATAATCTTCAACCATGTAAGATATGTGAACTAGTAAGAAATGCACTGACTTATGTGAACTAGTAAGAAATGCACTGACTTAGTCAATATGTCTACAATAACCCAAATCAAAACATGTTGACGACGCGAATGGGGTAATCCAGTCACAAAGTTCATATTAACTTCTTCCCACTTCCAAGTAAGGATACTAAAGTCTTGCAATATACCGTCAGGTCTTTGGTGCTCTACCTTAACCTATGGATAAGTTCCACACTTGGCTATGAACTCTGCTATATCTCTCTTCATACCGCTCCACCAATAAATTTCCCATAAGTTACGGTACATCTTGGTAGCAGCTGAACGAATAAAACAAAGTGCACCATGCACTTTCGCCATAATCCATTGCCTCAAATTATAAACACATGGCACAAATAATATACTTTGGTACCTCAACAGACTATCTCCCAAGAAACTCTTAATGTTTGACGGAGAGATAGGTCTAGGCTAATTTCATAAGGCTTCTATCTTTTGGAGATTAACTCTGATACCTTCACTAGAAACAATATGACTAAAGAAAGCTACTGAACTTAGCAAAAATTCAAATTTGTTAAATTTGGTAAATAACTGGTGATCTCTAAGAGTATGCAACACAATTCTAAGGTGGTCTGCATGATCATCCCTCTTACGAGAATAGTTAAGAATATCATCTATAAAGATTATGAAAAATATGTTCAGATACTGTTTGAACACTCTATTCACCAAGTCCATGATGGCTACTGGGGCATTTGTTAGTTCGAAGGACATGACTAGATCTGTTAGGAAATAACTGACTCACCTACTAGAGTAGAAACCAAGAAGGGCTCAGGGATCTTTTTAGGACTTATTTCAAAATTTACTGCAACTAACAGGGTCACATAATAGAAACTCGACCTATGGTCTAACAACACATAAACAAAAATTTGAAAGACACGAAGGATATAGTAACAATATCTGGTGAATCCTCCTTCTCCTGATGGGATGGTAAAGCATAAAATCAATTCTGTATTTGACCACCACTGGTACTGGATGATATGCCCTGAGGAGGGGCCGGGCGACCAAAAATAGCTGGTGCACTAGTAGCCTGAGTCTGGGGATGAACATCTCTATTTCCCTACTTAGCATGCAGACACTTTCTAGTTCGATGACCCAACTTACCGCATCCATAACAACATTTATGTCTAGCCATGCACTCTCCATGATGATTCTTACCATACTTAGCACATAGAGGATAACTGGGCCTTTCGCTCATACTATTCTAAGATCTGGACATATAAGACATACCCCGCTGCTTTGCCTAGCTCTGGGAGTGGGAGCACTCACTGAAGATGGTGCTAGCATCGATGAACGATTTTAAAACTATGAACAATTTCCCCCTTGAGACCTAGCTTGTCCATACTCAAACTGGGCTATTCTAGCCTTCTTATTAATTCTATCTCTTCTCTTCAACTTCTCTTTCTTAATCTATTGAGCATGAATCATCAACCTAGCCAGATTCATGTCTCCAATAAGCATGGAAGTCTTACACTCCTTGACTACCAAACTAGACACTCTAGTAATAAACTTACTCATACTTACCCTAGGATCAGCAATCGTATCAGGGGCATATTTAGACAACTGATTGAACTTAAGGCAGTACTATTTCACTGTTTTTGAGCCCTTTCTCAAGTTCATAAACTCTTGTATTGTAGTCTCTCCTATTTCAAGCGGAATGAACCTATCTAGAACTGCATCTTGAAATACCTAGCAACTTAAAGGAGCTGCATTCTCACCTCTACCATTCCTTCATATAACCACCCAATCATAAACTACATCCTTCAATCTATAGGATGCTAGGTATACACTCTCCTCATCAGAAATATGCATAATTTGGGTGATCTTCTTCACTACTTCTAAATAAAATTATGGGTCCTCACCTGCCGTTGACCCAAAGAACTCTAGAGGATTCATTCTCATAAAATATCTAACTTTAGATGCTGCTAAATCACCATCCTGCTGAAGTGGGACCGTAGCCTGATGGTTTCCATTAACATTGACAGACACAGCTTGGGCCAATGCCTGAAAGGTAGCCCTAAACTCAACATAGGATACATTCTCATTCAGAGGATCAGTAGGCTCGGGTGGCTGGTTATAATTTCTACGAACATTAGCTCGATGAGGAGGAATAATCAACTATCATGTAAGATCACTAGTTAAAAGCAGATAGAGATACTATAAGCATAATAGATTATGAAAGAAAAAGATAATTTCCTAAGAACGTCCCATAGCCTCTTGCTCATATATGTCGCGTGCTTCACACCTATAATCTAGACTCTATGTAACGCAACTTATCTGATTCCCTAGGAATCTTCTAAACCTTAGGTGTTGATACCAAGTATGTAATGCCCCAATATCTGATCCCGAGGCATCATACTGTGCTCAAGACTATGAGTAGCCTTAAGCTAACCATGTCTTTTTTCTACTAGATCTAAGTCTCATAATAATGTGAATATGGACCTAAAAGTCATACTAAATGTGGAAATTCATCTGAAATAATTGAGAATAATCTGAGTATAATTTCTGAAAACCTAAATACTATAAGTCTGAATAAAAACTAGAAGTCTGACAAGCCTCTACTACTAATTTCTAGAGAATCACTTGGACAAATACCCAGTTAACTCGAACTATCTGAAATACTAAATCATCTAAACTTCTAATCTTAAAATAAATTGAATAACTAAGTCCCCAAACTATGAGGACACACCAACTGTCAGGATGTAAATGGAGATGCTTGAAATTACTCAGGTTGCTGGAACTGAGCATGTGAACCTATATTCTGTGACAATATAGACATAGAAGTGTATGTGGATCCGTACTTAAAGGATGTACTGAGTATATAGGGGTGAAATACATATGTAAAATATCATCTCATCATCATAATTTGTAAAATAATGCATGCTAAATGTAAATGACTCATATAATCTAGAATATCTAAAATAATAAAGTCTGTAATCATGAATAACAAATCATACTAGTGTTCTGTCTGTAAATTATGCTGTCTAAGTCTCGAAAGGACTCACTTCTATATCTAAAATCTAAAAGATGAAACCTGTAGCTAAAATCTTTCTCTAAAGCGTAATCTGAATAAAGTTGTGAGCCTTTACACTTAGTTTTTCAAAAAGATTTTTTCTTATGCTATAAGCTTAAAACTTTAGGGAGGTTCTTCTAACCGAAATAAACCATGTGAGCTAACATGGAGTCCAACATCTTGTTCCCCTATGGGAAAAACGTCACAATGGGAAAAGGTGTCATACTCTTGCCAAGGAGTATAACTTGAGTTAAGTGATCACATCTGTAACTGTCATCCGTATAGAAGTGGGAATAATCTAATAATCTATACCTACGTTGGATAAGCAGTTCTATGGAAGGCAGGGTACGCTAAACCTACACTTCCCAGTCAGTGCTAAATACTACTCCTATGTTAATCTGTATGCCCACTCTGTTGGAAATCCACTTTAAAACTAGCATAAGGGTTATTACGAAACCAATTATACTCTTTTCTGACTCACTCTGTATATAAAGCTAATCTAAATTCTATAATCTGAGATAAATCTATAAAATGGATTTCAAACCATATTTGAGAATCAAAAGATCAAAAATTTATTTAAAATCTATAAATAATCTAATCATAGGATGCTTAAAGCATTATCTTTCTTGAAATATCAATATATAAACTTGAGTTTGATAACCTATGCATCAGGTTCATGTCAAAACATCATAATAATCATGCTTGATAATGAAAACAATGATAATTCATCTCAAAATCTTGAATATACTGCAATAGGCATGAAAGCATAAAAATAAACATGCAATTCATTTTCAAATTTCTCAAAAACTCATAATCTTGCAAATAGTAATAATGGGTATGAACCCTAATTCAAATCTCAGGGATATTAATTCAAAATCATATGAATTTGTAATTAAAACTTTGTTTTTGGCACAAGGATGGAAGAGGATCCTTGTTCATAAACCCCGCATACCTTGGTAGATGATTAGATTAAGAATATTGAATTATTGATTCCTATTTGAGTTATTGAAGATGAGTTATTGATTATCTTATCTTGGGAAACCTCCATTTTGATATTTCTTGGATAAACAATGGAGGAATTTTATTTCTTGGAGAAGAAGCTTTTGAGTTCTAGGGTTTTTCTTTGAGAGAGAAAGGATAAAAATAAGCATAAAGTTCTTTGAATATGCTAAATTCCTTGTTTATGAAGAATTGTGCCCTTGGGAATTGACCAGAGTGCCTTTTTTTTAACTTTAAATAGGAACTAAAATAATAGAATTTTCTCGATTTTACATGCCACCGCATCGCGCCACTATCGCGGTGGCTCAATGATTTTTGACGACTGGGAACTAGAAGTTCTCTGTGATGCGGAGCTATCACGTTGCTCTACTGATTTTTAATTTGGGCTATCACCGCGATGGACCACCATCACGACAAGCCATTGGAAATGGAAAAATGGGAAATAAGGCTTCTCCACAATGAGGGGCTATAACGGAGGACAACTAGAATTCGACAATTAGGAATTTACCCTTCACCGCGAAGCAGTGGTTGCTTGGATGGTACACTGTCATCACTAAAAGTGTCATAACTTCTCAACCATGTGTCGGATTTGGACGTAATTTGTATCAATGGAAAGCTTATTCAATTATCTAAATAATGGAGGGTCCCAATCTTGAAAATTCTACATGTAACAAAAGTCATTAATTTTTTTGAAGTGAACCCTTGACATTCTAGGAAAAAAATTAAGCTAGGAAAGTACTTGGTATTACACCGACCAACATCACCCAAGTCCACACTAAACCAACAAAGCCTTCTAACAAAAGACCCAAAAACCATTCTTGGTCAGTACAAGTCCCTGACTCTGACAGATGACAATGTCTGGTAATGTTGACGATAATGTAAACTCTCAATTTTAGTCTATGAAGATAACTAATGAAATGTCTAAGTGTTTTAAACAATAGAAGCTCCACACTTTACCACAAAGAACTGATGAGCCATGCCGATCCAGCTAACTCTGTGAGAAAAAGGTAGACTTACCTTCATACCCTTCATTTTATGGTGAGATAGCATCTACAGATGATTAGTGTGGTGAATACTAGCATGAAACTCAGGGATAAGGATAACATAGTGGCATGATCCACAGTTCAAAAAAACTCAAATCTAATGCACAAACTCAAATGCATATATATATATATATATATATATATCACATGCTGGAGTAGGGAACAAGGCTTAACATGCACTTTAAAACTTTAGCCTAGACTATGTAGCTCAACTATCATAACATAAAAAGGCACCCACAGGCTATATGGGCGCAAACCTTCCCCAGTTGTTAGGACCCCAGTACGTGTGGCTGCATGAACTAGAGGGTATACATATGTGCTATGGGGAACTCAAACCACTCAACACATCAAGGTGACATAGACACCAAATCATGTAATATAATGTGGGGGACTCGAACCTCCCTATCATATGATAATAATAATAAGGACTCAAACCACCCGGTCATACAGGCCCCTGCTTTGGTAACCACGGTGTCCAGTATTGGTCCCTTGGTAAATCCACTTTCACAACTTTGCTACACAACCCTTATTCAAGATCTATTAAAACAATTAGCACATGTTCCCATTTATTGAATCATGGTATACCTTTAGGCGTACATTGTTGGTATCTACATACCAACTATACTTACTTGGTAACATCAATATGCCAAACCAATTATCATCACATGGGAAAATTAACAATCCTCTTTTAGTTCAATTATACATTAGATTGGGATATATACAACCCCGTAAGGCTCAATTCAAATATCAATAGGCTTCACTTAACTTTCACATCATGCAATAGTTCAAGAGAAGTTCAATGTGTATAATTTTCATATTCAAAACCAATTCCACAATATCGGGTTGAGGTTATAACCACTTCAAAAGTCATAAGTTTGGGGAAATCCTTATTTTATTCAGCATACCCATGCACCCGACAAGTTTAAAACCATAATTTAAGCATACTAATCATAGATGAATCATGGGAAATATTTTTCAACAACAATTAATTAAAACAATCTACTATTGTTTCAAACCAATTTTCAAACCACATGAATTGTTATTTAAAATCCATGCTTTAACAAAATAATAACCGCGGAAGAGTAACATGGCTGAAATACCAAGTTTCACCAAAAAAATTCAACCCTTGAGCCCTAGGATGACCCACTTCTTGGAAAACCTAAGTATGGCTGCTTGAGAGACTTGATAAAGCTTTGGAAATGTATGAGTACCATATGAATGAGAAATAACCCCCTTAAGTGCTTGATAAATATGGGGTTTTAATTGGGTGAGAAGGGAATTGTCCAAATCATATTCAAATTAAAAGAAGAAATTTAGTCGTCAGTGACTACAGGTCACTAAATGATGTGCAAGGAGTCATTATGAATCATCACCATGATTCATAGCAAATACTATTCAGGGCACCCACACACAGCTGGCCCTACAAATCAATTGATACGATGCGTAATGGGACCCACGGCTCATAGGGTCCAGCATAGTTAACACAGAAACTATTTAAGGTATACTCTAAACACCATACGATTTACACCTAATGACTCTTAATGAGTTCTTAGGACTTATAGTGATCAGCGTGTACTCAGAGAAGAACCTAGTCACGCATATACTAATTTGGTTATGATTTGGTCCAACGACTAGTGAAGACACCTTATAAGTCGTTAGGGGAGTTATAGTCAGGATAGTGAGGATAAAGTTTTAGAAATTTTCAAGGACCAAAAACCTGAGGTATTACATACTCCCCCCCTTTGGATCATTTTTTCTTAAATGATAAAATACGGCATTTATTAGCACGATTTGACTCCAATATGACCATACATACCTTTTAGACAGAAACAAAGATAGTGAGGAAATCACAATTTCCTTTAACAAAGATAGAAAACAAAAGTGTTAAGGAATACACATACCTTAAGAATGGTTATCCAGAATGGGGAACAAGATGGATACTTGGACTTCATGTCCTCCTTGGCTTACCAAGTAGCTTTCTCAACCTTTTGGTTTCTCCAAAAAACTGTTACCGAAGCCACATCCTTAGTCTGCAACTGATGGACTTGCCTATCCAAAATCTCTACTGAGACTTCCTCATAAGACAAGGAATCTAAAATGCCCACCTTTTCCAAAGGATCCACCATCAAAGGATCAGCCATGCACTTTCTCAACATCGAAAAAAAAAACACTGGATAAATAAAGCTCAAGCTCAAAGGCAACTCCAACTCATATGAAATGTTACCAACCATCTTCACAATCAAATATGGACCAATATAACGGGGACTGAGTTTCCTCTTTTCACCAAACTGCATCACTCTTTTCACAGGATACATCTTCAATAACATCCAATCACCATCACTAAACTCCAACTCCCTTCGCCTCACATTCATATAGGACTTTTGCTGAGTTTGTGTATTCTTAAGTCCATGTAGAATAACCTTCACCTTTTTCATGACGTAGTGAACCAAATCGGGTCCATATAACTTATTTTTACAAACCTCAAACCACCCAATATAAGACCTACACCTCCTACCATATAAGGCCTCAAATGGGGCATACCAAGGCTAGAGTGATACCTATTGTTGTAGGAAAATTCTATGAGAGGCAAATGGTCAACCCAACTTCTACTAAATTCAAATACACAAGCCCAAAGAATATTTTCCAAGGCCTAAATTATCCTTTCCACTTGCCTATTGGATTGTGGGTGGAAACCGATACTAAGGGTTACCTTAGTCCCCAAACCTATCTGAAACGACCTTAAAAAATGAGATGAGAACTAACTACCCCGATCAGATATGATAGAAATTGGAGTACCATGCAATTTCATGATCTTCTCAATGAAAAACTTCGCATAATCCTCAAAAGACAAATTAGTCCTTAATGGCAAGAAGTGACTAGAATTAGTCATCCTATCCATGATGAACCAAATTGAATCAAATTATTAGGGAGACCACAGAAGAATGGTAATAGAATCCATATTAGTTATCTCTAATTTCTACACTGGCAGCTCAATCTCTTGAGTCAACCCACTGGCCCCAAGTGCTCCACCTTCACTTACTGACATATCAACACTTAGCCACAAAATTTGCCACATCGCTCTTTATATTATTTCACCAATAAATCTCTTTAAGATCATGATACATTTTTGTTGAACCAGGATGTAAAGTATAATGTGACTCATGGGCTTGGGTTAAAATTCTTCCTCGCAACTTATAAACATCGAGAACACATTATGTCAAGATACCATCACAACTGATCTAAAAAATCATCACCTTCTGCCTACTTATATCATTCTTAATTTACATCAATATAGGATCCAACATCTGTTTCTCCTTTACCTCCGCTTCAAGAGATACCTTTTCCATATATTAAGGAGTCATACCACCATCATCAGAATCCAAGAGATGAACTTCACAATTAGCTAAACAGTGAATATACTTCACCAAATTCCTCTTCTCTTCATCTACATAAGACAAGATTCCCATGGATAACTTGATAAGAGCATCAACAACCATGTTAGCTTTACCTGGATGAAAATAAAAACTCATGTCATACTCCTTGAGCAAATCAAGCCATCTTCTTGGCTTGAGATTTAATTCTTTTTGAGTGAACACATATTGCAGGCTCTTATGATCAAAATAAATATCTACATGGACCATATACAAATAATGCCACCAGTTCTTTAATGCAAACACCATAACAAAAAATTTCAAATCATGAGTCGGGCGATTCTTCTTATGAACTTTCAATTGTCTATAAGCATAAATTAGCCACCTTGCCATGATGCATCAACATACAACCCAATCCTACTCGAGATATACCACAATAGATAATAAAAACAATTAGTGCCCTCAAGCATAGTAAAGAACGGAGTTGATGCTAACTTATCCTTCAACTTCTAGAAACTAGCCTCACAAGCATCAGACCATAAGAAATTAACCTTTTTTTGAGTCAAATTAGTTAATGGGCCAAAAATAAAAAAGAAACTCTCTACAAACCTTTTATAATACCTGGCCAAACCTAAGAAGCTTCAAATATTGGTTGGAGTTTTAGGTCTAGGCCACTTTTAAACCACCGCAACCTTCTGGGGATCAACTATGATACCTTCACTAGAAATAATATGACCCAAGTAAGTCACAAAATTCAACTATAACTCGCACATAAAGAGCTTAGCATATAAGCATTTATCCTTTAGAATCTGCAACACAATGCAGAGGTGATCGATATGATTTGCCTCACTATTGGAATATACAAAAATATCATCAATGAACACAATCATGAACAAATCCAAGAACTAATGGAAAACCCAATTCATAAGATCCATAATGTTACTAGAGAATTAGTCAAGCCAAAAGACATTACCAAAAACTCAAAATAACCATATCGGATTCGGAAAGCGATCTTAGGGATATCCACCTGTCTAATCTTCAACTAATTATAATTTGACAGAAGGTCAATCATAGAAAAGAACTTAGCTCCTTAAAGCTGATTGAACAAATCATCAACCCTCAAAAGGGGATACTTATTCTTCAAGGTCACCTTATTTAGGTAGCGGTAATCAATACATATATGAAGGGACCCATCCTTCTTACGAAGAAAAAGATTAGAGACATACTAGGGCGGATAAACCTTACCTAGAAGACTTTTCAACTGCTTCTTGAGCTCCTTCAACTCAGTTGGGTTCATTCTATATGGAGGGATAGAAATAGGATGAGTTTCCAGAAGAAGATAGATCCCAAAATCAATTTCCCTGATAGGAGAAACACTAGGAATATCATCAGGGAACAGCTTGGGAAATTCATAGACTACAGGGATAGTCTGCGAAAAAGGAACTTCAGATCTAGAATCTTTAATATGCACAAAGTGATAGAGGCACCCTTTAGAAACCAATTTTTGGGCTCTAATATACAAAATAAACCTTTCCTTAGGTACTGGGGAACAACTTTCCCTCTCGATCATTGGCTTTTTTGGGAAATGGGAACTGACCATCTGGGTCAAAAAATAAAGACACGTATAGCACGAATGGAACAAACCCATCCCTAAAATCTCATCAAAGTCTAACATGTCTAACTTTACTAGATCCACTAAGGTCTCCCTACCGTAGACTGATATAACCAAAAACCTATAAACCCTTCTTGCAACAATGAAGTCACATATTAGGGTAGACATAAAAAGAGGTCTAAAATATATTGAGGATCAAAACTAATATGAATATCCACATAAGCGGTCACATAAGAGAGAGTAGACCCAAGATTAAGTAGATAAAATACATCATGAAAGAAGAGCTAGAGCATACCAATAAAAGCATTGGGGGACTCCTTACAATCCTAGAGAGTAGCAAGAGCATACAGACGGTTCTGACCAGTGCCATAGCCAGAAGAAGAAGTAACACCCTTTAGTACATGATCTGATGAAGTAGCAACAAGAATCTTATTTGCCCAGAAGAAGCCCTAGAAGGATAATCCCTCTACTTATGACCAATCTGCCCATATTTAAAATATTTATTCCTTCCTTCTTCACAAACTCTATGATGCACTGACCATAGAATCTATAGGGGCATATGATGGAGCTGACTGAGCCCTACTAACTTAAGGTTAGGCTTCAGGCGCTCTAAACCCATTGTCATACTGAGAACTATGATCACCTAATGTCTTTGGATGATGAGTATTAGCTTAGAGTAGGAACAAGAATTGTGCCACTTCTTCTTAGACTACTTCTACCAGCTCTACCACTCTGCTGCTGACCTCCACCCTGATACGAATTGTAAGACTTTTTATTTTGCCTTTCACATATCTCTGCTTACTTCTTATTTACTTTTTCCACTTGTTGCATATATACCACAAGTGTAGAGATATCCATATCCTTGTTAGCAAAGGCAACCTTACTTTTTATGATAAACTCACGGGACAACCTAGAGGCAAACTTCCTTATTCTAGCCCTTATGTTAGAACCAAATAAGGAGCCTAATGTGGCAACCAATAAAACTTCAAGGTATACTCCTTTACAATCATCCTACATTACTTTAAATTCCTGAATTCCTTAACTTTACCCTCCCTTAACTCCTGAGGAAAGAACCAATCAAGAAAAGTAATAGAAATTTATCATATAAAGCGTACTCAACTTCATTGCCCCTAAGCTGCTCCCACTCTTCATATAATTGGAATGCTATATCTTTATTTGATAAGTTGTAAACTTGTCACCCTCCACATAAGTATCATGCATCACCTGAAAGATCTTTTTATCTCATCAATGAAATTTTAAGATCTTCCTCCACTTTAGAACTAGTAAAAGTAGGAAAACTCAACCTCATAAATTGGCCAACACTAGGGGCCTCAGAGGATGAAGTAAGGTGCTCAGTATAGGAGGCCACCAACTTGTTAAGCAAGTGAACTGACTAGCAAAACGCATCATAAGATATGCCAACTTGAGGTGCCTGAAGATGGATGAGGAACCGATGGAGCTTCATTAGGGAAATCAGAAGCAACGAACCTAGATCGGGTCTGATATCCTGGAGTAGGATTAACTTCTTCCATATTTTCCTTAGACGTGATAGAAGAGTTCCTAAGTGAGATCTTCTGGGAGGCATGATCTGAAATGCGAACATAAGGGAGTAAGAGGAGATTTAAGAACTTAGACTCTGTATCTTAAAATAGAATAACAAAAAAGGGAAATATTCTTAAATGCCTTATAGCCTCTCCCCAATAAGTATGGCATACTACACACTCATAAAAGATAATTTACTTGGTATGACTTTGTTGGACATACAAACACACCAAACTTAGGCTCTAACACCATGTTTGTGATGACCAAAACTAGGGCCTGGCTGTGACAGGTATCTCAAGTCCTAAATGGACAAGATACCACCCCTACACCTATCTAAATGAACACAACATCTCTAATGATGGATTAATTCCAAACATATAACTTGATAGCACAAGATAGGTTTAAAGAATAAAAGATAAGTCTATGACCGATAATAAGTAATCGGCTAAACAACCGACCAACATCACCCAAGTCCACAATAAGCCAACAAATCCTTCTGACAAAAAAACCAAAAACAAGTCTTGGTCTTAGTTGGGGCATGTCTTGACTCTGACTGATAACTATGAAAATGATAATGTTGATGATAATGTCTACTCTCAATTCTAGTCCTTATAGATAACTAATGAAATGTCTAAGTTTTCCAAAGAATGGAAGCTTACCACTTCACCACAACAATGTAATAAACTATGCTGATCCACCTAACTCTACATGGGAAAAGTAGACTTGACTTTAGACCCTGCATTGTATAGGGATACAACGTCTTGAGATGCTAGTGGGGTAAACACTACCAGGAAACTCAAGGATAAGGATAACATAGTGCTATGATCAAGGTTTAAAGTGCATGTTAAGCCTTGTTCCCCACCCTGGCATAATATATATATATATATATATATATATATATCATGTGTTGGGGTGGAAAACAAAGCTTAACCTGCACTTTAAAACTTTAGCCTAGATTGTATAGCTTAATCTTCATAAAATACATAGGAACCCAAGGGATATATGGGCCCATATCTCCCCCTGTTGGTAGGGCCCTAGTTTGTGTGGCCACATGAAACAGAGGGTATACTTATGCACTATAAGATACTTAAACCACCCGGCATATCAAGGTGAAATAAGCACTAAATCATGTAATATATTATGGGGGACTCTAACATCCCATCATATGATAATAATAATAAGGAGGACTCAAACAACCGATCTTATATAACCCTACATCGGCAACCGTAATTTCCAGTATTGGTTCCTCAAGAAATATACTTTCACAACTCATCTACACAACAATCATTAAATCCAATTAAAATAATTAACACACATTCCCCTTTATTGAACCATGATATGCCTTTAGGTATACATTGTTGGTATCGTCATACCAACTAAACTTGCAAGGTAGCATAAACATGCAAGACTGATTATTATGACTTAGGGGATTTCACAATCCCCTTTAGTTCAATTATACATTAGCTTGGGGAATTACACAACCCACTGCCTTTCGGATCATGCAATAGTTCAAGAGTATTTCAATGTGCATACTTTCATATTCAAAACCAGTTCCACAATATAAGATTGAGGTCATAACCACTTCAAAAGTCAAAAGTTTGGGGAAATTACAATACCTTAGTTTATTAAACATAACCATGCACCCCACAAGTTTAAAACTATTTAAAGCATAATTAAGCGTAGGTAAATAATGGGAAACATTGGCAAAAAACAATTTTTTAAAACTTTCAACCCTTATTTCAAACAAATATCAAAACTACATGAATTGTAATTTAAGACCCATGCTTTAGAAAAATAATAATATAGGAAGAGTAACATGCCTGAAATATCAAGTTTTACAAAAAGAATTTAACCCTTGATATCTTTGAGGAACTACTTCTTAGAAACACTATGTATGGATAATTGAGAGACTTCAGAGAGCTTTAGAAGTGTTTGATTATGATATGAATGAGAAATTATCCCCTTAAGTTCTTTGTAAATGTGGGGTTTTAATTTGGTGAGAAAGAAATTAGCCAAAGTACCCTCAAATTAAAAGCTGAAATTTAGTCGTCAATGACTAGTAGTCACTAAACGACTCATTGGGACTCATTACGAATTGTCACCATATGCCATTGCCAAGACAATTTTACAGGAGCCCTCACACTGATGACCTTACGAATCATCTGATATCACTCATAATGGGACCCTATAACTTATAAGATCCAGTCATAGTAAACACGAAAACCATTTTAGGTATACTCTTAATGCCCTATGATTTTCACCCAACGACTCATAATGGGTCCTTACAATACATAGTGAGCCGCTCATACTTATAGAAGAACCTAGTCACACACATACTGATTTGGTCCAATGACTCATAAAGATTCCCTATAACTCCTCAGGGGAGTCGTAGTCAGGATAGTAAGGATAAAATTTCAAAAAATTTCAACAACTAAAAGCCTAGGGTGTTACAGTATCTACTACAAAAATCTATGTTGCTCATGAATTCAAAGGTTTGATGATATAATTCTAATTGGAAAAGGACTGGAATATGCTATCTGGAAAGAAAAAACTATTGATATTTTTACAATGCAAGCTGCTTTTCAAGCATACAAGGCATCATTGAAAGCAAAAAAAGATTAAGATATCTCAGTCGTTCCACTTTAAGAACAACACTATCAAAATGCCCAACAAGCATATGCTTGTTTTGACATCTATAAGCCACAAGGTTTTTAATACCAAATATTCTCACTAGCATGATTCTCAATAATAAACTTATCCAATGCCATCCAATTCTCATAAATCAAAGAAAATAAAACCTTATATTTTTACTCCAGTAACTAAATCGGTGGCTGGTATATTCCAAAGATTGTTTGCTCAAGGATTTCTGAAACCAAGAAAAGGTTGTATCCTTAAATACCCACCTTCAAATATTGATCAAGCCAAAAGGTGTGCATATCATTTAAATATCCAAGGACATGTTTCTCAGAAATGTTTACCGTTGATGTACAAGAACCATGATTTGACTGAAAAAGGAGACATTACAGTGCGACAAGGGACACTAAGCAATATCTATAACGCTGCCATAAACATAGTTATCATCCAAGGTGATCCAATAAATATCACCCTAAGACACTTTATAAGGAAACATAAATCATATCAAGGGAACTGAGAAGGACAAAACCATCAAGCGAAGTACCAATTCCATTTCTAATTAATAAAATTTTGTGCTTTTATTTATATTTCCCATTGTAATCATGAACTATATTTGACCCGACTTCCATTTGGATATGTAGGTAACCCACTTTTGGGTTTGGTCTTAATCTTAAAAAGTTTTTCTTCCCTCTTCATATTCAAATCATCTTAGCATTTGACTAGACTCTATTCAATAAATCTAATAAATTGTGTCCTAATCCATGATTCTAGATAACAAATTGCAAATTTAAAGACGAACATCAATGTTTGAATACAAAACAACCATTTCTTTAGAACAAAATTTTTATTTTAGTGATGCAGGAATATAAGACTTCACATGTAAAAACTAGGATATAATTTTTGAGATTACTTTAAAAATTCTACCAACAAACAATATTTTTATTCACAAAAAAGTTGAAAATATATTTTAAACTAGGGAAATTTTTTTATTAGATGCTCTAAACTTTCAATGACAAGTTGTAGACAACAAGGGATATATCAAGTTAATCTATCCTAAAATAGGATATGACTGACATATTGGGTCATCCATTCTATAATATGATATGTTTGACATACCAAGTTCATCTTCCCAAAAATAGGATATGCTTGACATACCGAGTTCATCTATCCAAAAATAGGATATGCTCGACATACCAAATTCATCCATCCTAAAATAGGATACGCTTGACATACCAGGTTCATCTACCCTAAAATATGATATGCTTGACATAACAATTTCATCCACCCTAAAATAAAATATGTTGGACGTATTGGGTTCATCTACCTAAAAATAGGATATGATTAACTTACCAGGTGCCTCCACCCAAAAATAGTATATGCTTGGCATACCAGGCTTATCCTCCCTAAAATGGGATATGTTGGGTTCATCTACCATAAAATAGTATATATTTGATGTACTGAGTTCATCCACCATAAAATAGGATATTTTGGGTTTATTTGGCCTAAAATAGGATATGCTAGATAATTGGGCTCATCTGTCCTAAAATAAGGACACTTGATTTTGCTAGAATATAGTCAATGTAATCATTTTCCTTCAAAGTAGAATCTAGGAAAGATTTTTTAGAATCTTTAAAAATCTTGGACAACGAGGACAATGTCGGTAGATACACTTTCTTATATCCCCTTATCGTTATTGTAATCGATTACAGTTGTTTTCACCACATTATTTCATTTTCTATGTATATATATGATAACTATTTTTAACTATTGTGTTAAATGTGGCAAGTAAAATAAAAGACATTTGAGAATTACTCTCCTCCCGATTTTGAAATGTTTTTTTCTAATATGTCAGCCTATTCATATTTTATCTTTCAAAACTACTCATATCCTGAGCTTGCAAACTCGTGCTGCTTATTTTTTAGTTTTCTTTAGAAATCTCATTCATTCCTAAATCTAGAACTACACACGACCTAATTCTCATAAAATCAGAAATATGTAGGTGACTTAAAACCTAAGTCACGACCATACTCTTTTAATAACCACCTCTTATTGCTTCAATTCTAATAAACTATTTTCTGGATCGGATAAAATTGGCTGCTATGTCAAGTTTCATTGCTTAGAAATTGATCATTCTCGAGCAATGAAGGGGAAATTATTAACACCCAATTTTGACCTCCCGATACTCCTCCTAGGCTTTCATTTTACAAAAATTATTAGTTTTGAATATTAATATTTCCTTACTTATTATTTTGGTATATAATAATATTGGCATGTCATATTCATGATTCTAAAGTATGCAATTTAATTTACTATTTAACTTCAGATTTTTATATAGTATATATAATTTATTAATTTAAATATAATATTTCTTTTATAATTTTGTCAATATTTATTAAATTATTTTCACAAATATGCATATTCAAAATTTAAAAATAGGTAATCTATTATTATTATGATGATGATGATGATCATCATCATCATCATTATCATCTTCAACTACTTCTTGTACATCATGCGTATTTAATTTATTTCGATGATGTTTTACATGATCTTGTTACCTAATATTGTCCTCTACTAGTTATACATTATTTATTAAATAGCAGTCCAAATCAACTCAATTTCCCCTATGTATTTAATTTCTAGCCCAATCCTATTCAATTTATGTCAACTTTGGCGTAAATTAATCTCAATTTGACCCAATTCCAAATTCCTAATTACATTTTTATTTAACTCACTTTAGATCCAATTTTAAATCACCATGTTGTTACTTTAAATCTAATCGTTAATCAACTTTAATCCAACAGCTAAGATTGACTCTTCTCTTCTTTGCCTTTTAACCTAAAAAAACCTACCCTATATCTATTTTCAAGAAATTAGGCGCCACCCCTCTTTTTCTCTTATTTATCTCTCTAAATAGACGACCCACGGCCTTTGCTCTAGCGGCAGCATGGCAAGACCTCCAATGCTTCCATTCTCTTATCCCCTTCACCTTCTTTTTCCATGGCAAACCATAATTAAAACCTCCAGCCAAGCTGCTCCACCTTCACTTATAGGAGAACCACTAAATCAGCACCTTACCATTACAACTTTGGTGGACCACTGCCACCAATCATGAAAAAACCAGCGTTATCCTTGTTCAGTAAAATATCCTCTAACTGCCTTAATTTTATCTTCCCTCTTTTATCCTCACAAAACTAAGGCTGCCCCGGTGAAAATAATTTTAAAACCTCATAAAATTCCAATGATTTTACTTTTGACCCACTTGCATTCATAATATTGATTTTTAACTTGAAATATATTTAGGAATGTTAAAAGGCTATTTAGGAATTTCAGAAAATTTTTGGGGGTATTTTGGAATCCCGAGGTAGTGAGGGTTCGTGATATAAGCGTGTCACAGAGGTTAGCCTTCATGATAAGGGTGTGGCATGGAGGCTAGCCTTCGCGATAGTGACATGCCACGCTGATATTTTAATTTAATCCATTTTGTTTTTATTACTTGGAAAAAGGGGCTTTTGGTATTTTTACCCTTTTCATGACAGACAAACATAAAATAACCCCTTTCTTTCAATTTTTAAAGATCAGATCACCGTTCTTTCTCTCGTAAACTTAAATCCCAAGAAAACTCAAGAATTTTTCAAGAAAACACTATTACGGGCTCCAAACTTTGAATTGTCTTCAATTCCTTGTGTATTTTAGGCATGTATATCATTCCCTAGCTTTAATTATACATTGTGGAATTTATTTACTCATTATAAATGTGGTTTGAATTAATGGGTTTGAAATTGGGTTGAGGGGTTTTGATTGGTATTACTTGAATTACTATTTCCAAATTTAAAATTGATGATTTATACTTTAAATTTATGGTTGTTGGACTGAATGGGTGTATCGTTATGGGAATTAAAATGAGGAACACGGGTTTTCCGAAATTGATGACTTTTTAGCTAGGTAATGCCATTAACCCCAACACATTTTGTAAATTTGGTTTTTTAATATTGATAATTGCATAATTCAACTTATTTATGAACTCGTAGCGTTGCATTAATGGATAATTGGTTAAAACAGATTTTAGAGGCCATTGTTTGCCATGCCTTAGATTTTAAATTTGAATTTGGGAATCTAATGGTAACATGGACTGGTTTGGTATGATTATATGAGCTTGTAAGCATAACTAGAATAATGATACCAAGTAGTAAATACTTTGTTAAATGACTCCTAGTTTAATGGTTGGGTTTATGTGCAAAATGCTTTAACTTTGGCATAAAGGGAATTCTGTAGCACATCATGAAGGTGTAGTCCTAGGAGGACTAACACTGGAAACCATGTTTGCCAGCGTGGGGGTCCATATGACCTTGTACATAGTTCACACAAGTAATGGCCCTTTATGTTATTTTCCATATTTAGGCTTATCTTTACCGTTTGATCGTCTGCATAGATACGCCAAATCATTTATGAGTTGTTGGGACCAACGGTTTTATTACCAAGCAGTTCGTTTGGTTTTTAGAACGAATTCCCCATATAGAAGTCTTCAATGGTTCCAAATGTCCACCAAGCAAAAACTTAAGTGAAATAATTCGAGATGAAAATTCCCACTACACTAGCAGGTCTGAAATATTGACTTTAGGCTAAGAATACCTTTG
>JAPEIP010000004.1:149935003-149967281 GCA_026120095.1 Capsicum chinense | reverse complement strand
CCCAGCAACAATGGAGTGACATATGATAATGTAGAACTCGAATAAATTAATGTATATACATCACATGAAAATATGGACAATGTACCTGTAACCACATCTGGAGAAGCCTCTAAATTTTATCGATCTGCTAATGCATATGTATAATTCTGAACTCCACTAGAGCTAGATGCTCCTTTAGTACCTCTACCATGCCCCATAGGCTATACATCTCTACCTAAATGAGGCACCAATGATGATGAGGCAATGGCTGATTTAGTAGGTCATGCCATACCACCCATGCCCATTTTTAGGCATTCTCTTATCATATGCCTTGACGTACTACACCAAAAGCAGGCATTTGTCCTAAAATTACATGCACGTAAATAGTGCTTTCCACATTATTTACATAGCTATGAAGGAGGCCTTAATTGGATCATACTCCCTTGCTCTTGATACCACATTATTCATGAACTCTGACTCTCACTTCTTTGTCCAAACTGGTTGCCTTTGGACCCTTAACACTATGGTGGAGTACTACATATAGGAGAAAAAGATAATGGCCTAGGTGATCTATTAGAAAACCGAGCCCTAAACTCACCTTGCGATCCCATGAATTGCCCTGTAGATCTGTCCCTCTTACATTACCCTCTTTCCAATTCTTGAGTTCTTCTTTTGTACCTCTGATCCTTCATTTTTTGGGTAAAAGATTGAATCCTTTCTATGTCCATATCTTTGTTCAAAGAAGCAATAGTATAATCTCTGACTAGATATGGGTCCAATCTATCCACATATCGATGAACCCTATCAACCATAGTAGCCACTACATTTGGAGCATACCTAGCCAAAGAGTTAAATTGGAGGTTATACTCCCTCACACTCATATTCCCTTGGCGAAGATTTAGGAACTGATCTACACGGGCCTCATGAATCTCAAATAGAATATAATGATCAAGAAATGCCTCTTTTGAAATTTTTCCAAGTAGCTGAAGGTGCATCGATACCCCTAGATTATTTCCAGTCTTTATACCAAAATATAGCCTCCCCTTGGAAGCTATTAGCTTCTAGCTCAACTGTCTCTTTACCCGATACATGCATGACATCTAGAGCCCTTTGGATTTTACCAATAAAGTCCTGTGGGTCTTCATTAATATCTGATCCGGTGAATGCGGGAGGATCTAATTTAAGAAAATCCTATGTCTGAAAGCTAACTAGCTTATCTGCACCACTAGAACCTGTGATTGGAATAGTTTGTCCTTGAACTTTTCCAGCAACTATATGAGCCAACAATTACACCGCACTCCTTAGATCTTTATAAGTAGTATTAATAGGTGTTTATGAGGATACGGTTCTTCACCTCCTTAGTTCTTCTGGAGATGGAGGAGTAGAAGAAGTTTGTGATACAAACTCAGCTTGAGCCTCAATTTGAATAGCTTGTCTAGGTGGTGACTTTTTGGTCACATCTCCGGCAACCACATCTATTTGCTTACCTATATTCTTACTCTTTCTTGTAACCTACATCTTTACTATAATGAGAGGAAAAAAATAGGTTCAATGGTTAAATAAGACTTCACCTACGACTTGGGCTCTATTGCACGATCTAAGATGTGAAAAAAAACAACCCCTAAATGCCCTTAGCATCTTATTTATAGATGCGGTGCACAACACACCCATAAGCAAGACTCTATGTAGACACGACTTTTTAGACACCCTAGGACGTCCTGCTATGATACCACTTTTCTCACTCCTCAAATTCTATTAGGGCGGACAGGCACCCGTAACCGTAAAGGACCAAGAGAACCAATCCATAACCATGTACTTCTCATGCATATAACTATGACAACCAAAGGTTCAAACACAAATGATGTTATACATCGATGAGATTATCTACATTGGCAAGCACAAAATTATATATACAACACTTGGCGGTTAGGTCCACAGGACATAAAAGACAAGACACTACTATGTTTAACTTTACATTAGTCTACAAAGCCTCTAAAAGATACATGAACTTAGATAGGGTCGAGATAAACCCCTTCCTTACTTTTGAATACTTCATAATACCAAAACATATGAAACAAAATCAAAAAGCCCCAAATTAACCTGAGGCTCACCAATAATAACTAAATAGCCTGTGCTTCTACAGCAAGGTGTATCTGAATCACCAGTGCCTACAACATAAAATTTAGGTCCCCCTTAAGGGACGTCAGTATGAAAATATGTACTGAATATCTAAGGTTGAAGGTAACAACACATGATACAAGAGCTCAATAGAAATTAGATACCCATGAATACATAGTTCTAGTAGACCACCTTTATATATTTGTACGATCTGGTACATTACATTCCTTTGTGTATTTTACCTTTCTTATTTCAAAATCTTTGTAAGTCATACAATACAAATGACCGGCTAATCAGCGATAAATAGACAAATTGGGATCGGCCCATGCTAGGCCTACGCCCTTGAGCTATCACCCACAAATAACTATTAGGATCAGCCAATCCTAAGCTTATGCCCCTGACCTGCCACCCATATATAAAGGTATCGAGATCGGCCCATGCTTGGCTTATGCCCCTTACCAACCACTCATTTGACAGATTTGTATTACTTAGTTTGTTTAATCTTTGAGATTATTACATTGGTGGTAATAACATTATGGTACCTTGAAACAGTAATCAACCAATAAGAGATATATTAATGGAAACTTAATACAATAAAAATGAGGTAGGGAGTTGTTGGCACACAAATGAAGTATTTAGGAGCTGAAAATAACACATGGGTCTTGTTTGAGTAAACGAAGAAGTTCTGAAATTCTCTAGTGAAAATAGATTTGCAGGTTTAATAATAAGCATGTATTGAGGTGTTTTAACATGTTAGAGAGTGGAAACAAGGTCATTGACTACATGGGAGATAATACGCTGCCATTATGTATCACTTGTTATAGGATAACCTTGGAAGGTTACTTGATGGACCAAATATGCGATTTCATGCCAAAGACTGCAAAATAGAGTATGCCTTACATACCTAATTATATAACTCTGAAACTAAAAAAACTTGACTTCTCTCCTTTTAGATTACTTATCTATAATAGAAGATATGGTAAACTAGTATTAGCAACCAACCAACACGTTTGGCCTATTTAAATTCACCAAAATAGTAACCGGGCAGTAAGCTCTTAATATATCAATTAAGGGTGTTATTTTAACCCTATTCTCTTCCAATTACACCCATTTACCATACATGTCCTTATAAGGTTCAATAAAACCACCTTGGCTTCATTACATATTCCAACAATATGAAAATAGACTGGGCAGTAAATAAATACAATAATTAATTTGGTGGTGTACCACCATACCTTTCTTCTATTTTCTATTAGAAACTAATCACACCTTTCTCCAATATCAACCTGGAAGACCATATCTATATACATACAAAATAGTCCATAAAACAGCCTCGAATTCCTTTTATTGTAGCAATCACTTATTGAACTCATCATCTCATAAGTTCTAAATAACAACACATTCATAATTCTTTCTCAAATTCATATATAAGGATAAGAGAGCAGTCACCTTACCTTAATTCTGCAACTTATACTTAAAGTTGAACTCTTCAAGAACTTCAACTTTCACTTTCCTTCACACTTTAAACCAAATAAGAAAAGAGATCACTTAATAACAAAAAAAAAGCGATCAAGTAGCTATTCTATATCCTACCATGTATTTATAATTAGGCGCCTATAGCATGTTTTTCTAGTCCTCCATCCGATAATTAAGTTAAAAATTTAGTGTTTTCACTTAGCTTAGCTTGCAAAGATGAGGGTTTCTTTAAGAACCCTAGTAGCTTACAAATATGAGGGTTTCTTCAAGAACCCTAGAAGGAATTTTAGGGTTGTTGTTGTTATCCTTTTTAAGAAAGGCAGAAAGCTGAAATTTAAAAGGGAATATTTTGGTTAAAATGCAAAAAATGGCCAGCTATATTGATATTATATTGACTTATTATTGACTTCATTTCCAACCATAAATTAGTCAAGTAGGTGATGCACCTACTTAAGGGTTCAAGCTACTCAAAATTTCAAAGTAGATGATGCATCTACTTGCTTAAATTCTTATTTTAGGCTCAATTAACTTAGGCCTTTGACAAATTTAAGTGTTGGGCCATTTCTCTATTTTCTTCCTCTTTTCTTCAAATTGGCCTAAATAAGTACATTACTTTAGGCCCAAATCTGGTCCATAGCCATGGGTCCATTAATTTTGTCCAAAAATCTTAAGTAGGTGACTCACCTACTAGCTTAATTAAATGAAGCAAGCACCTCAATATTTCATTCCATTTCCAGCTCCTAATTTCTTTAATCTAACTTTCAACTTGTACACACTTGGTCACTTTAAACTTTAGATCCAAATACTATAGCTTATAATCCTATGTTTAAATAGTTGTATCAATGTTAACTTGATTGTGTCACATAAAAAGGTACGACCAGCATCTATATTTCATCTACACCAGTAATACTTGCATAACAAATCTTATTCGTTACCTACATCATAAGGCTATACCAAATTACCTATAAATAGGGAAAGTACATGCAATGTATGGGGTGTCATAGTTACTTTATGGCTTATTTAATGGTGGTGTGTTTTCCCTGGATAGTGATATTTGGTCCTATAGAGATATTACTTCTTTCTTGATATGTCGTTTGACCTATAGAGATGCTATTCCCTCTTAGACTTAATATTTGGCTCATAAAGATGATATTTACTCTAAGACATAACGTTGGGTCCTTAGAGATGATATTCCACTAATATATGATTATTGTACCAATAGAGATGATATTTTTCTAAGATATGACAATTGGCTGTGTGAGGTAATTCTCCTTATAAGTTATGTCGTATGACCTATTGACCAGAGATATCTTATATATGAGTACATGCTTATTGATATTATGCCTTCTAGATATGAAATACCTCCTATGTGAGATATGATTACATGCTCATTGATATTATGCCTCATATATGCGAGATACCTCCTATGTGATAGATAATTTCATGCGTTTTGATATTATCCATTCTATATGCGAAATGCCTCCTATGTGACATATGATTTCATGCTTATTGATATTATACCTCTTATATGCTAGATGCTTTTTATATGTAAGAAGATTAGAGATATGATATGACTTTTAAATATTATTATTGATATAAATTTGGATATGTGTATGGGTCAAAGGCCATGATTATGATATGATTATTCTGGGCATATTATTGGGCCGAGGGCTGTGTTATGATATTCATTGGATATCCAAGAAGTGTTTATCATTATAAAGGATATAATTTTAGTTTATGAATATGCATATATATATATGTTGGTATACATATCTCTTCGATATGGGATAGAGGACGATACAATATGATCCTTATTATTCCACTGCTTGAATATTAGTGATGGCACACATAAATTTTGTACATTCATGATTATTGTATTGGTAATTGATGTGATTCTAGTTCAAATACGATCTTATGTTTGTTCTTCCTAATTAATGATTAAGCTATGGGGTAGCTAGTTATCTATTAGGTGACTGTATCACTTGATGACTTAGTTTAGAAAGTCGATAAGTTAGTTTAGAAAGTCGATTAGTTGTTAAATAAGAAATGTGTATCAATGAGGCTAGATAATAAGAGATGTTAGTGATAGGAGATGACTTGATAACAATAATACATAATTGGAAAATGATGGTTGGTTAATGAATGGTGTTAGTTAATAAAAGATGGTTAGATGATAAATGGTAATGTGTCGGCTAATAATGATTAACGATTATTGGTTGATTAGTTGATAATGTTGATTAGTGAATAAATAGTGATTATAATCTAGTTATGAATCTTGACTAGATGTTGGGTATTCACTACTTAATAATAATGGTTAGTTGTTGTCCCACGAATTATGATTATGTGAAGGATAATATCTAGGCTTATAATTAGAGGTCATGTGAAGACTAGTGAACTAGTGGTTTAATGATAAAAAGTACTGGTTAGCTAATATCAAATAATTGGGTAATTTTGAGAAGTTAGATATTTTTATGATGATACAATTATGATTATGAATATATTAATAGGCTTGTAGATTTACCCTCCTTTTTTCCATGTTTTGAGCTCGTGCACTTATTAAATGTCTATAAATAGATGTGTATTGATATTTGTGATTATATTGATACCCGAAAAGGCCAAAAAATACTATGATGATATTAATACCCGGCAAGGCCAGAAAATATTATGATGATATATTGATATCCAGTAAGGCTAGAGGATATTATGATTATATATTGATACCCAACAAGATCGGAGGATATTATGATGATATATATTGGTAACCGATAAAGCTGGAGAATATTGTAATGATATATTGATACCTGGGAAGGATTTATGATACTGTGATGATACTAATGCCCGATAAGGCTGAAAAATACTATGATATTGTATTTATACCCATCAAGGCCAGAGGTTGATTACACTAATGACACTTATGATGATTGCAATTATGATAAATTTAGTTATGATGATTAGATTATGATATTGATTGTGTTCCTTAAGTTCATCTCTGTATGCACATCGCCTATCATCAGTATGAACCTATGTCTACCAGTAGGTATAAGATGGTTGCATAGATATGGGTAAAGAGTATTCCTTGTGTTGTTATATGACTGATTGAACCTTCCAAGCTTAGGGTAATTTAGGTATGTATAACCATAACTAGGTATTTGGTTCTCTAGAGTAGCTGATAATTCACGTTGTTATTGATATTGTTGTTATCATTGTTATAATCATTATTATGGATATCTTATGAAAGATTGGTCTTTGATCCACTATCAAGATCTGAGAAATGTATATGGCCTCTTTTATTTTATGATGACATTATTGTACACAATTATTTCCTGTCTAGCCATGTGGATTAGAACCCTAAGCATGATAGTACTAGATCCTAGTAGTATTACAATGAGATATTAAAATGAGGGTGTCATGATCTAGGTTATGCTTTGTGATGAACTCATTTTATATGTATATATATGAAGTTACAATACTACTATGTATTCCTTTCTTCATTTGTGCATATTGTATATTATTTCTTGGCTTTGTATATTGCTCTGTCTCTCTCTCTCTATATATATACCTTCTTCAATCTTAATTCATATATTGCCCTAGGATATTTGGTATAGTATTGAAGTCTATTGATAGTGTATGGAAAAGAATAGTTCACCTTGATACTTACTTAGTTTTACTATGTTAGACTGTTGGACATGGGTAGGAAAATTGACCCTTATGATTCTCATTGACTTGATATATGATTTTTGAACTCTTGAATGTAGATTTCATTCGATTTATATACTATATATATCTTTTTATATTTAGAGATCAATTGGCTGTTGCCTACTGAGTGCCATTATTTGGTACTTATTCTACACTTTTGCAGCCTGCAAATCATAGTATGGGTTATCGCCATTGATTTGTGCATTATGTGGAGCAACCATGGATCAGAGACTTAGAGTGATCTCCTGGAGTTTAGAGTATTACTTATCTCTATCTCCTATGTATTATACTAGTCTCTATGTTGTATTTTGAGATAAGTTGTATCAGAGTATCTCTGTTTGACACTTCACTTCTGTACTCTTGATATATTAGAAGCTCTTATACTGATACCACAAGGTTTTGGGATTTCTATGTATTCATATTTATCTCATTTATTCTACATTCTTTATCATATATTATTGGGTAGTCCATTATTAGATATTTTGGACTATAAGTTGGCTTACCTATTCGTGGGTTATGGTAGGCACCATCATAACATGAGGAATTAGGTCATGAAAAATTGGTATTAGAGATAAGGTTTCACCGGTGTGTTAGTATAAGAGCTAAGTGTTAGTAAAGGTCTGTGGATTGGTGTGGACACGTCCGTAACCTATCTTTGGAAGGCCACAAGGACATTTTAGGAAATTTACTATTTGTCTCCTTATCATGTGTCTGGATTCCTATGAACCCCAAATACATTCTTTGACTCTATTCTATCCATAAAGGATGATGCGATATTATCAATATATGCAAATGAGACTTCAACACACGTTTTTAGAGTTTCAGTGTAGCGTCAAACTAGAGAGTCAGATATGGATATCAAATATCTTCAATGGCAGCCAAAATGGGATTTGGGCCAGCTTAGGCTCCAGTTGAGCTGTTGACTACTTCAGCCTTTGAGGTCAGCATTGTGAATTTGAGTCATATTGTACATCACTCTTAACTATGGATGACATCTAATTCATCAAGCAGTCGGTAGATTAGAGTTGAGTCTACTAGTTTTCATCAGGGTTCTTCACTAGTTTTTAGTATGAGATTGGATTCTCATGTGGTCCAGGCATTTTCCTACGCTACATCCTTCTGAGCCAGACATTGGTTCATGGATCTATTCGAGGGTTTGTATTTTCACCCTATCTTGAATCAAAGCACTTGATAGCAATCGAATTCTTCTTCCCTTAAGTTATTTATTATGTGAGGACAATAGATATCATATGTGTTGAGTCTTATAGAAATAATGGCAAGAGGTATTCTATTAGTATAGTACTATTGGTATTTTATCCAAAAGTAAGGCTCCTTCTGGTAGAGTTTTTATTTAACTATATCCTATTAGCTCGACGCAGACAATATTCCATACTATGAGTAGTTCTTACATTAGTCTTGGTGATCATATTAGAAAGAGTCCCCAACAGACTTTTGGAGTGTGGTATGGTTCTTTGGGCCATGATTACTATTTTAGATTATGAGGGGCAGTATCTCGAAGTGTTCCAAGATTATGGTTTAGTTGTGTTGTGATGAGACACAGGTTTAATAAATGCCCTAGATATGTGATGGATGATAAGCGAGAGTTATCACTTACTTCCCGCTAGCCTAGACTTTTTGAGATAGGCTGCGATTTTAGAAGTACGAACATAATTCTGTGGATTTCACTCAGAGTTAGTTGGCCAACCATTTCGACTCAGTTTGTGTTCTTTCCATGTTAGTGGTTCAGAAGTTTGCTTTGACTTTAGAGAAAACACTATTTGTCTAGAGAGTTTCTCCGACATGGGATTCTCAGTCATTTAGCTCATTTATATCATCCTCGTGATGTCATGGCATATTCAGTTAGAAATAGTGTGTGTGTGGCACCTCAGTTGATGATTCAGTCGGTTAATCCGAGTTGGACTCGTTAAGATTAATTTTTTCTTATACTCTTCAGGCATGTGATTGCAGATTTCACCACGATTAGTGTACTTTTATTCCCTACATTTATCTCTTATTATATGTATTGGGGTTTTCATACCCATTGATGATTATATGCCTTGATAAATCGATATCGGTCATTATGTGACTTATTATTGAATTCATGATTATGTTATTACTTCATGATTTATTTTTTTTAGTAGTGAATGGATTAGATCTATATTGATATTTTCCCCTATGGGTGTGGTTTCTGGGTTCAATTTGTGATAAGCAGTGATTTTACCATTCATTCACACTAATCATTAATGCACATTACCCTATTTTGAATGAATAAAATAAGACATAATTGTAATTAAATGCTCTAATATCCCCTCTTTGAAGGCATAGAGTTGATGAAATAAAAAGATATGGAAAGGAGCTTAAAATAATCAAATATAAGCAAGAAAATACAGCTAAAGACTTGGATCAAAGTGCCTCAAGTACCACAGTCGTGGTATGCTGATTGTAATTGCGTAGTCAAGACAAAGTCTATAAATTGCAATCACGTAGCCATGATCACGGTCAAACCGGAGGGAACATGGTCAGCGGGATTATGCCCAGGGTTAGGTTTGTAAAGCAACATGATGAATTCCAAACCATATATAGGCAAAAATCCTGTCTTCTTGGAACATTGCTTACCTCATAAGATATTTTGAATTGAAAGCTTGAAACCCTAATTGGGCAAGTGTGTAACTAATTTTTGAGGCTTGATTTCTTAGCATTTTTTTGAAGAATGAATGCTTTGCTTAATCCTTATGGTATATCTCTCTTTACTTTATTCATAAGTAGCTAAGTAATTTAGTCTTGGGATTATGTTGAACTAAAGTGTAATTCTTTTTGGGTATTGTTGTGTTTGCATGATTGTTGTTATTGGGTAAGGATTTCACCATTGCTTGAGCTTATGAGTTGGAATTTGATGGGTGAAATCCCCAAATCTTCGAATGTCTTTGATGGGTGAAAACACTAAACTCTAGAAACCTTTTATCATCCTCAAAAAAGGGATGAATGTGAATATGAGGTAACCCATAACATCCTTGGAAGAGGGTTATAGGGGGACAAGGAAATGGTGGACAACTAAGCCTATGATTTTCCCCCTTTTGCAATCTTAAAAATAAACATATTAAGAGTGTAAATCATGTCAAGAGCATCATCCTAGAAATAGGGATGTTTGATTGACGTTTTGGCTGATTATGAATTTCACACTTGTTAGGTGCTCAAAAAAGCCAATGGGTGAAATCGTTGTGGTTTTATCAAAAGATTAACAACAATGACCTTCGACCCATCCTATCCTTTAGTTAATAACTAAATTTCATGCTTAACCATCATTAACCAATATACTTTTACATTTATGAAGACATAATCCTGAGATTTCCCCCAACATTGTTGCTTAAAATGAAAGTATCAACTCTTAATCATTTGCCAAAGATGGTACAACAAGTTTCCAAACAAATCCCCCCATTTTATTTAACATGTCATTTTTGTTAGCATTCTGGGTAACCTCATAGTAATTTGAGTACCCATAAGGTTTGAAGTATATAATTCACTCCTTAAGATTCGACCCCAATTCAAATTGGGTTACTTGACAACGACTGCATCACCCCTCAATTACAGGACTGAGTTGAACATTATCAAAATGGCACCATTATTGGGGAGTGAAATATAGATTTTTCTTGTGTTGTGTTATTCTTACTTGGGAATACCTGGAGTACCGTACTTTATTTTAGTTGTTGTTTTTAGATCTTTTGTAGGTAATATTAGCATGAAAGGAATTATGAATAAACGCACTCTTAACCTGAAGTCATTTGATGTTCCCCTTTATGAGAAGTGCTAAGTAAATAAAGCGGGTCATACGGGTGAAACTCACATCCCATCTCTCAATGGGAATGGGACATTCAATGTGTCTAGTATCATACTTCATATATTGCAAGTAACGGGGCTATACGGGGGTCAAGCTCATGAGGACCCATTTATACACTGAAGGAATTATTTTAAGGTATGTACACCTTTCAGTATATCTTATATCACTCAAGAGTCCCTTCGGCTCCATTTCTTCCCGTTCTTACTAATGGGTGAAGAATTGTTATGGTTATGCACACTCTTTACAGCTTCACTCACTTCATGGAATGTGCTAACAAAGGTGTTTTTAGATTAATAATCCCCTCAATCCAAGGTGTGCCACCCGAGAGATGAAATCATGAAATTTAGACAAAGGAATAGGGAGCCTCTTCATAAAGTATGGGAGAGATTTCATTAGAAGTTGGCCAAATTCCCAAATCACGAGATTTTGGTGAAGGCACTTCTCCAAATATTCTATTGGGCACTAGATCCTTTGAACCAAATGGTGGTAAACAATGTGGCGGAATGTTCTCTCTTAAACTTGCACTTTTATACGGCTACAAAATTGTTGAGAGAGGTAACTAAACATAATCAGGAATAACCCAAGACATTAATATTTCTAACAGCTCTCCACCCAAGACCATAGTTAGTAAAAACAAAGAAACGAGATGAGGAACAAGACAAACTATAGAAAAGATCTTGGCCCAACTTGAGCTCCTAACCAAGAATGTCATGGGTGCACTTGTGAAAATGGAAAAACTTGTGACACCAAGAGCCCATTACAGAGATGAAGAAGATCGAAGAGTGGAGAAAGAACTTTGGTACCTAGCTAAACACTAAAGAGGTTCTCATCTGGCCTATCATAGGCAAGGTAGTAATCAAGGTCGGATAAATTAGGGTGGTGGTTGAGTTTTGAGAGATCCGAAACATGAGTATTGCCATTTTGAGCCTTACCATAATCGAGATTCTAACGAGGAGTCAAGCTCCATTGACGCTGATAGAGGTAGAATGGAGGAAATCCTTGGATGAATTTGTAATTGAGATGAAGAAATGGACAAAATGGTCCGTTAATTAAAAGAGGACTTTATTTCACTCTCTAAAATTATGGTCTCCTATTCGGCCTCTATCAAAGAATTGAAGATTCAAATGGGACAAATCTTAGCACGACTGAATATTAAACCGAGGGGACATCCCACTAGTGACAAAATAGCTAACCCCTAAAATAAAGATCAAATCTTTGCAATATGTATGGGGAGTAAGAAATCAAATTTATGGAGGACTTGGGAGGAAAAATGCCCAACACTCAGTTAAAAGAGAGTTTATCCCAAAGTCTAATCGACAAAGAGAGGAAAGAGGTGGAAAGCATTATTGGAAGGTTAATTGATGAAGAGGAATTTGATAAGTAGGGACCTGTGGACCCTCCCTGACAAATTGATACAGGCCAATGTCATCCCATAACGATAACTAAGGCGTTGTATGGGAGGCAACCCTCAAGTGCCACGAGGAGGAATCATATCCTTTTTATTATATTTTTATAGTATTGATGTTCTTTTTTGCATATTAATAACTCATGCATGTGTGACACTATGTCATGCTTTACATAAGATTAGAAAGGGAGAAGTGTGCAAATTTGAGTTGAAAATTGATCAAAGGATAAAAATAGGCACCAAATGAGAAGAAAAATTGGACAGGGGAAAATAGAGGAGAAGAAATGCCCTTGGTTACCACGACCATGGTCTCCAAGCATAATTTTGATTACCCACCTGTCCATGATCGTGGTCATTTAGCTGTGGTCGCGGACATAGAAGCTAGTTGATTCACTGACTACCTCCCTAATTTCTTCACCCTCTTGCTCATGTTTTTTTATGTAGGAATGGACTGATCTCAAGATAAATGGAGATGGTGCAAAGTATAAAAATGATAGAGGTCTTTGATAGAGTTTTAGGGAGCATCCTTATCCCTTTGTTGTGCTTGATTATTTACACAGTTGGGGCACTACTACCTTTTTAGTTAGGGGTATTTCCTTATTCATTCAATTTGGGCATGTATTATTGATATTTCTTCATATGCTTCTACTCTTTTAGATGATCCTAATTTTTATTTGGGTTTTACTATTCGAACACACAAACGGTGCCCACACTTGCATAAATTAAGAACCTTGTTCTTGATTTGTTACATTATATTAATTCTAATGGACGAGTCATGATTTGATTTTAATTATGGATGCAATGGAAGTCTAGGTACCTATGGCATTAAGGATAAAAGATGCAGGGGAAGTCAGAGTACCCGTGGCATTAAAAATTGAGGGTCGTACTTATACTCATTGTTGATGCTTGAGTAACCATATGGGTGGTTCGCCATACTAAATCTCATAGCATGAGACTATAAGTTGGGTAGTTTCCAAGGTTAGAAAATTACTCATGGTACAGATACTAAAGCAAACAACCCCGTCTGTCTAAAAATTTTTCAAAAATCAAAGGCATAGACATGAGCAACCTTGTGACAAAACTTTCTTTATTTTTATGACTCTAGAAAAATAGTGAGCACTCCATTTTTGTCTCGAGCGAGTAGTACAACTAAACTCCCTTTTCAACATTTGCATGCCTTGTGTGTGAGCTTAATTGTCTACATCTTATGTGCACTTGTATCATCAAGAACTTTCCCCAATAGTCTTTGAAAGCTAAATTTTATTATGCTTGGTTGTTAAAATAATTATAGGCTATCTTGTGATTTTGGAAGCCCTCTTTAGCAAAATAAGCTGACCGATACATAGGAGTTATCCCTAGTCACCCTATTTGTGCCTTTGGACTTTTCTTTGGCAAATGCATTATAGGTCATGACACTTCTATTCATCCTCTCTTAAACCCTATCCTCCTTGTATTTAATAATACAAATTGAGGTTAAAAACCTAAGTTGGGGTGGTGGAAAGAGAAAGAAAGTGTAATTGAGCCACGAAGTCCTAAAAAATTTCCAACGAGCTTAACCAATTAGCCTTTTTACTTTTAAGAAAGAGAAGGTTAGCCAAAATAAAGTAATGCATAACAGTTAAATGCTCATATCAAGAGTAAATAAAAGGGGTGAAAAGAATATAGGTAAAGCAAAAAGGGAAAACGTAGGCTAATTTGTAAAAGAAAGAAGTGACCCAATAGCCGTGTAAGAAAAGATTTTGTGTAGAAGTTCAAGGAGGGTTTAGCCTTATCAGCCTAAGCTAATATCCTACCCTACCCTAAAACCCACTTTACAAGTTCAAGAAGCCCTTTATGATTCCCAACCAAGCGTAGTTATTGTAGATGTGATTAAAAATAGGGACAATCCTATGGCATGGTACTTGTTAGAATGGAGAATTTCTTGAGAGAGTGAGTGTTTGCACTTAAGATTCCTTTGTGCATGATTGGTAACTAGGTGTGTGAATTTTTTCCTTTCTTGTGAGGAGGCATATGAACTAATGAAGGTTGGTGATTTTGGAATTTTTCTCACAATAAGACAAACGGAGGTAAAATATGATTGTAGTCAATATATGGGCCATTTTTAGAGTTATAGTATGTTCTACATGGTTGCTCCTCAAATTCCATTGCATTTTTTGCTATTCTAGTTTATTATGAGGTGTGTCATGGCAATCCTCTGGTCCATGTGTGAAAAGCTTTTTATGGTAGCAATTAAGTTGGAGTCTTATTGATCATTGGGAGATAAATTGGGCATACATGGAGAATGTCCCATGGTAAAAGGTGGTGGTGCTTGAGGAGAAGCAAGGTCTTAAGTTAGGGGTGTTAATGACTAGTGATTTGACCACTCATTTGCACTAATTATTTGTGCACATTACACTATTTTAAAAGAATAAAACAAGACATAATTGTAATAAAATGCACTAATATCCCCTCTTTGCACGCATAGAGTTGAAGAAATTAAAATATGTGGAAATAATCTTAAAATGATCAAAAGAAAGAAAGAAAATGCAACTAAAGACTTAGAGCAAAGGGCCTTAGGTACCACGATCGTGGTTTGCTAATCGTGATTACAGAAGTCAATACAAACTCAGTAAATTACGATCACGAAGATGTGGTCACAGTCAAATTAATGCGATTGCAGTTTAGCGAGATTATGCCCAGGGGCAGATTTGTAAAATTACAGAGATGAATTCCAAACCATATATAGGAAAAAACTCATTCTTCTTGGAACATTGCTTACCGCATAATATATTTTAAATTGAAAGCTTAAAACCCTATGGGGAAAGTGTGTAACTAATTTTGGAGGCTTGATTTCTTAGCATTTTTGTGAAGAATAAATGCTTTGGATAAGCGTTATGGTACATCTCTCTTTACTTTCTACATAACTAGCTAAGTAATTTAGTCTTGGGTTTATGTTGAACAAGAGTGTAATTTATATATGGGTATTGTTGTGTTTGTATGATTGTTAGTTGTTGAGTAAGGATTTCACTATTGCTTGATCTTATGAGTTGGAATTTGATGGGTGAAAAACCTAAATCTCCAAATAGGTTTAATGGGTGAAAGCCCCAAACTCTATAGACCCATTATCAGCCTTGAAAGAGGGGTGAAAGTGAATATGAGGTAACCCATAATATGCTTGAAAGAGGGATATAAGGGGACAAGTCAATGATGGACAATTAAGACTATGGTTTGCTCCCTTTTGCTATCTTAGAAATAAGTGTATTAGGAGTGTAAATCATGTCAAGAGCATCATCCTAAAAATAGGGATGCTTTATTGAGTTTTAGGGTGATTACAACCTTCACACTTGTTAGGTGCTCAAAAGAGCCAACTGGTGAAATCATTGTGCATTTATCAAAAGATTAACCACATTGACCTTCAAACTAGCCTATCCTTTAGTTAAAAACTAAATTTCATGCTAAACAATTATTAACCCACATATTTTTACCCTTAGATAGATATAATCCCAAGATTTCTACCAATATTGTTGCTTAAAACAAAAGTGTCATATCTTGATCATTTCATAAAGATTGTACAATAAGTTTTCAAAAAAATCCCCCTTATTTTATTTTACCTGTCATTTTTGTTAGCATTCCAGGAAACCTTATAGTAATTTGAGCACCCATAGGGTTTGAAGTCTATCATTTACTTCTGGAGATTCAACCCCAATTTAAGGATGTATTTTGATATTGAAGGTAGGTTGTCCTTTTGTGGCTCTGTTATGATCCTAGAGTTGGAAATTTAGTTATATTCCCTATTATTGAGTCTCAGATCCTTAGTCTTGCCTTCTAGTTTGCATAGGTTATCACCTTAGATATTCATTTTGATATAGCGCATTTTGAGTTTAACCAGTTTTTTAGCCCGTTCTTTATTTGTAGCTAGTTTATCATCTAATAGATATTTTTATATTGATATTAATATGTCATGGATTTATCTCTTCAATTTGTTGGTTTCATTCCCCTGGGATGGTCTTCCTTATTTTTAGTTTGGGGATTAGATACTCCTTTGTTATTATGATTTGGTTTTTTCTAGTAGAGATAGAAAGGTAGAGGCAGGTGGCCTTTCCTGTGATCGCTTCATAAGTTGGCAAGTTGGAAATTCATTATCTCGAGTCATTTATTTTATGGTGGTGGCCTTTGACCTTGACCTTGGTTATGAGATTACTACGGCCTTATGAGGCTTAGTGGTGTGTTTCTCCTTGATGATACATGATTGTGGCTATTCCTTGCTATGATGGATTTTTAGATTGATTGTCATCGGCTAAAGTTGCATTTTTCTGAGTTGCTAGAGTTTTTTGCTTCACTGGTGTGGTTTTCAACATTGGGAAGTTTTTTAGTATATTTGGATAGTTCATGCCCTCTAGCAATTATGGTGTGAGTTATTTGCATTTTAAACCAGTTGTTCATCCTTTGGCATGATTTTTTTTTGGATATATCTCATATAGTATAGCTGAGATAGAGTTGGTTACTTGGATTTTCAGTTTGTGGTTATCCCTGTTATGATTGTTATTCTTCAGATTTGTCTGGACTGTTACTTGGCGTGATTTCTCTCAAATATGTCAAATTTGCATACTAGAGTTGATTTGGGGTAGTTGACATTGATATAGCCTTATTGGCTATGTTCTTGATTTGATGCCTTGGAATGAAAATTTTGAAATATGGTAGATTAGAAGCATTAATGCCTATGCGTCTTCAAGTTTGGTTTGGTTTGTTGAGATCGAGCAATTCAACCTTGGTATTGAGATTTTAGCTTTATGTGTTGCGCTTGTGTGTAAATTTTATATTAGGCTTGCCTTTGTTCAAATTTCATTTTTAGGTTAGTTAAGCTTACTCCGTGATTGCCTATTTAGTCTTCCAGACATCTGTTGAATCGTAGTTGATAAATGTTTAGATGATAGCCCATGGGCCCCATATTAAGTATTTTAATTTTGACCCTAAGTTTCAGTTTTCTTTGGGAATTTTTGATGATTTACTTAGTGGGTGTAATATACTCAACTTTGATTCAGTATAGCTTCGTTCTCGATATATGAGACATCCTAAAGTAGAATATTTAGTGATGGGAAATGACACCTTGGATATCAAGATTTTTGTTTGATTTTCATCCGTACTGGTTGTAGCATTGGCATGAATTGCATTCCTTAATTATCTCCTTTTATGTGCCCAGATAGCGCCTAATGAGCTTATTCTCACATTTTCTGTGTGAACTTTAAGTGGGATAGATTTAGTTCTTTGTGTTCTCTGTGATGTCACCATGTGGGAGAGAATTAGGTGATTTTCCTCCTAGCTTGGAGTGGATATCAGGTGCAAAATGGTAAAAGGAGTGTATATTTGGATTTAGATTTAGTGGTATGACTAATGAATTGGGTTGGTTTAGCTCGAATCTGACTTTGTTGATTTATGTAGTTATAGAGATGGTATTATCGTGATGTAGTTCAGATGTGCGTGCATCAGTCCTCTTGGTTCAACTTGAGGCCAGTTAGTGTTTAAGTTGAGTTTTGGTTGTTTGGATGAAGAATGACAGTGCTGGTTGAAAAAGGAATACCTATGGAAAAATCTCGTAGAAGCTTTTCCTCACTGCTGAGGTTATCTGGGAAGTCATGCTTGGAGCATGCAGGCCTAATACCTCATTCTTTTGAGGTTTTGAGATTCTTTCTATCCATTAACTTTTGAGAATGAAAGTCCTTTTAGTAGTGGATAATCTAATAACCCATCAGGTTATTTCCATATTTAAGCTTATCTTCACTGTTTGAGCTTCTCCATAGCTTCCCTGAGTAATTTATGACTTACTAGGACCGACGATTTCGTTACCGAGCAATTCACTTAGGTTTTAGAACTATTTCCTTATTTACAAGTCTTTGCTGGTTCCCAAAGCCCATCAAGCGAAAACTTATGTGAAATGATCTCGGATGTGATTTTTGACTATGCTAGCAAATCAAGAATATTTATTTTAGGCTATCTAGACCTTTGGTTTGGGTCCCAATGCACCTGAGCTTATTCCAACCGTTCAATCAAAAAGTTAAGAATTTGAAAGTTTAGGTATGGACCAACATTTGGTCGAAACAACCTCGGATTGAAAATCTAACTTTCCCAACGCATCGAAAATGTCGAATTTAGTGTGGTTACATATTTCATTTGGAAAAATAATATTTTGGATGCAACCTAAAGAATTAACTGAAACTTGGAATCAATTTCTAAGTTTCAGCTGTCATTCAATACAAAAAAGTATTGCGATTGCGGTGGCTTCATAGCGATCGTGATGCTGTAATCGCAGCATGCATGGGTTTGCGATCTTCCGAAATGAGGTTCTGGGAAGGGTTGTTTTCATACCTATTTTGGATGAGAATTTACCATCTTTTGTCTCCATTGAGACCTAGAAATCGTAATATTATGTGATAATTACAAAATTGTCATGGTGGTGACTTAGGAGCTCGATTATCATTTTTTATTATGATTATCTTAAATTTTATGGTAAGAATCCTTTGAACCATGCTTGAATTTCCTAGTTTAGACCCAGAACCCCAATTTAGTAGGACTTGATTTTAAACTAAAGTACGCATAATTTTCACCCGTTTCTTGAGGGTCGTGATTCCTTGTTCATATATGAATATTGGGTTGGCCTCGAAAACTAGTTTTCCATATATGGGACCCACTTAGGGGTTTGGTCTCATTTTTTTATCCAAAGTAAAATAGTGCAATATGGGTATTGTTAGACTTGTATTGCTGAATAGATTATAGTTTTGTTAGTATGATGGCATTTTGGGGATTGTGAGGTATAGTGTACAATGTGAGGTTTTGTTGTTAGGTTTTAAGGTAGGCTTCTGTCTACTTTTATTCATAGTATGATTGATAATGTGTAGAAAAACTTATCCTTGATTGTTAATGCTTTGGGATTAAATGAGGGTTTTTGGACACGTAAGATGGTATATTTATAACCCTAAGAATCCTATTGGCTTCTCCCTAGTATAGATTAGTTTGAATCATGATACAATATGATACTAGGTTTAGGATGTGGTTTTAGCATTGAAAGCATGATTAACATATTTTTATCTTATTAGATTAGTGGGGTGGTAGTGAAATCATGATTTAGGTAGAGTTGACTTAAATGCCCTTGTTCTAGTAGAAGTTCCTATCTTATGATTAAATATGGCTTACTTGATATCTAGAAGTTGAACTAGATACCTTGGCCTAGTTCGAGCCATAGGTGTATAAATATGGGAATTGAGGTTTAGAAGTGGGATTGCCTGTGTGATGCCCCAGAAAAAATTTTTGTTAAGATCTCAGACGAAAATGTGTTGAATTCTGTTCTTTATTCTGGTTAATAGCTTTTCTATGTGGAATTTCTGGATATGCGACCCGTCATCGCGTAGAGCATCGGATAAGCTTTCCAATGATATATGGATCATCCAAAATGGACACTCGAACGATGAATTATGATCATTCCGATCTAACTCTGAATAGTGGTGAACAGTAAATGTGCAGGAGAAAAATACTGAGGCCAGGTGAATTTTAAGGCCAACTTCAAATGATCATAACTCTTTGTACATAAGGATCTGGGTGAGCTACTATATATCAACAGAAATCTCTGAAAGTCCTCTTTCTAATAAAACTGGTTTCATCCAATTTTTCCATCGGAGCAAAAAGTTATGGTCGATGTACTTCAGCCTATCAAAACAGTCCATCAAAGGACAGATTTGACATTATTTGATTTTTAAGGGTATTTTGGTCATTCCCAATCCAATCTATCCGGGTAAACCAAGGATTTAAGTCCATTACAGGCATTCAATAGCTCTTTTTTCTCCAAAATTTCCTAAGTCTCAAACCCCAACACTGCTACTCAAAATTCTATCCTTCTATGTCTCTTGATTGAACAGTAGAAATTTTAAATTGATTTGGGATTCGAGTTGATCATGTTAAGGGATTTAAGAAACACCCTTTATTTCGTGAATAAAGTTCCGGAGTGGGAAGTTCATATTTATCTTCCATTTTTAGGTATGTGGGGCTTTAAACAAGATTATCCTTTCGATCTTGTTCCCGGAATTTTTATTGAATTACATTGACATGAGATTTCACATGTTATACCATGAATTGGAAATATGGTTTTATATCTTATATTATTGTCCATGAGCTATGGGATTATGTCATCCGATATGTGTATGATGTTGAGATGGAATTAAACCAAAAAAGTATTTAATTATGAGAGTATGATGATTTAATTTGTTAAGCCTTGATTTATACTATCATTCCATTATTTCCTTATTATGAATTTATAATTGATATTGGGAATTCTATATCCCTACTATGGATTGATGCCTCAAGTACCTTTAAATAAGAGTTGGATGGCAAATTGAGAAATGTTGATATTGAAGTTGAAATGAGTCTTGGTATTTTTAGGATAGTTTTTATGAGTTAAATTGTTGAAAATATTATGTATTGAGTCTTCATATCCTTGTCCAAATATCGAGTCGGTTATGGTTCAATGCATTGACACGTCGTTGATTTGAGGAAGATTAGAATATTTTGAGCTAAAATATGTTGAGTTAGGAATCCACAAATTGATATGATTTGGTAAATGAGAAAGAGATCTGATTTTGTATTTATGATAGACACTTGTGATGTTGTGGTGGATTTCCTAACGTATTTTGAGCTTGTCGGGGAGTAGTACTTAGCACCAAGAGGGAAATTTGGTATTTCCCCAAACCTATGTGCCACCGTAGGATTGTTTGATGATTATATTATTGGCTAGAGAGCCCGATTGTGATTATTACAGTTTTAAGGTCGTACTCACTGGCAAAGAGTATGACGCTCCCGCCAATGAGGGTTTCAAACATTTGTATTACGCGTAGCTCACGTGGGGTTGTAGGTTATAAGAAACTCCCTTGTGTATAAGAGTCATGTTTATTGAAATACCGAGTCACTCTGAATTTTGATGTGGGAAGTCAAGTTTCCTATGATGATCTATAATGATTTATGATGTTTTCCTCCTATATTTCCTATCTAAGATGTTATGAGTTGCATGATTCAATGTCACTCAAGCCAGGTGTGTCATTATGGTCCATATGTATGTTTTTACGAAACTTATGATATTATTTATATTTTTCATGCGCCCCCACATACTCAGTACGTATCTTGTGCTGACCCACATATTTCTCTATGGGCTGCATCCTTACCATGATGTAGTTTCAGGTACTCAGCCCCAGCCGTGACAGTGATATTTGAGTGCCACATCTATATTCCTTCAGTGGTGAGTCCTCATGGTTCGAGGACCAAGTTGCTAGTCTTGGTGTTGTTATTGTGATCCCTTTGGTCTGTTAAGTCAGTTGGGGGTTAGTCCCAATGGCTCGTTGATTTTTCTATATAGAGGCTATGTCAGACTAGTGTATTTTTGGGTTGGTTTGTGTATAGACATTCTATATATATACAGTCTAACGATATTCCATGCCATGTGTGATGTGATATGATATGTACTTATATATATACTTAGCGTAGTGTGTATGTTGTTGTGTTGGAACCCAACGGTAGTGTTTGGCTTTAAGGTTAGCTTGAGGCTACGTGTAGCCTTGGTTACCGCGTGGCATCTTGAAATGATATTTCGGGGCGTTACAAACTTGGTATCAAAGCGTAAGGTTGTGAAGAGTTCTAGGGAGTCTGACAAGCTGCATTACGTAGAGTGTTGAGCATCGGTGTTCAGCGCACCACACCTATGACTAAGAGGCTGTAGGGCGTTCTAGGAAAAGTCATTTCTTTATTTCTACAAGAGTCTATCATGCTTACAACTATTTCCTTCTATTGTTAATTCATGCGTTCTTATGACAGAAAATTCCACCACGTCGAGCTCGTGGAAAAAACAACCAACCTCAACCCGTTGATCCATTACATGAGATAGTATCCCATGCCGAATTTTGGGCAGCTTTTCAGATGCTAGCCCAGGAAGTTACCGCCAATACTCAGACTAACGCTCCACCTCCGCAGGAAAATAATTTGGCAACAACACAAATTCGTGACATTATACGGATAAATCCGCCAAAGTTTCATGGGTTGAGAGCAAGTGAGGACCCACAGATGTATGTTGATGAAATGAAGAAAATTACACAGATTATGCAGGTGACCGAGGAAAAAAGTGTGGAGCTGGCTTCTTATCGATTGAATGATGTTACCTATGACTGGATGCAGATGTGGAATAAGGGTAGAGAGGAAGATACCTCTCTAAGGACTTGGCAATTGTTCCAAGATGCTTTCTTAGATAGATTCTTTCCTCTTAAGTTACGGTAAGCTATGATAGAGGAGTTTATGAATTTGAGACAAGGCTCCATGTCAGTTAAGGAGTATTGTCTTAAGTTTAATCAGCTATAGAAGTACGCTCCTAATATGATGGCTAACTCGAGGACTAGTATGAGCAAGTTTCTAACTGGGGTGTAGAGTTATGTGGTGAAAGAATATAGATATGCTATGATCAACAGGGAGATTAATCTTCCCAGCTTAATGATTCACGCCCAACAGATTGAGTCAGATAAGATAAAGGAAAGAGAAAGAGTAAGAGGGATTAAGAGACTCAGATCAAAGTAACAAGGATCTGGTCAGACTAGATTCTCTGGAGGGAGTCCCCCTCATTTTCAGAGACATCCATTTATACCTGCACCATCCTCAGCTAGTGCTCCCATATATCGGGGTAAGCAGGAGCTTAGGAATAAGTCGGTACCTTCTAGGTCTCAGGACAGTGTAAGCAACCGGCCTCATCCTCCTTCGTGTGCTATGTATGGTAAAGACTATTTTGGGGAGTGTTGTATAGGGCAGTGGAGCTATTTTAGTTGTGGCAAGTTAGGACACATACTTAGAGACTACCCATATGCCAGACAGCGGTGTCGTGATGCCCGTCCCCAGAGTCAGGCTACCGTGCCTCGCCTTCCACAGCCCATCCAGTTCCTCCATAGGGTGCTTCATCTAGTATTGCTGGTGGTCAATGCCATAATCATTTCTATGCTATACCACCTCATCAGGAACAGGAGGACTCTCCCGATGTTGTTGCTGGTATGCTCTATGTTTTCTCTTTTGATGTCTAGTGTTGATGGACCCCGATTTGAGTTTTTCTTATGTGACACCTTTGGATGCTGTAAATTTTAAAACGGATCCTGAACTAATTTTTGAGCCTATTTTGATTTCTACTCCTGTAGAAGAGTCTTTCATTGCTAAGCGGGTTTATAAGAAATGTCCCATTACTATCTTTCATCGAGACTTTGATATCATTCTGGGTATGGATTGGCTTCAGTTATGCTATGCATCTATTGATTGTCATGCCCGTGTGGTCAAGTTTCAATTTCTTGATGAACCTATCCTCGAATGGTATGTGAGTTCTATGATTCCTAAGGGTCGTTTCATATCCTATCTCAAAGCTAGGAAGTTGATTTCCAAGGGTTGCATCCACCATTTTGTTCGGGTTTAAGACACTAAGTCTGAAACTCCGACCATTCATTCAATTAATATTGTTAATGAGTTTCTTGATATCTTTCTAGAAAATCTGCCTGTAGTACCTCTTGATAGAGAGATAGTGTTTGGGATTGACATTCTTCCTGATACTCAGCCTATTTCCATTCCTCTGTATCGCATGGCTCCCATGGAACATAAAGAGTTAAAGGAGTAATTGAAAGATCTTTTAGACAAAAGCTTTATCAGACCCAGTGTGTCCCCGTGGTGTGTACCTATCCTATTTTTGCATAAGAAAGATGGTTCTTTATGGATGTGTATTGATTACCAACAGCTTAATAGGGTTACTTTCAATAATAAATATCAGTTTCCTCGAATTGATGATTTATTTGATCAATTACAACATGCGAGATACTTTTCGAAGATAAACCTCAGATCTGGTTATCACCAACTTAAGGTTAGGGAATGTGATATCCCCAAGACAGCCTTCCAAACCCGTTACGGTCATTTTAAATTTCTAGTGATGTCCTTCGGGTTAACTAATGTTCTAGCAGCTTTCATGGATCTTATGAACCGTGTATTCCAGCCATATCTGGATTTATTTGTAATAGTGTTCCTTGATGATATTCTTATTTACTCCCGAAGTGAGGGTGATCATGCGGATTATCTTTGAATTATGTTGAAAACTCTTCGAACTCATCAGTTGTATGCTAAGTTCAGTAAGTGTGAGTTCTGGCTGAACTCTGTAGCCTTCTTGGGTCATGTTGTTTCTTTCGAAGGTATTAGAGTTGATCCTCAAAAGATAGAGGCTATAAAGTATTGGACTAGACCTATTTATCCTTCTAATATCCAAAGTTTCTTGGGTCTAGTTGGTTATTATCATCGTTTTGTTGAAGGGTTTTCATCTATTGCGTCTCCTATAACCTGTTTGAGCCAAAAGAAATTGAAGTTCCTGTGGTCCGAATCTTGCGAGAAGAGTTTTCAGGAGTTGAAGACTCGACTCACTTCAACCCCTGTGTTGACTTTTCCTGATGGTTTTGAGATGTATTACGATGCTTCCAGAGTCAGTTTGGGTTGTGTATTGATGCAAAAGGGCAAGGTTATAGCTTATGCTTCCAGGCAACTAAAGCCTCACGAGAAGAATTATCCGACCCATGACCTTGAATTAGCTGTCGTGGTTTTTGCTTTGAAAATCTGGTGACATTATTTGTATTGTGTCCATGTCAACGTCTTCACGGACTATAAGAGCTTGCAGTATGTATTCACCCAAAAGGAGTTGAATCTTAGGCAGATACGATGGTTGGAACTGTTGAAAGATTATGATATAAGCGTGCTATATCATTTGGGCAAGGCCAATATAGTAGCAGATGACCTTAATCGGAAGTCCATGGGTAGCGTAGAACATGTGGAGATTGGTAAGAACGAGTTGGCTTGTGAGGAACATTGTTTGGCTAGATTGGGAGTTAGGTTGTTTGGTGATGCTAAGGATAGTATAGGAGTACAAAGCGGTTCCGAATTCTCTTTTAGTTTCAAAAGTGAAGGAGAAGCAAGACAGGGACCCTACTTTGGTCAGGTTAAAAGAGTAAGTTAAAGACCAAAAGGTGGAGGTTTTCTCCCAAGGGGGAGATGGAATTTTGACACTCCGAGAAAGATCATGTGTTCCTGATGTTGATAACATAAAGTAGAGAATTATAGCGGAAGCACATGGTGCACGATACTTCATCCATCCTGGTGGTACCAAGATGTACCATGAATTGCGGGAAATCTATTGGGGGAACGGTATGAAGAGAAACATAGCAGAATTTGTGGCGAAGTGTCCCATGTGTCAACAGGTTAAAATAGAGCATCAAAGCCCTAGTGGCGTGATGCAAGAGTTTAGCATTCCTACTAGGAAGTGGAAAGAAGTGAATACGGACTTCATAGTTGGTTTGCCTCCTTCTCATCGCCATCATGATTCAATTTGGGTTGTCGTAGATCGAATGACGAAATCAGCTCATTTCTTGCCTGTGCATTCATTGTATACAACTGAAGATTATTCTAGAATATATATATTCGGGAACTCGTCAGACTTTATGGAATCCCTTTGGCTATTATTTCTGATAGAGGTACTCAGTTTATCTCTCAGTTTGGAAATCTTTCCAGAAGGGTCTCAGTACCTAAATTCATTTAAGTTCTTCTTTCCATCCGCAAACAGATGGTCAGGTCGAGCAGACCATTCAGAATTTAGAAGATATGTTTAGGGCTTATGTGCTTGATTTTAAAGGTAGTTGGGTTGATCACTTAGCATTAATCGAGTTTTCTTACAATAACAGTTTTCATGCTACTATTGGAAAGGCCCTGTTTGAAACTTTGTATGGTAGAAGGTGTAGATTACCCATTGGTTGGTTTGAAGTTGCTGCGACTGCCGCAAATAGATCGAATGCAGTGTTCGAGACCATGGAGAAAGTTAAGTTAATTCGACAAAGGCTTAAAACCGCCCAAAGTTGTCAAAAATCATATGCAGATGTAACAAGGAAAAACCTTGAATTTGATGTTGGTGATTTAGTGTACTTGAAAGTTTCACCCATGAAAGAGATAAAGAGATTTCGGAAGAAAAGAAAACTAAGTTCCCGTTATATTGGTCCCTATAAGATTGTGGATCGCATTGGGAAGGTAGAGTATAAGGTTGAATTGACCGCGGAGTTATCTAACATCCATCCGATTTTCCAGGTTTCTATGCTTAAGAAGTGTATTGGTAATTCTGTTGTGATTGATCCTTCCGAAAGCTCAGGCATTCAAGATAGTCTTTCATATGAAGAGATTCCGGTTGAGGTTCTTGATTTTCAAGTTCGTAGGCTAAGAAACAAGGAAGTTCCTTTGTTTAAAGTGCTTTGGCGAAATCAATCCGTAGAGAGTGCTACTTGGGAAGCCGAAGTGGATATGCGCGCCAAAATATCCCCACCTCATTCCTACAAATTTGGAGTATGTCAAATGTATCGTTCTCTTTTGATTTAATCCTTATTGTTATGATTATCTTGGCTTGTGTGTTTTCTATGACATCAAAAAAATCTAGAATGGAGTATATCCTTGGGCAAGATGATTTTTCTCTATATACTTATTTTCATAGTATTCTTTACCTACCTATCAACATTCGAGGAAGAATGTTTCCAAGGGGGAGATGATCTAATGCCCTAAAAAAATTTTCCATTAAGATCTCAAACGAAAATGTGTTGAATTCTGTTCTTTATCTTGATTAATAAATTTTCTGTGTGGAATTTCTGGATATGCTATCCATCATCGTGTAGAGAATCGAATAAGCTTTCCAACAATATGTGCATCATACAAAATAAACTCTCAAGCGATGAGTTATGATCATTCCGATCTAACCATGAATAGTGGTGAACAGTAAATGTGCCGGAAAAAAATACGGAGGACAGGCGAATTTTAGGGTCAACTTCAAACGATCACAAATCCTTGTACATAATGATATGGGTGAGCTACTATATATCAACAGAAATATCCGTAAGTCCTCTTTCCAATGAAATTGGTTTCATCCAATTTGGCCATCAGAGCAAAAAGTTATGGTTGATCTACTTCAGCTTGTCAAAACAGTCCACCCAAGGATAAATTTGTCATTATTTGATTTTTAAGGGTATTTTGTTCATTCCCCCTCCAATCCATCTAGGTAAACCATGGATTTAAGTCCATTAAAAGGATTCAATAGCTCATTTTTCTCCAAAATTTCCTAAGGCTCAAACCCCAACCCTCCTACTTCAAATTTCATCCTTCTACGTTTCTTGATTGAACCGTAGAAATTTTAAATTGATTTGGGATTCGAGTTGATCATGTTAAGGTCTTCGAGAAGCACCCTTTATTTTCGTGAATAAAGTTTCGTAGTCGGAAGTTCATATTCATCTTCTATTTTTAGGTATGTGGGGCTTTGAACAAGATTATCTTTTCGATCTTGTGCCCGGTATTTTGGTTGAATTACATTGACATTAGATTTTACATGTTTTACCATGAATTGGAAATATGGTTTTATATCTTATATAATTGTCCATGAGATATGGGATTATGTCATCTGATATATGTATGATGTTGACATGGAATTATGTCCAAAAAGTATTTGATTATGAGTGTATGATGATTTAATTTGTTAAGCCTTGATTTATACTACCATTCCACTATTTCCTTATTATGAATTTATAATTGATATTGGAAATTCTATATCCCTACTATGGGTTAATGTATCAAGTACCTTTAAATGAGAGTTGGATGACAAATTGAGAAATGTTGATATTGAAGTTACAATGAGTCTTAGAATTTTTTGGATGGTTTTGATGAGTTAAATTGTTAAAAATATTATGTGTTGAGTCTTCATATCCTTGTGCAAATGTCGAGTAGATTATGGTTCAATGCATTGATACCTTGTTGATGTTGAGGAAGAGTAAAATATTGTGAGCTAAAATGTATTGAGTTAGGAATCTACAAATTGATATGATTTGATAAATGAGAAAAAGATTTGATTTAGTCTTTATGATAGACCCTTGTGATATTGTGGTGGATTTCCTAATGCGGTTAGAGCTTGTTGGGGAGTATTACTTAGCACCGAGAGAGAAATTTGGTATTTCCCCAAACCTGTGTGCCACCGTAGGGTTGTTTGATGATGATATTATTAGTCAGAGAGCCCGATTGTGATTATTCCAGTTTTAAGGTCGTACTTTCTGGCAAAGAGTATGATGCTCCTGCTAATGGGGGTTTCAAACATTGGTATTCCATATAGCTTACATGGGGTTGTCGGTTATAGGAAACTCCCCTGTCCATAAGAGTCATGTTTATTAAAATATTGAGTCACTCCGAGTTTTTATATGGTAAGTCAAGTTGCCTATGATGATCTATAATGATTTATGAGGTTTTTCTCCTACATTTCCTATCTAAGATGTTATGAGTTTCATGATTTAATGTCACTCAAGCCAGGTTTGTCATTATGATCTGTATGTACGTTTTTACGAAATTTATAATATTATTTATATTTTGGATGCGCTCCCATATACTCAGTACGTATCTTGTGCTGACCCACATATTTCTCTATGGGCAACATTCTTACCATGATGTAGGTTCAGGTACTCAGACGCAGTCGCGACAGTGATATCCAAGTGCCGCATCTACGTTCCTTAAGTGGTGAGTCCTCATGGTTCGAGGACCAAGTTGCTAGTTTTGGTGTTGTTGTTTTGTGATCCCTTTGGTTTGTTGAGTCAGTTAGGGGATTTTACCAATGGCTCATTGATTTTTCTTTATAGAGGCTATGTCAGACTAGTGTACTGTTGGGTTCGTTTTTGTATAGACATTCCATATATGTATAGTCTAACGATATTTCGTGCCATGTGCGATGTGATATGATATGTACTTTTGTATATATCCTTAGCATAAGGTGTATGTTTATGTGTTGGAACCCTAGGGTAGTATTTTGGCTTAAAGTAGCTTGAGGCTACGTGTATCCTTGGGCACCATGTGGCTTCTCGGGATGATATTTTGGGGCGTTACATTCTGGCACAGTTAGGCTAAGACTTGTGTTAGCCTTGTGGACTTTACTACGTATGTTAGCCATTTTGAGACTAGTAAACCTTTGTATAAGGCTAATCCATGTCTTATTTAATGGTGATGTATTTTCCCCGGATAATGATATTTTTGCCTATAAAGATACTACTTTCTTGATATGACGTTTGACCTATAGAGATGTTATTTTCTCTTAGACTTCATATTTGGATCATAAAGATGATATTTACTCTTAGACATAATGTTGGCTCCTTAGAGATGATATTCCTCTACGATATGATTATTGGATTTATGGAGATGATATTCCTCTTAGATATGACAATTGGCCTAGAGAGGTAATACTCCTTGTAAGTCATGTTGTATGACCAATTGAAAAGAGATATCTTATATATGAATACATGCTTAATGATATTATGCCTTCTAAATGTGAGATGCCTCCTATGTGAGATATGATTACATGCTCATTGATAAAATGCCACCTATATGTGAGATGCCTCCTCTGTGAGAGTTGATTTCATGCTTATTGATTTTATGCCTCCTATGTATGAGATGCCTTTTATGTGAGAGATGATTTCATGCTTATTGATAATATACCTCCTATATGTGTGGTTGCTTGTATATGTGAGATCATTAGATATATGCTATGACTTATAAATATGATTATCAATATGCGTTCGGATATGTATATGGGCCGAAGGCTGTGATTATGATACCTGACAAGGCTAAAGGATATTATGATGATATATTTATTGTTATGATCATTATTATGGATAGCTTATGATAGATTGGTCATTAATCCGGTATCGAGATCTTAGGTATGTCTACGGCCTTTTCTATTTTATGATTCCATTATTGGGAATGATTATTTCCCGTCTAGCCATGTAGATAGATCCTAGTAGTATTAAAATGAGATCTTAGTATGAGGATATCATGATCTAGGTTGTTCTTTGAGACAACCTCATGTAATATGTATATATATATCTAGCTATATGAAGTTATGGTACTACAGTATATTCCTTCCTTTATTTATATATATAGTATTTTGTTTCTTGGCCTTGTTTATTACTATATATATATCTTCTTTTCCTCTTCATTGGTATATTGGCCTGGGATATATGGTATAATATTGATGTCAATTGATTATGGATGGAATAGGATAGTTCACCCTCATACTTCCTTAGTTTTACTATGTTAGACTCTTGGACTTGAGAAGGATAGTTGACCATTAGTATTCTCATTGACTTAATATATGATTTTTAGACTCTTGTGTGTAGATTCCATTTTGTTTATATGTTGTGTATATCTGCTTTATCTTTGGAGCTCAATTGGCAGATTCCTACTAAGTACCATTCATTTGGTACTCATACTGTACTTTTGTAGATCATAGTATGGGCTATCTCCGGTGATGTGTGCATCGTATGGAGCAGCCATGGATCAGAGACCTAGAGTGAGATCTTGACATTTGGAGTATTACTTATCTCTCTCCTCTTTGTATTAGACTAGTCTCTATGTTGTATTTGGAGATAAGTTGTATCAGAGTATCTCTCCTTGAAACTTCACTTTTGTACTCTTGAAATATTAGAAGCTCTTGTACTAATACAACCAGGTTTTGGGATTTCAATGTATTGATCTTTACTTGTTACTAGCCATTCTGGACTATCGGTTGGCTTGCGTATTAGCTGGTTATGGTAGGCGTCATCATGACCGAAGGAATTTGGTTGTGACTGACACGCCCCAAAAGTGGGCCATGTCGTGTGGGTATCTAATGCCCAACATGGATTGGAGATCGCCTCGTCAATCCAATCTAACTTTCTATTAAATTCATAAGTGTCAGATGAACTCCAACCAATTATCATGGTAGCAAAAAAAAGCTAATAGTCAATACTTAGACAATATCTAATATTTTATTAATGGCAACAATCTTGCCAATAAACCCAAGTCCATATCCATCCACCAAACCTCTACAAATCCGATGTCTAAAACATGTAGGGACATGCCCCCGATAATAGCCAACACTAACTCAAAATAAATAATGTCTACAACTTAAAGTACAAGACTATGAAATGTATGCCTTCCATAGAATGGAAGTACACCACTTCAATGTCAACACACTGTCCATCCAAACACTTGGTTACTGCATGGAAAATAAGAAGAAGCTCCGTCCCCTCTGCTGCGTGGGGACATAGTGTTCGAAGATGGTTAGCAGTTAGAGCGCTAGCATGTATCTCGAGGATAAGGATAAAATAGAGAATTTTGTCAAACAATGTCAAACCATCATATACAAAAACATTTACATTAGTATAGGCATATATGAAGATACATATACATATATTTATATAGCATGTCAAGTCATGAAAAGAGTCACAGCAATCAATGTTAGATCATTCATTCATGAGAAAAGGAGTAAAGAACTTTCAAACTTTCAGCTTAAAAATTTTAGAACCTTAAACTTCTTTTCTCCACTAGTCAAGGGGATCCAAACCTCAAACCAACTCAACAATTTTAGACAATTCAATCAACTCATTAGACAAGGGACTCGAACCATGAGCCACTTCATTAGACTAGGGACTCAAAAGTACTAGTCATATCATTGGGCGAGGGACTCGAACCACTTGTCATTTCATTGGTTGAGGGACTCAAACCATAAGGTATTTCATTGGTCAAGGGACTCAAACCATAAGTCATTCATTGGACTAGGGACTCGAACTACTAGTCATTTCATTGGGCGAGGGACACGAACCACAAGCCATTTCATTGGACTAGGCACTTAAACCACTAGTAATCTCATTGGGCGAGGGACC
>JAPEIP010000004.1:149919752-149934903 GCA_026120095.1 Capsicum chinense | reverse complement strand
TGTACTTTTGTAGATCATAGTATGGGCTATCTCCGGTGATGTGTGCATCGTATGGAGCAGCCATGGATCAGAGACCTAGAGTGAGATCTTGACATTTGGAGTATTACTTATCTCTCTCCTCTTTGTATTAGACTAGTCTCTATGTTGTATTTGGAGATAAGTTGTATCAGAGTATCTCTCCTTGAAACTTCACTTTTGTACTCTTGAAATATTAGAAGCTCTTGTACTAATACAACCAGGTTTTGGGATTTCAATGTATTGATCTTTACTTGTTACTAGCCATTCTGGACTATCGGTTGGCTTGCGTATTAGCTGGTTATGGTAGGCGTCATCATGACCGAAGGAATTTGGTTGTGACTGACACGCCCCAAAAGTGGGCCATGTCGTGTGGGTATCTAATGCCCAACATGGATTGGAGATCGCCTCGTCAATCCAATCTAACTTTCTATTAAATTCATAAGTGTCAGATGAACTCCAACCAATTATCATGGTAGCAAAAAAAAGCTAATAGTCAATACTTAGACAATATCTAATATTTTATTAATGGCAACAATCTTGCCAATAAACCCAAGTCCATATCCATCCACCAAACCTCTACAAATCCGATGTCTAAAACATGTAGGGACATGCCCCCGATAATAGCCAACACTAACTCAAAATAAATAATGTCTACAACTTAAAGTACAAGACTATGAAATGTATGCCTTCCATAGAATGGAAGTACACCACTTCAATGTCAACACACTGTCCATCCAAACACTTGGTTACTGCATGGAAAATAAGAAGAAGCTCCGTCCCCTCTGCTGCGTGGGGACATAGTGTTCGAAGATGGTTAGCAGTTAGAGCGCTAGCATGTATCTCGAGGATAAGGATAAAATAGAGAATTTTGTCAAACAATGTCAAACCATCATATACAAAAACATTTACATTAGTATAGGCATATATGAAGATACATATACATATATTTATATAGCATGTCAAGTCATGAAAAGAGTCACAGCAATCAATGTTAGATCATTCATTCATGAGAAAAGGAGTAAAGAACTTTCAAACTTTCAGCTTAAAAATTTTAGAACCTTAAACTTCTTTTCTCCACTAGTCAAGGGGATCCAAACCTCAAACCAACTCAACAATTTTAGACAATTCAATCAACTCATTAGACAAGGGACTCGAACCATGAGCCACTTCATTAGACTAGGGACTCAAAAGTACTAGTCATATCATTGGGCGAGGGACTCGAACCACTTGTCATTTCATTGGTTGAGGGACTCAAACCATAAGGTATTTCATTGGTCAAGGGACTCAAACCATAAGTCATTCATTGGACTAGGGACTCGAACTACTAGTCATTTCATTGGGCGAGGGACACGAACCACAAGCCATTTCATTGGACTAGGCACTTAAACCACTAGTAATCTCATTGGGCGAGGGACCATAACCACAAGCCATTGATTGAACTAGGGACTCTAACCACTAGTCATCTCATTAGGTGAGGGACTCGAACCATAAGCCATTCATTGGATGAGGGACTCAAACTACTAGTCATTTCATTGGTCAACATTTGATTTCTTAACCCCCTTTAGTTCCTGTGTTAACATCCATACAATATATTTCAACACTTATGGACTTGAACCATTTACACACATCAACACCATACAAGACCATAAGGTTTTCTTTGAAGTATTCAACAATTAACCACTTTATTAGGAAAATTACCTAACTCAAATCATCATTCAATTCATTTGGTGGTCACCAAGACCCTTACCAAATAAATCATTCTTCATTCGTATTTCTATACCCCACTTTAGTTCTACACATAATTAAAGTTCATGTTTAGAGGATTGAACCCCTTTCTTCGCCATCAAACCAACATAATTGTAATTTAATTAATTACATGACTAATAACATTGTTACGATACTATTGATCAACAATTTATACTTATTGGGCCATCACACCATCTAGAGTCATAAATTAATCCATTACATTATTAACAAGATTCTTGCCACCCATTTACCAAGCATTCACATTCATCATGACTCAATACATGGTCAACAAGGACTTTACCTATCATTTTGTAAGTTCTCATATGTATTGCAAAAAAATCTTATCTCATTCATATTCACTACACCAATACCCTAGTTCAACACACCATTAGCATGAGACTAGATAATTTATTTAGACATTTTCATAAACACCTTATGTGCATACCTATATCAAGACCCAATTCATGGCAGGATTCATCATTATTAGGGTTATTCAACACCCATATGTTATACAACATACAATAAGTAACCATGTACGACAGCCATCTCTAACAATATGTATAATCACAAGCTCAAGCAAGAACAAACATTATTCATCATTGACAACAAAAACCCATTTCATTTGATTTCAAAACTACTATCTACACCTACTAATACAAGTCTGGAATACATGGTTTTGAGTTATTTAATATGGGAGAGAGTTACATGCCTTATATAAGTTGATTTAATGAAGAACTTGATAGTTCTCTTGCCTCTAGATGAACCCTCTTCAAACCCTGGCCTCTAATCTTATTTCAAGAACTTTTTAGAATGTGTTGGAATGTTTGATCCACTCAAAATGTGTTTAAGAAGGACATATACACTTATATAGTGAGGGGACTTAGGGTCATAGGTGTAGGAAATAACCATAGGGTCCTTAATTAAATGCTATAAATTGACGATGATGTGTGTATGAATCACATGAGTCAACCATACCCTAAGGTACGAGTGATCCCTTAACTCGTACCCTAGCCTTCTCCTAGGTCACCTGTACTGGTTATGGTATGACTACACACCTTTTGAATCATATCCAGAGGGTACAAATTGAACCCTAAATCGTACCCATGACCTGTACCAAAAATATTCTATGTTTCATCAAATGCCAAGCACCTTACGACTCACCTAGGTATGCCCGTACCTTAGTATACGACTAAGGGAAGACCAAGTCATATTGTGGATAGAATATTACCCTCCTAGGCTATTCAAGTTATGAGAAGAGAGGTGAGAGAGGGTATGACTTATACACAAGGCTACAAGTGACACTCCTAACTATATCTTGGTCAGAAGGCACCATTCAAGAGACTTATCCTAAGGTCCTAAGCCTAGGTGTTTCAATTCTTCCTCATTTGGATGATTCATCCGCAAATGATGGGTAATGCTAGCACAAACATAAGTTAACACATTATAACACATAAAAACAACCTCATCACAGGTTAAAACAAGGCATGCCACAAGGATATAACATTTCTCATGATCATCATCAAACAACTATTTATTTTATTGTCTTTGGGATTCAAATCCATTATTTATCTAAAACACTTGATCAGTTTGAAGCTTAGGGATTTGAACCTATTGTCTACCCAAGACACATATCAAATCTAGAAGATTAACTCATACCTCGATCACTAGTTTCTTAAATGGTAAACAAATATGGACACTTGGACTTCATGTACTCCTTTGCCTCCCAAGTAGCTTCTACAGACTATTGGTTCCTCCATAGAACCTTCATTGAAGAAACTTCTTCCGTTTGCAACAAGAAAACTTGGTGATCCGAGATCCTCATCAAGATCTCCTCATAGTAAAAAAAAGTCTAAAATGAGAAGGTCCACCAAGGAAACAACCAAGGAAGGGTCACTCACATATCTTTGCAACATAGAGACATCAAAAACCTAGGAAATGGAGTTCAATCTAGAAGGCAACTCCAACTCATAGGCAATATTGCCAATCATTTTAAAAATCAAATAGGACTAGCATATTAGGACTTAGCTTCCCCTTTTTACCGAGTCGCACCACTCCCTTCATGGGAGACATCAGCGAGAATACCTAATCTCCAACACTACACCCTAAATCCCTACGCCTCATCCCCGCATAGGACTTTTGACAACTTTGAGTGGTTTTCAACCTCTCATAAATAACCTTTACTTTTAATAAGGCTTAGTGATCTAAGTCGGGGCCAAGCAACTTACCCTCACTAACTTCCTATCTCCTACTAGGAGAATGAAATCACCTACCATACAATGCATTAAAAAGCATTATGCCAATGCTAGAGAGCAAGTCTGCTTTAACATATAGCTTCTTGGAGACACACCACTACGGGACTGAGTCTAGCTATACACTACATTTATATTCAAGTCTATCCAAAACATAGAAGGTGTTAGCTTAAGCCAATGGGCTATATTCTTCACATCCATCTCAAACACTACTCTGTTCCATTACCATTTATCATATTCAAACAACAAGTAGACGTCATAGGAAAACTATAACCAACTATTATATCCAAAATCACAAACATAGGATTGAAAATTCAAAACCATAACACAAATATCCCATAAAATAACTAATACACATGCCTTCCCAAACCCCTTACGATCCCAACACGGCTATTGACATATCTACCAAACGCAACACTCAAGCCTCCTGCTTTTATACCCATAGTATAATCTATCCTTCCCAAGATCTAGAACCCTCTATTATTTCTATAAACGTTTTGACCATCCACTTCTTTCCAAAACCATAGTTCTAGAATTCACCCTAGAATATCCCTTACTTAGGGATATCTATATTCCCCATTGACATCACCATATTCCTCAAGCAACTAACACCCTAACACAAGAAGCGTCATGAAGGAAATTATAATACCCTTTACTTTTCCTAGCTAATTTTATCTCACGAATGTCCAGTATTAGCTTCTAAATCGAATGATGGTTATTCCATAAGGAATTTTCAATATTTTCACTTTTTGTCATGAGGGAAATTTAATAAGATTTCCATCGACATAAGATTCACCCAAATCCGATCATCAAGTCAGAAGTTATGACTATTTTAAGTTAATATTGTAAATCAGTGCCACATTAGTCAGTGGTGCACTGTGCCACAGGAGTAAATGGCATTTTGCGAATTCAGTAGGGTTCCAAATTATGGCACATCACGCCAGGACCCAAATTCAAAATTGTCCTTCTCCAGTGTCTTAGCACAATTTCCTCTTCGTCGTGTCAAAATTGTAAGTTGCAAAAGAAGGGGCAATGCGATGGCTCTGCATCGTTCCATCCCACAATTTCCCAATTGTTGAATTCTAGTGACAGAACACGACGGCACCATGTCACGCCAGGGGTTCAATTTTGGAAATTTTTAGTGAAATTACAAGATGCATCCAGGGTTAAAAAGATCAATTTTTCACCCCTATTTAAGCCTTTTAACACTTGATTCAGCAACTTTCACCCAAAATACACTCTCTTCTCTCAAAAACCACTCAAGAACAACCTAGGGCTTTTCATAAAAGATTCAAAATCATGAATTTCCTATGTCAATCATCACGAAACCATGAACTAAGATATGTGTAGTTTACATTAATTGACTCCTTTTTTCCATGAAGCGCCAGAATCTCTTTTCTAAGTTTAAGTTCATGGATTTATTTATGAATTTCATGTTGGGTTTGGTTTGTTTATGTTGAGAATGATCAATTGAATTTAAATCCATAATGGGTGACTAATTTTATGTGGAACTTATTTGTATAGATGTATATTCATGTAATCCTATGAATAAACCCTAGATGATGAAATTAGAGATGAATCATAATAATTAATTGTTGTATAATGTTGTCTACATGTGCTATGCCTACCATGTGTTTAATTAAATGCCTAGATGGAAGAACAATGCCCAACTAGTATGATATCATTAAATCCACATGTATGTACAAGTTAAGTATACCACATGTTTTGATGGAATGCTTCTATAAATATATTATGGATTATGATGTTAGTTATATGTTCCAGTAAACTATGCTTGGTCATTTTTACTTCTATTTAGTACTAGGTACTTGTACCTGAGATATTAGTCATGTGCCTAGAGCCATATCATATTTCTATGATACTCTCAGTTAAGCTATGAATCCTTAAACTTCAAATAGTCTTGTGACTCAGAAAATCTTCATGATCTCATAAACTTAGTTAGTTGTCAGATATCAATAATATTCCGCCAGTGAACGGAATTCAGTAACTTAGTCCATGTTTAGTTCAGTAAATAATGTTCAGTGTCTATTCAGATGGGAATAGAAATTAGCACCGAGTGAACCCAAGGATGGGAACTCACATGTTATTCGAGGCTGTGATTCTTAGAAGCAATCCTTGCATTCCAGAACTATGTAGCGAGCATAGGTTGAGACATCATAGCCTGCTATATAAGGTTAGATGAGGTGGGTTAGCCTGCTATATGAGGGTTTGCACTGTTCTCACTAGAGTTTTCTATTATATTAGGGTCACTAATATGTTGTCCATACCAGTGGGGCGGTATTGACACCCTTCCAATCAGGGCATATATTAGACCCTAATTTAGCTATAATGCATTATTTAGGGCATGTCGGTTAAATAAATACCTCCCACAGTCTTAGTATAAGTCTCAATAAAAGAACTCATATAGTTCTTCAGAATTAAGGACTGTCAGATACAGTCCACTCAAATACAATATGGAAGTTAGCTAGTTCCATCAGATTCAGGACTGCCAGATATAGTCACTCATATTATCGGTTATTAGAGTTCAGTCATTAGTCATGTTAGTCATCAGCATACTCATGATATTACGATTTTTAGATACAGTTTCTATGTATGCATGTATGTATTATCATATTCATATTAGTCAGTTAGCTAGTATTGTTCTTGTATATAAACCCCATGAATTTAGCCTACCTCACATAGATACCAGTATATTCAAAGTACTGATGTATTTGTGCTATGGTGTCTTATACCATAGTTCAGAGGCATGAGCTCTAGATCAGCAGTAGATTCCAGTTTCAGCAGTTAGAGTTAGAAGTGATCCCTCATTATTCGAGGACATGATTATTCCCTTTAATTTCATTAATTAGTTTATTAGTTGGAGTTAGTTGGGGATATGTCCCATCAACTTCTTACTCAGACAGTTCAGTTAGTTAGTATTTTAAGTTTTGATTTGGGTATTCTATTACCCCACACAGATATTATATCAGTCAAATTATGTTCAGTATTGAACCTTATGACCTTTCAATGTATGTTTCTGCATTATTATGTCATATTATGTAATTTACACGTACAGATATCAGTCATGGATTAGCTTGTGGTCCTTCGGGATTATAAGGACCTTATAGCATTTTGGGTACCAGATCTAGGGAGTTACAAAAATAAAGCACATAAATCACCTATGGAACTTAAGTCCAGACCCCCAAAAGTGACACAACACCATAGGTATGAAGGGTTTTATAGCAACCACCTAGGTCATAAATGAGACCTATCCCAATACAACATACCAAAGTAGGAGTCCTTAGGACTGGACACGAAATAACACACCACTATATAAGTCATGGATTAGCTTATGGTCCTTCAGGATCATGAGCACCGTGTAGCATTTTGGGTACCAGATTTGGAGCATTACAGACTTGGTATTAGAGCCTAAGGTTCAATAGTGTCCTAGGAAGTTTGAAAGCTACATCTAGTAGAGTCTTGTACATGGTTGTGTTGCATGCTATATTTATGTACAAGAGGTTATATGATGTTTTAGGAAAAGTTTCCCCTTTTTCAGTATTCATGTCATGCCAGTGAGCATAATCTCAAGTCAATCTCTCAATCAAATCCATTCTCCCTTTTTTCTACAGAACATGCCTTCTAAAAGAAGAAACGGAAATCAGTCATCCCCTCAACCCAAAGATCCTTTGGGTGATAATATTTCTCATGCGGAGTTCAGGGCCATATTCACTACTCTTGTTAAGTCATTTTCTACTCAAAATGAATGGCCAGCAGTCATTCCGACCATCCCAGTGGCCAATTCAGCTTCAGCCAGGATTAGGGACTTCACTCGAATAAATCCTCTATCCTTTCTTGGGTGTAAGACAGACGAGGACCCTCAGGAATTCCAAGATCAGGTGAAGAAGGTTACAGACATAATGGGGGTTACTTCTATTGAGAGTGCTAAGCTAGCTGCATATTAGTTATAGTATGTAGTTCATTCTTGATTAAAGTAATGGAAGTCAAAGAGGGCAGACGATGCAGGGGCAGTTGAGTGGGAGGATTTTTCTTCAGTGTTCCTTGATGGATTCTTTCCCCTAGACCTTAGAGAAGCCAAAGTGATTGAATTCATTACCCTTAGGCAGAGCAATATGACAGTGAAAGAGTATTCTCTTAAGTTTACTCAATTATCTAGATATGCCCCTTATTTAGTTGCAGATAGCAGGGAAAAGATGAGTAAGTTCATTTCAGGGGTGAATTACAATACGGTTAATAAGTGTAGATCTACCATGTTGTATAGTGACATGACTTTAGCTAGGCTTACGACTCATGCTCAGCAGATAGCAGATCATAAGGTTAAGCAGAGGGAAAAGAAGAATAGTAGAGCTAGGATAGGTAGCTTGAATTTTAGTTATCCTAATTCAGAGGGAGGCAATAACTCTTAGATTCATCCTAAGTCATCAGTTCTAGCTCCTTCTTCAGCTAGTTCTCCAATTCCTAAGTTCAGAGAGGGTAACAAAGATATAGCGCCAGGCTCTAAGTCCCAGGGCAATGTTAGCAGTGCCCACACTTATCCTCTTTGCTAGACTTATGGCAAGCACCATCAGGGTATTTACAGAGCTGGTAGTGGTATTTGTTTCAAATGTGGCAAGCCAGGCCATAGAGTCAGAGACTATCCTCATCTAGGTCCTTAGGGTTAATAGAATTGCTTCTCAGCTTTGCACGGTCACCCAAATCAACATGGTGCCACTTTCAGTGCTACTAGTGGGAAATACCCAAATCATTTCTAAGCTCTTCAGTATCAACAGGATTAGGAAAATTCTCCTAATGTAGTTACTGGTACGTTACAGATCTTTCATGTTCATGTTTATGCTTTGCTAGATCTAGGAGCTTCTTTGTCTTTTGTTACTCCCTATATAGTAGGCGATTTTAGAATCAGTCCAGAAATCATAGCAGGGCCCTTTTCGGTCTCTACCTTAGAGGGTAAGACCATCATAGCCCAGTGGGTATACAGAAACTGCCCGGTTATGATGTCTTAGAAATTCACCTAAGCAGAGTAGTAAAATTAGAGATGACTAATTTTGATGTCAGTCTCGGTATAGATTGGCTTTATTCCTACTATGCCACAGTCGACTGTAGAAATAGGATAGTCTAGTTTCAATTTCCAAATGAACTCATCCTAGAATAGAAGGGTAGTGTATCCGCTTTCAGAGGTCAGCTTATTTCCTACCTTCGGGCAAGAAAAATGATGTCTAAAGGATATGTATATCATCTTGTTTAAGTAAAGGATAGTAGTTCCAAAAATCCCAGTCTTGCATCAGTCCCAGTAGTGAATGAATATTCAGATGTCTTTCTTGAAGATCTTACAGGAATTCCTCCAAAAATAGAAATAGACTTAGACATTGATCTTCTTCCACACACTCAATCTATCTCTACTTCGCTATACAAAATGGAACTCGTAGAAGTCAGAGAATTGAAAAAATAGTTGAAAGATCTCTTAGATAAGGGATTCATCAGGCCCAGTATTTCCCTGTGGAGTGCTCCAGTATTATTCGTGCACAAGAAAGATGGTTCTCTTAGGATATGTGTAGACTACCGTCTACTCAATAAGGTCACGGTCAAGAATAAGTATCCTTTTCCAAGAATCAATGACTTGTTTGGCAAACTTCAGGGTGCTATTTATTTCTCTAAGATAGACCTCAGATCCGGATATCATAAGATCAGAGTTAGAGAATATGACATTCCAAAAATAGCTTACCATACTTGGTATGGTCACTTCGAATTCCTAGTCATGTCATTTGGCCTTACCAATGCTCCAGCCACTTTCATAGACTTGATAAACCGTGTGTTCAAGTATTACTTAGACATGCTCATCATAGTCTTCATAGATGTTATCCTGGTCTATTTCTGCAGTAAGCGCGCTCATGTAGACCATCTCAGAACAATACATCAGGCTCTCAGAAATCATTAGTTGTTTGCAAAATTTAGTAAGTGTGAATTTGGCTAAGGTCAGTAACATTCCTTAGTCACATCATTTCTGGGGATGGCATTAGAGTAGATCCTTAAAGATCAAAGCAGTAAGAAATTGGCCTCGCCCTATCTCTCCATCAGATATTAGGAGTTTTTATGGATTTGGCTGGCTATTATAGATGGTTTTTTGAGGAATTTCTTCTATTGCATCCCCTATGTCTTATTTGACTCAGAAGAAAGTCAAGTTTCAGTTGTCAGATCTTTGCGATAAGAATTTTTAGGAGTTGAAGATTCGACTCACCTAAGCTCCAGTCTTAGCTCTCCAAAATGGTTTAGATGGGTTCATAGTATATTTTGATGTATTCAGAGTGGTCTAGGTTTTTTCTTCAGGACACATGGTAAGGTCATAACCTACGCCTCCAGATAGCATAAACCCCATGAGTTGAATGATCCTACTCATTATCTTGAGTTAGCAGCCATAGTCTTTGCCTTGAACATTCGGAGGCATTATCTCTACGGAGTTTAAGTAGATGCCTTCACAGATCATAAGTCTTCAATATATCTTTTCTTAGAAAGATCTTAATCTCCGTTAGAGAAGGTGGTTAGAGCTCTTGAAAGATTATGACATGTGTGTCCTTTATCATTCGGGCAAGGCCAATGTAATGGCCGATGCTCTCAGTAGACTATCCATGGGTAGTGTTTTCAATGTTGTGGACAGTAAGAAGAAGTTAGCTCAGGAAGTCCATCAGCTTGCAAGACTAGATATTTTCTTAGTCGATACAGAAGTAGTTGAGAATCATCTCTAGTTTTTGAGGTTAAAGAAAAGCAAGATAGAGATCCCAACATTGTCAAGTTGAAAGAGTCAATTCAGTATCAGAAAGTAGAGGTTTTCTCCCAAGGGGGAGATGGTGTTATTACATTGTTAGGGTTGTCTTTGTGTTCCATGTGTAGACGACTTAAGATAGTGAATTCTTGTAGAAGCATATGGTGTGCGCTACACTATTCATCCAGGGGTCAGAAACATGTACCACAACTTGTGGGAAATCTATTAGTGTAGTGGGATGAAGAGAGACATTGCAAAGTTTGTGGATAAGTGCTCTACATGTCAACAGGTTAAGATAGAGCATTAGAAGCCTAGTGGGTCCATGCAGGATTTCAGTATTCCTACTTGAAAGTGGGAAGTTGTGAACATAGAATTCATGATGATCAACATGATTCAATCTAGGTCATTGTAGACATAATGACAAAATCAACTTATTTCCTTTGAGTTCATACCTCTTCTTTAGCCAAGGATTATGCCAAACTCTACATAAAGGAGTTGGTCAGATAGCACAGTGTTCCGTTGTCTATTATCTTAGATAGAGGTACCTAGTTTACCTCTCATTTTGGGAAAGCATTCTGTAAGGGTGTTGGTACCTAATTTCATCTCAGTACAACATTTCATCCTTAGATAGAAGGTCAAGAAGAAAGGACCATTCAGATGTTAGAATATATACTAAGGGCTTGTGCAATAGATTTTAAGGGAAGTTAGGATAACCACGTACCTTTGATGGAGTTTGCATACAACAACATCTATCCTTTCAGTATTCAGATGGCCCCATTCAAATCTCTCCATGGTAGGAGATATAGGTCTCCAATTGGTTGGTTCAAAGTTAGTGAGGCCTCAGTTATAGGTCCTGACTTGGTATTCGACGCCTTAGAAAAAGTCCAGGTTATTAGAGAAAGACTCCGGGTTGCTCAGATTAATTAGAAGTCTTATGCAGATGTTCGTAGAAAAGATCTCGAGTTCGATATTAGTCACTATGCCTATCTAAAGACCTCTCCCACGAAGGGAGTGAAGCGGTTCGGTAAGAAAGGGAAACTCAATCCCAATATATTTGTCCCTTCAAGTTTCTCAGTCAATTTGGCAAGGTAGCTATTGAGATCGAATTGCCTTCAGATCTAGCCTTAGTTCATCACATCTTTTATGACTCTTTTCTCAAGAAGTGCATAGGTGAACCATCAGTTGTTGTCCCTATTTAGATCATTGATGTTCAGAACACTCTCTCTTATGAAGAGATTTCAATCGAAATCCTAGACTATCAGACTCATAGATTGAGGAACAAAGAAGTCCCTATAGTTAAGGTTCTTTAGCAAAATCAGTCCATCGAGGGAGCTACTTGGGAAATAGAGGCAGACATGCGTACCAAGTATCCTCACCTCTTCTTCTCCAACTCAAATCAAGCTCAAGGTAATAGTTCTTCTTAAGCTTACTCAGTTTCATGTTCTTTGTTCATCACAGACTTAGTATGCAACTTTATGCTCATGTTACTATTAGAAACTTGGTAATAAGTACCATTGCATATTCAGTCATGCACGCATGTATTATTTCAGTTATGTAATTATGCATCAGACATGCATTCTCGTTGTAAGAAACTTAGTTCTTCAGAACACTCAGTCATGCATTCATGAATCAGTTACACATGCATCAGATATGCATGTTTAGTATTATATATTCAACTTGTCAGTCATGTCAGTCATGAGATCATGTTTCAGTTGTTTAGGTTTAGCATGTACGTTAGTTGTCTTTTCTCTCCTCTCCATCAGTCTCATTCGAGGACGAATATTCTCAAGGGGGAGATATTGTAATACCTCATGCTTTTCCAAGCTAATTTTATCTCAAAAATATTCAATATTAGCTTTAAAATTGAATGATGGTTATTTCATAAAGAATTTTCAAGATTTTAACTTTTTTGCAAGAGAGAAATTGAAAAGCTTTCATCGATATAAGATTCTCCCAAACCCGATAACTAGGTCAGAAGTTACGACTACTTCAAGTTCCCATTGTAAAACCGCGCCATATTAGTTAGTGACGCACCGCGCCATAATAGTTAGTGGTGCACCGCGTCGTAAGAGGAAATGGCATTTGGAAAATTCCAGTAGGCGTCCGCAATTATGGCACGTCACGCTAGGACCCAAGTTCAGAATTGTTCTTTTCTAGTATCTTAACGCGATTTCCTCTGTGTCGCAACAAAGTTCCAGGTCACAAAAGAAGGGGCAACGCGATGTCTCCACATCGCGTCATCCGTCAGTATCCCAGATGTCAAATTCCAGTGATACGGTGCAATGGCACCTTGTCGCGCCAAGGGTTCAATTCAGAAATCTTTTACTGAAATTACAAGACACGTCCAGGGTTAAAAAGGTTAATTTCCCACCCCTATTTAAGACCTTTAACACATGATTCATCCACTTTTTACCCAAAATACACTCTCTTCTCTCAAAAACCTCTTAAGAAAAAGCTATGGCTTTTCATAGAAGATTCTGAATCAAGAATTTCCTTCGTCAATCTTCATGAAATCACGAACTAAGGTATGCATAGCGTTTGTTCTTGGACTACTTTTGTCCATGAAGCCCAAGAATATCTTTACTAAATTTAGGTTTACGGATTTCTTTCTGAATTTCATGTTGGATTTGTTTGTTTTATGTTGAGAATGATCAATTGAATTCAATCCATGTTGGGTGATCAATTTTATGAGGAATCAATTTGTATAGATGTATATTCATGTGAACCTATGAATAAACCCTAGATGATGAAATTTGAGATGAATCATGATGATTAATTATTGTATAATGTTTTCTACATGTGCTATTCCTACCATGTGTTTTATTAAATGTCTAGATGAAGGAACAATGCCCAACTAGTATGATATCATAAAATTCCCATTTATGTACAAGTTGTGCCTACCACATGTTTTGATATCAAAACCTACTTAAAATCCATACAATTTAAACCATGTAAATTACATGATTTTCGAAAATTAAGTGTTAGGGAGAGTAACATGCCTGAAATACAAAAATTTATGTAAAGAAATCAATCCTTGAGACCTTAGATGACCAACTTCTTGTAAATTCTAAGTATCTTGACCTTGGAGAGTTTAAAGAGAAGAGAGTGTGTTTTGATTATGTTATGAGTGAGAAATAATCTCCTAAAGTGCTTTATGGTTGTGGGGTTCAAATATGGATAAAGGGGAATTGATTAGAATGCCCTTAACGAAAAGATTGATAAATCACTGCTAGTCGATATAAGTACCCTTAAAACTCATAGGGACGCCTATAAGACTCCTATTATCCATTCATAGGTTGGACAGTGTACAGTATCACCAAAACTGGCTTGGCTACGAGTCGTACGATATGAGTCATAATCATACTTTGCAAGTCACATAGTTTAGTTGTAGTTAAAATAGAAACAATTAAGCATCAGACAAGTTATGCTACGGAAGACACCGTACGACTCATTTTGAGTCTCTATGACTCGTTAGGAGGCACTCATACTCAAGATAGAAAAATTAGCCATATACACTGGTCAAGCTATGATGTGGTCCATATAACACCTATTAGGACTCGCTACAACTCGTAAGGAGAGTCGTAGTCTCAGCAGTGAGGATAAATTCACAAATTGTCAAGGACAAAAAATCTGGGGTGTTACATTATCCCCTCTAGGATCATTCTTCGTAGAATGATGAGACAAGGTATCCCTTAACATGAGTTATCACATAAATACACCCACTCTTGCCTTTATGAAAGACAGAAAAAAAGATACTAAGGAATTCACAATTTTCTTGGATAAAGTTAGAAAACAAAGATGCTAAGTAATACACATACCTCTCGCACAATTATCCTAGCAGGAAACAAGAATGGGTATTTGGACTTTATGTTTTCTTCGACTTCCTAAGTAGATACTTCATGGTTTTTGTTCCTCCATGGAACCTTTACCAAAATCACGTCCTTCGTATGTAACCAACGAACTTTCCAATCTAAGATCTCAATAGGGACTTCTTCATGCAATAAGGAGTCTGAAACACTAACACTCTCCAAAGGAAATACCAAGAAAGGATAACCCATACACTTTTTCAATATTGAAACATAAAGATTGAGTGAATGGAACTCAAACTCGAAGCCAATTTCAACTCTTAAGTTATATTGCCTACTCACCTCAAAATATGATATGGACCAACATAATGAGGACTGAGCTTCATCTTCTTTCCAAACTGCATTACTTCTTTCTTGGGAGACTTTTTCAAGAATACACTACTACCCTTATCAAACTCCATGTTCGTTCGCCTTACGTCTGCATATAATTTTTGGCAACTTTGGGCATTCTTAAGCATATCCCAAATCACCTTCACTTTCTCCAACCTCAAACCACAAAA
>JAPEIP010000004.1:149901722-149919652 GCA_026120095.1 Capsicum chinense | reverse complement strand
ATAGCGTTTGTTCTTGGACTACTTTTGTCCATGAAGCCCAAGAATATCTTTACTAAATTTAGGTTTACGGATTTCTTTCTGAATTTCATGTTGGATTTGTTTGTTTTATGTTGAGAATGATCAATTGAATTCAATCCATGTTGGGTGATCAATTTTATGAGGAATCAATTTGTATAGATGTATATTCATGTGAACCTATGAATAAACCCTAGATGATGAAATTTGAGATGAATCATGATGATTAATTATTGTATAATGTTTTCTACATGTGCTATTCCTACCATGTGTTTTATTAAATGTCTAGATGAAGGAACAATGCCCAACTAGTATGATATCATAAAATTCCCATTTATGTACAAGTTGTGCCTACCACATGTTTTGATATCAAAACCTACTTAAAATCCATACAATTTAAACCATGTAAATTACATGATTTTCGAAAATTAAGTGTTAGGGAGAGTAACATGCCTGAAATACAAAAATTTATGTAAAGAAATCAATCCTTGAGACCTTAGATGACCAACTTCTTGTAAATTCTAAGTATCTTGACCTTGGAGAGTTTAAAGAGAAGAGAGTGTGTTTTGATTATGTTATGAGTGAGAAATAATCTCCTAAAGTGCTTTATGGTTGTGGGGTTCAAATATGGATAAAGGGGAATTGATTAGAATGCCCTTAACGAAAAGATTGATAAATCACTGCTAGTCGATATAAGTACCCTTAAAACTCATAGGGACGCCTATAAGACTCCTATTATCCATTCATAGGTTGGACAGTGTACAGTATCACCAAAACTGGCTTGGCTACGAGTCGTACGATATGAGTCATAATCATACTTTGCAAGTCACATAGTTTAGTTGTAGTTAAAATAGAAACAATTAAGCATCAGACAAGTTATGCTACGGAAGACACCGTACGACTCATTTTGAGTCTCTATGACTCGTTAGGAGGCACTCATACTCAAGATAGAAAAATTAGCCATATACACTGGTCAAGCTATGATGTGGTCCATATAACACCTATTAGGACTCGCTACAACTCGTAAGGAGAGTCGTAGTCTCAGCAGTGAGGATAAATTCACAAATTGTCAAGGACAAAAAATCTGGGGTGTTACATTATCCCCTCTAGGATCATTCTTCGTAGAATGATGAGACAAGGTATCCCTTAACATGAGTTATCACATAAATACACCCACTCTTGCCTTTATGAAAGACAGAAAAAAAGATACTAAGGAATTCACAATTTTCTTGGATAAAGTTAGAAAACAAAGATGCTAAGTAATACACATACCTCTCGCACAATTATCCTAGCAGGAAACAAGAATGGGTATTTGGACTTTATGTTTTCTTCGACTTCCTAAGTAGATACTTCATGGTTTTTGTTCCTCCATGGAACCTTTACCAAAATCACGTCCTTCGTATGTAACCAACGAACTTTCCAATCTAAGATCTCAATAGGGACTTCTTCATGCAATAAGGAGTCTGAAACACTAACACTCTCCAAAGGAAATACCAAGAAAGGATAACCCATACACTTTTTCAATATTGAAACATAAAGATTGAGTGAATGGAACTCAAACTCGAAGCCAATTTCAACTCTTAAGTTATATTGCCTACTCACCTCAAAATATGATATGGACCAACATAATGAGGACTGAGCTTCATCTTCTTTCCAAACTGCATTACTTCTTTCTTGGGAGACTTTTTCAAGAATACACTACTACCCTTATCAAACTCCATGTTCGTTCGCCTTACGTCTGCATATAATTTTTGGCAACTTTGGGCATTCTTAAGCATATCCCAAATCACCTTCACTTTCTCCAACCTCAAACCACAAAATAGGGCATCCATATCTCCTACCATACAAAGCCTCAGAAAAAGCCATCCTAATACTCAAGTGATACCTATTATTATATGAAAACACAAGAGGCGAAAATGGTCAACCCATCTACCTCTAAAATCGATATTACAGGACCTTAGCATATCATCCTTTCTACTTGTCCATCCAGGTTGAAGGCAGTTCTAAGGTTCACCATAGTTCCTAAACCTCTTTGAAAGGAATACCAAAAGGGGGATGTGAACTGAGTACCTTGATCAAATATGATAGAAACTTCCGCACCATTCAACTTCATGACCTCCTCAATATTGGTCTTAGCATAATTTTCTGCCGAATAGTTAGTCATGACTGACAAGAAGTGAGTATACTTGGTCATCCTATCCACGATAACCCAAATGGTATTAAACAAATTATGGGACCCCAGAAGACCAGCAACAAAATCCATGTTTATCACTTCGCACTTCTACACGGGCAATTTAATCTCTTGAGACAACCCACCAGGCCTCAAGTGCTCCACCTTCACTTGATGACAAACCAAGCACTTAGCCACAAAGTTGGCCACATCCCTGTTCAGGTTATTCCACCAATAAATTTCTCTCAAATCATGGTACATCTTTGTCAATCCTTGATAAGCAGTGCACCTAGACTCATGGGCCTCAGAAAAGATTCTCTCTCATAGCCCATTAACATCAGGTATACACAAGCTACCCTGGTACCTCAAGGTACCATCACCACCAATCTTAAAGCTATCATCTTTTGGTGACCCACATCATCTTTTATTTTCATCAAGATAGGATCCATTCTATTTCTCCTTTACTGCAACACTAAGAGATGTCTTCAACACCTCTTGCACCACTACACCATTATCTTTAGAGTCCAAGAGACAAACACTAAAGTCAGCTAACTAGTAAACATCGTTCACCAAGCCTATCTTCTCCTCATTATCGTAACACAAGCTTCCCATAGATAACCTACTAAGAGTATCAGCAACCTCATTAACCTTTCCTGGATGATAATGAAGACTCATGTCATAGTTCTTGAGCAACTCAATCCATCTCCTCTATCTGAGAGTAAAATCCCTTTGAGAAAACACATATTACAAACTTTTATGGTCTAAGACGATATCAAAATGAACCCCATACAAACTGTGATGCCAAATCTTCAAAGGAAAGACCACATACAACAATTCCAAAACATGTGTCAGATAGTTCTTTTCGTGAATTTTTGACTTCCTAGAAGAATATGTAACCACCTTTCCATGTTGTATTAACACATAAAATAGTCCCACAAGGGACATATTGCAATAAATAACAAAGCCATTAGTACCCTCAGGTAGGGTCAAATTGGAGCCGAAGTTAACTTATGTTTCAACTTCTCAAAACTTCTTCCACAAGCATCAGACTTCTGAGTTAACTTAGTAAATCGTGTATCAATAAAAGAGAAACTTTCCATAAACCTTCTATAATAACTGGGTAAATCCAAGAAGCTTCGAATATCAGTTGGAGTCATGGGTTTAGGTTATTTCTTAACCACCATAACTTCCTCTGAATCCACTATAATCCTTTCACTAGAAATAATATAACTCAGATAGGTCACAACTTTTAAGATGAACTCATATTTAGAGAATTTCCCAAACAATTTTGATCTTTCATGGTTTGCAACACAATGCAGAGGTGATCGGCATGTTCTGCCCCACTCTTAAAATACACCAAAATAACATCAATAAACAAAATAATAAACAAATCTAGGAAATAATAGAATACGTAATTCATAAGATCGATAAATTCCATTAGTCATTAGTCAAACTAAAGGACATCACCAAAAACACAAAATGACCATATCGGATTCAAAAAGTAGTCTTAGGGATATAGATTTCCCTAATTTTCAACTTATGGTAGCCTGATCGAAGATCAATCTTAGAAAAGTACTTAGACCCCTAAAGTTGGTCAAATAGATCATCAATCTTAGGAAGTGGATACTTATACTTCATAGTCACCCTATGTAACTAGCGGTAGTATATACACATGTGAAGGGAAAAAGAACTTGACCATCGCACACAGAAATACTAGAGTAGATAAATCCCTTATCTAGAAGATCCTTCAACTTCTCCTTAAGTTTTTTCAACTCAACTGGAGTCATTCTATAAGGAGGGATGGAGATAGGATTAGTCCCCATAAAAAGATCTATTATAAAATCAATTTCCCTATCGATAAGAAAACTAGGAAGATTATTAGAAAACACCTTGGGAAACTCACAAACCATAGGGACCTATTGCGAAGAAGGACCTTTGAATCTGGAATCCTAAACATCAACTAAATGGTAGAGACACCCCTTCGAAACCAATTCTTCGGTTATAAGATGAGAAATAAACCTTCCCGTGGGCACCAGAGTACTGCCTTCCCAATCAACCACCAAATTATTTAAAAACCAAAAATTTACCTTTTATGTTTGACACTCAAGAGTTGCATAACATGAGTGCAACCAATCCATGCTTAAAATCACATCAAAGTCCAATATGTCTAACTCTATATGACCCACTAGTGTCTCTCTACTATAAATGGATACCACAGATCCTCTATAGACTCTTTTAGCCATAATAGAGTCACCCACTAGGGTATTCAAAGTAAAGAGATCAGGAATACACCCAGGAGAGAAACTAAAATGAATAGCCATATAGGGAGTCACATAAGAGAGAGTAGACCCATGATCAAGTAGATAATATATATCTCAAGAGAAGATTTTTAGTGTACTACTAAAAATATCTGGAGATGCATCAAAATCCTAATGAGTGGTAAGAGCAGAAAAATGATTTTGACCAGTGTTAGAAACAAAAATATCACCTTTTGGTGTAGGAGCTAAAAAAGCAACATTCGGGACCTTATTGGACTTCATAGTAATATTTCCTGAAGGATTGTTCCTCTGAATATGGCCAGGCTAACCACATTTGAAACTTTTATTCCATTCCTTATCACAAAAGAAATAATACACCAGACCACAAAAATGACAAAGGATAAGATGGAGCCTACTAAGCCCTACTAATCATAGATTGGGCACCTTAAACCTTAAATCCAATGTTGCTCTAAAAATTGCGATCACTAGGAGGCTTAAGATATAAAATGCCAGCCGTAGAATAAGAACCAGAATTGCCACCATTTTTCTAAGACCACTACTTGCCATCCTTGCCTCTATTTTGCTAGCAGCCACCCTACTGAAAAAATTAGAAACTCTTACTCTGGCTCTGTCTCTTATTTTCCTGTTTCTTCTTCTCATCCTTCACTTATTGTATATATACCATAAGCCTTGAGATATCCATATCACTATTTAACAAAGTGGCCTTACACTCCAACACCAAGTCTTAGGTCAATCCCGAAGCAAATTTCCTCATCTTAGCCTTTATATTAGATGCTAGCTCAGGAAAATAATAGGACAACTAATAAAACTTCAAGGGATACTCCTTCACAATCATCTTTCCTTGCTTAAAGCTCATGAACTCCATAGCCTTCTCCTCCCTCAACACTCGAGGAAAGAAGTTATCAAGAAAGATGCTCGATAAATCTTCCCATAATGCCAACTCTACATCATCCCACTAGACTAATCCTACTTCTTATACCACTGATATTCCACATCCTTCAGCTGGTATGTAGTGAATTCCATACCCTCAGAGTCAGAAGCATGCATCAAATGGAAAATCTCTTTATCTCTTTTATGAAACCTTAAGGTCAGAAGCACGCATCATATGGAAAATCTTCTTTATCTCTTTTATGAAACCTTGAGGATCTTACTTAACCTTAGAATAGTAAAGTTTAGAGTATTTAGCCACATAAATTGGACAATTCTGGTGGCCTTAGAAGGACTCACAACAGCACTAACAGGACCCAACTGAGATGTCGCAAACTACATCAATAGATGAATAGAATAATAAAACTCAACATTGATAATATCTATTAGGGTTGATCAAGCAGGAGTGTTACCGATGAGAGAAGGATTGTAGGGACTAATAAAACTCTAGTAGGGCAATTAGAAGTAGCGACCCTTGATTGGGTATGAACTCCTTGAGTAGGATGAGCTTCATCCACGTTGTCCTCAAGTGGGATAGAGGAATTTCCACGAATATCAGATCTTCTGGGAGGCATAATCTAAAAAGGAACAAAAGGGAATTAGAGGAGATTTCAAAAGCTTAGACTCTACAACTCGATAGTAGATTACACTAAAGAAAAAATTAATGAATACCTTACAACCTTTACCTTATAAGTGCAGCATGCTACACACCCTGCACCTTGCCCAACAGAGGATAATCTACTAGACTCTGATACAAACTTTGTCATGATCAGAACTGGGTCCTAGCCATGACACGTTTCTTAAGTCTAATAAAGACCGAAGACCACCCCCTGCACCTTGCCTAACAGAGGATAATACCCCTAACAATGGATGAATTTTTCACATATAGCAATATAGCATAAGATAAGGTTACAAAATTTTGCATGTGTCTATAACTGATCACCAACCAAAAACAACCAACCAATTCCATAACCCACAAAGCCTTCTAATAAATTAAAATCATAAAGTGTTAGAAAATTCCCCCGACTCTAACAAAAATAATAAAAATTTTAATGAAAACTCTTTATTTCTAGACTATGAGAGGAAATTAATTAAATGAATAAGTTTTTGAGAGATGGGAAGCTTACCACTTTACTACCAATAACCTAAAAATCAAGCTGATTAACCTAACACTATGTAGGAAAAGTAGAAGCATCTCTAATGCCTACATTGGATGGGTATATAGCATCTAGTGATGGTTAGTGGGTTGAGCACTAGCATGTAACTCTAGGGCAAGGGATAAAATAATGCCATGATCCATATTTAAAAATAATTCAAGCCAATGAACATAATCATATATACATATAAGCATATTATGTCGGGAAAGGAAATAAAGCTAAGCATGAAGTAAAACTTTATCCTTGACTATGCATTACAACCATAATAAATAGGCGCTAACTTGAGTTCAGCTCTCCTTGTTGAAAGGGTTGTAGTGCATGTTAGCCACATGAATCGGAAGTAACAAAAAGACAAAGGAATGTCCTGACCCTACTTTAGTCTATGATACAAGTATATTAATAGTGCTAACATGCACATACGTCATCAATACCAAACCTGACGTTGGCAAACATGAGTTTTATATACAAGTCATCCAAGACCCACGCCTTTATTTCTTTAGTTTTTAACTTCCATTAAGCCAAATTTAAATAAAGTTTCACATAACCCATTTATTAACCAATGAACTAAATGTTAAGGCACATCATGGGTAACGGCATATCCTTGTACTTGCAAGTTTATCTCTATGACCAACATCTTTGAAATATTAGGTATCTTGACCTTAGAAAGTTTAGAGAGAAGAGAGTTTTTTTTAGTTTTTAATGCATAAGAAATAACCCCCTTGAGTGTTTTATAGGGTAATAGGGTTTAAATAAGAAATAAGGGGAATTAACAAAAATTTCCTAAAAAAAGACTAAAAAATCACCGCCCATCATTATGGTTTCCTTTATGACTTATAGAGACACCCTATGATTCCTATAGTCTAGCAGTAGGCTGGATAGTGTCCAGGATAAACAATACAAGATTGGCTATGATTCATACCTTAAGGCTTGTAATCGGTTATTATGACTTGCATGGTTCAATCATAGTCAAAAAAAAACAATTGGACATCACACTGGTTAGGCTACAAAAGACACCATACGAATCATTTTAAGGCTTCACGACTCATTAGGATCCACTCATACTCAACACAAAAAATGTAGCCACACATATTGGTTAGGCTATAATTAGGTCCATAAGACCCCTTAGGACTCGCCACACCTCACAAGGAGAGCCATAGTCTGGGTAGTAAAGATAAAATTTTAGAAATTTTCAAGGACCAAAATTTTAAGGGGTTACAAGAATTGGCTGGCATACGTGAATACTTTGGTATGACGACACCTACGACAATACCTAATTCAGGACTCCTTTGATAATGGATGAGAATGTGTAAATGGTTATATTTTAGTCTTAAATGGGGTTATGTAGCGTGTCATGGAAGGTGAAGGTCTTAGGAGGATCAATACTAGACACTACATTTATTGTCGTGGGGGTCTGGATGACCATGTGCATAGTTCAAACTTTATATTTATATATATATATATTGGAATAATTGGAGCCTCGGTATGTTTTACCCTACCTTAGATTTTCCTGGTTCATGCGGCTAACATATGTTGAGACCCTTTCAGGAGGAAAAGCTGAGCCCATATAGCCCATGGGTGCCCTTATGATGGTTGTAGCTACTCAGTGTAGGTTAATAATTTCAAATCTCATGTTTAAACCTTGTTACCTATCCCAATATGTTATATATATGTAGATATGAATGTGTGCATATAGTTTTTAAATGGTTTTAGACTTATTTGATTATGGAATTATTTTATTCCATCCCTGAGTTACATGCTAGTGCTTATCCACTAACTATCCCTGAATTATATATTTTTTCATAATGTAGGGTCCTAGGGGATTTTTTAGTTAATTTATGCAGAGTTAGGTAATTTTGGTTCATCGATTGGTCTGCGTTAAAGAGGTGAGTCTCTCTCTTCTAATAAAAGCCAATATTTTACGACTTTTTTTATGTTTTAAGAAATCCCATTAATTTCTTTTCATACTCTTAGATTTTCTTTTTTCCATGGTTGGGTGCATATCCCAACCTAACTCAGTATTTTGGTTTAGAGTCTTTTGTAGACAAAGTGTGGATGGTTACCATTTATTGACTCTAAGTTCCTATTACGTTATCTATATATCTATCATATTATTTTTAGGTTACTTCCGCTATTATTACATGTTATTCCTATGTGACTAGGAAAAGAGGGTAGTCTTTTGCCCTAAGTAGGCTTGAGATACCCATCACGACTAGGACTAAGGTAGGATCATGACAAGCTTGGTAATGCAGCCTAGGTTCAGGGTTGTTTGGGGTCCACAAAGCCATGTTGAGTATAGTACCTTTTATGGGTGTGTAGCATGCCATACTTATTAGGGAGAGGCTACAATATATTTAAGAATGTTTCCCATTCTTATGTTGTATTTTGGGATACAGAGTCTGGTGTCTTGAAATTTCTCAAATATCTAACCTACTTGCATTTCATATCATGCCTCTTCAAATATCTAATCCTTGTAAAAACTTCTTGGGAACATCTGTCTTTCTTGAGGATGATGTGGATGGAACTCATCATGTCTATAAAGAGTAGACTCGATCTAGGGTTCCTACTCTTGATTGTACTTCACCATGTGGAGTTTCACTAACTGCTACTATTTGTTCTCAGACCTCTCGGGTTAATAATACTCATGCCCCTATTCCTTAGGGTGACATTTATAAAGTAGAGTTCTGTTGATCAATTTACTTACTTACCCCATTAGTGATATCTCATCCATGTTAGACTACTATGTTGTTTCTATTGTTCCATCTTCTGTGGTCACTATGTCTAGCCAGTTTATGAGGTTAAATTCCCAACCTTCATAGGCTCTAAGGTTGAGGAAGATCCTCAAGGGGTTTTAGATGAGATAAAGAAGAAATTCTAGGTGATGGATGCTACAGATATAGAGAGTGTAGAGTTTGGTTCATATCAGTTAATGTATATAGCTTATCAGTGGTATAAGTAGTGGGAGCAGTTGAAAGGTGATAATTCAGAACCAACTTTATAGGATGAGTTCTCGGGTGCCTTTCTTGATTATTTCTTTCATTAAAAGTTGAGAAAAGCTAAGGCTAAGGAGTTTGTGAATTAAATCAAAAGAAGATGAGCATGAAGGAGTATGCCTTAAAATTTTAGGAGTTATCTCGTTATGCTTAAGATTTTGTATCATTTATGAGGGTAAAGAGGAGAAAATTTGCTTCTGGGTTTTCACATGAATTAGTGTTGGGATGTAAGGCTGCTATTTTGAATAATGAGATGGATATCTCTAGGATGGTGGTTTATATGCATTAGGTAGAGGATAAAAAAAGGCAAAATAAGAAGTTCAGGTTTTCAGAGTATTGTGGAGGTTAGTAAGCTAGTAGGTGAGATTGTAGACAATAGACCAAGAAGATGGTTTGGGGAAATTATTGTTCATCCTTTTTGGCTAGTTCTCATGACCCCAAGCCATCTAGAGATCATTGTTTTTAGGCTAGCAGTAGTCCTAGGACACATAGTTCCCAGTCTTAGGCTAGTGGAGCTCAGTTAACCGCACTGTATCCTCCATGTAGATTATGCAGTCATCTTTATTAAGGTTATTTTAATGAGGAGAGAAATCAATGCGGTAAGCTTTGTCACATAGAGTGAGACTATCCTAAAACTAAAGTAGCCACTGAGTTTAATAAAGTTTTGATCGCCACTTTATCAACTCCGATACCAAAAGGTGCTACTTTTGATATCAACATTGGCTAGAATCATCTTTATGCTGTTTCCACCCATCATAAATTCGAGAAATCTCCTTATGTTGTTATCGATACGTTATAACTTTTCCCTTGTGATGTGTATTATTTGTTTGATCTATGAGTCTACCTTATCTTATGTGACCTCTTATGTGGCTATGTAGTATTTTTTTGGTCCCAAGATTTATTCTGACCTCTTTTTTGTGTCTATCTCGGTGGGTGATTATATTATTGCTAAAAAAATATATAGGGTTTATATGGTGTCTATCTTTCATAAGGAGATATTGGTGTATTTGGTAGAGCTTGATATGGTAAATTTGAATGTAATCTTGGGGATGTATTGACTCCATTTGTGTTAAGCTTCTAGATAATAGGACTCGAAGGGTCATTTTGCAATTTCCTAATAAACTGGAAATTAAATTGGAGGTTAGTTCCTTAGTTCCTAAAGGAAGGTTTATTTCTTATCTTAGAGCCTGAATGATAAACTCTAAAGGGTGTTTGTATCACTTGGTTTAGGTTAAGGATTCTAGTTTTGAGGGCCCCTCTTTTAATGCCCCTATTATCAATGAGTTTCCTGAAGTTTTTCCCAAGGATCTTCTTGACATTCCTCATTATAGGGAAATACACTTTAGGATTGATCTCCTATCGGATACCCATCCTTTCTCTATTTCTCCTTATTGAATGACTCTGACTGAATTAAAAGATCTAAAAGAGTAGTCAAAGGATCTCTTTAATAAGGGCTTCATTCATCTTAGTGTTTCTCTGTAGCGTGCTCCTGTGCATTTCAGGCGTACTAAAAATAGTTTTTTTTGGATGTGTATAGATTATTGACAGTTGAATAAGGTTACAGTAAAGAATAAGTACATTTTTCCTAGGATTGATGATATTTTTGACCAGCTTCAAGGTGCTAGATGATTTTCTAAGATTGACCTTTGTTTGTTTTATCATTATTTGAAGGTTTAAGAAATTGATATTCTTAAGATTGTTTTCCAAATCTGATATATTCATTATGAATTCCTGGTTAGGTTATTTGGGTTGACTAATGCTCCAGTCATATTTATGGATCTTATGATCGGGTATTTAGAAAATTATTGATCTATTTGTGATAATATTTATTGATGATATCTTAGTGTATTCTAAGAGTGTGAAGGATTATGTAAGCCACCTTCTAATTGTGTTGCAGACTATTAAGGGTCAAAGGTTGTATGCAAAATTTCCTAAGTGCAAGTTTTGGTTAAATATTGTGACCTTTCTTGGGCATATTATTTAAACTAAAGGAATTAAGGTGGATCCACAAAAAGTGGAGGAAATTAAGAAATGGCCTAGACCCATGACTCTAACTGACATTCAGAGCTTTATGGGCTTGGTTGGGTATTATAGTATGTTTGTTGAGAATTTTTCTTCTGTTCCTGCTCTATTGACGAAGTTGACTCAGAAAAAGATAAAGTTTTTATTTTCTGATGCCTATGAGGGTAGTTTTAAAAAGTTGAAGGATACGATTACCTTTGTCTAGTTTTGACTATGCTGAATGGTACTGAGGGTTTTATTGTATATTATGATATGTTTCATAGGGTACTGGGTTGTGTGTTGGTGCAACATGGTAAGGTTGTGGCCTATGCTTCTAGATAACTTAAAGTCCATAGAAAAAATTATCCAAATAAGGATTTAGAGTTAGTGGTTGTGGTTTTTACGTTGAAGATATGGGCATCCTTATTTGTATATGGGGCATATAGATATCTATTCAGACTATAAGAGCTTGCAGTATGTGTTCACTTAGAAGGAGTTGAATTTTAGGCCAAGACAGTGGCTTGGGTTACTCTAGGATTATGACATGAGTCTTTACTATCATCCAGGTAAAGATAATTTGATTGTTGATACTCTTAGACATGGGAAGTTATCTTATATGGATTAGGAGAAGTGAGGATTAGTGAAGGATATTCACCAGTTGGCTGACTTAGGGGTGCATATTTTGGAATCTGAGGTTGGAATTATGATTGTTCAAAAAGTCATTAAGTCTTCTGTTGGTGTCGAGGTTAAGGAGAAATAAGTTTTGGATCCTATACTTATGCAGATTAAGGAAGATGTAGGCCAACAAAAAGTTATAGGATTTGAGATTAAGGGAGATGGTATTTTGAGGTACCAAGGCAGGTTGTACATTCTTAATATTGATGGGCTATTAGAAACGATTTGATCTGAGGCTCATGATTCTAGGTATACAATTTATATAGGTTTGACTAAGATGACCATGAATTGAAGTAGATCTATTGGTGGAGCAATATGAACAAGGATTTGGCAAATTTTGTGGCCAAGTGTATGGTCTGTCAGCAGGTGAAGATTGAATACTTGAGTCCTATAGGGATGAGTTAAAATATAGAATTACATATATGGAAGTTAGAGATTATCAATATGGATTTCATTATGGGTCTTTCGTGGTCTTGTAATTTGTATGATTTAATTTGGATCAGTGTAGATAGGATGACTAAGGCTGCTCATTCTTGTCTGTGAGGACTAACTACTCTAGAGAGGAGTATGCTTTATTGTTTATTCAGAAGATTATCAAGATACATAGAGCATCAATTTTTATTATTTTAGATAGAGGTACGTGATGCTTATCACTTATGACATTTGTTTCTAAGAAATTTAGGGATTAAGATGAATCTTAGAACTACTTTTCACCTTCAAATAGATGGACAATAAGAATGGACCTTTAAGATCTGGAGGATATACTAAAGTCTTGTGTGATTGATTTTGGAGGTTTTTTGGTTGATCATTTTCCTTTTATTGAGTTTACATGTAACACTAGTTACTATTTGAGTATTTTGATGGTTCCTTTTGAGTCTTATATTGTAGGACTTGTAGGTCTTCTTTTGGGTGGTTTGAGGTTGATGAGACTAGGTTGTGTGGTCCTGATTTTCTTTTCCAAGCCATGGAAAAGGTGAAGGTGATTAGAGAAAGACTTAAGACTACTAAGAGTCGCCAAATGTCTTATGCAGATATAAGGGAAAGGAGTTGGAGTTTAACGTTCGCAATAGGTCTTCTTGAAAGTCTCTCCTATAAAGGAGTGATAAGATTTGGTGAGAAAATGGAGCCCAATCCCCGTTATATTGGTTTGTATCAATTTTTTAGGAGAGTTAGGATTGTTTCTTATAAGTTGGATTGGCCTTACATTTTGGGTTCCATTCATCTAGCTTTTCATTTGTCGATGTTGAAGAAGTGTGTGGGTGATCCTTCTTTTGTCGTTCTTATAGAGATGTTGGTGTTTTGACTTCCTTAACGTATGAATAATCCCCTTGTGGAAATATTGGGCAATCAAGTCCATAGGATAAGGACTAAGGATGTAGTTTCATTAAAAGTCCTGTTGAGGTATCAAAAGGTAGAAAGAGCTATTTGGGATGTCCAAATATCTGTTCCTATTCCTCGTATTGGATGAAAATGCTTGAGGAATGATTTCTGTTCTCTTTCTCTAAGCCTTGTGAATTTATCATTTGGGTATGTGTGTTTTCTTTCTTTTTATCATGCTAATGTTTTCCTTGACTCTTTAGTTTGGGATAAATAATCTAAGGGGTGAGATGGGGGTGGGGGTAATGTAATACCCTAGGTTCTAGACTCTAAATATTTCCTTGTGGTTGAGCTAGTTTCACATACTAGACTCAGGTGTCTAGTCGTAGTCACTATATAAGAGTCGTACAATTCTAGTCGTAGCCAAACTAGTGAGGTGGCCTAATGTTTTTTTCCTAGCCACGACTATGGCCCTATGAGTCCTATGGTGTGGTCACCAATTATGGGGAGGGACTTGTGACCATAACAGTATAGGTACCCAATGCTTTTTCCCAGACTATGAGTCCAAGGAAAGACTCATAGCTAGTCATCACCTGACCCATAACAACTGGCGAAAGTTTTCCTACACTTTATTATTAAGGGCTTTTTGATATTTTTCCATCCTTACTCATTACCCATGACTCAAAAAGACTTTTATGGTCCCTATTTCAATCATTTAAGATAATATAAACACTAGTTCTCTCCTCTTAAACTCTCTTAAAGCAAAATATAGCTAGGGTTTCTAAGGATTGAGCACCTAGGGTTCAAATTGTTGTTTCTTCTCAAAATTCTTTATATTTTAACGCATGTATCTCTTCCCTAAATTTATTTTGTACAAAAGCATGTGTTTAACTATTATGCATATGGTTTAATTGTTCAGTTTTGATTATGGGTTGGGGATTTTGTTTGGTTATTTCATGAACTTCTTCCGATGTTTTAATTATGATATTCATGCTTTAAATTATGTTTTTTTGGATATGATAAATGCATAGGTGTGGGAATTGTAAATGGAACATGAGTTTCCCAAATTTTTATGATTTTAATGGTTTGGAATTGGATTTAACCTCAACCCGACTTATGAAAATAGTTTTGAACATGGATATACACATGACTTAATTCACTTTTGAAACCTTACATTGCCAAAAAAGGTTAATAGGACATAAAATGGTTTGAAAGACCTTGGTGGCTAGGATTTTAGATTAAAATAGTTTGAAAGGCCATGGTGGCCATGATTTTCTTTTAAACTAGGACTGGGGAGTCAAATTAGTTTAAATGGTTTGGATATGGTAAATGAAACTGGCTTGCAAGCATGATTAATTTGCTATGAAAATACCAATGGTAATGCCTAATTAAAATTTTCCTTGGTTAATTGATGGGAATGTGAAAATAATTTTAATTTAGGCTTAAGAGATGTTGTTTAGCTCATGGTAGAAGGTGGAAATCTTAAGTGGACAGACATGGGAAAGGACATTTGCTGGAGTGGGGGTCTTGGTGATTGTGTGTATAGTTCAAACATTATATATATATATATATTGGAATGGTTGAAGCCTCGATAGCTTTGGAACATTCTCAAATATTCTTGGTTCATGCGGCTAACATGCATTAGGACCCTTTTTTTAGGAAGAGCTGAACCCACATAGCCCATAGGTGCCTTTAAGATGGTTAGAGCTGCACAATCTAGGTTAATGATTTCGTATCCCATGATTAAACTTTGTTCCCTATCACGACATCTTATATATATGTATATATGAATATGTGTATATGGTTTATGAATGGTTTTGGAGTGAATTGATTATGGCATTAGTTTATCCCTTTCTTGAGTTATATGCTAGTGGTCATCCCCTAACCTTCCTCGAACGTTGTATCATTGTATGACGTAGGGTCCTAGGGGATTCTTCGGTTACCTTGTGCAAAGTTAAGTGATTCTAGTTCGCTGGTTGGTCTGCATTAAAGTAGGAGCTTTCATCTTAAAAAATGCCAAACATTTCTCTGCTTTCTTTATGTTTAACAAATCTTATTAGTTTCTATTTATACTCTTGGATTGTCTTTTAGCCATGGTTGGGTCTATTTCCCAACCTAACTCGTTATTTTAGTTTAGAGGCTTTTATGGACAAGTATGGATAGTTACTGTTTGTTGACTCTTAGTTCCTATTGAGTTATTATCTATCTTTCATATTATTTTTGGTTTGCTTCCGCTATTATTACATTTTGTTCTTAAGTTACAAGGCAAAGGGGTGGTCTCCGGCCCTCGGTAGGCTTAAGATACCTGTCGTGACTAAGATCAGGGTCAGGTCATGATAGTTACCCCACTCCTTGATCCTATAGTGTCATGTCAGGGAGTTTGTATGCATACGATAATTTTATTTTTGATGATGTCAGCCGAGGTAAAAATTGTGTTTTGTTTACTGCTTGTTAAAGTATATTTTTGCGAAATGACTGCCATAGAAATATTCGATTATCTTGGTTAAATGTCGTACATTTTGTTAATTTATTTGTTGTGTTCTATTCACCTAAGAAACAATAAATGTTATAAGTTGAGAGTTCTGGTGTTTCATAGACTTATGGAACTTTTGATTCTTTAAATAAAGGAAATTTCTTATTTAAATGCATGGTTTTAAGGGTATGATGTTTTTATAGCATTTGCAGGTTAAATAGGTTTGAATAAGTGAAGTGTAGGAATTAGGAATCAAAGGCACCGAATAAGATAATCAATAACAATTAGATATAATAATAGTCATCCCTTTCTACCATTGGAAGAACGCAAGAAGGTAAAATATGAAGGAGAACAAATAAGAGATCCCATTATTGTTGTAGGTAACAATAGCCTCACCCTGAAATCGTGGTAGGATTATCATACAAAGTAAAAAATCAAAAGTGGATGTAATGAGAGGTAGTATGATCATTTGATGAAAGGATGGGCTATCCTGATATCATTCCATCAACATCTTAAAGAGTGCAAAAAGGCGTCCACTAACAAATGAGTACAAAGTACGATTGTGGTAACTTCCAATGATTATCCCTTTCTTCGACTGAGGCGCTGACTCTACAAGCCTTAGTATGTTTAGCATAGCTTTTTTTTTTCTATAAATATTCATATTTGATTTTTTGTATGAGTTTACATTCTCTTTATGGTTTTGTGGCATGTTATTATTCTATAAAGTACAAACATCAATTTTTAGGGATATTATTCAAAGTGAGATTTGTGGTTTTCATCTTAATCTTTATAAGTTCATTATTATTCTCTCTTCTTAGAGTTTCTATTATGTTCTTACAGTTATGAGTATTAACACCATAACTTGTGTTGTACGAATCATGATGGATTAACGTACTGTTGAAAGTGCGATATGTTTCTCAAAGGATGTTTGTGTATGTATTTCTATTCTCTTTGTTTTTATTATTTTTTAATGGTGTCCAGTGTTAGAACTCGCCTCTTCCTTACTCGCGAAGAAGGTATAACGGATGGAGAAAAGTGTATTAATAATGATACGTGGAGCTATCAACTTTATTTAATAGCTGGAGCCAGTAAATAGGTAGCTAATCTAGGATCCCTGATAGGATTTAGCCATGCAAAAGAGATAAAACGATAATACGTGATTGAGGATAAAACGATAATACCCGATTGAGTATAGTCATATAATAGGCGTTTAAAGTAATTTAGTGGAAGATAACCTATCAATTCTGCATGCCAAGAACCGGGAGAGATCACTAGTACTAAGAACCTACGGCGTAATGAAGTTATGGGGAACATAGTCCTCATGCTTTTCTCATATTCATTACAAACCACATAAATAATCAATCGTTCCTATTGGAAATCTGAATTACAATTCCCCCTATAGGAAATCACTTATTGACTATTTATATAGAAACATTAATATAAATTTTGACCTACTTCTCATTTGTTAACCCTAACCTAGTTTTGTTCTTCATTTGATCAACGATCACTTTATACTTTTATTGAAGGTGTAATTTGGGTGACATTAATGTACCATACAATGGACTTACGGTAAAAACTTATAGGGACTTACAAGGTTTGTGTTATATAGGTACGTACTTTGATCCCAATAAAATGTAATAAACCTCCAGGTCTTTTTCCCATTTTATACCTTTGCTATTCTTAAATCTTTCCTATAGCTACCCTAAGTCATTTATGATTTACTGGGAATGGTACCATAGTTCTCAAGAAGTGTGTTTAGTTTTATGCTAGTTTCCCTATTTTGGAGCTTTGTAAGTAAATAAATTGGTCTTTGACCAAAAATTTAGTAAATAGGCTCAAATAGGAATTCCAATAGTTTCATTAGCTCCAAAATATGGATTTTATTCTAGTGGGACCTTTTAGTTCAGTTCTGAGGCTTTCAAACTT
>JAPEIP010000004.1:149883318-149901622 GCA_026120095.1 Capsicum chinense | reverse complement strand
GTTCTTATAGAGATGTTGGTGTTTTGACTTCCTTAACGTATGAATAATCCCCTTGTGGAAATATTGGGCAATCAAGTCCATAGGATAAGGACTAAGGATGTAGTTTCATTAAAAGTCCTGTTGAGGTATCAAAAGGTAGAAAGAGCTATTTGGGATGTCCAAATATCTGTTCCTATTCCTCGTATTGGATGAAAATGCTTGAGGAATGATTTCTGTTCTCTTTCTCTAAGCCTTGTGAATTTATCATTTGGGTATGTGTGTTTTCTTTCTTTTTATCATGCTAATGTTTTCCTTGACTCTTTAGTTTGGGATAAATAATCTAAGGGGTGAGATGGGGGTGGGGGTAATGTAATACCCTAGGTTCTAGACTCTAAATATTTCCTTGTGGTTGAGCTAGTTTCACATACTAGACTCAGGTGTCTAGTCGTAGTCACTATATAAGAGTCGTACAATTCTAGTCGTAGCCAAACTAGTGAGGTGGCCTAATGTTTTTTTCCTAGCCACGACTATGGCCCTATGAGTCCTATGGTGTGGTCACCAATTATGGGGAGGGACTTGTGACCATAACAGTATAGGTACCCAATGCTTTTTCCCAGACTATGAGTCCAAGGAAAGACTCATAGCTAGTCATCACCTGACCCATAACAACTGGCGAAAGTTTTCCTACACTTTATTATTAAGGGCTTTTTGATATTTTTCCATCCTTACTCATTACCCATGACTCAAAAAGACTTTTATGGTCCCTATTTCAATCATTTAAGATAATATAAACACTAGTTCTCTCCTCTTAAACTCTCTTAAAGCAAAATATAGCTAGGGTTTCTAAGGATTGAGCACCTAGGGTTCAAATTGTTGTTTCTTCTCAAAATTCTTTATATTTTAACGCATGTATCTCTTCCCTAAATTTATTTTGTACAAAAGCATGTGTTTAACTATTATGCATATGGTTTAATTGTTCAGTTTTGATTATGGGTTGGGGATTTTGTTTGGTTATTTCATGAACTTCTTCCGATGTTTTAATTATGATATTCATGCTTTAAATTATGTTTTTTTGGATATGATAAATGCATAGGTGTGGGAATTGTAAATGGAACATGAGTTTCCCAAATTTTTATGATTTTAATGGTTTGGAATTGGATTTAACCTCAACCCGACTTATGAAAATAGTTTTGAACATGGATATACACATGACTTAATTCACTTTTGAAACCTTACATTGCCAAAAAAGGTTAATAGGACATAAAATGGTTTGAAAGACCTTGGTGGCTAGGATTTTAGATTAAAATAGTTTGAAAGGCCATGGTGGCCATGATTTTCTTTTAAACTAGGACTGGGGAGTCAAATTAGTTTAAATGGTTTGGATATGGTAAATGAAACTGGCTTGCAAGCATGATTAATTTGCTATGAAAATACCAATGGTAATGCCTAATTAAAATTTTCCTTGGTTAATTGATGGGAATGTGAAAATAATTTTAATTTAGGCTTAAGAGATGTTGTTTAGCTCATGGTAGAAGGTGGAAATCTTAAGTGGACAGACATGGGAAAGGACATTTGCTGGAGTGGGGGTCTTGGTGATTGTGTGTATAGTTCAAACATTATATATATATATATATTGGAATGGTTGAAGCCTCGATAGCTTTGGAACATTCTCAAATATTCTTGGTTCATGCGGCTAACATGCATTAGGACCCTTTTTTTAGGAAGAGCTGAACCCACATAGCCCATAGGTGCCTTTAAGATGGTTAGAGCTGCACAATCTAGGTTAATGATTTCGTATCCCATGATTAAACTTTGTTCCCTATCACGACATCTTATATATATGTATATATGAATATGTGTATATGGTTTATGAATGGTTTTGGAGTGAATTGATTATGGCATTAGTTTATCCCTTTCTTGAGTTATATGCTAGTGGTCATCCCCTAACCTTCCTCGAACGTTGTATCATTGTATGACGTAGGGTCCTAGGGGATTCTTCGGTTACCTTGTGCAAAGTTAAGTGATTCTAGTTCGCTGGTTGGTCTGCATTAAAGTAGGAGCTTTCATCTTAAAAAATGCCAAACATTTCTCTGCTTTCTTTATGTTTAACAAATCTTATTAGTTTCTATTTATACTCTTGGATTGTCTTTTAGCCATGGTTGGGTCTATTTCCCAACCTAACTCGTTATTTTAGTTTAGAGGCTTTTATGGACAAGTATGGATAGTTACTGTTTGTTGACTCTTAGTTCCTATTGAGTTATTATCTATCTTTCATATTATTTTTGGTTTGCTTCCGCTATTATTACATTTTGTTCTTAAGTTACAAGGCAAAGGGGTGGTCTCCGGCCCTCGGTAGGCTTAAGATACCTGTCGTGACTAAGATCAGGGTCAGGTCATGATAGTTACCCCACTCCTTGATCCTATAGTGTCATGTCAGGGAGTTTGTATGCATACGATAATTTTATTTTTGATGATGTCAGCCGAGGTAAAAATTGTGTTTTGTTTACTGCTTGTTAAAGTATATTTTTGCGAAATGACTGCCATAGAAATATTCGATTATCTTGGTTAAATGTCGTACATTTTGTTAATTTATTTGTTGTGTTCTATTCACCTAAGAAACAATAAATGTTATAAGTTGAGAGTTCTGGTGTTTCATAGACTTATGGAACTTTTGATTCTTTAAATAAAGGAAATTTCTTATTTAAATGCATGGTTTTAAGGGTATGATGTTTTTATAGCATTTGCAGGTTAAATAGGTTTGAATAAGTGAAGTGTAGGAATTAGGAATCAAAGGCACCGAATAAGATAATCAATAACAATTAGATATAATAATAGTCATCCCTTTCTACCATTGGAAGAACGCAAGAAGGTAAAATATGAAGGAGAACAAATAAGAGATCCCATTATTGTTGTAGGTAACAATAGCCTCACCCTGAAATCGTGGTAGGATTATCATACAAAGTAAAAAATCAAAAGTGGATGTAATGAGAGGTAGTATGATCATTTGATGAAAGGATGGGCTATCCTGATATCATTCCATCAACATCTTAAAGAGTGCAAAAAGGCGTCCACTAACAAATGAGTACAAAGTACGATTGTGGTAACTTCCAATGATTATCCCTTTCTTCGACTGAGGCGCTGACTCTACAAGCCTTAGTATGTTTAGCATAGCTTTTTTTTTTCTATAAATATTCATATTTGATTTTTTGTATGAGTTTACATTCTCTTTATGGTTTTGTGGCATGTTATTATTCTATAAAGTACAAACATCAATTTTTAGGGATATTATTCAAAGTGAGATTTGTGGTTTTCATCTTAATCTTTATAAGTTCATTATTATTCTCTCTTCTTAGAGTTTCTATTATGTTCTTACAGTTATGAGTATTAACACCATAACTTGTGTTGTACGAATCATGATGGATTAACGTACTGTTGAAAGTGCGATATGTTTCTCAAAGGATGTTTGTGTATGTATTTCTATTCTCTTTGTTTTTATTATTTTTTAATGGTGTCCAGTGTTAGAACTCGCCTCTTCCTTACTCGCGAAGAAGGTATAACGGATGGAGAAAAGTGTATTAATAATGATACGTGGAGCTATCAACTTTATTTAATAGCTGGAGCCAGTAAATAGGTAGCTAATCTAGGATCCCTGATAGGATTTAGCCATGCAAAAGAGATAAAACGATAATACGTGATTGAGGATAAAACGATAATACCCGATTGAGTATAGTCATATAATAGGCGTTTAAAGTAATTTAGTGGAAGATAACCTATCAATTCTGCATGCCAAGAACCGGGAGAGATCACTAGTACTAAGAACCTACGGCGTAATGAAGTTATGGGGAACATAGTCCTCATGCTTTTCTCATATTCATTACAAACCACATAAATAATCAATCGTTCCTATTGGAAATCTGAATTACAATTCCCCCTATAGGAAATCACTTATTGACTATTTATATAGAAACATTAATATAAATTTTGACCTACTTCTCATTTGTTAACCCTAACCTAGTTTTGTTCTTCATTTGATCAACGATCACTTTATACTTTTATTGAAGGTGTAATTTGGGTGACATTAATGTACCATACAATGGACTTACGGTAAAAACTTATAGGGACTTACAAGGTTTGTGTTATATAGGTACGTACTTTGATCCCAATAAAATGTAATAAACCTCCAGGTCTTTTTCCCATTTTATACCTTTGCTATTCTTAAATCTTTCCTATAGCTACCCTAAGTCATTTATGATTTACTGGGAATGGTACCATAGTTCTCAAGAAGTGTGTTTAGTTTTATGCTAGTTTCCCTATTTTGGAGCTTTGTAAGTAAATAAATTGGTCTTTGACCAAAAATTTAGTAAATAGGCTCAAATAGGAATTCCAATAGTTTCATTAGCTCCAAAATATGGATTTTATTCTAGTGGGACCTTTTAGTTCAGTTCTGAGGCTTTCAAACTTATTTTGGCTATTGGTTAGTTTTTAGTTAAAATAGAAAATAAGGTGAGGGATCCACTTTTTCTCAAAATGATGTCAATAGGGAATTTTGTCCTTTCCAGTAAGACTGAAATTATATTTCTTGAAGGATAGCATATTTTATTTTTATGCACGAGGTTCTAGATAAATCTCAAGCACCCTCACGTAGTCTTTTTAGACTTAGCATTAATTTTTGGTGCAAGTGTTTTTGTAGCCTTAGGGTCAATTAAATAGAGTTGTTTATGCAGCTAGGGAGTCCCTTAGGTGGCCAGAGATGATATATTCTCACTTCTTAAAAGATCTCTCCTCTATTTTGGTAAAATCTCTTTTGCAGCTTTAGATCCACTTATACAAAGGGGTGGGTAAGTAGAAAGCTTTGATTAAGCAGTTGGTTAGTCACTTAACCGGTTAAACCTTTACTTAAGCATTGGTATCTATGTATGTACCCTCAACTTTAATCATTTCTCAATTTTTACCCAAAAATTCACAATAGATGGACCCTAGGAGCTTGAAAATCACTGTAGATTCATAATTTGGAGCTAAGTCTAGGTTGTTGCTTGATTTTTTATTATTTTCCCATCTATAATTTGTAAGTTGTAGCCTAAATTTTGATTTAATTCTCTAGTTAAAATTCTTGTTTTTATGCTAACTTGTGGAGCTATTTTGGACTCTATTTGGGGGTTGATCATGTTTAATTTTGAGCACATGACCCCTATCCCACAAAGATATTATGGCAGGTTTGATTTTCAATTTTTGTGAATGGTCTCTATGGGTTATTTAAGCTTGATTTTTTGCTTGACATGTAAATTTACAATATGGGTTTCATTTTTTATATCTTAACTTGTAGATTCTTATTCTTGGTAACATGATAGCAACTGGAGGTCTCTTAGAAGGGAAAAACTTTGTTTTAGTGGGTTTGTGAGTTTTTTTTTAACCTCTAAGTAAGTTATGAATTACCTACTTTTAGACTTGGATTCTTTAAGGTACTTATATGATAACTTGCTAGTTATTTATAGAAGATTATGTCTTCTATATACTTTATTTAGGTATTTATAATCCTTATTGCTTGTTTAGGTTCCTTAGATTATAATTACATCTCAAAATAATTAACCTTAGCAAAGGTTTATCGTTTTTTAGGACTTAGCCAACTATACGTAGTATCCTTAGGATTAGAGTGAAATTTGTTTGTTTAGTTTCGGCAGTTCCTTGCATTTGGTGGGGTCCCTTCAAGGATTTATAGTTAGTATAATGTCTTCAAAAGAATAAGTACCCTATGATTGTGTAATGTCCATTTGGGTCATTTACTTAATTTGCAAGCATTTCTAGAATTTTGAGCCTTTCCATAGAGGTTATACGTTATTTGTGACTTATCATAAGTATTGGTTTTGTTATAAGACAATTCATTTGGATTTTATGCATATTTCCCTATTTTGAAGCTTTTTGTTGTTTAGGATTTGGTATTAGATCAAACCTCCTAATACATGACCTTGGATGAGAATTGTTACATTTTTATCAACTTTGAAACATTGAGTTTAGCCTTGGGCACCCTTGGTTCAGGTCCCGAGGTTCTGGACTCATTTTGGCTACCGGGCAGATTACGTGAAAAAATTAACTCTAGGTGTGGGCCCTGCACCTAGTCAAAATAACTTTAGATGAAAGTTTTAATGGTTCCATTGAGTTTGAAACATTGAATTTGTTATGGTAGCATTTTTTGTTTGCATATAGGGTTTCAAATGAATCTTGAGCACCCGATCAAAGTCCATTCCAGACTTAGCAAAATCTGGTGCATCGGGTTATTAATGTAACCGCTTAAGAAAACATAGTGTCGCTTAAGTGGACCCCGCATATGCGACATGTTGTCTCGTAAGAGACATTGACTACTTGGTCAATGTCCGATTAAGCGATCACTAATCTCACTTAAGCGATACCCAACCCCAAAGTTAGATCACAAAAGTGATACTTGTGACACCTAAGCAGCTATAGCTTAAGTGACACCTAGCACTATTTAATCCTCTTTATCCACCTGATTTTCTATCACATCATTCATTATTTATTCACTTAATTAAGATCTCAAAAAGAGGAAAAGGTGGGAAATCATCCACATAGGTTAATGTAAGCTAATCTAACTCTTCTTGGTAATTTCCCATTAGTTTTTCCTTCAATTTCCATCCTAATTCTTTGTAAAATTCATAGAAATTAGGGATTGAATTCCTAAACTTTGAGGGATGATTTGAGACCAAAATTTTTCTCCATTTAGGATTAACTTTTGAGCAAAACTTGCTTGTCCTTCCAAGGGCCTCATGACAGGTTTATTTTAGGATTTTGTTTGTAGGCCCGTTCTTGATCCAAAATTTGACCCGACCCTTAATATAGAAATATGGGTCTTATGTTACTCCTATGTCATGTATATTAAAATTTTTATATCATAAGATATTTTAAGATCGTGGAGTAAAGTCAGATAATTCATAGATGATTCAATGATTTCTGTTTTGCATCGAGATAGACTTCTATCTATTCTTCTCCTTGATATGGTGTTTTATATATGTTGCATGTTACATACAATTTTTATGATAAGATTGTTGGTAGGGAAATGTAACTTAGCCTAATTAATTAGTTTGGGGGCTAGAAGGGAAATTGACACTTAAGGTCTAATATTTGTTATACTTCAATATTTTTATTAACCTTTTTCATAGATTGAGCTAATTCATATTATAATTATGATATTATTCTAGATATGGGATGGGATTTAGGTATACATAGCATGATCAATTTAATTAGTCTTATTTGCACGGCTTAAACTATCTTAAAATCATAAGTTAGGAAAAATTGACTTAGCTACTCATGTTTTAGGTGAACTTGGCATAGTTTTTAAATTTTGGGAAGAATTTCTACTTAGGGTTGTTCATGTATTATTTAATATCTAGAAGTGAATGTAGATGCTTTAGCCTATTCTAGGGTAGGATCATATCTATAATGAATTTTGGAGATTATAAGTGGGCTCATCCAACCCACTTAGTCCAAGACTTGTATTAACTTTTGTAGAGTTATACAAGAATGTTAGCATGATTAGACTCAATTGAGTCTAATCTAACCTTGGTATGATGTTCAATATATTACTTAGTTGGTTTTAATGGTTTTACCCTGATTATGATGTTGTTATGTCAAACATATTATTAGGCCTAAAGTTGAGATTATATCACGGCTATGCCAGATATGTATTAGCAGGCCCAATGACATAATAATGATATTGGTTGGATTTGGGGAAGTATTTTATCATTGTAAAAGAAGTCTTAGTCCATAGACATGTTGATGCTTATAATGGTATTTTGTAGATATTGCTAATGGCATGCGTAGATTATGCACATTTATGATCACGTAGACAGTAAATGGTACAATTTCAACTAAAATATAGTTTTATTGCTCTTTTTCCTAAAAAGGGATTTATTTCCACTTTTTAGTTTTAAAATGGATTTCTTCATAATAGGAATCATACAATCTTAATAAGTAACTTATGAGTCTTTGAGACTAAAAATGATGATTTAGAGATTTGAGTAAGATAAATTTTTTTCCATGGTTTTGCTACTGCTATTTACCCCGGTTGATAGAGATTCCAACCTTTTATAAAATTATATGATAATTTAGTCTCAGAGTTTACCCCGAGCAATGTATTTACAAACTTATACTCTTTTACCACATTTCTAGCTTGTGCATCTTTTGTGTATACAACTCTATATGTATCTGGATAGAGTGGATCAATGAAGGTATTGATGGTTGAGTTTTTATTTATGTTTGGTGATTAATGATGACATTCAAGATTATTAGAAATCATAGGTCGGGACCAACTTGGTGTATACAAGTACCCCAAATGCCCTATGGACTTTTTGGTTCATGAGTCATCATGCTAGAGAAAAGAAGTCATCGTAGGTCCTACCATTGAAAAGTTGAGCTAGAGGAGGTTATGTACTGGGTTACACCATTGTACTTGAATTGGTTCTGGTATTATGGATTCTCCATGCATTCATTGATGCGTGTGCATTGCCTTTCACCAGTATATGTCTATATCTAACCTACCTTATAGGGGATTTCATAGATATAGTTAAAGAGTATGACTTGTGGTTTATTATGTGCTGATTGGACCTTGTAGTCCTATAGCACCGGGGGTAAATAAAAGGCCTAGTCAGGTATTGTTTTTCCAAACTAATCGATTACATTATTGTGGTTATTATGGTTGATTTGTAGTAGGTTAATTATTGGACTAGTATTAACATTTAAGGTATGATTCTGATTCTTTTACCTTAAGGCTATGTTACTATGTATGATTATTCCATGGTTAGGCAATATGGCTTTAGACCTTGATATTCTGATACATTTCTTTGTGGTTGCTTATTTATGTCAATTATGTCATGTTTGAGATGGATTAAAGATGGTGATTATATTAGCCCTAGTTCTTACTATGATTAGGAGACCTGAGATACTAGTGTGATTACTAAGGTTGTACCTTTGAATTAGCTTTGTAATGGTATATATGTATGCATATCTATCTATGTATAATTATGTGATTAAAGTATATCGCTTCTTTTCTTCATGTATTCTTATTGTATATCCATACCTAGGTCTTGTATATTACTATGTATATCCTTATTTTGCTTTATTTGTATATTGTCCAATGATATATGGTATAGTGCTTTGGACCTGGATTATGGTTTGTATAGGATAGTTTACCCTTTTTACCTCCTTAGTTTTACTATGTTAGATTTCATGGATATTTATGCATAGTTTACATTCTTGTTTGAATGGTTAATCAGTGTGTTGGTATAAGAGCCAAGTGTTTAGTAGAGTCCTATGGATCGCTGTAGAGACATCAATTGCATGTCTTTGAGATTCTACAGGGTATCCTTTGAAATTTTTTTCTATACTCCTTGTCATATATCTATATTTTGATGTGCCTTTAGTATATTCTTTGACTCTGTTCTCTACCATATAAGAGATGTAAGGAATTTGATAGATGCGGATGAGATTTCTAGAGCTTCAACACAGCATCATACTAGGGAGTCAGGGATGGATGTCGAAGATATTCAGCTTCAGTTAGAGGATTTAGGGCTAACTCAGGATCCAGTAGAGTTCATAACTGCTTTATCCTTTTGAGATTCAATAGTGGGGATCCAAAGTTTTTTTTTGTGTATATGTCATAGCCAGGGATGAAATTAATTCATGGAGTAGTGCTTAGGACAGAGTTGGAATTATTGGTGTTCAATAGGGTTCCTTGTTTGTCTTAGAGAATGATAATGTGTTTTATTAGTAGGCGAAGCATATTCCTATGCTATATCCTTCAAAGAATGATATGGTGCATGGAATTATTATAAGATTAGCATTTCCCCTCTAATTGGCATCTTAGTATTTGATAGTTCATTCTCTTAGGTTATTTGTTGTTATTATGGTTGATTTGTAGTAGGTTAATTATCAGACCATTATTAATATTTAAGGTATGATTCTGATTCTTTTACCGTATGGTTATGTTACTATACATGACTATTCCATAGTTAGGTAATATGGCTTTAGACCCTAATATTCTGATACATTACATTGTAGTTTGTTATTTATGGTAATTATCTTAGGTTATACATCGATTAAAGACCTGATTATATTAGCCCTAGTTCTTACTATGATTAGGAGACCTGAGATACGAGTGTGATTACTAAGGTTGTACCTTTGAGTTAGCTTTATCATGGTATATATGTATGTATATCTATCTATGTATAGTAATGATATTACAATATATCCCTTCCTTCCTTCTTGTATTCATGTTGTATATCCACACATAGGCCTAGTATATTACTATGTATATCTTCATTTCATTATTTATTTGTATATTGTCCAATGATATATGGTATACTACTTAGGACCTGGATTATTGTTAGAATAGGATAGTTTACCCTTGTTGCCTCCTTAGTTTTACTATGTTAGATTTCACTAATAATTACGGATAATTTAAATTCTTGCCAGCATGTTATGAATATTTTTGTTATCTTTAGAGCTCAATCTGTAGTTTCCTACTATGTTCCATGTGTTTTGTAACATACTACAGTTTTGTAGCTTGTAGATCATAGTACGAGTTCTTACCATTGTTTTGCGACTCATGTGGAACAGCTATGGTTTAGATACAAAGGGCAAGCTCTTGGCATTTAGAGCATTGTGATTATTTCTATGATGTATTAGACTAATCTCTATATTATACTCAGATATAGCTTGTATCTGTATATTTATATAATGCATTAATTTGTAATTTTATTACATTAGAAGGTCTTATAATGATTTGGGACTATCTTATATATTTCAATTTTTTTACTATATTCTTTCTACATTTATCCTTTATTTCTCTTGGTAGACTATTACTAGTAGTTCTAAACTATGGGTTGGCTTACCTATTGGTGGCTTATTATAATGCCATTACAAATTAAGAAATTGGGTCATGACACATTGGTATTAGAGCCTAGGTTAATTAGTGTGTTTGTATAAGAGCCAATTGTTTAGTAGAGTCCTACGGATTGGTATAGAGACATCCATTGCCTATCTTTTAGATGCTACTGGTATTCTTCGGAAATTTTTTTCTAGACTACTTGTCTTGTGTCTATATTTTGATATGCCTTTAGTATATTCTTTGAATTTCTTCTATATCAGATAAAAGATATGAGGATGTTGATAGATGTGGATGAGATTTCTAGATGTTCAGCACAACATCGGACTAGGTAGTCAAGGATGGATGTCAAAGATCTTCATCTCGAATTAGAGGATTTAGGGCTACCTCATGCTCCAATAGAGTTTGTATCTGCTTTATCCTTTTGAGATTCAACACCAGGGATCTAAAGTTTTTTTGTGTATACTTAACATCAAAGGATTAAATTGGTTCATCTAGTAATGCTCAGGACAGAGTTGACATTATTAGTGCTCAATAGGGTTACTTATCGATTTTACAGTATGAGAATGGGTTTCATGAGTGGGAAAAGAATATTCCTATGCTATATCCTTCAGAGCATGATATGGTGTATTAATTTATTAGAAGATTAGCATTTCCCCTCTGTTTGGCATCTGAGCATTTGATAGTACTTTCGCTCAGGTTAGTAATCATGCAAGAGCCATAGAGAGAGAATGTATGGAGACATATAGAGATGGTGGTAAGATTCTATGTTATCAGTACAGTATTATTGCTATTATATCCAGGAGTAAGGATACTCCTAATAGAGGTTGGATTCACTTGCAACCTATTTATTCTATGCAGGTATCATTTTAGAGTATGGCTTGCTCTAAGGTTACTCATGGTTGAAGTAGCAAATAGAGTTCTCATCAAACCTTGTGGATTATTTAGTATGGGAATTTAGGAAATGACAACAATTCTGGATCAACAGTAGTAGCATCACAGAGTGTTCCGCGAGTATGTTTGATTGTGTCAATATTGGACATTAGTCTAACAAGTGATGCAAGTTAGTTGTCTAAGTAGAGTTAGAATATTCTTCTCATACGACTTTAGTTCCTGAGGTGTGTTGTATTGAAGGGAGGATGGCATTTCAGTTAAGAGTGCCCTTAACGTTATTTGTTTAACCAATTGGGGTTAGCTCATGTTTCTTGCTAAGTTAGGTCTTCAGGGGTTTTCTACAACGGCAGAGAGATTGGCCACTGGTATATAGAGTTTCCCTAATGTGGGATTATTAGTCATTCAACTTATTTAGGTCAGTGTCATAATATTGCGACACCTTTAGTTAGAGGCAGTGTACTTAGCGCGTTCATTGATGATTCAGATACTTCTTCTGAGCTTAGACTCGCTCAGATTCGTACTCCTTGAGCACTTTAATCATGTGACTCAGATTCCACCATGATAGGTGCACATTTATTTCTTGCCTTTACCCTTTTTATTTGAGTGTATTGCGGTTCTCGTACCCATTTATGATTGTATTCCTTAAAAGGTTTATAATGTTCATTGTGTACCTTGATATTGAATTAATTATTATATGAAAACCCTCATTTATTATTTCTTTTAATAGAGGATTGAGTGGATCAGTGTTGATATTTCATTTGGGATGTAACATTTGGGTTTGATTCCCATTTACCTTGGCATATTGGCCTTCTTATTGCCCTATAGTGGTATTGTAACGACCCAATTTTCTCAAACCGGAATGTCACATAGTGCTCGAGATCCCATAGGAGCAGAAGCCAACCCTCTACTAATATCTGTACCTGAACACTGCATAATATAGATAATAAATGTCAAAACGGGCCAAAGGTTCAAAATATCAAAAAAAAATACTCAAAATTGAAAACTGAAACTGATACATCTGTCTGAAAAGCCTTTAAATTGTCTGAGCTATGGAGTAGATGGGACATATCCCTAACTAACTTCATCTACTGAAAATAAAAAAAATTTGATACAATAATGATAAAAGGATCATCCTCAAATATAGATGACTCACTGCTATGTTGACTGCTGCTTACTGGGACTGAGCTGCTAAGGGTAGTTTGGATCTCATGCCTCTGAACCTATGGTGTCAAATAAAACACGATAGCGCAAATGGATCAGTACGGGAATGTACCGAGTATGAAGATAAGGTAAGTCTAAATGCAAGGGATAATACATGAACAATTACTTAACTGAATAATCATGAGAGTACTGAATGAGAACACATGCATGAATGCACGCGCCAAAATAGAAATTATTGTGACTCGAAATACCAAAACTGATTTTCTAAATCTACTCATATCAATGACTTAATTCTGAGATTTCTACTCTCGACTGACTACATCAGAGATCAAGCCTTTCTAATGGATGATTCTAAAATATACTATCAGTGATATGAAAAGATCAGGTCCAAATTTGATAACAAGAATACTCAATTGAATCTAAGACTGACATCAAGCCTATCTGACGGGTGATCTCTAGATCTGATAACAAGAATACTCAATGAAATCTGAGACTGAGATCAAGCCTATCTGACGGGTGATCTCTAGATCTGATCTCAACAATACTCAATTAAATATTAGACTGCGATCAAGCCTATCTGATAGGTGATCTCTAGATATGATAACAAGAATACTCAACTGAATCTGAGACTGAGATGAAGCTAATCTGACGTGTGATGTCTAGATCTGATAATGAGATTACTCAACTGAATCTGAGATTGGGATCAAGCCTATCTGACAGGTAATCTTCGGATCTGATAATGAGATTACTCAACTAAATTTGAGACTGAGATCAAGCCTATCTGATGGGTGATCTTGGGATCTAATAATGAGATTACTAAAATGAATATTAGACTGAGATCAAGCCTATTTGATAGGTGATCTCTAGAACTGATACTGAATAACATTATATGGGACCAAGCCTATCTGACGGGTTGTCCATGAATCAATGGAACTATCTGCGTTCCTCACTGAGATAGATGACTACATCTGATAGTGCTGATTTTTTAAGATTGATAATGAAACTACAACTATGGGAAGTATTCACTTAATCAATATGCCCCAAATCTCAACTGGTGGGTTCCAACCTATAACCCCAGCTGGAAGGGTGTCAATACCATGCCACGGGTAAAGACCTCTCTCGTCAAGCCTATATGATGGGTGACCCTCATGGAAGTCAAGCCTAAGGCAATATAATAGTCGAGACTATCTGACGGGTGATGAGCCTTTCTCGATGGGTGACTCCTGCATCCTGCACTGGCTAAGCAGTTCTGGAGTTCAGGGATTGCTCTTAATGACTCTGCCGCTCTGACGGGGAGCCGCCATCCCTGCCCTCGCTTGGTGCTAGCTCCTGCTCCCAGCTAAAAGTTTCTAAACTAATTCTTAAATGAACATAAACTAAGCTGAATCTGATACTGATCATGTTTCTCAAATGATCTGACTAAGTTAAGCTAAATTCACTTGGTTCCATATCTAATAAAAAACTACTGAACCTTGTTATTTGACTGAACGATACTGAGCTCGGGATAGATTACTAGAATACTACTAGGGACTGAACTAAACACTTGAATACTACTAGATCTGAGCTGAGTACAGAACTGAGGCTAGATTACTAGCGATGCTGAGATTATGGTTATTACAGAGATTACTGAGATTTTTTAAGTATTGTATCTGTCTGAGAATACAGAGTTTCATCACTCTCTGAGTTCTGAGAATCATGGCTCGACTAGAATTATCGTGAAAACTGATAAGGGCTCTAGACAACAGCTAAATTGTGAAGTATAAATACCCCTAGGAATCGATAACATAAAAGTAAAACATAACCATTCTTGAATAATCAAGACCATGGACAATCATTCACCATCGCAATTACTAAGGTATCACTTCAATCATTTAGGAATCCTAAAAATGTAATAACATAGAGGGACATGCTATTGGGTCATACTCAATTCAACAAGGCCTTGCATTAAGCACTTCGCACATATTTAAGTCTTGGCATGAACCAGAGAACACATAATTGGGAACTTCATGCTATCATGTTACAATTTATTCATCAAACACTTAGCATGTATTAAAGTCTTAGCATGTATCAAAGAGCACATAATTGGGCAATTTCATGCTATCATGCCACAAATCAATCACTAAGTCTTTTCAACAAACACTTAGCATGCATGGGCTTACACACAATTGGGGATTTCTAGTCAACAAGCTATAATGGCTCTAATCCATTCACATAAGAATTTTATCAAGCATATGGGGAGCATTCATTGCTTATTCAACAATTTCTACACTTAACTGACATGAACACACCACTTAACAAACAACTTGAAGAGGGTTTATCATGAAAATCACATGAATACGACATACTAGGGCCAAAGCTTAAACCCTGTAACAAACATGAATCACAACCATTAACAACATGAACATCAATTTCAACTCACATCAATCACAAAAACTCATAAACATAGAATCTTTGATATTTAGAAAAAGGGTTCTTGAGCTTCTTGGATAAAAGGGACCCAAGAATCAATATCTACATACCTTAGAGAAACTCTTTCTTGAAAGTCCTTGGAGAGATTCTTGATTTCTTGATTTCTCTTCAAGAAGAAGGAAAGATTTTGATTTTTTTGTAGAAACCCTAGATCTTGTTCTTGAACAACTTTGATGGAAAACTATTATATTTTGGGTCAAATAAGGCCAAATTCCATGTTAAGGAGTATATATAGGGATTGGTAAAAGACCTTTTTCTCTCCTGGAATTAAACTAAAAAATCCCAATTTTATATGCTGGGTCTATGTGCCATAATTTCCCCAGCTCATTGGAAATTGGACAATCAGAACATTGCTTGATGGCACGACGTAGTGGAATCGCGTTGCCACCTTTGTTGCAAACTGGAAAGGCACCGCGATATGGTGGAATCGTGTTGGTGCACTGAAAATTGACAATTCTAAAATTAAGTCTTGGTAAGATGTGCCAAAATTGCAGAGAATCACTGGATTTTGACGATTGCCATTTTGGCACACTCCGCGACACGCTATAGTTCCATGTGGTGCACTATCTCACTAAAATAGCTCTAACTTTTTACCCGAGTGTTCGATTTGGGTGAATTTTGTATCAATGAAAATCTTATTCAATTCACTACGTGATAAAAAGTTAATAGTGGGGAAATTCTACAACGTTCAAAATATTTCTCACAAGGGAAGAAACTTCTCAACTGTTTAGGGCCGGATTAACACTTCACTGAATTTTGCAGAGTCTTACAGGTACTTGTTATTAATTTTTATTTTTTTTGGTACCACTTATCCCTTATATTGATCTTTGTATTAAGGTTGTTATTGTTGTCATTTTTTGATACAATTGATCTTTGCTTGGTAGATGGCTAGACTATTAGTATCTAGGTAAAATTTTCCCTTCTTCCCACTTCTTATTCATTGGCTTGGACAGCTAGCTTAGTTGGATGTTTTCTATTTTATAGCAAGGTGAGGTTGGTTATTTTTCACTTCTTCTGGGAAAGCTAGACCGGTTGTTGAGAGGATTATAGTATTGAAGGTATATTGACCTTCTGAGGTTTTATTATGATTTTAGAGTTAGCGATTTCGTTATATGGCCCATTCTTGAGTTTGGGATTCTTAGATTTACCTCCTAGTTTGTGAAGATTTTTTCACTGGATATCCCTCTCTATGTAGCCTATTTCTGAGGTTCACTAATTTGGGGTCCATTCTTTTAATTTGGATACTTTATCGCTCAATAAGAGTTTTGATGTTGATATCAAGAAGATTTGGATTAGTTTTTTTTGATTTGTTGTGTTTGTCTTTTGGTGGTGGTGTGCTCTTAGTATTGGTACAGAGTGTCATACTCTATTCTTATTGTGATGTGATTCTTGTCTAAGTGGAGTTAGAGAGTTGGAGATATATGATCTTTCCTATACTACTTTTTCAGTTTGTAGATTAGAAATTTTTTATCTTGAGTTGCATGGTTTAATTTTTGGTAGTGGTCTTGACCTTGAAATTAGTGTTGAGATTTGTACCTTCTTCCTCAGCGATATGATTCATGGGTTGATTGAGTTATGGTTTTCCTACTTAGGTAGATTCAAAAAATCCTTATTTTGGAATTTGTTTAGCCTTACAAGAATTGATAGAGTACTTCTTCGTGGTGATATGTGTCTCTGGGTATTCCTTACTGAGATAGAGTAACTGAATTACTAGTTCTTCCGTAAAGTTGCATTTCTCCAAGTGGCTAGATTACTGGTTATCTTTAGTATAGTTTGTAGCCTTGATAAGTTCTGGAGTATGCTTTAGTATTTCGTTCCCTCTATTGTATATAGAGTTAGTTGCTTGTGTTTTAAACAAGTAATTTATACTCTATTATGATTATTGTTTTACGGCTATGTTTCGTGCCCTCTAGTGGATATATAGTTGGTGCCTATGTTTTCAGCCATTGATTTATCCTCTATTGTGATTTTTGTTCTTCAGTTATATTTCAATTTTGGCTTTTCATGATTCAATAAGGGCATGCTTGATTTAAGTAGTAAGGTTGATTTAAGTATTTGGCCTTAATTCAGGCTTGTTGGCTCAGTTTTGGATTTGATGCCTTGGAAAGAAAATTTTGAGGTTATGATGGATTTGGAGTGTCGATGTAACCCATCTACATGTTCAATTTGGATGGTCTAGATAAAACGATTCATCCTTAGTGTCGAGGATTTTGCTTGGAGTTGTAGAGCTTAGGTGCAACCTTTATTTTCAAATTTATCTCAGTTAAGATTTCATACATAGGTTGGCAAAGCCTACCCCTTATCTACCTTTTTGGTCTTCTTCAGTTTAGATGGATTTTGGTTTATAGGTGTTCAGCTCATAGTCCATTGGCACAATATTGGTTCTTTCAGTTTTGAACTTGAGTTTTAGCTTTTGTTGGGATTTTTGATGATCAACTCAATAGGAGTAGTATGCTTGAGTTTGATTCAAATGGCTTTGTCCATAGTTGATGTGACCTCCTATAGTGGATCATTCTATGGTGATTGTTTATGCTCTAGACTTTTAGCTTTAAATTTTGAGGGTCATCTGAACTAGTTGCAGCATTGACATGGATTAGAATCCTTTGTTATTTCCATTTATGAGTCCAGGTAGTGCCTTATGGACTTATTCCCATTCTAGATGTCATATACTTTCAGTTGATCTGCTTTAGCATTTCGAGGTTAGTATTATGAGATTGCATGGATGGGACTTGGGTTACTTTCTACTTAGTTTGCACAGCTAGTAGGTGTAAAATGGTCAAAAAATGTTATATAGGGAATTTGAAGTTGATTTTATGACACATGCATTAGTGTTTAAGGTTGAGTCTTTGTTAGTTGAAAATTGATGAAAAGAGGTTGTATTAAAATAGGATACCTGTGGCAAAACCCCTT
>JAPEIP010000004.1:149852253-149883218 GCA_026120095.1 Capsicum chinense | reverse complement strand
GGGATCTAAAGTTTTTTTGTGTATACTTAACATCAAAGGATTAAATTGGTTCATCTAGTAATGCTCAGGACAGAGTTGACATTATTAGTGCTCAATAGGGTTACTTATCGATTTTACAGTATGAGAATGGGTTTCATGAGTGGGAAAAGAATATTCCTATGCTATATCCTTCAGAGCATGATATGGTGTATTAATTTATTAGAAGATTAGCATTTCCCCTCTGTTTGGCATCTGAGCATTTGATAGTACTTTCGCTCAGGTTAGTAATCATGCAAGAGCCATAGAGAGAGAATGTATGGAGACATATAGAGATGGTGGTAAGATTCTATGTTATCAGTACAGTATTATTGCTATTATATCCAGGAGTAAGGATACTCCTAATAGAGGTTGGATTCACTTGCAACCTATTTATTCTATGCAGGTATCATTTTAGAGTATGGCTTGCTCTAAGGTTACTCATGGTTGAAGTAGCAAATAGAGTTCTCATCAAACCTTGTGGATTATTTAGTATGGGAATTTAGGAAATGACAACAATTCTGGATCAACAGTAGTAGCATCACAGAGTGTTCCGCGAGTATGTTTGATTGTGTCAATATTGGACATTAGTCTAACAAGTGATGCAAGTTAGTTGTCTAAGTAGAGTTAGAATATTCTTCTCATACGACTTTAGTTCCTGAGGTGTGTTGTATTGAAGGGAGGATGGCATTTCAGTTAAGAGTGCCCTTAACGTTATTTGTTTAACCAATTGGGGTTAGCTCATGTTTCTTGCTAAGTTAGGTCTTCAGGGGTTTTCTACAACGGCAGAGAGATTGGCCACTGGTATATAGAGTTTCCCTAATGTGGGATTATTAGTCATTCAACTTATTTAGGTCAGTGTCATAATATTGCGACACCTTTAGTTAGAGGCAGTGTACTTAGCGCGTTCATTGATGATTCAGATACTTCTTCTGAGCTTAGACTCGCTCAGATTCGTACTCCTTGAGCACTTTAATCATGTGACTCAGATTCCACCATGATAGGTGCACATTTATTTCTTGCCTTTACCCTTTTTATTTGAGTGTATTGCGGTTCTCGTACCCATTTATGATTGTATTCCTTAAAAGGTTTATAATGTTCATTGTGTACCTTGATATTGAATTAATTATTATATGAAAACCCTCATTTATTATTTCTTTTAATAGAGGATTGAGTGGATCAGTGTTGATATTTCATTTGGGATGTAACATTTGGGTTTGATTCCCATTTACCTTGGCATATTGGCCTTCTTATTGCCCTATAGTGGTATTGTAACGACCCAATTTTCTCAAACCGGAATGTCACATAGTGCTCGAGATCCCATAGGAGCAGAAGCCAACCCTCTACTAATATCTGTACCTGAACACTGCATAATATAGATAATAAATGTCAAAACGGGCCAAAGGTTCAAAATATCAAAAAAAAATACTCAAAATTGAAAACTGAAACTGATACATCTGTCTGAAAAGCCTTTAAATTGTCTGAGCTATGGAGTAGATGGGACATATCCCTAACTAACTTCATCTACTGAAAATAAAAAAAATTTGATACAATAATGATAAAAGGATCATCCTCAAATATAGATGACTCACTGCTATGTTGACTGCTGCTTACTGGGACTGAGCTGCTAAGGGTAGTTTGGATCTCATGCCTCTGAACCTATGGTGTCAAATAAAACACGATAGCGCAAATGGATCAGTACGGGAATGTACCGAGTATGAAGATAAGGTAAGTCTAAATGCAAGGGATAATACATGAACAATTACTTAACTGAATAATCATGAGAGTACTGAATGAGAACACATGCATGAATGCACGCGCCAAAATAGAAATTATTGTGACTCGAAATACCAAAACTGATTTTCTAAATCTACTCATATCAATGACTTAATTCTGAGATTTCTACTCTCGACTGACTACATCAGAGATCAAGCCTTTCTAATGGATGATTCTAAAATATACTATCAGTGATATGAAAAGATCAGGTCCAAATTTGATAACAAGAATACTCAATTGAATCTAAGACTGACATCAAGCCTATCTGACGGGTGATCTCTAGATCTGATAACAAGAATACTCAATGAAATCTGAGACTGAGATCAAGCCTATCTGACGGGTGATCTCTAGATCTGATCTCAACAATACTCAATTAAATATTAGACTGCGATCAAGCCTATCTGATAGGTGATCTCTAGATATGATAACAAGAATACTCAACTGAATCTGAGACTGAGATGAAGCTAATCTGACGTGTGATGTCTAGATCTGATAATGAGATTACTCAACTGAATCTGAGATTGGGATCAAGCCTATCTGACAGGTAATCTTCGGATCTGATAATGAGATTACTCAACTAAATTTGAGACTGAGATCAAGCCTATCTGATGGGTGATCTTGGGATCTAATAATGAGATTACTAAAATGAATATTAGACTGAGATCAAGCCTATTTGATAGGTGATCTCTAGAACTGATACTGAATAACATTATATGGGACCAAGCCTATCTGACGGGTTGTCCATGAATCAATGGAACTATCTGCGTTCCTCACTGAGATAGATGACTACATCTGATAGTGCTGATTTTTTAAGATTGATAATGAAACTACAACTATGGGAAGTATTCACTTAATCAATATGCCCCAAATCTCAACTGGTGGGTTCCAACCTATAACCCCAGCTGGAAGGGTGTCAATACCATGCCACGGGTAAAGACCTCTCTCGTCAAGCCTATATGATGGGTGACCCTCATGGAAGTCAAGCCTAAGGCAATATAATAGTCGAGACTATCTGACGGGTGATGAGCCTTTCTCGATGGGTGACTCCTGCATCCTGCACTGGCTAAGCAGTTCTGGAGTTCAGGGATTGCTCTTAATGACTCTGCCGCTCTGACGGGGAGCCGCCATCCCTGCCCTCGCTTGGTGCTAGCTCCTGCTCCCAGCTAAAAGTTTCTAAACTAATTCTTAAATGAACATAAACTAAGCTGAATCTGATACTGATCATGTTTCTCAAATGATCTGACTAAGTTAAGCTAAATTCACTTGGTTCCATATCTAATAAAAAACTACTGAACCTTGTTATTTGACTGAACGATACTGAGCTCGGGATAGATTACTAGAATACTACTAGGGACTGAACTAAACACTTGAATACTACTAGATCTGAGCTGAGTACAGAACTGAGGCTAGATTACTAGCGATGCTGAGATTATGGTTATTACAGAGATTACTGAGATTTTTTAAGTATTGTATCTGTCTGAGAATACAGAGTTTCATCACTCTCTGAGTTCTGAGAATCATGGCTCGACTAGAATTATCGTGAAAACTGATAAGGGCTCTAGACAACAGCTAAATTGTGAAGTATAAATACCCCTAGGAATCGATAACATAAAAGTAAAACATAACCATTCTTGAATAATCAAGACCATGGACAATCATTCACCATCGCAATTACTAAGGTATCACTTCAATCATTTAGGAATCCTAAAAATGTAATAACATAGAGGGACATGCTATTGGGTCATACTCAATTCAACAAGGCCTTGCATTAAGCACTTCGCACATATTTAAGTCTTGGCATGAACCAGAGAACACATAATTGGGAACTTCATGCTATCATGTTACAATTTATTCATCAAACACTTAGCATGTATTAAAGTCTTAGCATGTATCAAAGAGCACATAATTGGGCAATTTCATGCTATCATGCCACAAATCAATCACTAAGTCTTTTCAACAAACACTTAGCATGCATGGGCTTACACACAATTGGGGATTTCTAGTCAACAAGCTATAATGGCTCTAATCCATTCACATAAGAATTTTATCAAGCATATGGGGAGCATTCATTGCTTATTCAACAATTTCTACACTTAACTGACATGAACACACCACTTAACAAACAACTTGAAGAGGGTTTATCATGAAAATCACATGAATACGACATACTAGGGCCAAAGCTTAAACCCTGTAACAAACATGAATCACAACCATTAACAACATGAACATCAATTTCAACTCACATCAATCACAAAAACTCATAAACATAGAATCTTTGATATTTAGAAAAAGGGTTCTTGAGCTTCTTGGATAAAAGGGACCCAAGAATCAATATCTACATACCTTAGAGAAACTCTTTCTTGAAAGTCCTTGGAGAGATTCTTGATTTCTTGATTTCTCTTCAAGAAGAAGGAAAGATTTTGATTTTTTTGTAGAAACCCTAGATCTTGTTCTTGAACAACTTTGATGGAAAACTATTATATTTTGGGTCAAATAAGGCCAAATTCCATGTTAAGGAGTATATATAGGGATTGGTAAAAGACCTTTTTCTCTCCTGGAATTAAACTAAAAAATCCCAATTTTATATGCTGGGTCTATGTGCCATAATTTCCCCAGCTCATTGGAAATTGGACAATCAGAACATTGCTTGATGGCACGACGTAGTGGAATCGCGTTGCCACCTTTGTTGCAAACTGGAAAGGCACCGCGATATGGTGGAATCGTGTTGGTGCACTGAAAATTGACAATTCTAAAATTAAGTCTTGGTAAGATGTGCCAAAATTGCAGAGAATCACTGGATTTTGACGATTGCCATTTTGGCACACTCCGCGACACGCTATAGTTCCATGTGGTGCACTATCTCACTAAAATAGCTCTAACTTTTTACCCGAGTGTTCGATTTGGGTGAATTTTGTATCAATGAAAATCTTATTCAATTCACTACGTGATAAAAAGTTAATAGTGGGGAAATTCTACAACGTTCAAAATATTTCTCACAAGGGAAGAAACTTCTCAACTGTTTAGGGCCGGATTAACACTTCACTGAATTTTGCAGAGTCTTACAGGTACTTGTTATTAATTTTTATTTTTTTTGGTACCACTTATCCCTTATATTGATCTTTGTATTAAGGTTGTTATTGTTGTCATTTTTTGATACAATTGATCTTTGCTTGGTAGATGGCTAGACTATTAGTATCTAGGTAAAATTTTCCCTTCTTCCCACTTCTTATTCATTGGCTTGGACAGCTAGCTTAGTTGGATGTTTTCTATTTTATAGCAAGGTGAGGTTGGTTATTTTTCACTTCTTCTGGGAAAGCTAGACCGGTTGTTGAGAGGATTATAGTATTGAAGGTATATTGACCTTCTGAGGTTTTATTATGATTTTAGAGTTAGCGATTTCGTTATATGGCCCATTCTTGAGTTTGGGATTCTTAGATTTACCTCCTAGTTTGTGAAGATTTTTTCACTGGATATCCCTCTCTATGTAGCCTATTTCTGAGGTTCACTAATTTGGGGTCCATTCTTTTAATTTGGATACTTTATCGCTCAATAAGAGTTTTGATGTTGATATCAAGAAGATTTGGATTAGTTTTTTTTGATTTGTTGTGTTTGTCTTTTGGTGGTGGTGTGCTCTTAGTATTGGTACAGAGTGTCATACTCTATTCTTATTGTGATGTGATTCTTGTCTAAGTGGAGTTAGAGAGTTGGAGATATATGATCTTTCCTATACTACTTTTTCAGTTTGTAGATTAGAAATTTTTTATCTTGAGTTGCATGGTTTAATTTTTGGTAGTGGTCTTGACCTTGAAATTAGTGTTGAGATTTGTACCTTCTTCCTCAGCGATATGATTCATGGGTTGATTGAGTTATGGTTTTCCTACTTAGGTAGATTCAAAAAATCCTTATTTTGGAATTTGTTTAGCCTTACAAGAATTGATAGAGTACTTCTTCGTGGTGATATGTGTCTCTGGGTATTCCTTACTGAGATAGAGTAACTGAATTACTAGTTCTTCCGTAAAGTTGCATTTCTCCAAGTGGCTAGATTACTGGTTATCTTTAGTATAGTTTGTAGCCTTGATAAGTTCTGGAGTATGCTTTAGTATTTCGTTCCCTCTATTGTATATAGAGTTAGTTGCTTGTGTTTTAAACAAGTAATTTATACTCTATTATGATTATTGTTTTACGGCTATGTTTCGTGCCCTCTAGTGGATATATAGTTGGTGCCTATGTTTTCAGCCATTGATTTATCCTCTATTGTGATTTTTGTTCTTCAGTTATATTTCAATTTTGGCTTTTCATGATTCAATAAGGGCATGCTTGATTTAAGTAGTAAGGTTGATTTAAGTATTTGGCCTTAATTCAGGCTTGTTGGCTCAGTTTTGGATTTGATGCCTTGGAAAGAAAATTTTGAGGTTATGATGGATTTGGAGTGTCGATGTAACCCATCTACATGTTCAATTTGGATGGTCTAGATAAAACGATTCATCCTTAGTGTCGAGGATTTTGCTTGGAGTTGTAGAGCTTAGGTGCAACCTTTATTTTCAAATTTATCTCAGTTAAGATTTCATACATAGGTTGGCAAAGCCTACCCCTTATCTACCTTTTTGGTCTTCTTCAGTTTAGATGGATTTTGGTTTATAGGTGTTCAGCTCATAGTCCATTGGCACAATATTGGTTCTTTCAGTTTTGAACTTGAGTTTTAGCTTTTGTTGGGATTTTTGATGATCAACTCAATAGGAGTAGTATGCTTGAGTTTGATTCAAATGGCTTTGTCCATAGTTGATGTGACCTCCTATAGTGGATCATTCTATGGTGATTGTTTATGCTCTAGACTTTTAGCTTTAAATTTTGAGGGTCATCTGAACTAGTTGCAGCATTGACATGGATTAGAATCCTTTGTTATTTCCATTTATGAGTCCAGGTAGTGCCTTATGGACTTATTCCCATTCTAGATGTCATATACTTTCAGTTGATCTGCTTTAGCATTTCGAGGTTAGTATTATGAGATTGCATGGATGGGACTTGGGTTACTTTCTACTTAGTTTGCACAGCTAGTAGGTGTAAAATGGTCAAAAAATGTTATATAGGGAATTTGAAGTTGATTTTATGACACATGCATTAGTGTTTAAGGTTGAGTCTTTGTTAGTTGAAAATTGATGAAAAGAGGTTGTATTAAAATAGGATACCTGTGGCAAAACCCCTTGGATGTGTTATCTTTTCATGGAGGTAATCTTAGAAGAAGTGCTCGAAGCATGCGGGCCTAATACCTCATCCCTTTGAGAATTCATGATCTTTCAATCCATTGACATTGATGTAGAAAAGTCCTTTTAGTAGTAGATATTGTTATGGCCCTCAAAGTCATCTACTAAATTGGCATGCATTTCCAATAGCTCAAGCCTTCCCATAATGTCTAAAGGTCAGTTATGACTTGTCGAAGCTGTCAGTTTGACTATCGGGCAGTTCATTTGGTTTTAGGTTGATATTTATATTTTGGAGCTTTTATTATTTAGGATTTGGTCTCAAACCAAAAATCCTAGTAAATGACTTTATATGAAAATTCGAACAATGTCATCAGCTCTAGAATGTTGATTTTAGGCTAGGAGACTCCTAATTAAGGTATCGAGGCTTTCAGACTCATTTTGGCTATTAGACAGATATGTGAAAATGGAACTATAGGTATGGGCCCCACACTTAATTGAAATGACCATGGTGAAGGTTTTGATGGTTCTATTGAGTTTGAATGGTCAAATTTGGCATGGTAGCATATTTTGTTTTCGCGTAATGGGGTTTCGAATGAATCCCGAGCACTCGATCGAAATCTATTTTAGAATTAGCAAAATCTGGTGCATCACATTACTAATGCAACCGCTTAAGTGAACATAGTATCACTTAAGCAGACCCCGCACATGCGATATGTTGTCGCTTAAGAAACATTAACTATTTGGTTAATGTCCGCCTAAGCGATCACTGAGCTCTCTTAATCGATACCTAACCCCGAAGCTAGATCACATAACTGATCTAGTGTTTCCTAAACAACTATCGCTTAAGCGACAGAGTAATCTCTTAAGCGACACCTAACACAATTTAGTCCTCTTTCTCCACCCAATTTATCTATCACATCTTCCACTATTTTTGTACCAAACTGAGAGCTTAAAGAGAGGAAAAATTGGAAAATTATGCACATAGTATAAGGTAAGCTAACCTAACCCTTCTTGGTCATTTCACATTAATTTTCCCTTCAATTTCAATCCAAATTCTTGGTAAAATTCTTATAAATTAGGGCTTGAATTCATAAACTTTGAGGGTTCATTTGAGACTCAATTTGTGCTCTATCTGTGCTAAACTTTTGAACACAACTTCCTTATCCTTTGGAGGACCTCATGGCAGGTTCAATTTTTGATGCCTTTCGCAGGGTGTTGTTGACCCAAAATTCAGCCTAACCCTTAATATATCAATATGGGTCTTGTTTAACTCCCAATGATGTGTAGATTACTATTTTGATAGCGTGTTGTCATTTTAGGATTACGGAGTAAAGTCGGATAATTCGTGGATGATTCAAGGAGTACAATTCATTATCGAGGTAGGCTTCTCTCTACTCTTCTTATTGTGATCATGTTTGATATATGTTGCATGTTAGATAATAATGTTAGAATGTAATTGTGGGTAGGGTATCGGGACTTAGTTAAGTTATGAGTTTTGAAGCTCGAAGGGAAATTAACCCTTAAGGTCTAATATTTGTTAACTTCTATGATTCTATTAACCTTCTTCCTATGTAGAGCTAATTCGTAGTATAATTATGATATTATGCTTGATATGAGAGGGATTTTGGTATTGGAAGCATGTTTGGTTTGATTAGTCTTATTTGGATGCTTAAGCTATCTTGAAACTATAACCTAGGTAAAATAGACTTAGTTACTCACGTTTTAGATGAAATTGGCCTAGTTGTTCTTGTTTATGAAATTGTTTTATCTTAGGGTTAATGATGGCTTATTAAAGTCTTGAAGTGAATATAGATAATTTATCCTACTTTGAGGTAGAAAATTGTCTATCAATGTATTTTGGGGATTAAAAGTGGGCCCCTTCTACCCACCTTAGACTAAGACTTATGTTAGATTTTGTAGACTTATATAGGTATTTTAACATGATTAGACTCAGTTAAATCTAATGTACCCTTAGTATGATGTTTAAAACATTACTCGGTGGGTTGTAATGGTTTTCCCCAAATTATTATGTTGTGATTATGCCGAATGTATTATTGGGCCAAAGGTCGAGATTATATTATGTCTATGCGAAATATGTATTAGTTTCCCCAGGGTCATATTCCTGATATTAGTGGAATTTATGGAAGTGTTTTATCCTTATAAAAGAAGTTGTAGTTTGTAGACATATTGTAACTTATAATGGTGTTATGTGTATATTGGTAAAGGCATGCATTGATTCGGTACATTCATGATTTCTTAAATAGTAAATGGTATGATTCCATCTAAAATATGGTTTTATTACTTTTTTTTTCTGAAAGGGGATTTATTCCTGCTTTTTATTTTTGAAACACATTTCTTCGTAATGGGAATCATACCATCTTAATGAGTAACTTATGAGCCTTTGAGACTTAAAATATTGATATGGAGATTTGAATGAGACAGATTCTATTCCATGGTTTTTCTAATATTATTAACCCCGATCATGAAAGATTCTGAACCTTTCATCACTTTCATAATGATTTATTCTCAAATTTTATCCTTGATAATAAATTTACAGGATTATACTCTTTTTTCAACTATTCTAGCTCATGCATTTTATGTATATACAATTCTATATATATATATATATATATGTACTTGACAGAGTGAATCATTGGTTGTATTGATTATATGAGTTTCATTTTATGTCTTGCAATTAATAATGGCATTCATGATTATTGAAAATCATAGGACAAGAGTAGTTCGGGTATACAAGTACCCTCAAACCCCCTAAGTACTCCTTCATCCATGAGTCATCATGCTGGAGAATAGAGGTCACCGTAGGTCCTTCCTTTGTGAGTCAATGAGCTAAAGGAGGTGTATGCACTGGGTCTGATTATTATACTTGGATTGGTTATTTTATTAGAGATTCTCCATGTATTTATTCATGCATGTGTATTTCCTATCACCAATATGCACCAATATCTAACAGCCTTATGGGGATTACATAGGTATAGATGGAGAGTATGGCTTGTGGCATGTTGTATCTTATTTTGACCCTTTGGGCTATTATGGTGAGGTTTTATAAAAGTCCTGGTAAGGTATTGTTCAAGACTAGCAAGTTACATTATTGTGGTTATTATGGTTGGTTTGTGGTAGGGCGATTTTCAGAATGGTATTAAGATTTGTGGTATGATTCTGATTATTTTACCTAAAGGTTATATTATTACTCATGATTATTCAATGGTTTGGCATAATGGCTTTACATCCTAATATTCTGATTCATTTCTTATGGTCACTTATTTATGGTAATTATCTCATGTTTAGACGTATGGATTAAGGACCATAATTATACTAGCACTTGTTCCTACTATGATTAGGATACTTAGAGATGCTAGTATGATTACATAGGTTGTACCTTTGAGCTAGCCTTGTTATGGTTTGTTTGTACAAATATCTGTCTATGTATAGTTATTGTATTATCGATTTTTCTCTTTCTTCCTTCATCTATTCAAGTTTTATATCCACTCCTTATCTTTGTAAATTACTATGTATATCCTTCATCTACTTTTTATTTGTATATTGGCTACTAATATATGGTATAGTGCTTAGGACCTGGATTATGGTTGGAATAGTCTTATTTACCCTTGTTGCCTCCTTAGTTCTACTATGTTATTTTTCATGTATGTTTGAGTGTAGTTTAAGTTCTTGTTCCCATGTTATGTATATTTTCATTTTCTTTGGAGCTTAGTAGGAAGTTACCTACTGAGTACCATATGTTTAGTAGTCATACTATACTTATGCAGCTTGCAGGTTATAGTAAGGATTATCGTCACTGTTGTGTGCATCGTGCGGAGGAGTTATAGTTCAAAGACATAGGGTGAGCCCCTATTTTAGAGCATTGATGTTTTCAATCCCATTTATTAGACTAGTCTCTATATTATATCAAGAGATAGGTTGTATAAGTATATTAATTTTGTACTTCATTCTATAATCTTATTACATTAGAAGTTCTTATTTTGATTTCACCAGGTTTTGGGACTATCTTATGTATTTTAGTTTTTTCACTATATTTTTTCTTGCATTATTCCTTTATTTCTCTTGGTAGTCTATTGCTAATAGTTCTATACTGTGGGTTGGCTTGCCAATTGGTGGGTTATAGTAGGTGCCATCATGACTTAAGATATCCGGTCGTGATAAAATGTATCTTATATTTTATAGCAGGGGCTTAAACTGCTTCACTATTTTTTTGTTGTCTTGGTATTGATATTTGGCTTGTTCTATCACCATATTTATGAGTTGTTATATTTTCATGCTATTTTGATAACTTGATATAAAATACAATTAATTGACGTTAAAATGGGATTTTTGAATACATTAATAAATTAGGGTTTCTTAATGAAAATTAGACTATTTTGGCCTCAGTTTGAGTCTGAGCACTTGAGAGTACAAATTATTATTAATTTATGGTCGGCTTGATTCTAGGTATTGATACTACTAATTATTATCTAGTTTAGCCTTGTTCAACTTTGGGAATTTAATATTATTGGTTCTTATATTGGATGTTCAATTTGAGTTAGAGAAAGGTATATGGAAGAGAGGGAGTATACGACACGGTTGGATATTTCTATCATTTTATATTGTCATTAGAGAATTCTTTCAAACATATTTATTTATGTACTTAATTTTACTTAACATTACTTATTGCTTTCATCCATTAAGTCCTAAAGGGGATGGTTGAGTTTTTTTGTCTGTTACATGTACCTTTTAAGCTTATAGGAGTCCGATTAGGTTATAGTTTGACTATTATTATTATTATTATATTTTTTGAACTATTTACTTATATCTCCCTTTATTTTTGATCTTTGACCTGTTACTCCCTTTCTAACCGTTTATTTATCTAACCTTACTTATATTTTCACTTTATTTACTGTTATATTATTTGAGCTTAGTCGACCTATGATTCCTATGAGTATCGCATGTTTTGGTACTCAAACAATACTTTTGTATGTTTCCTTATGTAGATCCTAGTACGAGTCTTCACCACTAACACCTTTCCTAATATAGAGCTATTGATCGAAGATATAAGGTGAGCTTTTGGTGATTGGAGTTGATCCATCTCTTTCTAATTTGGACCAGTCCCATTTCGTACTTTTGGAGATTATTCTGTATATTATACCTATCTAGTGATCCTGGTGCTGTGGTAGCTACTATACTGACTGATTACTAGGTATTGGGGAATCATTTAGTATATATCACCCTTTCTATTTGTATGTATGTTCAATCTATTTACGTTATTAGTTTCTTTAATTAGTGTTACTATTCTATTCATTCCTCTTTCAGTTATTAGCTAGTTAGCTTGCCATTTTGCACTAGGGATTTGCCTTAACAATTAGTGGGTGATAGTAGGTGCCATTATGATGATTTTTGGGTTGTGGAAGTTTGGTATCACAGACAGATATCACTGGTACTTGGGCAAGTGTCTAGTAGAGTCCCGCAGATTGGTTTTATGACATTTGTATCCTATCTTTGGGAGGGATACATGACATTCCCTAGGAAAATCTCACTTTTGATTCTTTGTCGTGCATTCTTTTCATGTTGGTTTTTTGGTTTATCACTTGTTTCTCTTTCATAAATAGATGAGGTCTGTGACAGGAAAAGGTGAGTCCCCTACACCTAAAGCTAGGGTCACTACTAGTTGCCGAGGACAGGAACAACTATAAGGACGGGGCCAATATAAAGCATTAATACTAGAGACAATTTTTTTACGATAAGAGTAGAGTTCCATGACTGAGTTTGTGAATAAGGGTAGGTTTTATGGCATAGCTAAGCATGCCCCTATGATCCTCCGTACTGAGTGTGTTACTTCATTAGGGGATTGAGATATCAGCTCTGTCTAGCTGTTGAGACCATGATACTTTGAGTCAGTTCTTTTTAGATGTTATTGATTCTGGTCACACTATTTAAGGATTTCCATCCTGAGGCTTTTGGGGGCAGTTATAAGAGATCCCTATATCAACGTTGTAACAGTGGTAGCATAGTGGGTTATTGTTCTGAGGTAGGATTTTTCTTAGTAGGGGTTAGTAGCAATATCAGCAGCATGGTAATTCTAGTCGGCCTGTTCAAGCATCACTTTAGATTATTAATGGGGGTCAACTAAGGTATAATGACTTCAAGGATCCGAGCATTGGTCACTTTTCATGGGGTTCTTATTTTGGGCCTTTGTCTCAACCTAAAATCTAAGGGTTTTGGTTGCACTTTTGCGACAAGTCTTCAAAAGTAAGTCTTTCACCCAAATTGATATGAAAAGGAAAAAATTGTCAAAACCCAAGGTAAGGCTTCTAGAACGAAGCTGAACCACACACAAACAACAATAGCAGAAAATATAGAAAAATGATACCATAAATCTGCCAAAATAGTGGTTCATTGTTCTGAGGTAGGGTTTTACTTAGTAGCGGTTAGTAGCTATATCAGCGGTATGATAATTCTAGTCAGCCAATTAAGAATAACTTTAGATTATAATAGGGGTCAACCAAGGTATAGTGACTTCAACTAAGGTAGAGTTCCTTGACCGTGTTTGTTAATAAGGGTAGGTTTTATGGCATAGCCATACATGCCCCTATGATTCTACCTCCTAAGTTTGTTACTTCATTAAGGGATTGAGTTAGCAGCTCTCTCTAGCTACTCAGACCATGATACTTTGAGTCAGTTGTTTTTAGATGTTATTGATCATTATCAAACTATTTGAGGATTTCCATCATGAGAATTTTGGGGGCAGTGGTAAGAGATCGGTCTATCAAGGTTGTAACAGTGTTAGTATAGTGGTTCATTGTTCTGAGGTAGGGTTATCCTTAGTAGGGGTTAGTAGAAATATCTGCAGCATGGTAATTCTAGTCGGCCTATCCAAGCATCACTTTAGATTATTAATGGGGGTGAACTAAGACATAGTGACTTCAATGGTCTGAGCTTTGGTCACTTTTCATGGGGTTCTCATTTTGGGCCTTTGCCAAAACCTAAAATCAAAGGGTCATGATTGCAGATAAGTAAGCCTTTCACCTAAACCGGTATGAAAAGGAAAAAATGTCAAAACCCAAGGTAAGACTTTTACAACGAAGCTGAACCACACACAAACAACAATAGAGGAAAATACATAAAAAGGATACCATAAACCTCCCAAAATATGGTGTGATGGTGTAAGTACCAACTATGTACATCTTGAAGTCAAAATATACAAATGATAGTCCAATAAGAACATAATTTGTCTATGAATACAAAAAGAAGATATAAGCCAAACAAGAGGAGGTAGTAGATTAACTCTGAAAGCATAGACCGACCACTACCTTAAAATTGCACCAAATACCTCTTAAACCAGCTATCGTGTAGTGCACTCATACTTGGATCTTCATTGAAAGGGTGTAGTAGAGGCGAGCAGTCCACTTGTAGTCAGTAGGTATCATAAGAAGACTGAGCAAAGTAAAAAATAAAGCATATAAAATACACAATATGGGCACTTCACCAGCATTCAAAAAATGTCCCAGACAGAAGCCCATACCATCTCCACTAACATTTCTACGATATACATATATACCAAAATACAAGTACAAGAAATAGGAAAGAATATACGGATATCAAATCAAGAAAGAAAATACAACACGAAATATTCACAATGTATAAAATACAATGAAGATGATGATAATGATGGTGTGATAATGGTATAATCCACGAGGTTGTCGGACAACCTCTATGTACATCTACCAAGTTTTTCTCCAAAGGTAGGACCCGTCGGGGTTTCATCAACCCATATACAATCTAATATCTAATACCAATCCAGTATCCAGAACTCCTCTCTGGTACATACATCAGTAGATGGTATTTGAAGATGTTACATTTTCTGTCAGAAAAGCAGTATATCCACAGTGGTACCAATGCTTCATAAATATATATGATATGAGCATGTATTGCTTACAACCAACCAGAATCAGAATTTCCAAATCCAACAATATACCAACCATGTGAGCCACAAATCAACTCAATATCCCAACCATCCATGATCCAATATAGTCCACAAACCAATAGAATGAGATATACAATAATATGCCATATGATACCACATAAATACCAACATAGATAATTTTCCACCAAGAAGAAAGCAACCTATTACATGAATAATAGGCTAATAACATTATATAAGACCCTACACTATCCCACATAGCAAATTATATCTCAAACCCACTAAATAACAACAACATAGGCCCCCACATGGGCATAAATAATAACAAAGCCATTTCCATAATTAATTCCTACACCTATAAATGATTTTATATCATGATTAACTACACAGTCAAAAAAAAGTTAAGCCACAACCTACCTCGAATTAAGATACCAGGTCAAAAGCCTTCAACACAGAGCCTTGCCAACACAAACGAAAGTGGAATCAACTAAAACATACAAATATAGAATCTACACGTCAAAAGAAAGCCAATGATACCCATATTGCCCATTTTTTAGTTGGTGTCAAAATGAACCCTCTAAATGAGTTTTTGAAGAAGAATGGTAAACTTTGAGTTCTAGTTCAAAAATATATTCATGTGAATAAAGGAACCTATAGGTGAAAGACCAAGTGAAAATTGGTTTAAATTGAGGTTTAAATTAAAGAATTACTAATTTAAGCCTTTCGAGACAAAACCCCAAATTTCACTTCTGAAATCAAGATTTAACATACTTTAAATGACAACAATCAAAGAAAATTAATTAAAGTGGAGATTCAGAGCTTACCCAAGCTTGAAAATGGAAGATATTACCTATAAACTTTAAAAGCACAAGCTCAAAGTGTCTAAAGTGGTGAAAATCATGAAAAAAAAGCTATATATATCACCCAGGCATCCCATAATCGGACACTAGCAGCTTAAACAGCTATCCCTTAAGCAAACAAGTGAGGATTAAGTGATATCCGCCAAGGCTGCATATGACTTGTAAGAGGACCAAGGGTCGCTTAAGCAACACTCGTTTAACTTAATCAATGGTGGTTTAAGTGACACTCTCTTAAGCAGACCAAGGGTTGCTTAAGAAACACTAGCTTAAGTGGACCCAAGGCCACTTAAGATACACTCGCTGGTGCAAGCCAGGTTGTTTATGCAGCAGGCTGGCCGCTTAAGAAGATGCACCATTTGAGTGGTGCATCATCTTGAAACTTAGAGATTTCCAATTCCTTGTAGGCCTCTTGAGATAAATCCAAAATCCCAAGAGCGCAAACGAACTATGCTACCCTATCAAATTTGATGCTCAGACTCAATGGTGATAGCAGATTTTTCTGACAATATCCTTTTCACAAAGTTGAGCCCCCAAAAGCTAATTTCACAACCCTCTAAGATTGAGGGTCAAATTGAGATATAAAAGTCTGAAAACCACACCAACCACGTAAATTCGACTGTTTGGATCTGTTGGCATAATCTGTTTTTCCATCGAAGACACATAAAAACAAATATTGATCAAAGTCAACTATAAAGCCTTTTTAACCACCAAAAACCACAAACTCGCACAAATCACATACATTGGGAATCATACCAATCATCCTCACACCCCAAAAGTACCACAAAAAAACCATAAGGAGGGGTAAAATGATCAAATTTCAAAAAAATGAAAAATTCACAAAATAAGAAGAAAATAAGTCATTACATCATCCACCACTACGACTCTGGTTCGTCTTTAAACTAAAGGTAAGGGAAATACCTGAATCAGTAAAAAGTTAGGGATAACTACTTTGCATATCAGACTCAACCTCCCAAGTAGCCTTATCCATAGATCAATGTCTCCAGTGGAATTTAACCATTAAAATATCTATACAAAGTAACTGTGTAACATCTTGGAGAGAATTGAGCTTGGAGACGGGATCCTCAACAAAAGACAACATCTCATCTAACTAAACTGAATCCCAATAAATAATGTGAGATCCATTAAGAATATAATTCTAAAGCATAAACATAAAAAACTAGATGAACAACTCATAAAATTTGGGGATAATGGTAACTCATAAGCCACATCCCAAATAGTGTGAAGAATCTCAAAAGGTACAATATACCAGGGGCTAATGTTGCCCCTCCTCCCAAACCTTATCATGTCGTTCATGGGAGACATATGAAGGAAGACTTGATCACCAACAATAAATCTCAATACATGAAGTCTACGATCCACATAATACCTTTTCCTACTCTGAGCCACTTAAAGTCTATCCTGAATGACCCAAACTCTATTTAAAAACTTTGAGCAAGTCCGTAACCAAAGGTCTAACCTCAGAAACCTCAACGAACCCATAGAAGAGCGACAATGCCAACCATATAAGGCCTCAAAAAGAGTCAACTCAATACTCGAATGGTTGTTATTATTACATGCAAACTCTGCCAAAGCTAGATACTGCACCCACTGACCTCCAAATCCCATGACATAAGTGTGGAGCATATTCTCTAAACCTAAAAAGTCTACTCTGACGAACCGTCAATCCAGGGTAAAAAGTTGTACTTAGATCAACTCAGGTATTGAACTCTTCCTGAAATGCCTTCTAAAAGTGAGATGTGAACTATGAACCTCTATCTATGATGATAGACACTACATACTATGAAGAAGAACTATCTCATAAATATTGATACATGACAACCTCTCAGCACAAAGTGAAACCTAAAATGAGTAGATTTTGTTTATTAATAAATGATGACCCAATCAATATCCAAACCATAGGGAGTATGAGGTAATCCAATCATGAAGTCTATAGTTATTTGTCCCTATTTCCACTCATGAATGGGTAACCTCTAAAGAAATATCCAAGCCTCAAATACTTAGGCTTCACCTGTTGGCAACATAGGCGATGAGCTATAAATCTGCTACATTATTTCTTATACCACCCCACCAGTAGTGTTGTCTAAAATTATAATACATATTAGTCACTCCCCAATGGATAGAATACCTTAAACAATGAGCATCTTCCAAAATCAATCTAATCCAGTCACTCATGAGGCACACAAACTTGGCTAATAATCATTAAAACAATATATGAATCAAGAAAGGCTTTCTTGTACTTTCCACTTAACACCTTATCCCAAATCACTCTTAACCCAAGATCATCAAATTGATGAGCCCAAATCTACTGCATAAAGAAAGACCTAGCTTCCATAAAAGCAAAAACATATCTAGGTGTCAAAATATTAAGCCTAACCATCTGTTAACCAAAGATTAAACCTCTAAGGAAAAAGACCTCTCCCAGGTCAAAACATGAGCACCAAGCTACCCATTCTAGTGGACTTCTAGCTCAAGGCATCTATAATAATATTAGCCTTGCTCGGATGATAATTAATAGTAAGGTCATAATCCTTAAGCAACTCAAGCGACTGTCATTGCCTTATATTAAGATCTCACAAGATGAATAAATATTGAAGGTTATGATGATCTGAGAATCTCTCACAACGACTCATATCATGACCCAAATTGAGGCCTGGCCATGACAAGCATCCCAAATTAACCAACGCTTGAGATGACTCCCATAGCCCTACCTCAAAAGCATAATTATAATTATAAACTAAGAAAGTTAAACTAAAGAATAAGAAGAACAAAATATTAAAACAGAAAGTATGAGAGTCAAAACCAAATCCATAAAGAAATACCCTAATATTGTGAACAAAGCCTCTAAACAAAGAATAGCAACCAAGTTGGGCCATGAACCTTACTATGCCAGTGAAAAACCAAATAAAAGTACAGAAATTGTAAAAAATAACTAAAATCAGGCCTTACGAATGTGGGAGGCATTATTACTCCAACAATTATCCAATAAAAGTATCAAATCACCTAGCACTACATAGGATCACAAGAAAAGCCCTCGGAACCTACATAATGAAATAATGTAGCATCTAGGGATGGTCAGTACAGTAAGTACTGCCATGCAACCTAAGAAAAGAAATAAACTATAAAAGTACAAAACCAGTATAAAGAACATAAATAAAATAAATATTTACAAAATGAGACATAAAACATATGCTCAACAACTATTAAGATAATAAGATACTGAGGTAGAGGACAAGAAGTATGAGATGTGATTGTTTCAATAATTTAATCCTAATCTATATAGGCCTAAATCCATGTCTACCGCATTAATTGAGGGAATTGGCTAAGGAAACCAAGGTGATATCCTACCAAAATATACCATACAAAGTAGATACAATGGTCATATACCCCCAATTTCAGCAAACGTGGTTTCCAGTGTTGGTACCCCTAAGAATACACTTTCTTCGTGAGCCACGCAATTCCCTTTAATCCTAATTAAAAAAAAATTCACATACCATTAACTATGGAGTCATTTATTAAGGCATTCCCAACTTGGTACCATCATACCAACAGACTTGCAAGCCAATTCAATAATTCCATACCAAATCCATAATCCATTTAACTATTTCAACTTTAGTTTTCGTTTAAAAGTCCATAACCAAAGCCCCCAAGGGTGTTACCAAAACATTTTTACCTTGTAATCATTTAAGCTATGAAATTTTCTAATGAACAGTTTAAACATAATAAAATCCTTATTTATAATAAAAATTAAGATGTTGTTGAAGGTTGATGTCATTATAATAATGCAAAATCCATAAACATTGTGAAATCATATTACAAAAATTCCACTATTATAATGAGACCCAAATTTAGTTCAAAATTCACCTTTTAAACCATGAAGAAACCATTCAAAACATAGAAAAATAAATACAAGTGTTAAACAACCAAAAACCCTAAACTCTAGTTTGAACAAAACATTCAACAATGCATAAATATCAAGATAAATTGATGCAATAATACAATAATAAAAATAGGGAGTGTCTAACATGACTTTTGATGGAGTGAAATCAAGAAAAGCTTGAGTTTAAGGCCCTAAGTTTCTTGAGAAAACCATTAATTGCTTCTCTTGAAAAGTTGAAAAGGGGAAGAAAAATGATAAAGGTTGATAACTGATAAGTTAATAGAAATTAGGGAGTGTTTAAAGTGGTTTAATAGGGAAAAGAACCAAAATGCCTTTCCCCTAATTAAAAAAAATGAAAGTTGGCGGTTTTTATCCATTGTCGTGGCACGTCGCTATTACGGAGGCTAAGGAGCATTCCATGCTCTTAGAATGAAGGGCAAGTAGTGTACCAAGTTCTTAGTGGAGAGGATAAGTAGCAGTCCACAGTCTTATCACAGACCCTCATTCGTTTGTGGTCATTTCATTTGTGGTCCCAAAATGACCCTGAACCATTTCTGAAAATTCTAAAACTCTTCTCCAACATAACTTTAATATTCCTTATCACGATTCAAGTAAAAAATTACTATTAAAAATTAGCTAGGGTCAAACATAAATTCATAAAAAATTTTAGGGCCTTAGATTACCCCCCCCCCCCAAGGATTATTTGTCTAAGAATGAGAGATCAGGACAGCCTTAGAATGATAATAAGAAAATATAGAGGGATTCAAGTACAAAATTCAAAATACATTAAGAGATAAAGTGAAATTCATACCTTATGCACTGTCTTCCAACATTGGAAACAAGAATGGAAATCTATATTTCATATACTCTTTTGATTCCCATGTAGCCTCCACTACCTTTTGATTCCTTCAAAGTACCTTCATCGAAGCTATTTTCGTAGTTTTCACTCTTCAAAATTGCCTATCAAAAGTTTCAACTAGGACTTCCTAGTAGGAAAACAAATCCTTATTGCCAATATCCTCAACTGGCACCACTAAGAAAGGATAACCCACACATTTTTTAAGCATAGATACAAGAAATATGGGATGAACAGAGGCTAAGCTCACCGGTAATTATAGTTCATAAGAAACATTTCCAATCCTCCTTACAATTTGAAATGGACAAATGTAATAGGGACTAAGCTTCCTCTTTTTCCAAAATTTCATTACTTCTTTCATAGGAGAGACATTAAAGAACACCCAAACTTTGACTTCAAACTCAGCCTCCCTTCGAGTTATATCTGCATAAGACTTCTGGTGACATTGAGCAGTCTTAAGTCCCTCTTGAATCACCTTCACCTTTTACATCACTTGGTGAACAATGTTAGGCTTGAACAACCTACATTCACCTATCTCAAACCACCCAATTGGAGACCTACACTTCCTACAATAAAGGGCATCAAAAATAGCTATTTGGATATTTGATTGATAGCTATTATTATAAGAAAAATCGATAAGAGGGAAAAGATCAACCTAACTACGTTTAAAGTCAATTTCAAATGCCCTTAGCATATCCTCTATAGTCTGAATAGTATGTTCTTCTTGGCCATCCATTTGATCATGGAAAATAGTGCTTAGGTTCACCTGAGTACCCAACCCTTTATGAAAAGACCTCCAAAATGAGAAGAAAATTATGTACCTCGATTAGAAATAATAGACACTAGGCTCCATACAACCGAACTAAGGTTAACCTGAGTACCCAACCCTTTCTAAAAAGACCTCCAAAAATTAGAAAAAAAATGTATGCCTCAGTCAGAATTAATCGACACTGGGCTCCATGAAACCGTACTATCTCTTGAATGAATAACTTAATGTAATTGTCTCCTAAGTAGTTAGTTTTCACAGTTAGGAAATATGAAAACTTGGTCATTCAATAAAAAATGACCAAAATAGAATCATACTAATTTTGAAATAGCAAAAGACCCATGACAAAATCCATATTAATCATCTTCCACTTCCACATGGAAATTCTATCTCTAAAGATATGCCACCCGACCTCAAATGTTAAACCTTGACTTGTTGATAGACCATACATTTGGCAATAAAATTCCTCACATCCTTTTTCATATTATTTCACAAATAAATCTCTTTCAAGTCATGATACATCTTTGTCGAACCTGGATGATCCATATATCTAGACACAGGGTTTTATCAAAATCCTTTCCCGCACCCTGTCTAAATCAGGGGTGCATAACGTTCTCTAATATCTCAGTATGCCATCTTCCCTAATTTTGAAAGTCATAACCTTCTACTGACCTACATCATACTTAGTTTGCATATGTATGGGATCCAAAACATGCTTCTCCTTTATCTCATCCCCAAGAGATGATTAACAACTTCCTGAATGATTACCCTCCATCTGCGGAGTCCAAAAGGCAAGCTCCTAAATTGTCCAGCCGATGACTATCCTTCACCAATCCTCTTTTATCATCCTAAACATATGAAAAACTCCCCATGGACAACCTACTTAGAGCATCAGCAACAACATTAGTTTTACCTCAATGGTAGTGCAGACTTATATCATAATCCTTAAAATATATAAACCACCGCCTCTGTCTAAGATTCAATTTTTTCTACATAAATCCAGATTACAAACTCTTATGATTTGAGTAGATATCAATGTGAGCCTAATACAAATAATCATGCTAAATTTTCAAAGCAAAAACCACTGCTGCAAACTCTAGATCATTAGACATAAATTTCTCTCAAGAACTTTAAGCTACCTGAAAGTATAAGCCACCACCTTCTTATGCTACATTAGAATAAAACCGAGTCCTATACGAGATGCATCACAATTTACAATGAACATCATCACCCTCAGATAGGGTCTAAATGGGAGCATAAGTTAACTTATCCGTTAACTTCTCAAACTACCTTTACAACCATTAGACAATAGAAACTTTACCTTTTTTGACTCAACCTAGTAAGCGGAGTAGCAATAGATGAGAAACTAGCCACAAATCTCTTATATTAACTTTCCAAGCCTTAGAAGATCCTAATGTCAGTTAGAGTTGTGGATCTAGACAACTTCTTAACCACCTCATTCTTGTATGGATCTATCTTTTTCCCTTTCCTAGATACAACATGCCCAAGGAAAGTCACAACACTTAGCCAAAATTCACATTTAGAAACTTTTGCATACATCTTTTTATCCTTTAAGGTCCGCAACACAATTCAGAGTTGATTTACATAATCCTCATAACTTTTTTAATACACCGAGATGTCATTAATGAAAACTATAATGAATAAATCCAAGAACTATTTGGACAACCAATTCATATATCCATAAAAGAGTCAAGAGTATTAGTCAACCCAAATGAGATAACCAGGAACTTATAGTGACCATAACAGGTTCGGAAAGTAATCTTAGGAATATCAACCTCCCTAATCTTAAATTTGTGATAGCCCAAACAAAGATCTATTTTAGAGAAACACTTGGCACACTAAAGCTGATTAAAGATGTCATCAATCCTAGAAATAGGGTACTTATTTTTCATTGTCATATTATTTTACTAAGGATAGTTTATACACATTCAGATTGACCCATCCTTCTTTTGCATGAAAAGCACAGGAGCACCCTAAGGAGAAACACTGGGATGGATAAAACCTTATCAGGGAGATCCTTTAATTACTCCTTCAGTTTCTTTAACTTTATTGAAGCTATCCAATAAGGAAGAATAGAAATAGGTAGAGTATCTGATAAGTGATCAATCACTGAATCTTTTTCCCTATTAGGATGAATCAGAGAAAGATTATCCAAAAAAACTTTAGGAAATTTGTTTACTACGAAATGGACTGTAGAAAGGGACTTTCAAAGTTGGAATCCTTGAACCAAACTATATGATATAGACACCTTTGGATATTAATTTTTGAAATTTAAGGGAAAAAATAAACTTCCCTTTTGGTACTAGGCAACTCCTCTCCTATTCAATTACAGATTTATTAGGAAAATGAAAAGTGACATTTCGGGCCCTATAATACAAAAAATCATAGCACGAATTAAGACAATCCATCCCTAAGATCATATCAAAATCCATTATATCTATCCCTATTAAATCTACCATGATCTCCCCACAAAAGATGGACACCACAAAACCTCTTTACACTTTTCTAGCAATAATAGACTAACCCATGTGGTAGAAAAGCAAAAGGAGTCAAAAATATTTTTTGGACCAAAACCAAAATGTATATCCACATCGAGAGTCAAATAAGATATGGTAGAAACAGAATCCAGTAAGTAATAAACCTGTAGAGAGTGAAATGTCCAAGAATGCCTATAATCCAGGACACACTAGTGTTATTTGTAATTTGTAATTTGTAATTCGTGTTCCTGGACATTGGAACCAGATATCAATCACTTTTCGTAGAATTACATTGGATTATTGGACAAAAATTTGTAATCTGGACATTCAATTACAGATTTATTAGAAAAATGAAAAGTTGTAACATGCAAGTGAAAATATCCAGGAATGCCTCAGAATCCTAGTGAGTAGAGAGTGCATACACGCGATTCCAACTAGTTCCCACTCCTGAAGTAGTACCTTTAGCTGCAAGAGCTGATAAAGTAGTATTCTGGTCCTTATTAGCTCTAGATGTACCCCAACCTAAAGGACAATTCTATCACAAATGACTAGGATTACCATAATTAAAGCATAAATTCCTCCCCTCCTTACAATATCAACATTGAGCTGCTCACAAAAATAGAAAAGAGGGTAAAATGGGGTCGACTGGGCACCACTGGACTAAGATTAGGCACTTTGTGCCTTAGAGTCATTGATAAACAGAAAACGTTGATCGCCTAAATTCTTAGGAGCCGGAGCACTAGCTGACGAATAAGAATTTCCCCCCATTATTATTCTTAGGCCATTTCCTACCCTCTTTTTCACTATTGTTTTGATTCTTACCCTATTTTACATACTTTAACTTCTTACTATACCTTTCCCCTATTTCTACCTACTTCATTTTCTCATCCTCAACCTACTGTATACATACCACCAACCTAGATATATCCATGTCATTATTCAGCACGGAAGCCTTACACTCTAACACCAATTAACAAGACATATCCAAAACCAACTTCCACATCCTAGACCTCATACTAGATTCAATCTCAGGAGCATAAAGGGATAACTAGGTAAACTTTACTGCATACTCCTTAATGCTCATCTTACCCTTCTTCAGATTTACAAACTCTTTATCTTTGGCTTCTCTCAAATATTGAGTGAAAAACTTATTTAAAAAAATCACCCGATAACTCTTCCCACACAGCCTGCTTAGCATGTTCACCCCTTAATTCTTCCCACTCTTTATACCACTGGTAAGCTGCCTCTTTTAATTGATAAGGTAAAAACTCAAACCCCTCAAAATCACTAGCATGTATATCTCTAAAGATCTTTTCCATCCCATCAATAAACCTCTAAAGATCATCTTTAACCTTAGAGGTTGTAAAGGTTGGGGGATTTAGCCTCGTAAACTATCCAACCCGAGTAACCTCAGACAAATTATAGACAAGACCAATATGATTAGAATACCGAGACAGTGATGCCATAATCTAAAAAAACATGTGGATAGATAGATGGAACTCAGCATTTGAGACATCTCTCTGAAGAGGCGAAGTAACACCAACCCTAGAAGGCCGATGGGGACTAGTTGGGAGCAGTAAAGTCAGGATTATGAGCGCTATACTGTGTTTGTATTCCATTAGTAGGGCAAACTTCCTCCGCTTTTGCCCTAGTTAGGATGAATATTCCGGATGAGTTCCTATTACCATCAGATCTTTGCGGAGGCATAATTTGTAATACGAGCATGCCAGGAGATAGATAAAGCTCAAAGTAACTAGACTCACTAGCACAAAATAGAACACAAAGAAGGGAAACATAATTAAATGCTTTTTAGCCTCCCCCTATAATTGTGGTACACTACACATCCATAAAAAGGACTCTACTCGACATGGATTTATAGACACCAAGTTACATTGAACCGTGCTCTAGTACCAAGCTTGTTACAACCCAAATTGAGGCTTGTTCATGATAGGCATCCAAACTAACTAAGGAATTTGATGAGCCTCTTAGCCCAACCTCAAGAACATAATAATAAATATAAACTATAGAAGTTAAACCAAAGAATAAGAGGAACAAAATACTTAAAGAGAAAGTCTACAAGTCAAAACGAAATCCATACAAAAAAACTCAATACAAGCCACAATGAATCTAAGCAAATCATACTTACAAAGCACGGACATGACCACAACTATGCCAGCAGAAAATCAAAAGTAAGTACTAAAACCAAGAAAACTAAAGAAAACTAGCCCTTTTGAATGAGGGAGGGCTCATATTTCAACAGCTGTCCAACAGAAGTACCAAATCACCTAGCTCTTCACAATGTAAAAATAAAAGCCCCTAGAACCTTCATAAGGAAATGATGTACCATCCATGGATGGTTAGTATGCTAGCATGCAACCCAAGGAAATAGATAAAATATACTAATACGAAATCAGTATGGAGCACATTAAAATATGTATTTACCAAAATGAGTCATAAAACATATGCCTAACTACCATCAAGATAATAGGATACCAAGTTAGGGGAAAAGGATTATGAGACGTGACTATTTAAAAATTTTTATCTTGAACTATGTATCTCGTACCAACTAATAGGCACCCACAATCTATAAGGGTTTAACTTTTTTTTTTGGAAGGGCTCCAATGCATGTTAGCCACATGAACCAAGGAAATTAGCTAAGTACACCTACGAGATATCCTACAAAACAATAATATGTAAAGAAGACACAGTGATATAGACCCCCAATATCAGCAAACGTGGTTTCTAGTGTTGGTCTCCCTAGGACTACACTTTTTTGATGAGCCAAACAATTCCTTTTAAGCCTAATTAAAACATTTCTAGAGTCATTTATTAAGGCATTCCCAACTTGGTATCATTATACCAATCGACTTGCAAGCCATTCAAATTAGTCCATATCGTATCAATAATTCATTTAACCATTCTTGACTCTAGTTTCCATTTAAAAATATATAACCAAATACGTCAAGGGCGTCACCAAAATATTTTTACCTTGTTATAATTTAATGTTATGTAATTTTTTAATGAATAGTTTAGACATTATGATATCCTTTTATACAATCCAAATTATGTAAAGGTTGAGGTTCATATAATTATACTCATGAAAAAATCCATAGACATTATGACACCATATTACCAAATTTCAACCATTACTAAGAGACCCAAGTTCCATTATAATCTGCTATTTAAACAATGAAGAAACTATTAAAAATATGGGATAATCAATGATGTGAGATAGAGAGTGTTTAAAGTCATTTAATATGGCAAAGGACCAATAGTCCTTGCCCCAATTTAAAAAAATGGGTAATATTTGGCCAAAGGCGTGGCATGTCGTTATCGCGGAGGCTAAGGACCATGCCACGCTCTTATTATGGAAGCAAAGTAGCATGCCATGCTCTTATTATGGAGGATAAGAGTTGTCATACTCTTGTCACTGGCCCTCACTAGTTTAGTGTCCCAAAATGACCTCAAGCCCTTTCTAAAAATTCTAAAACTTTTCTCAAACATCCTGTTAACATCTCTTATCATGATTTAAGTCGAATGTTACTGTTAAACATGAGGGAAGGTCAAAATAAATTCATTAAAATTTTTGGGTTCTTACAACTTATGTGCCTCAACAACTTCAAAGCAAAAACAACTGCACAAAACTCTAAATCATTTGTTGGGTAATTATTTTCATGAGGCTTCAACTGACGAGAAGAATCACTTTACCATCTTGTTTTAAGAGAGCACCTAACCACCACCAAAAGCATTACAAAAAATGATATAACCCATTCCCTCCTTGGGTAAAGTCAAGATAAGAGTTGGTGTCAATAAATCCTTAAGTTTTTGAAAGATTGCGTCACAAGCATCCGACCATTGAAAGTAAATTTTCTTCTAAGTCAACTTGGTCAATGGAGCTACAATGGATGAAAACCCCTCAACAAAACACCAATAGTAACCTGCTAAACCAATAAATCTTTGAATCTTTATAGGAGAAGTAGGCCTAGCACAATCACGAACTACTATAATCTTGGCCTGATTGACAATAATACCATCTTTCGTCACTACATAACCCAAGGAAGAAATAGAATCCAACCAAAACTCACAACTGAAGAGCTTTGCAACGCCTCATCAACTCAATCTCTAAAGCATATTCCGCAAATTCTCCACATGGTCAAACTCACTCTTAGAGTAAACTAAGATTTCATCTATAAATACAAAGAAAAAAAGTCGAGATATGATTAAAATACCTAGTTCATCAACTCCATGAATGTGGCTGGGCATTGTTCAACCCAAAGGACATGATCAAGATCTCATAATATCTATACTGAGTTCGAAAAACTATCTTTGGAATATCCAAAGCTCTAATCCTCAACCAGTGATACTCGAACCTCAAATAAATCTTCGAAAACATTGAAACACCCTAAAGTTTGTCAAATAAATTATTAATACATGGAAAATGAGACTTATTCTTAATCATCACCTTTTTAAACCATCAATAATCAATAAATGTACACATAGACCCATACTTTTTTTTATAAACAAGACAGGCGCACCAAAACGTAATACACTAGTTTGGACAAATCTCTTATCCAATGACTCCTGCAACTTATCCTTCATTTCCTTTAACTCTTTTGGGGCCTTCCTATAGGGAGAAATAGAGATAGTCTTGGTTCCTGGCTCAACATCTATAACAAATTCAATATCACTATCCGTAGGTGTACCAAACAAGTTTATAGGAAAAACATCCATGAACTCATGGACAATAAGAATAGTATCAAAAGGCGATGAGGAATCAATACTAGTATCATAAGTATAGGTCAAATAAGACAAAAAACTCCTCTCACCTAAATGACAAGACTAAAGGAAATATATAACTCCCTTGAAACCCAAAGCATACCTTTCGAAGCTATCCTCTTTACACCCAACGAAGCTAAGGTTACGACCTTAGCATAACGATCTAGGACAATTTTATAAGGAGCTAACTAATCAATACCAAAGAAGACATAAAAAATCTATAATATCTAGGATAATTATATCTAACCAAGTCTAACACCTAGAAAAGGTCATAACAAAAGATCGATGCACCTGATCTACCACTAAAGTGTCTTCTACATGGGTAGATACATAAATAGATCTAGCAAGAGGCTCACTAGTCAAATAAAAACCCAAAGAAAAATATACAGACACATAGGAGAAAATTGACCACAAATCAAATAACACAAATATAGATCTAAAACATATAGGGATAATACCTATGATAAAAGTGTTTAAAGTCTCTACTTCAGGTATGGAGGGTATAACATAGCACTATCCATAACCCAACTTAAAATAGTAGCCCCGTGATCACCACCATGAGAACCACTACCTCTGCCATGCGCACCCCTAATAGAACCTCTACCTTTTACTTTTAATATAGGAAAAGGTCTAAAAACATGATGGGGATAGTCCTTGGCCAAAAGTCAACCTCATCATACATAAAATAACATCTACAACCTGACTTAATAGAAGGAAGTATAGTTTAGCTAGTGCGACCAACTAAAGTTGTTGAACAAAAAGACCTACTACCTAAACCCTGGAAATATTTCTTAATTGCTCTACCATGATACCCTTGAAAGCCTCTATAATATCTACCTCGAGGAATGACCCTTGAACTCGCCCTGATGGTACACCATATTGGCGCTTCCGTGAGATGCTTGAAGAATAGACTTAGCCATCTTAACATGATCTACTATATTGTAAAAAGATGCCCCTTACACTACCATTTGGGTAGTATCTAGTAAAAGCAAAATATCCAACCCCTTTATGAACTTCTGAATCTTCTTAGACTTAGTGACAATACTAGTATAGTAATATCTAGATAGGGAAGGGAAATATGCCTCATACTTTGCAATAGTCATGAAGCCTTGCTCCAAGTGATCAAACACATCTTTTATTTAATCCCTCAAACTATATGGCATAAACCTATCTAGAAATATCTTATTAATCTAATCCCAAGTCAAATCTAGAAAACTAAGAGTTATGTTATTAACAAGTGACCCCCACCAATCCCTAGTTGTATCTCTCAAATAATAAGTAGTGTAAAAAACCCTGTGTGTCTCAAGCGGTACAAGGTTATGCTACTTCTCACAATAATCAATCAAGAACTTATAGGCATCCTCGTCTACAACATCGCTAAACCTGGGTGGACCCAAATAAGGGGATCCCTCAAACCTCTTTTGATTCTTAAAAGACATAACTATAGTAACTATAATATAAGACATGGTGAATCTGACTGGTTGAGATCTCTCTAAAGAGGGTAATGCAGATGAAGGTTTTAACTCTTTCTTAAAATACCATACTCAGATGTCGTATATAAGGAGGAACAACACTCAAAGTCTATGGAGTAGCATTATAAAATGATGGTACCTCTAAAGGAGCCATATTTAGAATAAGACAAATATCTGGTGCACTTAAAGGAGTACCCTCTAAGCGAGTAGTAAGCTAATCAGTAACCCCTCCAAGTTCAAAGTAGCAAAACTCTGTGTGACCTAAATAGGTCTTATATCTCTAGCAAGCTCAACCCGACACTCAGGGTAGAGCCTCCTAGTACTACCTCTAAATAGGGCATATCCTCGTGCCGTTCCATTATCTCAAGCCCATCGATGACTCAAAAATCACCCTCTAGACTGAGCTCTTTCTCAGATGATGGCTCAATATTTTAACCTCATGGGATCTAGTCCTCACCATTTGAGAAAAAAAGAGTGAAATAAAATTTCAAACAGAAGGTATGAAAAATCTGCACAATAATGAATAAAACTAGGATATTTCCTAAAGATGTCTTGTAGCCTCTCAGAGATAGATATAGACATCTACATACAAATCTATGAGACTCTACAAGAATTACCTATTCTTATATTATTGAGACTAATAATCCTGGATGCTTTCATACTAATTGGTCCTAACACAAAAACTAAGGGTTATTATGACAATTGTCGCGGCAATCCTTGACAAGAAATCCTATCTACCAAACTGATATAAAATACCAAATTCCACTTTTGGAATTCAAATTTAATAAGCTTTAAATGAAAATAATCAAAGAAAATAAATTAAAATAGGGATTTGGAGCTTACCCAAGTTTGAAAAGGGAAGAAAATTTTTAAAAACTAAAAATCCCTAAGCTCCAAGTGCAAAAAATGTCAAAATA
>JAPEIP010000004.1:149840219-149852153 GCA_026120095.1 Capsicum chinense | reverse complement strand
TACTAGTATCATAAGTATAGGTCAAATAAGACAAAAAACTCCTCTCACCTAAATGACAAGACTAAAGGAAATATATAACTCCCTTGAAACCCAAAGCATACCTTTCGAAGCTATCCTCTTTACACCCAACGAAGCTAAGGTTACGACCTTAGCATAACGATCTAGGACAATTTTATAAGGAGCTAACTAATCAATACCAAAGAAGACATAAAAAATCTATAATATCTAGGATAATTATATCTAACCAAGTCTAACACCTAGAAAAGGTCATAACAAAAGATCGATGCACCTGATCTACCACTAAAGTGTCTTCTACATGGGTAGATACATAAATAGATCTAGCAAGAGGCTCACTAGTCAAATAAAAACCCAAAGAAAAATATACAGACACATAGGAGAAAATTGACCACAAATCAAATAACACAAATATAGATCTAAAACATATAGGGATAATACCTATGATAAAAGTGTTTAAAGTCTCTACTTCAGGTATGGAGGGTATAACATAGCACTATCCATAACCCAACTTAAAATAGTAGCCCCGTGATCACCACCATGAGAACCACTACCTCTGCCATGCGCACCCCTAATAGAACCTCTACCTTTTACTTTTAATATAGGAAAAGGTCTAAAAACATGATGGGGATAGTCCTTGGCCAAAAGTCAACCTCATCATACATAAAATAACATCTACAACCTGACTTAATAGAAGGAAGTATAGTTTAGCTAGTGCGACCAACTAAAGTTGTTGAACAAAAAGACCTACTACCTAAACCCTGGAAATATTTCTTAATTGCTCTACCATGATACCCTTGAAAGCCTCTATAATATCTACCTCGAGGAATGACCCTTGAACTCGCCCTGATGGTACACCATATTGGCGCTTCCGTGAGATGCTTGAAGAATAGACTTAGCCATCTTAACATGATCTACTATATTGTAAAAAGATGCCCCTTACACTACCATTTGGGTAGTATCTAGTAAAAGCAAAATATCCAACCCCTTTATGAACTTCTGAATCTTCTTAGACTTAGTGACAATACTAGTATAGTAATATCTAGATAGGGAAGGGAAATATGCCTCATACTTTGCAATAGTCATGAAGCCTTGCTCCAAGTGATCAAACACATCTTTTATTTAATCCCTCAAACTATATGGCATAAACCTATCTAGAAATATCTTATTAATCTAATCCCAAGTCAAATCTAGAAAACTAAGAGTTATGTTATTAACAAGTGACCCCCACCAATCCCTAGTTGTATCTCTCAAATAATAAGTAGTGTAAAAAACCCTGTGTGTCTCAAGCGGTACAAGGTTATGCTACTTCTCACAATAATCAATCAAGAACTTATAGGCATCCTCGTCTACAACATCGCTAAACCTGGGTGGACCCAAATAAGGGGATCCCTCAAACCTCTTTTGATTCTTAAAAGACATAACTATAGTAACTATAATATAAGACATGGTGAATCTGACTGGTTGAGATCTCTCTAAAGAGGGTAATGCAGATGAAGGTTTTAACTCTTTCTTAAAATACCATACTCAGATGTCGTATATAAGGAGGAACAACACTCAAAGTCTATGGAGTAGCATTATAAAATGATGGTACCTCTAAAGGAGCCATATTTAGAATAAGACAAATATCTGGTGCACTTAAAGGAGTACCCTCTAAGCGAGTAGTAAGCTAATCAGTAACCCCTCCAAGTTCAAAGTAGCAAAACTCTGTGTGACCTAAATAGGTCTTATATCTCTAGCAAGCTCAACCCGACACTCAGGGTAGAGCCTCCTAGTACTACCTCTAAATAGGGCATATCCTCGTGCCGTTCCATTATCTCAAGCCCATCGATGACTCAAAAATCACCCTCTAGACTGAGCTCTTTCTCAGATGATGGCTCAATATTTTAACCTCATGGGATCTAGTCCTCACCATTTGAGAAAAAAAGAGTGAAATAAAATTTCAAACAGAAGGTATGAAAAATCTGCACAATAATGAATAAAACTAGGATATTTCCTAAAGATGTCTTGTAGCCTCTCAGAGATAGATATAGACATCTACATACAAATCTATGAGACTCTACAAGAATTACCTATTCTTATATTATTGAGACTAATAATCCTGGATGCTTTCATACTAATTGGTCCTAACACAAAAACTAAGGGTTATTATGACAATTGTCGCGGCAATCCTTGACAAGAAATCCTATCTACCAAACTGATATAAAATACCAAATTCCACTTTTGGAATTCAAATTTAATAAGCTTTAAATGAAAATAATCAAAGAAAATAAATTAAAATAGGGATTTGGAGCTTACCCAAGTTTGAAAAGGGAAGAAAATTTTTAAAAACTAAAAATCCCTAAGCTCCAAGTGCAAAAAATGTCAAAATATACCAAATAAGGTATATCTCCCAAGCATCTCTTAAGAAGACACTAGGGCCACTTAAGTGGCAATCTCTTAAGTGGCCAAGTACCAATTAAGGTACACTCGCTAATTGCATATGTCGCTTAAGTGGACCAAGGGTCGCTTAAGCGACACTTTCTTAAGTAGACCTAAGGACACTTAAGACACACGCACTAGTGTAAGTCAAGTTATTTGAGTGATCGAATGGCCTCTTACACGACCTCCACTTAAGCTAGCCAGTGTTGCTTAAGAGGATGCACTGGCTAAGTAGTGCATCAGCTGTAGACTTGGAGAATCCTAAGTCTCTGCAGGCCCCTTGTGATTTATCAAGAATCTTAAGAAGCCAAATAATCTAATCTATCCTATCTAATTTTATGCTCTTGACTTAATAGTGGAGTCAGATTTACTAAAACACATCATTTTCACAATATTGACCCTCATAACCCAATTTCACAACTCTATGAATCAAGAGTAAAAATAAGATATAAAAGTCGTAAAACGACACCAACCATGTCACATACCTTAATTTGATGTTCTAGATCTACAAGAGAAGTCCATTTTGCTATATGTCGCATAGAAAATAATGTTGACCAAAGTCAACTACAAAGCCTTTTTAACTACCAAAAAATTACAAACTCGCACAAGTCACACCAAAATACATTGGAACCATTCCAACTATCCCCACACACTATTAGTACAACAAATCAACTAGAGAGAGGATTAAAATTTTCAAATCTCACAAAAATCACTAGAAATCAAGTTATTATATTCTTCAAGTTTTGGTGGCTACACTATATTTAGCTAGTTCATCTTGTTAGGATAGGGTTGCTTGGGATTGCTATGATTATAGGGTGGTTGGTTACTTTTGTAAAGAGTATCCCTAATATAGGATGATCAAACCTTCAGTGTAGGTAGCTAAACCTCTTAGATCACTTGTTCCACTAGCTAGATGTGTTCCCTAAAGTGGTAGGGGTGGTTCTTTAGTTTCTCATAGAGGTCGCCAATTTAGCTGGATAAGGTTTTCAGTCCAACAGTGAGAGTGGATAGTTATATGCCTTTCTTGGAAGACTAGAGTAGAGGAATCAGTATCAGTGATCATAAGTATGATTCTAATATGCTTAGAGTCTACTTCTAGGTTATTTGATCTGGGTTCTACTTATTACAATGTGTCAATATATTTCTCTTTCAAATTGAGGATAATTAGCGAGAGTTTACATGTGCCTACGTATGTATCCACAACAATAGGTTATTTTTTAATAGTGATAGGGCTCTGAGATCTTATTTTGTGACTTCATAGAGTATCAAACCTGGGATGATCTTATTATGCTTTCCATGGCTGATTTTAATCCTATTCTAGGCATAAACTGGTTATACCCTGTCAAAGGGCTTGGATTGGTTTACCAAAACTGCTATCTTAGCATGGTTATCATTTGCCTAGCCAAGTTGTAGAGTTCTAATAATTATATCACTAAAAAATATTTCTTATAGATAGGAGGATGGTTTTGAAAGGGTGTTTGGATTTTCTTACTTATGTCCAACATACTAGTGTCAATGCTTTATTCCTTAATTCTATTTTGATGGTCCATGAGTTTGTTGATGTCTTTTATATCGACTTGCCTAGCTTCTTGCCAGCTTCTTTCCTAAGAATTATAATGATTTTGTATTAATGTTTAGCGAGGCACTAGGATTTTTTTTATTTTAGATTATTTGATTGCTCCAATGGAGTTGAGAGAGATTAATATTCAGGATCGTCGATGTAAGGTTTTCATCAAACATATTTTTTCTCCGTTAGATTTCTCTTATTCAATTTTTGAAGAAGAAGGATAGTGACTCTCATGACCCAAATCTGGGCCCGGCCATGACGGGTATATCAAGTCTACCGAGGACTACATACCACCCCTTTTACCTAGTCAAACAGAACATAATACACTAGAAAACAGATAAATTTCGAACACATAATAAGATAGAGTAAACAGTAACTCAAAGTCTAAGAATGTCAACAACTATTACCCAGTCCACAGTAATCCACAAATCCCCTAAACACGAAAATAACCTACATAGGGATATGCCTCCAGCCCTGGCAATGATAGTGTAAATGTGAAGTCTTCAATTCTAATTTATGGAGGGGAAATTGATGGAATAATCAAGGTTTTTAGAGAATGGAAGTTCACCACTTTACCATAAATTATCGACTTTGAGAACACCTATCACCGCACAAAATAAGTAGAAGTTCCTTCTAATCCTGCATTAGATGGGGATACAGCATACGGAGACAATTAGTGGGGTGAGCCTTAGCATATAACTCAGGATAAGGATTAATTAGTGTCAATCAAAACATTAATTTCAAACTCACTTTACAAGTTCACATTCATGAATGCATATATATAGTAGATGTTGGGGTAAGGTAGAAGGTCTAGAATGATAGTAAAACATTATCTTAGACTATATAGCTCAACTGTCATAAGGCTAAGTGGGTTCAGCTTCCCTTGTAGAAAGGTCCCCAATACGTGTTAGTCGCATGAATCAGAGGTATCAAGGAAGATTAGGGAATGCACCAACCCCACATCAATTCTAGATACAGAATATATCAATAGTATGAACCATGTACATGATCATCTAGACCAACCCTCACGTCGTCAAATATGAGTTTCTAGTATAGGTCATTCGAGACCCACACCTTCACAGCTTATCTACAAAACTCCATTTAGCCCAATTAAAATAATTTTCACATAATCCATTACTTAACCAAGGAATTATACATTAAGGCACACTAAGGTGTCATCATACCATTTAGCTTGGAAACTCATATACAATTACAATTTCATTAACTTGGAGGAATGCCTCGACCACATTTGTTCATTATATCAAAACATAGCCAACAAGGCTTTTAAAATCCTTATTCATTGTTTAACAATTTATGCAATACAATAGTACAGGTGTGTAAATTAAACCAAATGACAATTCCATAATTCAAAGCTATTTACGCTATTAGGTTGAGGGAATACAATTGTTCAAAACCAATTATCTATTTCAAAACATCAATTTTGGAAATTACCTCAACCCCCACACTCTTTCACCCTATTTGTTCAAAAATATTCAATTCAAAGCATGAACAACTCATGAAAATCATGGAAAACAATTCAAAGATCAACCACCCTTAAACCTATGTCAAAACCCATATTCAAATACATATAATTTAACAATTTAAAACACATGTTTTTCACAAAATAAGATTTGGGGGAAGAGTAACATGCCTGAAAGGATCATAATTTTAGGATGGAATTTACACTTAGAAGCTCTAGACAATTAACATTGAGAAAACCCTAACGTTCTTTCTTAAGAGAATTTATGAGAAGAGAGAGGTTATTTGGGTGTGTCGTGAATATAAATGGGGTGCTAATAAGGTTTTAAAGTTGTGGGTCATATTTGGGAAAAAAGGGAAATGTCCAAAGTTCCCTTAACGAAATACTAAAAAATTATTGCCTAGTCATTACGGATGACCTTACGACTCGTAGGGCCAACTTATGACTTGTGACCTCCAGTCGTAGTTTGTATAGCATCCATGGGCACGTAAAATGGTCTATAAGTCATACCATGCAATTCGTACTCAAACATTACGACGTTTTGTTGTCATGACTAGAACCAGGGCCTGGCTGTGACGAGCATCTCAAGTTCCACCTAGACCAGAGACTACCCCTTGCACCTAACCAAATGAACATAATATCCCCAATGTCGGATGAATTCAAAATATATAAAAAAATAGCGAGAGAATAAGCTTAAAGATATTTGAACAAGTCAATAATTTGTCAATTAAAAATTGGCAAAATAACCTACCAACTTCACCCAAGTCCATAATAATCCAAATAAAGACTCTACAAAAACTGAATAATAATAAAGTGTTGAGACATGCCCCTGACAATAGCCAAAAAAAGTCTAAATAGTCTAAGACATAAGGAACCAAAACATGAAATTAAGCCTTTTGAGGTATGGAAGCTTACCACTTCAATGTCAACTCATGAGTAGATCCCGAATCCTAATCACTTAGTAAGAGAAGTAAAAGTATGAACAATTCCTACATCACATAGGGATACAACATCGGAAGACAGTTAGCGGTGTGAATGCTAACATGATACTCAGGGATAAGGATAACATAATGCATTGATCAATAGTTTAAAATTATTCAAATACAATTCAAAAAATCAAATTAATATACATATATCATAAGCTGGGATAAGGAATAAGGCTTAACATGAACTTTAAAACATTAGTATGGGTCGCGTAACTCAAACGTCATATAATAGTACCCATGGGCTATATGTGTCCCAGCTTTCACCCCGTGGTCAGGCCCTAGTGTGTGTAGCCACACAAACTAGAAAAAGATCATATATATATTCACGGGGGATTTGTACCTCTCAATAATATACTAAGGTGACTTAAGAACCCAATTATAAAATATGATATGGGGGACTCGAACTCTCCAATCATAACAATAACAACAAGGTGGACTCGAACCACCCAGTCAAAAGCAAGGGAGCTCAAACCCACAAGCCATAACGACCCTACACTAGCTAGCATGGTTTCTAGTGTTGGTCACTCGAACCTCCATTTTCATGACTAAGTTGTAGGACCCTCATTAAATCGCATTTAAAAATATTATCACAATTACCATTTGTTAAACCATGTATCATATTAAGGCATACATTGTTGGTATTTTTATACCAACTACACCTGCAAAGTAACAACAACATGCCAAAATATTTACATCATTTGGGAAAATTCACAACCCCCTTGGTTCAATTATGCAATAGTTTGTGAAAATACAAATCCACAAGGTTCAATTCAACATCATAAATCCATATTTTAAGAATAGTTCAATGCTCACAGTTCTCATTGATATGAGGTTGGGGTCATAACCACTTCAAAAGTCATAAGTTTATGGAAAATTAGAATTCCCTAGTTCATTTATCACATCTATGGACCCATGAGTTCAAAACCACAATTAAAAGCATGAATAGTCATATAAAAATAATGGGAAAACATTGTTCAATAACAAGCATTCAAAACCACTAACCTTGTTTCAAAACCATCATAAATATCTCATGATAAATAATTTAAATCACATGTTTTTACAAATTAACAATGAGGGAAGAGTAACTTGCCTGAATTATCAAGTTTTACATAAGGAATCCAAGCCTTGAGCCCTTGGATGACCTATTTCTTGGAAACCCTAAGTGTATTTGCTTGTGATAATTTGAAAGAGAGAAGAATATAATTATGTTAAGTTATGGTTGAGAATAGGGTCCCAAATAAGATTACAAGTTGTGGATTGTTAAAAAGTTGGAAAAATAACCCATTAGTCACTACAGGTGACCTTACAACTTATAGGGTCACTGATACGCCCAAATTACAACTCTTTTATGAGAATGTAAGCGGTCGTTGTCAAATATTGAACCCAACTAGGTTGGGTGTCGAATCCTACAGGGAATACTGTGTTACTAAGTATTGTAGTTGTTACTGGACTATTGGTCAGAGGTTCCTGAATAGGAGTTTCTGGTTTTGATCTGAAGTGATAGTTACAATACAACAATGAAGCAATATGTGTATTAATATTTGATTACAGAGAATGAAAAGATAGGTTTATGTCCACCTTGTAGCTTTTACTTCTCTATTAACTATTAGTATTAAGGATTTATACATGTATGCACTTATAGAGAGATGTATCGAATTCTAAATCCAAATGTGTGTCAACCATCAAGGATTAATTCCCTTTAGTTATCTAGAATCCAAAGTGTACAACCAATCATACAAACTCTCCAAGTTATTAATCCTATTAAGGCATTAACGTGTAAAATAGAGGTTGGCAACCCTATTTTCTTGCCGCTACTCTCTTTTCCAAACATTAACTTTCCTATCGAACAAGTTATTGCTATAATGGCACATTCCCTATGTTTGTAACCACTAGAATTCAATCATAACAAAGAGAGTAATGATATAAGTGGATCAACAAATCATAAATTCGAAAATCCATAGCAATAGAGAGTAAACTACAAGGTTTTCATAACCCTAACAAATAAGCTTAGCTACTCATGAATCAAAAGGAAATAATAATAAGAATGTTCATCATAGCCAAGATTAGAGGATGATCTTAGTGTCGACAAAATAGAGAAAGCAATAGAAGAAAACGCTTTCTCCCTCTCACCCTCAGCTAAGACGCCTTTCCTTCTTTGAAAAGTAATACAAAATTTTCTTCCATAAAAATTCAGCCAAAAGGCTTTTAATAACATCCTTCTCTAATAAATTGCTACTGAGTCCTCAACTATTTAAAAATATTGAGTTTATCCGAGAAAAAGTTCCCATATATCACATTCAGTCCAAAAGCTACTTTCCCTTTATGTAAAGTTTCCTATTCTATCCACAGGTCCCCAAAGTGTAGTAATCTTCCTCATTAGTACCTGAAAAGTATGCTAATCACATAGGTCATCTCACTTAACTAAAAATAGTCTAAAAGTGCAAGAATTATGTATTTTATCCTCAAAACTTAGCTAAAACATAGGAAAGTTATGGTGCTTAGACGTATAAATACGCCCAACATCACCACCCCACACTTAAAGCTTTGTTTGCCCTCAAACAAAATCATACATCTATGAAAATATGTAACTAAACTTTACAAGGGAAACACAAAATGCTCAAGAAGACATACACAACAAATATTAACAAAGAGTAGATTTCTTGATCATTACTAGAAAAAACTCACCCTCCAACATAGACTCATTAATTTGGTTAATTTAGAAAGTTAAGCAAAGAAATCATATAAAACTACCCTACAATCATCAACCATGTGCGCTCACACAAGAAAGTTACCCATAATTACTCATATTTTCCATTCTTCAAAAATATGGGTATAAGAATCAACTTGCTTGCTCTCACTCTCACAAAGAATTCTTAGATTACAACTGATGACCATTTTCTTCCCCTTAGTGTAATGCTCCACTAATATTAGAATGCTAAGGTAAGGATCAAATAGGTCTTTCACGAGTTGTAATGTAGGATAAAGGGATGGGTAGGACTATTTTGGCCAAAAATAGTGACTATGTTCCCTAACCACTTTAATACACTACATTATGCCATTTAGACCAACTTTTAACAAACAATCTACCTTTCTTTCACCTACCAACCTCTTATATTTTTGCCCTATTTTATTACTCAATCAAAAACACTAGATGGGAGTATACAACTCTTTTTATTTTGCATCAATTTCTTGTTACGCACTCCTATGATAGCCACCCTCAGCTTAGGCTATTTGCCTTAGTCGAGGTGCACAATGTCCAAGAAAGGACCAGGTACAAGACAAGTTCATTGTAACATGTTTGGATACAAATTCATCACTTTTAGTGTAGCACCTTGCCACTCTCTATCACAATATTTTCATGTACCAATAACTAAACTTTGGGGCATCACTTTCACTTTTTTCCTCTAATTTCTCCAAACTCTTAACTTAACTTGATTCTACAATTTAAAGCGCTTAGGAGCTTTTAGATCAAATTATGGTTATTTAAAAAAATGGATTAGGCTGCATATGAGGTTGCCAAAGAAAATAGATAAAGGCTCAATGGGTGTTCAACTAGGACAATGTACAAAGGTAGGTAAAAAGATGATAAAAATAAGGGTTGCCCAAGAAATGCCAAAATCTTCTCCTAGACCCACAATCTTTATTTCGCTTCACACACACACTAGGAAATTTCTAGCATTAGTCGCAAAAATAAATATAAAATAACCTTACACACACATGGCACATGGTCAACTTAATTAGGAGCATTGTAGATTCTTGACTCAACAGATAAATGAATTAAACCATAACCAATTATCACAGCACGAGTCACAACTTAGAGCCGAAATATTTCAATAGTAGTGATTCAGTACAAACTCATGTTATAATAACATGCCATCTATAAAAATAATTTCATGCAACAACCTGACTAATTCTCTCTTAAGAAGGTCATCATCCATCCATCATTGAGAAAAGTGACTAATCACGACTAAGTAACTATGACTAAAAAAACTCTAGCAGACAAAAAATGTGTGCAAGTAGTAAGAAATATAGTAGACAAGGTAATCAAGGCATACTTGTACCCTTACCCCATACTAAGAAGGAACACACTACCCTCAGTCTAAATAAATAAGCAAACACTTGGTTAGTCAGACTCGTCCTCTATATTTGGGGTCATACCCCCGGCATCAGAATCATCATCGGAGTCATTATCACCAGAGTTATCTACCATATCAGAGTCTAGCAGTCGGTGATCATCCTCTTTCAATACATCATCATCTAGAGATTCTTCAAAATTTACCCCCACTCTCCACATGGACCAAGAATGATCATTAAGCGAGTAGTCATAGTCAAGCTGCCGAAGCTCTACATCAGTAGGTACACGACCCCCATTCATCATAGTGAACCTAGTCATGCCATACAGATGACGGAAAAAACTCTCATCTCGAGCATGTCTTTCAGCAGTGGTAAGGTTGATGCCTTGACTAGTTTCTAGATCTTTGATTTTCATGTGATCCACCTTCTTTGGGTTTTATGGAAACTTATGGCTGCTGGCTCCTCCTCAATGCGCTCTTTCCTTAAAATTGCAGTCAACAAGTTTCCAAAAATAAAGTAGAACTGGTTGTGCACCCTTACTTTGTGAATCTACACTCGTATAACTGCACCAATATTGATGGGAACGTTCGTTATTAGAGCATATACCAAGCAGACTCGTTCACGCATGACCTTAGTGTATTGTGTCCCAAGAATCAAGCAGGAGTTGACTATTCTTAACCATATGTGAGATTCTCTATTCAAACAAGCATATGGGTAAGTATTGTGATGTCCATTATCCTTATGACGAGTCCACCGGGTCATGAACATTGATCCACACAACGTATGTCTGATGGCCCTTTAGAGAGGTTTGTTGTATAGCTCCTTGAGTGGTGAGTGATCCACACTTGGAGTACCCAAGAAAGAGTTGAAGAAATCAGCATTCAATTGCAAGACCTTCCCTCGAATCTTTACTTCATTTACCATAGTCCTTGGGGACCAGTTGGCATAAAACTCTCGAGTCAAATCAATATTACAGTTGCCCATGTCTCGGAAGATGAAGTCAAGCTTTAGTGCTATAATCTTTGCCAGAATGCGAGCGCAGTTCTTTGCTAAACTTTCCTCTTGCATTACTTCCATATGTACATATTTGTTCACTTTATTGTATCTGTACCATTCCTTCCCTTCCTCCTATAGAACCCATTTGATCCCAAAAGTGCATTGAGGCACATGAAGAGAAGAGGAATTAGCCTGGTCCTTTCTTGCCCTTTTTTGACCTTTTTGTGATGTGGATGCTTTCTCCTTTCCCTATGGTCCTTTTGGAGCCATGTTACCTGAGATCATAATAGGGTCATGTTAGTCTCAGTTCATAAACTTCACTATAGTCAGATAAGAAACTAGTGATGGCACCACCCCACACTTAATTTGTTTGCACTAACTAATTAAGTGAGTGT
>JAPEIP010000004.1:149751216-149840119 GCA_026120095.1 Capsicum chinense | reverse complement strand
CTCAATCAAAAACACTAGATGGGAGTATACAACTCTTTTTATTTTGCATCAATTTCTTGTTACGCACTCCTATGATAGCCACCCTCAGCTTAGGCTATTTGCCTTAGTCGAGGTGCACAATGTCCAAGAAAGGACCAGGTACAAGACAAGTTCATTGTAACATGTTTGGATACAAATTCATCACTTTTAGTGTAGCACCTTGCCACTCTCTATCACAATATTTTCATGTACCAATAACTAAACTTTGGGGCATCACTTTCACTTTTTTCCTCTAATTTCTCCAAACTCTTAACTTAACTTGATTCTACAATTTAAAGCGCTTAGGAGCTTTTAGATCAAATTATGGTTATTTAAAAAAATGGATTAGGCTGCATATGAGGTTGCCAAAGAAAATAGATAAAGGCTCAATGGGTGTTCAACTAGGACAATGTACAAAGGTAGGTAAAAAGATGATAAAAATAAGGGTTGCCCAAGAAATGCCAAAATCTTCTCCTAGACCCACAATCTTTATTTCGCTTCACACACACACTAGGAAATTTCTAGCATTAGTCGCAAAAATAAATATAAAATAACCTTACACACACATGGCACATGGTCAACTTAATTAGGAGCATTGTAGATTCTTGACTCAACAGATAAATGAATTAAACCATAACCAATTATCACAGCACGAGTCACAACTTAGAGCCGAAATATTTCAATAGTAGTGATTCAGTACAAACTCATGTTATAATAACATGCCATCTATAAAAATAATTTCATGCAACAACCTGACTAATTCTCTCTTAAGAAGGTCATCATCCATCCATCATTGAGAAAAGTGACTAATCACGACTAAGTAACTATGACTAAAAAAACTCTAGCAGACAAAAAATGTGTGCAAGTAGTAAGAAATATAGTAGACAAGGTAATCAAGGCATACTTGTACCCTTACCCCATACTAAGAAGGAACACACTACCCTCAGTCTAAATAAATAAGCAAACACTTGGTTAGTCAGACTCGTCCTCTATATTTGGGGTCATACCCCCGGCATCAGAATCATCATCGGAGTCATTATCACCAGAGTTATCTACCATATCAGAGTCTAGCAGTCGGTGATCATCCTCTTTCAATACATCATCATCTAGAGATTCTTCAAAATTTACCCCCACTCTCCACATGGACCAAGAATGATCATTAAGCGAGTAGTCATAGTCAAGCTGCCGAAGCTCTACATCAGTAGGTACACGACCCCCATTCATCATAGTGAACCTAGTCATGCCATACAGATGACGGAAAAAACTCTCATCTCGAGCATGTCTTTCAGCAGTGGTAAGGTTGATGCCTTGACTAGTTTCTAGATCTTTGATTTTCATGTGATCCACCTTCTTTGGGTTTTATGGAAACTTATGGCTGCTGGCTCCTCCTCAATGCGCTCTTTCCTTAAAATTGCAGTCAACAAGTTTCCAAAAATAAAGTAGAACTGGTTGTGCACCCTTACTTTGTGAATCTACACTCGTATAACTGCACCAATATTGATGGGAACGTTCGTTATTAGAGCATATACCAAGCAGACTCGTTCACGCATGACCTTAGTGTATTGTGTCCCAAGAATCAAGCAGGAGTTGACTATTCTTAACCATATGTGAGATTCTCTATTCAAACAAGCATATGGGTAAGTATTGTGATGTCCATTATCCTTATGACGAGTCCACCGGGTCATGAACATTGATCCACACAACGTATGTCTGATGGCCCTTTAGAGAGGTTTGTTGTATAGCTCCTTGAGTGGTGAGTGATCCACACTTGGAGTACCCAAGAAAGAGTTGAAGAAATCAGCATTCAATTGCAAGACCTTCCCTCGAATCTTTACTTCATTTACCATAGTCCTTGGGGACCAGTTGGCATAAAACTCTCGAGTCAAATCAATATTACAGTTGCCCATGTCTCGGAAGATGAAGTCAAGCTTTAGTGCTATAATCTTTGCCAGAATGCGAGCGCAGTTCTTTGCTAAACTTTCCTCTTGCATTACTTCCATATGTACATATTTGTTCACTTTATTGTATCTGTACCATTCCTTCCCTTCCTCCTATAGAACCCATTTGATCCCAAAAGTGCATTGAGGCACATGAAGAGAAGAGGAATTAGCCTGGTCCTTTCTTGCCCTTTTTTGACCTTTTTGTGATGTGGATGCTTTCTCCTTTCCCTATGGTCCTTTTGGAGCCATGTTACCTGAGATCATAATAGGGTCATGTTAGTCTCAGTTCATAAACTTCACTATAGTCAGATAAGAAACTAGTGATGGCACCACCCCACACTTAATTTGTTTGCACTAACTAATTAAGTGAGTGTTGTCGAGTACTCAGACTTCATCAACATACATTTATATGGTATGTGCCAACAACATTATTAGTGCAGTAACACTTTCGGCCCCTCACTTTACATAACAATTTCTTAGTTTGATAAACAAAAGCAGCACACAATGGTTCTATAATCTTGACTATTATTTCAAATTTCATTTCATTTCAGCAATACAATCTTTGAACAAGACTACCACATAGCAATCTCGTCATGCCCTAGTATAGAAACAACATTACAATCTTATGCTTTTGGTTAACCATGCTCAATACATTGATGAACGAGTCACTCACATACTCAAGCTTACAACTCCTAGAATCATGCATTAAACTTCAATAGTTCAACTTCATAATAAAAAAAATTACCATGAATATGAATCAATACATTCCAGAGTAAAATCAAGATTATCCACAAGAATCCTTTCACTCAATGAGATGTATTTTCCCAAATCATAGAAACCTAACCATAATCTTATCACCAAGAACTATTTCAAAATCCAATTAACCATTATGAGCCTAGCAATGAAACAACTAAGGAACATGAAAGAACAACTTACTTGATGATAAATGCTTGATAAACTGTGAAGGTGAGCCTGTAAGGTTAGATGAGAAAAGAGAATGGCTTGGAGAGGGAAAAGGTATTTGGGTGGTGCTTAGGTAAAAGAAAAAATGGAGTGGGATTTAAGTGTAGAGAATGTGTTTAAAAGGTGAGACATGGGTCGGTTTGATCCATTCAGAAATGTATTATTAGGCAAATCTTGCACTGATAAGCAGCACGCATGAAATTGCCTAAGCAGAAGTAGGTGGCACCTAACGTATCACCTAAGTGAGGCAGTGAGCATAGGCAATGGTATAGGTGGCGCCTAACCTATTGCCTATGTTAACAAAGGCGCCGCCTAAGCTATCGCCTATGTTGACATAGGCGGCACCTAAAATATCACCTATGTAAGGCAGTGAGCATAGGAAATGGTATAGGTGGCGCCTAACCTATCGCCTATGTTTACATAGGCAGCGCCTAAGCTATCACCTATGTTGACATAGGCGGCGCCTAACTTATAGCCTAAGTTAGGCATTGAGCATAGGAAATGGAATAGGCGGAACCTATATACACTTATGTGATGCCTTAAAGTCGCAATACACCCATACCAGTTGCTATATGCCTTCTTTCCCAATTTCTAAGTGAAATCGAATGCAACACTCAGAAATGTGTACGTCATCAATAGACTACCACCTTTGATGTAGTTGATTTTCTCACCAAGTTTAAAATTAATTATCTGCTTAATGCCTGCAATACCTATATTTATTCAGAATAAACAAACAAGATGATTAGAAGGATGGGTTACCTCTCTCCAAGCGCCTTAGTTTTGGTCGTGGCTCGACTCTTCTTTTTGAATTTTCATTTACCAAAAACAAAATCCTAGTAAAACCATGGGTTGCCTCCCATGTAGCACTTGATTTATTATCGTAGAACAACATAGTTTTCTTGATTACTCAGACTTCATAGAGATATATGGTGGCTATACATTTTATCCAGTCGGTTGGACCAATATATCGCTTCACTCTTTGTCTATTCACCTTAAAGATACTACCATCATCATTTTCTAGCTCTACTACTCCAGATGAGTAGACTTTTCTAATTCTTAATGGACCAGACCATTGGACTTCAACTTACGTGGAAACAGCTTCAGTCTGGAGTTAAAAAGGACTACCAAATCGCCTTTCTAAAAGTTCCATTGGATAATCCTCTGATCTTGGTACTTTTTCATCCTTTCCTTGTAAAGATATTTACTTTCATATGCTTTGAGATGGAATTCATCCATCTCGTTCAGCTGTCCTAATCTCATATTTATTGCATCATCAGGTTAAGCTGCTTCAGTGCCCATATTACTTTATGTTCTAGCTCAATTGGCAAGTGACAAGCCTTGCCATAAACTAGTTGGTATGGTGACATGCCAATTGGTGTCTTGAACGTGGTCCTATATGCATATAAGGCATCATCCAGCTTCCTGGACCAATCTTTCCTGCTGGCATTTGTAGTCTTAGCAATGATCAGCTTGATTTCTTAGTTGGAGACCTCTACCTGCCCACTAGTTTGTGGATGGTATGGTGTAGATACCTGATGCTGCTTAACCCTATTCTTTTCCAATACGGATCTGAATAGCTTATTGTAGAAATGTGATCCTCCATCGCTTATGATGGTACGGGGTACCCCAAAATAAGAGAAGATATTTCTCTTTAAGAACGCCACAACACTCTTACCTTCATTATAGGTGAGAGCGACTACTTTAACTCATTTGGATACGTAATCCACATCAACTAAGATATATTTTATGCTGAATAATCTCACAAATGGGCCCATGAAGTCAATACTCCAGACATCGAATAACTCTACTTCAAGCATTTTGGACATGGGCATCTCATGGTGCTTTGATATAGAACCTTTCCGCTGGCACTGATCACATCTTCTTACAAAATCGTAGCCATCCTTGAATAATAAAGTCCAATAGTATCCACTTTGCAGTACTTTCTTGGTCGTCCGATAACCTGCATGGTGACCTCCAACTTGGGAAGCATGGCTTGCTTCTAGTATGCTAGACACCTCTACTTCTGGGATGCACCGCCTAATAATACCGTCTGCACCTCGCCGAAAAAGATATGGCTCATCCCAGAAGTAATTCTTCACATCATGCATGAACTTTTTCCTTTGATAAAAGGAGAGATTCTCAGGAATCACTTTTCTTACCAAGTAGCTAGCAAAATTTGCATACCACGGTAAGTTTTCCACCACAATTGACAGAATCTCTTCATCGAGAAATGCATCATCATTCTCTAGGTCGTTCTGCACTATGTGCTCACTCTTAAATCTGGATAGATGATCAGCTACTTGGTTTTCACAACCTTTTCTATAGAAGGGTAGTGCTCAAAGCGTAAGTATAGAAGATATAAATGCAGTCCCTCTTTCAAGACACATCAAGAAGAGGTATCATATTTTTAAATAGTTGATTACACGGGACCTGGTACTTGATAAATTTCAAGACAAAAGGGGTGTATAGAGGCTAAAGTATGAATTTAGCAAGATAACTGGACTTATCAGATGAATCAATGTGTCCTCTCAAATTGGGTTATATCAAGGATACAGGTATCCATGATAAAGTAGGTGAATGATTAATCTAACTCAGTACCATACCTTTGCAAGTATAAACTCATCGGTACAGCTTTAGAGGAAAACAGTGAGGCAACCACATGGTAAAGATTCATTCAAGTAAGAGAGGGACCTAGTCCTATCTCTCTAGTGAGTACCAAAATGATATGCCTTATATTTTTAAAATTTGTATTTGAAAAGGCCACATGTCCGATCTCATATGAACAACAGCTATCAATTTAGTTCAAATATGAAGAGTCACACCATTGTCATCAGATGCATCTATTAAAAAAGGTACCTTTTAAATGTCAAACAGTAATCTCTTTAATTATAAATTCAAACCCTCATATTTGATTCTCTTCACAATCAACTCAGAATATTTTTTTCTTTCTCAATCAAAAATGGTCCTTCTTGTTCCATTCTCAATAATTAAAAATGTCTAAAATTTCCTCTTTTTCAAACCCCATGAAAGAATTATATTCTAATCATTCTCAAGATTAAAAAATTATGTTACCCATCAGTCCTTCCCATGAGACTCTTGAGACCCAAAATGAAACTGCTCTAGTCAAAATTCTAAGCCCCAGTGAATGTTCTATCCTAATAGTTGACCTAAATAAATGTTTTGGGTCTCCAATTGAATAGGAGATTCTTCAATCTAAAGAACCTCTTTTCTCAAAAAAACTAGAGTCCTAAAATGCCCCACAAATCTAGGTTCCCTTTGAGGTTTTGAAAGTTACTAAAATTTCAAACAATATACAAGAACTTGGTTCTCCTACCCTTTCTGAATCAAACTTTATATTTGCTAATCTGGTTGATGAAGATATTCCTATAAAGAAGTCTGATTCTCTCAGTAGCATAGATTTAGTAGCTGAGAATTTACTCTTACTTGCTCATGATCCCATGGAAAGTTCATCTGTGTAGAGGATCAAATAACAAGGGAAGAGGATCACTTGAAAAAGTATGGGGAATTTATATTACATCCAAATGAGGAAAATAAAGAGGATGGGGATATTCAATATCTGAGTTGGAAAATAAATAGACAGAAGGATAACAAAAGAAAAGGAAAACTAATTAACACTGTGTACAATGTACTAGATCCTATTCCATAAGGGGATTTGAATAAAAATTGCTAGTATATATCATGAAGGAAAGTAAGTCTTCAACTACCAAAAGAAGAAGACTCAAGAAAGTTGTCATAGTAGAGGAGGCAAATTTTAAAGTAGTGGAGGTTGGAGAACATCAGGTTACTGATACTGATATTGTTATTGTATCTAAGAAGAAAAGACTAGAAGTTCATGGAGATGAAAGAACTAGGTCCTCTAATCAAAAGTTTGGGAGTCATGGTGTAAGCAGAAAGAAGCACACAATTATGAAAAGGAAGAAAGTCTCTAAGGGACCTCGTCCCATGAAGAGAAATATAGCATCCCATATTTTACTTGTATTTGTTCTAATTATAAGGAACCTGGTATAGCCTTGTAGTATAGTTAACATATGCAGATTTGTTATGTAAGTATTAATGGTGTTGATGGAATTATCAATGCTACCCGTACAGTTTAATAACTTGGAATCGTAAGCTAGTATTTAAATCTAAAGTTTGAAGTGACCAAGTGTTTATAAGTTGAAGGTTAGATTAAAGGGATTAGGAGATGGAAATGGAATAAAATTTGAGGTGTTTGCTTGACTTAATTAAGCTAGTAGGTGAGTCACCTACTTAAGCTATTTGGACCAAATTAATGGACTCATGGCTATGACCAGATTGGGCCTATACTAATGTACTCATTTGGGCCTAAATTGAATAAAAGAGGAAGAAAATAGATAAATGGCCCAACACACAAATCTTCCAAAGGCCCAAGTTAATTGATCCTAAAATGAGAATTTAACTAGGTACATCACCTACTTTGAAAATTTGAGTAGATTGAACCCCTACGAAGGTGTATCACCTACTTGGACCAATTTGACCAATTTTAAGGTCTAAAATACAGCTAAAGAGGTGGAAAAAATGGGGATTTTATAAGGCAAAGTTACTGGTCATTTTACTTCATTTCTAAGTCACAAAAAAGAGTATATTTCACAAAATCTCTCTACTCTCTCAAAAAAAACAAGGAGTTGCCCTAAAATTCCTTCAGGGTTCTTGAAGAGACCCTCACCTTTGCAGCCCAAGGTAAGTGGAAAAACTTATGGTTTAGCTTAATTATCTCAAGGGAATATTAGGAAAACATACAATAGGTGCCTAATTATAAATACATGGCAGAATATAGAACAAGCTACTTGCTCACTTTTTCATTGTTATTAAGAGATCTCTTTTATTCTTTGGTTTGAAGTGTGAAGGAAAAGAAAAGTTGAAGTTTTTAGGAGTTCAAATTAAAAAAATACGTTGCATAATTGAGGTAAGGTGACTTCTCCATTTTGTTTTCCTTTTATATGAATTTGAAAAAGAATTATGGATGTGTTGTTATTAAGAACTTTAGAGATGATGAGATCAATAATTGATTGCTGAAATAAAGGGATTTGAGGCTGTTTTGTGGACTATTTTGTATGTATATGTTATGGGCTGCTAAGTTTATGTTGGAGGAAGGTATAATTAGTTTGTAATGAAATATAGCTATGTGGCGCTACACCAATAAACCAATAATTGCATTTATTTATTGCCCAATCTATTTTGAGTATTGTTTGGAATGTGTAATGAAGACGAGAAGGTTTTGCTATATCTTATAAGAACCTGTATGGTATGTGGGTGTAATTGTAGAAGAAAAGGGTTAAAGTAACACCCTCAATTGATATATTAATGGCTAAATGCCTTGTTACTATTTTGAGTTAAGTTAAGTAGCCTAAATATGTTAGTTGGTTGGTAATACTAGTTTCCCATATATTCTATTGTAGATAAGTAATCTAAAAGACGGGAAGTCAAGTTGGGTTAGTTTCATATTTATATAACCAGGTATGTATGGCATACTCCATTTTGTACTCTTTGGCATAAAATCGAACATTTGTTCCACCAAGTAAGCTTCCAAGATTATCATATAACAAGTGATACATAATAGCAGCCCATTACCTTCCATGTAGTTAATGACCTTGTTCCCACTCTCTAATGTGTGAAAACACCTTGACGCATGCTTATTATTTAACCTGCACATCTATTTTCACTAGAAAATTTCAGAAGTTCTCCATTTACTCATATAAGACCCATGAGTATTTTCTTCTTCTAAACACATCAATTGTGTGCCAACAGCTCCCTACCTAATTGTTATTCCATTAATTGTCCATTTATATGTCTCTTATTAGAAGATTATTGGTTCAAGGAACAATAATGTTATGACCACCAAAGTAACAATGTCAAAGGCTAAATAAACTAAGTAATGAAAATCTAAAAATGAGTGGCATCTCAGGGGAATAATCCTAACATGGGATGATCTCTATACCTTCATATGTGGGTGACACCTCAGGGGCATAAGCCTAGCATGGGCCTATCCCAATCTTTATATGTATGTGGCAGCTCAAGGGTTTAAGCCTAGCATGGGCCAATCCGAATTTATTTATTTACCACTGATCAGCTGGTCATTTGCATTGTATATGGCTTAATAAGATTATGAAGTAAGAAAGGTAAAAATGAAGAAAGGAACATAATGTATGTTGTCCCAGAAGTATATATAAAGGTGGTCTACTAGTACTACTTATACACTTGTATCTAATTTCTATTGAACTTTTCTATCAAGTGTTATTACCTTTAGCCTTACATATTCAGTACATATTTTTGTACTGACATCCCTTACGGGGGACCTATATTTCATGGTGCACGCATAGGTACTTCAGCTCATGCACCTCACTAGTAGGAGCGCAGGTTATTCAATGACCATTGGTGAGCTCCAGTTGATTTGCGGCTTTTCGATTCTGTTCCATATATTATTGTATTGTGCAGTAAGTCAAGAGTAGGGCGGGGGTTTGTCCAGAACCAAACTAAGTCTATGTATCTTTAAGAGGCTTTGTAAACTAATGTAAAGTTATAGTAGTGTCTTGCCTTTTGACGTGGTGGCCTCAACAGCCAAGTGTTGCATACATAAGTTTATGCTTTCCTGCGTAATTATTCTCATCGATACATAATATCATATTTGCCAGAACCATTAGTTTTCATAGTTACATGAATGAGAAGTAGAAGGTTATGAATTGGTTCTCTCAGGCCTCTACGGCTATAGGTGCTTGTCTGCCCTAATAGGATTTGAGGTGTGACAAAAATGGTATCAAAACAGGTCATCATAGGGTGCCTACAAAGCCTTTTGTATATAGAGTCTTGTTTTTGGGCGTCTTATGCACCATATCTATAAACAGGAGGCTATGGGACATTCAGGGGTTGCCTTTTTTTCTTCATATATTAGATTATGCAATAGAGCCCATATTGTAGGTGAAGTTATATTAAACCATTGAACCTATTTTTTTCCTCTTATTAAAGTAAAGATGCTGTTTATGAGAAGGAGTAAGAATACAGGTAAGCGAATAGATGTCGCTGCCGTAGAAGGGACCAGCAAGTCACCACCTATAAAAGCTAATCAAAGTGAGGCTCAAGCTAAGTTTGTATCCCAAACTTTTTCTACTCCTCCATCTCCAGAATATCTCGAAGGAGAATAATCGCATCCTTAGAACCACCAATAAATGCTACTGACCAAGATTTAAGGAATGTGGTACAATTACTTGTTCGTATAGTTGTTGGACAAGCTCAAGGAAAAGCCATTCCAACCACAAGTTCTAGTGGGGCAGATAGGGCAGCTAGCCTACGAACGCAGGATTTTATTAAATTAGATCCTCCCACATTCACTGGATCAGATCTTAATGAAGACCCATAGGATTTTATTAATCAAATCCAAAGGGCTCTAGATGTCATGCACGTGTTGGGTAAAGACACAGTTGAGCTAGCAGCATATAGATTCAAAGAGGAGGCTATATTTTTTTATGAAGACTAGAAATGATCTAGGGGTATGATGCACCTTTAGCTACTTGGGAAGAGTTCAAAGGGTTATTTCTTGATCATTACCTTTTATTTGATATTTGAGAAGCTCGTGCGGATCAATTCCTGAATCTTTGCCATTAAAACATGAGCTTGAGGGAGTACAACCTCTGGTTTAACTCTTTGGCTAGGTATGCTCCTAATGTAGTAGCTACAATCGATGATAAGTTCATCGATATGTGGATTGATTGGATCCATATCTAGTTACATATTATACTATTGCTACTTTGAACAAAGACATAGACAGATCAAGGATACAAGTATTAGTACAAAAAATGGAATATGATAGGCAAAGAAGAAGAACACAAGAATTAGAAAGACGGTATTCCAAGAGTTCTAGATTTACGGGGTAGTTTATGTCATCCCAAGGAGAATTTAGGCCTCGGTTTTCTAATAGACCACTTAGGCCATTACCTATTTATTCTGCAGCTAGTGCTCTACCACAGTTTCATGGGTCTAAAGGCAACCAGTTTGGGCAAAGAAGTAAGAGTCAAAGTTCATGAACAGCGGGGTATCAAGAGCAAGGAAGTATGAGCCAAATAAGGCCTCTTCGGCAGCCATGTAAAAAATGTAGAAAGCTTCATTTAGGTGCATGTAGGTTCCGGACAAATGCTTGATTTTGGTGTGGTACGTCAGGACATATGATATGAGAATGCCCTCAAAGAGGCATAGGTGGTATGGCATTACCTACTGGATCAGCCATTGCATCATCATCATTAGTGGCTTATTCAGGTAGAGGTGTATAGCCTATGGGTCATGGTAGAGGTGATAAAGGATAAGCTACCTCTAGTGGAGTTTACAATCGTACATATGCTTTAGCGGATCGATAAAATTCAGAGGCTTCTCAAGATATGGTTATAGGTACATTATCCATCATTTCAAATGATTCATATGTATTAGTTTATTCGGGTTCTACATTGTCATATGTTACTCCATTGGTTGCTGGACAATTCAACAAAACACCAGAATTGCTAGTTTAGCCACTTGAAGTATCTATGCCGATTGGTGAATCTATTATAGCTAGGAGAGTGTATCAAAATTGAATAATAACTATTTGTCGCGATACAATGGCTGACCTGGTTGAGTTAGAAATGGTAGATTTTGATGCTATAATAGGTATGGATTGGTTGGCTTGTTACAGTAGATTGCTAAACTAAGAAGGTGTATTTCCATTTTCCAAAAGAGGAAATCCTTGAATGAAAGGGTAATATTAGTGCACCGAGAGGTAAATTTACTTCTTATTTTAAGGCAAAAAGAATTATTTCCAAGGGTTACATATGTCATCTAGTTAGGGTGAAGAATACAGATGCGGAGCGACCAACTCTTCAAACTATTCCAGTAGCAAATGAATTTCCTAATGTATTTCCTGAAGATCTTCCAGGTTTTCCTCCAAAATGAGAAGTAGAGTTTGGTATTGATGTGATTTTAGGTACTCAATTGTAACGCCCCAAAATTTCATCTCGAGACACCACACGGTTTCCAAGGCTACACATAGCCTCAAGATAACCCTTTAAGCCAAAACACTACCCTTGGGTTCCAACACAATAATATACACACTACGCTAAGGATATATATATAAGTACATATCATATCACATCGCACATGGCACAGAATATCGTTAGACTGTACATATATGGAATGTCTATACACAAACCCACCCAACAATACACTAGTCTGACATCGCCTCTATACAGCAAAATCAATGAGCCATTGGGACAAACCCCCAACTGACTCAACAGACCAAAGGGATCACAAAACAATAGCACCAAAACTAGCAACTTAGTCCTCGAACCATAAGGACTCACCACCGAAGGAACGTAGATGCGACACTCAGATATCAGTGTCGCAGTTGCGGCAGAGTACCTGAACCTACTTCATGGTAAGAATGTAGCCCATAGAGGAATATGTGGGTCAACACAAGATACTTACTGAGTATGTGGGGGCGCATGCAAAATATAAATAATATCATATATTTTGTAAAAACGAACTTACTGACCATAATGAGCCACTTGGCTTGAGTGATATTAAATCATGCAACTCATAACATCTTAGATAGGAAATGTAGGAGAAAAACCACATAAATCATTATAACTCATCATAGACAACTTGACATACCACATCAAAACTCGTAGTGACTCAGTATTTTAATAAACATGACTCTTATGGATTGGGTAGTTTCCTATAACTGACAACCCCATGTGAGCTACGTGGAATACCAACGATTGAAACCCCTATTTGCGGGAGCATCATACTCTTTTCCAAGAAGTACAACCTTAAATCTGCAATAATCACAATTGGGCTCTCTAGCCAATAATATCATCATCAAACAACCCTACGGTGGCATATAGGTTTGGGGAAATACCGCATTTCCCTCTCGGTGCTAAGTACTACTCCCCGACAAGCTCAGAACATATTAGGAAATCAACCACAACATCACAAGGGTCTATCATAAAGACCAAATCAAATCTCTTTCTCATTTATCAAATCATATCAATTTGTGGATTCCTAACTCAACACATTTTAGCTCAAAACATTTTAATCATCCTCAACATTAACAAGGTATCAATGCGTTAAACCATAACTGACTCGACATTTGGACAAGGATATGAAGACTCAATACATAATATTTTCAACAATTTAACTCATCAAAACCAATCAAAAAATACCAAGACTCATTGTAACTTAAATATCAACATTTCTCAATTTGTCATCCAACTGTCATTTAAAGATACTTGAGACATCAACCCATAGTAGGGATATAGAATTTCCAATATCAATTATAAATTCATAATAAGGTAATAGTGGAATGATAGTACAAATCAAGGCTTAAGAAATTAAATCATCATACTCTTATAATCAAATACGTTTTGGACATAATTTCATCTTAACATCATACACATATTGGATGACATAATCCCATAGCTCATGGACAATAATATAAGATTTAAAACCATATTTTCAATTCATGGTAAAACATGTAAAATCTCATGGCAATGTAATTCAATAAAAATACCAGGCATAAGATCGAAAGGATAATCTTGTTCAAAGGCCCACATACCTAAAAATGAAAGATTAATATGAACTTCCGACTCTGGAATTTTATACACGAAAATAAAGGTTGCTTCTCAAAGCCCTTAACATGATCAACTCGAATCACAAATCAATTTGAAATTTCTACGGTTCAATCAAGAGACATAGAAGGATGAAATTTGGAGTAGTAGGGTTAGGATTTGAACCTTAGGAAATTATGGAGAAAAATGAGCTATTGAATGCTCTTAATGGACTTAAATCCATGGTTTACCCGGATGGATTGTAGTGGAAATGAGCAAAATACCCTTAAAAATCAAATAATATCAAATTTGTCCTTTGGTGGACTATTTTGATAAGCTGAAGTAGATCGACCATAACATTTTGGTCCGATGGCCAAATTGGATGAAACCAATTTCATTAGAAAGAGGAATTTCAAAGCTTTCTGTTGATATATAGTAGCTCACCCAGATCATTATATACAAGGAGTTATGATCATTTGAAATTGAACCTATAATTAGCCTGACCTCAGTATTTTTTCCTGCACATTTATTGTTCACCACTATTCACGATTAGATCGGAATGATCATAACTTATCGCTCGAGTGTCCGTTTTGGATGATCCATATATCGTTGGAAAGCTTATTCAATTCTCTACATGATGACGGGTTGCATATCCAGAAATTCCACTCAGAAAAATTATTAATCATGATAAAGAACAGAATTCAACACATTTTCGTTCGAGATCTTAATGAAATTTTTTTTCTGGCTCAATCTATTAGGCGTGAATCATTAACCTAGGAAGATCAATCTTCTGTTGATCATTGCAGATCTACATCTTTCACTATATAACTCGATACCCCAGTTAGAAACTTGCTCATACTAGTCCTCGAGTCTGTCATCATATTGGGAGCATACTTCGATAGCTGATTAAAATTAAGACAATACTCCTTAACCGATATGGAGCCTTGTCTCAAATTCATAAAGTCCTCTATCTTAGCTTCCCGTAACTCAAGAGCAAAGAATCTATCAAAGAAAGAATCTTGGAATAATTGCTAAGTCACCGGATTAGTATCTTCCTCTCTACCCCTATTCCACATCTGTACCCAGTCATAGGCAATATCCTTCAATCGATAAGAAGCCAGCTCCATACTTTCTTTCTCAGTCACATGCATAATCTATGTAATTTTCTTTATTTCATCAACATACATCTACAGGTCCTCACCTTCTCTCGACCCATGAAACTCTGGCGGATTTATCCGTATAAAGTCATGAATTCGTGCTGCTGCAAAATTATTTTCCTACAAAGGTGGAGCATTGTCCTGAGTATTGGCGATAATTGCCTGGGCTAGCATCTGAAAAGTTGCCTAAAATTTAACATGGGATATCGTCTCTTTTAACAAATCAACGGGTTGAGGTTGGTTATTGTTTTTGCGAGCTCGATGTGGAGCCATTTTCTGTCATAAGAACGCACGAATTAATAATAGAAGGAAACAGTTGTAAGCATGATAGACTCTTGTAGAAAGAAAGAAATGACTTTTCCTAGAATGCCCTATAGTATCTTGATCATACGTGTGGCGCCCTACACACCGATGTTCAATACTCTATGTAACGCGGCTTGTCAGACTCCCTAGGACCCTTAACAACCTTAGGCTCTGATATAACGTTTGTAACACCCCAAAATATCATCCCGAGATGCCACACGACGTCCAAGGCTATACGTAGCCTTAAGCTAACCTTTTAAGCGAAAACACAACCCTTGGGTTCCAACACAACAACGTACACACTACGCTAATTATATATATATATAAGACATATCATATCACATTGCACAGGTCATGGAATATCATTAGACTGTACATATATGGAATGTCTATACACAAACCAATCTAATAATATATTAGTCTGACATAGCCTCTATACAGCAAAATCAATGACCAATTGGGACAAACCCCCAACTAACTCAACGTACCAAAAGGATCAAAAAACAATAGCACCAAAACTAACAACTTAGTCCTCGAACCATAAGGACTCACCACTGAAGGAACATAGATGCGGCACTCGGATATCACTATCGCAGCTGCGGCTGAGTAACTGAACCTACATCATGGTAAGAATGTAGCCCATAGAGGAATATGAGGGTCAGCATAAGATATGTACTGAGTATGTGGGGGTGCATACAAAATATAAATAATATCTTAAATTTGTTAAAAACGCATAGACAGACCATAATGACACACCTGGCTTGAGTGACATTGAATCATGAAACTCATAACATCTTAGATAGGAAATATAGGATAAAAACCTCATAAATCATTATAGATCATCATACACAACTTAACTTACCATATCAAAACTCGGAGTGACTCGGTATTTCAATAAACATAACTCTTACGGACAGGGAAGTTTTCTATAACTGACAACCCCACATGAGCTACATGGAATACCAATGTTTGAAACCCCCATTAGAAGGAGCGTCATACTCTTTGCTAGGGTGTACGACCTTAAAACTGTAATAATCACAATCGGGCTCTCTAACCAATAATATCATCATCAAACAACCCTACGGTGGCACATAGGTTTGGGGAAACACCAAATTTCCCTCTCGGTGCTAAGTACTACTCTCCAACAAGCTCAGAACGTGTTAGAAAATCCACCACAACATTACAAGGGTCTATCATAAAGACCAAATCAAATCTCTTTCTCATTTATCAAATCATACCAATTTGTGGATTCCTAACTCAACATATTTTAGCTAAAAATATTTTAATATTCCTCAACATCAACAAGGTATCAATGCGTTGAACCATAACCGATTCGACCTTTGAACAAGGATATGAAGACTCAATACATAATATTTTCAACAATTTAACTTATCAAAACCATCCCAAAAATACCAAGAGTCAATGTTACTTCAATATCAATATTTATCAATTTGTATCCAACTCTCATTTAAAGGTACTTGAGACATCAACCCATGGTAGGGATATAGAATTTCCAATATCAATTATAAATTCATAATAAGGAAATAGTGGAATGATAGTATAAATCAAGGCTTAACAAATTAAATCATCATACTCTCATAATTAAATACTTTTTGGACATAATTCGATCTCAACATTATACACTTATCGGATGACATAATCCCATAGCTCATGGACAATATTATAAGATATAAAACCATATTTCCAATTCATGGTAAAACATATAAAATATCATGTCAATGCAATTCAATAAAAACACCGGGCACAAAATCGAAAGGATAATCTTATTCAAAGCCCCACATACCTAAAAATAAAAGATGAATATGAACTTCCAACTCCAGAACTTTATTCACAAAAATAAAGGGTGTTTCTCGATGCCCTTAACTTGATCAACTCGAATACCAAATCAATTTGAAATTTCTACAGTTCAATCAAGAGACATAGAAGGATGAAATTTGGAGTAGTAGGGTTGGGGTTTGAGCCTTATGAAATTTTAGAGAAAAATGAGCTATTGAATGCTCTTAATGAACTTAAATCCATGGTTTACCCAGATGGATTGGAGTAGGAATGACAAAAAAAATACCCTTAAAAATCAAATAATGTCAAATCTATCCTTGGGTGAACTATTTTGATAGGCTAAAGTAGATCAACCATAACTTTTTGCTCCGTTGGCCAAATTGGATGAAACTAATTTCATTGGAAATAGGACTTTTAAAAATTTCTGTTGATATATAGTAGCTCACCCAGATCATTATGTACAAGAAGTTATGATCGTTTGAAGTTGACCCTAAAATTTTCCTTACCTCAGTATTTTTTTCCTGCACATTTACTGTTCACTACTATTCATGGTTAGATTGGAATGATCATAACTCATCTCTCGAGTGTCTGTTTTGGATGATCAACATATCGTTGGAAAGCTTATTCGATGCTCTACGTGATGACGGGTTGCATATCAAGAAATTTAACACAGAAAATTATTAATCACGATAAATATTAGAATTCAATATATTTTCGCTCGAGATCTTAACAAAATTTTTTTTTCGGGCCATCACATCAACCAATTTTAATTCCTCCATATAGAATGGCCCCGACAAAATTGCGGGAGTTGAAAGATCAATTGAAAGACTTGCCAGAAAAAGGATTCATAATGCCTAGTGTGTACCCTTAGGGTGCACCAGTGTTATTTGTGCATTAGATGGATGGCTCATTGAGAATGTGTATTGACTATCACAACTGAATAAGGTGACTATTAAGAACAAATATCCCCTTCAAAGAATTGATGATTCATTTGATAAGTTTCAAGGTGCCAAGTGGTTTTTGAAGATTGATTTGATTTCTGGTTACCACCAAATGAGGGTCAAAGAGAAAGATATACCCAATACAACTTTTTGAACACGGTATGGTCATTATGAGTTTTCAATCATTCCTTTGGGCTAACTAATGTGCATGCAGCGTTTATGGATTTGATGAATAGGGTGTTATAGCTATTCTTGGATGTCCTTGTGATAGTTTTAATCTATGATATTCTGGTTTATTTGAGATCAAATGAGGGCCATGTCGGTCACTTATGACAGGTGTTGTAGATTCTTCATAATCATAAGTTGTATACAAAGTTCTCCAAATGTAAGTTTTGGTTAAAATCTGTGGCATTCTTAGGTCAGATTGTATCTGATGAAGGAATAAAGGTTGATACTCAAAATATAGAAGCCGCGAAGAACTGGCGAAGACCTATAACGCCTATGGAGGTTCCTAGTTTCCTTGGGTTATCAGGTTATTATAGAAGGTTTATTGAAGGATTTCCTTTAATTTATGCACCTTTAAAAAAGCAAACACACAAAGCATCCAAGTTCCAATGGAATGATTCATTTGAAAGAAGTTTCAAAGATCTGAACAATAAATTGACTTCTATACCCGTATCGGTACTTATAGAAGGCACAAAAAGGTATATAGGGTATTGGGCTGCTTTAAGAATTGGATTAGGGTGTGTATTGATACAGCATGGTAAAGTCATAGCACATGCCTCAAGACAATTTTGGCCACATGAGAAAAATTATTCAACGCGTGATCTAGAGCTAGTAGCGGTTATATTTTCCTTAAAATATGGTGTCACTACTTGTATCGGATTCATGTTGACATATATACTTACCACAAGAGTTTACAGTATATCTTTAATCAGAAGGACCTAAATTTGAGGCGGCAAAGATGGCTTGAGTTATTAAATGACTATGATGTTGATATCTTGTATCATCTAGGAAAAACAAATGTGGCGGCTGATGCATTAAGTCATAATTCTATGGTGCTCACTTATAGGCAGTCTATAGAACGACAAGGGATGACTAAGGATCTATACCAACTAGTAAATTTGGTGGTTTGCCTTCTTGAAACTTCATATGAGGGGCTTATTGTGCATAATGTTGCAAAATCTTCGCTAGTAGCTAAAGTAAAAGAGAAGCAATATGCAGAACCCATTCTATTGTAGCTTAAGGAGAATGTGCAATGTGGTATAAGAAAGGCATTTAAGCTTAATCAAGAGGGATTACTTCTTTGCCAAAATAGATTATGTGTGCCTAATGTAGATGGGCTAAGAAAGAGGATTATCACAGAAGCATATCATTCAAGTATTCCATCCATCCAGGGTCAACAAAAATGTACCATGATTTGAAAGGGATGTATTGGTGGGGTGACATGAAGAAGAACATTGTAGAGCTTATAGCCGAATGCCAAAATTATCTAAGAGTTAAAGTAGAGCACCAAAAATCTAGGGGTTATATGCAATGTATAGATCTTCCAATCTAAAAGTGGGACATGATCAACATGCATTTCGTCACTGGTTTTCCTTGTACATCTCGAAGGTTTGATTTCATATGGGTGATAGTTGATAGGCTTACCAAATTAGAACACTTTCTACAAGTTAGGACCGCTTACAAAGTTGAAGAATATGCCAAATTATATATTAAACAGATAGTTCGATGACACGGAGTTCTAATCTCTATTATATCATATCAAGGAGCTCAATTTACTGCAAATTTTTAGAAGTTTTTCCAGAGAAATTTGGGAACATAAGTCAATCTAAGTACAACTTTTCACCCTCAAACAGATGGACAAGTAGAATGTACCATTCAAATACTTGAAGATATGCTATGAGCTTATGTATTGGACTATAAAGGTAATTAGATTGATCATTTACCTCTCATCGAGTTCTCCTACAACAATAGCTATCATTCAAGTATCAAAATGGAACTATATGAATCTTAGTATGGAAGAAAGTATGGATCACTAATTGGATGGTTTGAAGAGGATGAAACTGCCTTATTCAGACCAGATCTTGTTAATAAAGCTATTAAAAAGGTTAAAGTGATCCAAAAATGGCTAGAAACAGCCCAAAGTGGACACAAGTCATATGCAGATGTTAGAAGAAGGGGGCTAGAGTTTGCTATACGTGGTTAGGTATTCTTGAAGGTATCACCAATGAAGGGGGTTATGAGATATGGTAATAAAGGAAAACTAAGTCCACATTATATAGGCCTATACAAGATTACTCTAAGGTTTGGCCAAGTCTCTTAAGAATTAGAGATACCACAAGAGCTCTTAACAGTTCATCCAGTATTTAACATCTTAATGCTTCGAAAGTGCATGGCAGTTCAATCTCATATCACACCTACTAAAGATGCACAAGTTACGAAAGATCTTACCTATGAAGAATTACCTATTGCTATCCTAGATCGATAAGTTAAGAAGTTAAGGAACAAAGAAATAGCTTTTGTAAAAGTTCTTTGGAAGAACCAACAAGTAGAAGAGATAACATGGGAAGCTAAAGAAGTGATGAAATCTAAGTACCCCCATTTGTTCAAATACGAAGATAAAGTCCACGATGCAGAATTAGAGAAATAACAAGTAAGTGTAATATATAAGTACTATGTGATAATAGGGCTATTAAACTTAGTCTTGAACTTATTTGGTTGGATAGTTATGCTAACATTCGAGGACGAATGTTCCTAAGTGGGGAAGGATAACATCCTATATTTTGATTCTACTTGTTCTAATTATATGGAACCTGGTATATCCTTGTGGTATAGGTAACAAATGAGATTTGTTTTGTAAGTATTAATGGTGTAGATGGAATTATAGATGTTGCCCGTACATATTAATGTTATGCAATCAAGTTAACATCGGTATGACTATTTAAACTTGGGATCGTAAGCTAGTATTTGAATGTTAAATTTAAAGTGACCAAGTGTGTATAAGTTGAAGGTTAGATTAAAGGGATTAGAAGCTACAAATGGAATAAAAATTGAGGTGCTTTCTTGACTTAATTAAGCTAGTAGGTGAGTCCCCTACTTCAACTATTTGAATCAAATTAAGGGACCCATGGCTATGGACAAGATTTGGGCCTATACTAATGTACTCATTTGTGACAAAATTGAATAAAAGAGGAAGAAAATAGATAAATGGCCCAACACACAAATCTACCAATGGACCAAGTTAATTGAGCCAAAAATAAGAATTTAAGTAAGTAGGTGAATCACCTACTTTGAAAATTTGAGCATCTTGAACCCTTAAGTAGGTGCATCACCTACTTGGACCAATTTCACCAACTTTAAGGTCCAAAATGCAGCTAAGGAGGTGGACAAAATAGGTCCTTTATAAGGCCAAGTTGCTGGTCAGTTTATTTCAATTATAAGTCACAAAAAAGAGTATATTGCACAAAATCTCTCTACTCTCTCAAAAACAACAAGGAGCAACCCTAAAATTCATTCTAGGGTTCTTGAAGAAACCCTCACCTTTGTAGCCCAAGATAAGTTAAAACACTTATGGTTTTGCTTAATTATCTCAAGGGACTATTAGGAAACCATGCTATAGGTGCCTAATTATAAATACATGGAAGAATATAGAATAAGCTACTTTCTCACTTTTTCTTTGTTATTAAGATATCTCTTTTCTTTTTTGGTTTAAAGTGTGAAGGAAAGAAAAAGTTGAAGTTTTGAGGAGTTCAAATTAAAACAATAAGTTGTAGAATTGAGGTAAGGTGACTGTTCCATTTTGTTATCCTTGTATGCAAATTTGAAAGAGAATTATGGATGTGTTGTTATTGAGAACTCAAGCTATGATGAGTTCAATAATTGATTGCTACAATAAAAGGGATTAAAGGCTATTTTGTGGACTATTTTGTATGTATATGTTATGGGCTGCTATATTAATGTTGGAGAAAGGTATGATTAGTTTGTAATAAAATATAGAAGAAAGATGTGGAGGTACACTATCAAACCAATTATTGCATTTATTTTCTACCTAATATATTTTGAGTATTGTTTGGAATATGTAATGAAGCCAAGCTGGTTTCAGTAAATCTTATAAGAACCTGTATGGTATGTGGGTGTAATTGGAGGAGAAAAGGATTAAAATTACACCCTCGATTGATATATTATTGGCTTACTGCCCCGTTACTATTTTGGGTAAAGTTAAGTAGCCTAAATGTGTTACTTGGTTACTAATACTAGCTTCCCATATATTCTATTATAGATAAGTAATCTAAAAGGGGGAAAGTCAAGTTGGGTTAGTTTCGGAGTTATTTAACCAGGTATTTAAGGCATACTCCATTTTTTACTCTATGGCATGAAATCGAACATTTATTCCATCAAGTGAGCTTCCAAGGTTATCCTATAACAAGTGATACATAATAGCAGCACATTATATTCCACGTAGCTAATGACCTTGTTCCCACTCTCTAATGTGTTAAAACATCTTGATATATAATTATTATTTAACCTGCACATCTTTTTTCACTAGAAAATATTAGAAGTTCTCCATTTACTCAAATAAGACCAATGTGTATTTTCAGCTTTTAAACACTTCATTTGTACGCCAATATCTCCCTACCTTATTGTTGTTACATTAAGTGTCCATTTATATGTCTCCTTAGCAGATAATTGGTTCAAGATACCATAATGTTATGACCAGCAAAGTAACTATCTCAAAGGCAAAATAAACTAAGTAACTCAAATCTAAAATAAGTGGCAGCTCCGGGGTATAATCCTAGCATGGGCCGATCTCGATACCTTTATATGTGGGTGGCAGCTCAGTTGCTTAATCCTAGCATGGTTCGATCCTAATCTGTATATGTAGGTGGCAACCAAGGGCATAAGTCTAGCATGGGCCGATCCTAATTTATTTATTTACTACTGATCAGCTGGTTATTTGCATTATATATGGCACAAAGATTATGAAGTAATAAAGGTAAAAATGATAAAAGAAACGTAATGTAAGTAGTCCCACAAGTATATATAAAGGTGGTCTACTAATACTACTTATGCACTTTTATATGATTTCTATTAAGTTGTTGTATCATGTATTGTTACCTTCAGCCTTACATATTCAGTACATATTTTTATACTAACGTCGCTCACGGGAGACCTGTATTTCAGTTGCAGGAACAGGTACTTCAGCTCATATAACTCACTAGTAGGAGCATAGGCTATTCAGTGACTATTGGTGAGCTCCAGGTTGATTCAGGGCTTTCCGAGTCTGTTCTATATATTTTGGTATTGTGCAGTAAGTCAAGAGTAGGGTGGGAGTTTCTCCCGATCCTAACTAAGTGTATGTATCTTTAGAGACTTTGTAGACTAATGTAAAGTTATGGTAGTGTCTTGCCTTTAGATGTGGTGGCCCCAATAGCCAAGTGTTGTATCTATAAGTTGGTGCTGGCCTATGTAATTATTCTCACTGATACATAATATCATGTTTGTCAAAACCTTTAGTTGTCATAGTTACATTCATGAGATAGTTACATTCATGAGAAGTACAAGGTTTTGAATTGGTTCTCTCGAGCCTTTACAGCTACGGGTGCCTATCTGCCCCTATAGGATTTGAGGTGTGACAAGAAAAATTGATGAAGAGGAAGAATTGAGTTGTGAATAAAAGAGAAAAAAGAGAGGAAGAAATAAAGGTTGTCCCTATAGAAGTAAGGAATGTAGTCTTAGAAACATAGAAAGTGTTAACTAGGAGACTATTTGATAAAAAAATCTATGAAAAACTAGGGATGGTAGAACTGGTGGAGTATGTGAGGCATCAAGGTTGGCTTTACCTACTTGAAGAATCAGCTCCCATGGTATTTAAAAATGAGATAAGGGAACTTTACTACTCTATGGAACTTTCAGATAATAGTTTGAGTTTGACTATATAGGTGCAGGGAAAAGTTCTTAAGATGACTAGAGAAACATTGGAAAGAGTTTGACATACCTGATGATGTAATCCAAATTGGCATTAATGCTTTTAAGCATATATTTTGGGGCCAACATGAGGGAGTCCAAGCCATGACCATCTCAAGGATTCCAAGACATATTTGGAGTGCCCTTTTTAAGATCCCATTTGAACAATATCATGTGTAGAAGATAGCTTGGAGTGCGTGAAAAGCTATACTTGATGATGTCATCTAAGAGAGCGTTGAGAAACACCACATTGGATGATATCTTTGTCTTTGAGAGAAAATGGGCACCTATTATCATTATTTTGGATCTTGGGTTACTTTTTTGCCCAAGTTACCATTAGGCTCAATTTTCCAAGTTGTAATAGAGGCCTTTTTACCTATAATAGCTAGTACCTTCTTCATTTTAGGTAATTGCTTTTGGATATGTTTGTATACACTTGCGAGTGTTTTTATGTTTAGCTTGTTGGGAGCTTATTGGTTGTAAAAATGTGGGTTGTGAGATTTAAATGTCCTTCTCAGTTTTCATAAGAGAATTGGTGCTTGTAGTTGGATTACATTTGAGGGCCTCATTTTATATTATGGTTTACCTACATTCCTTCTCTTGTGTCATTCTATCTATCCTTTACTTTATTGTCTTATTTTCATTGTTTCCCTTATTTTCGTATTGTTTTCATTTCTATGTTTTCTTCTCGTATCATTTAGTACCATAGCTGAGCATGATTTTATCCCCATAAAGTCAATCTTGGGTCTCGTTCTGTTGAAAAATCAAAATTCCAAAAAAAATTCACTATTCATGTTTTTGTCATTAGGTCAAATTTTTAGTATTTCATTTTGTTGTTTTTCTTGTGTTTTGGTGTTAGATTTTTGTTCCCTAACACTATTGAGTCTAAATCTTGAATTTGACCTTAATCAGAGTTAAATTAGAGGATCTACCATTATTAAGGAGCTCAAGTTTTAAGGTTGAAGGTGTGAGTTAAAATCTAGGACTTTTCGTTGAGAATTTGATCAAAATGATTCTTGGAATGTGTTTAGAATGTTGAAAAATTCTTAGATTCAAAATTTCATTGCATTCTGATTATGGATGAAGAGTTAGGGATTTTTGTGTTCTTGGTGTTCTTGAGGAAGATTCAAATCTTTATCTTGAATTTTCTTCATAAAAGTGTGGTTTGATCCTCAAAAGTTAAGAAAAAGGTGTGAAAAAGTTCTGGTACAAATCACCTTTTGAAGAGCGAAGAGAATATTCCAAGAGAGAGAAGCAAAAGGGGACCATAAAAGGGCATTTTCAGCCTTGTAAAAGATGATTTGTGGTGCCCCCTATATGCGACCGATCTTCCCCATATCCGCTTCAGTGTGCTCCAATGCAAAAGAGCCCCTAAAGGCACCCCAAACGCATTTCAACACTTCTACAACACCAATTAAAGTTCTAAAACACATCTCAACACTTAAAATCTCAATTAAATTAGGTATAATCCATTAATTTCACCTCCTAATCCCTCATTTCATTTCATTGATTGAAAAAACTAATTAACAACTAAATCATAATCTACCTAGTTGTTTAATTAGTTCTTGATTCATTCTTATTTTGTTGTTGAATTTATTGTGCCTTTTCTTTCACTTGTCTTTTATTATGCTTAGTTTAATGTTTGAATTTGAGTTCTTCAAGTCTTTATTTTATCTTTGATTATCTCATTGTGTATTTTATAGTTTCTTTCTTCGAGAATGCCATTAAGACACTTTTTTTCAACTTTTAAATGAGTCATCAATAGTTGTTTCATCTCTTTTGTCAATTGTCCTAAAAAACTCTGGGTGGAACAACCTTTGATATCTTAATGGAAGCCATCATGCTTTTGCGACAAGAATTGAATAATTAGAAGGTGGAATGGTCACACTTGAAAGGCAAGAGGGAAACTTTGATATGTCTTACTCCCTAAAATACCTCAAACGTACCAACCATCACTATACCAGGGATCATTCACCATAATTGTGCTCCAAGGCTTCAAGAACATCTGTGCTCAACCTAAACAACTACAAATGAAACTCCACAAGGCATTTCTCAACCAATCCCAATCCAAATTGAAAAAGACAATTCCAACATGGAGCCTTTGTTACCCGCTAACTATGATGCTAGAATTTTACCTAGCAACACTCCTTCATCTATGTAGGTCCATGAACAAACTATCTCAAAGGATAATGCAAGGCTAATGACTTATGACAATTATCTTAAAGGCATAACAAAGTTTTTACCAATGGATTCCAAGCTTTGAGAGTATGGTGATAAATTGATAAAAGAATTGGATTCGAGGATGAATCCTTTTTAAGAAAGAGAGGATAATGCAATCCAAATTTACATTAATACCTTTGAGCATATATTTCGAGGCCAACACAAAGGAGTCTAAGAAATGACCATCTAGAGAATTCCAAGACATATTTGGAGTGCCCTTTTTAAGCTCTCAAGAGAACAATATCACATGTGGATGATAGCTTGGAGCATGGGAAAATAAATGCTTGATGATGTCATCCTAGGGAGCATTGAAAAACAATGCATTTGGATGATATGTTGGGCTTTGAGAGAAAATGGCCGCCCATTGACATTGTTTTGGCTCTTGGGTTACTTTTGGGCCTAAGTTGTATTTAGGGTCACTTTTGGGCCCAAGTTGTAATAAAGGCCTTTTTGCCTATAAATAGCTAGTACCATCTTCTTTTTAGATAGTTGATTTTTGATATGTTTGTATACATTTTCGAGTGTTTTTATGTTTAGCTTGTTGGGAAGTTATTGGTTTTTTAAAAACGTGGGTTGTGAGGGTTTAATGTCCCCCAGTCTTCATAAGAGAATTGGTGCTTATAGTTGGATTATGTTTGAGGGCCTCAATTTAGTATAGTGCGGTTTTCCTACATTCCTTGTCTTGTGTCATTCTATCTATCCTTTACTTTATTGTCTTATTTTCCATTGTTTCCCTTGTTTTTTATAATTGTCATTTTTGTAATTTTGTCTTGTATCACCTATTATGGGAGTAAAATTTTATCTGAAGGAGCATCCTACCACTACATTTATAGTTGAAGTCTCAAAAGTGGATGGAACCTCAAAAGCTGCTGTGAAAAGGAAGTTCTTAATTGGTGAGTTTTAGGTATTATTTGTGTTCTTCAACAAAGTTTTTTTACCAATAGTAGAGAAAAGAACCATTGCCTCTGGTGTTGACCTATTCCTGATATATTGTTTGAATAAATTTGAGTTGATAAGCTTACCTTCTCTTATGATAGGGCACATGAAGAAAGTAAACTATGAGAAATAAGGGAAGCATGGGATGCCTTATGGGTGATTCCTAAATAAGGTTTTTGATAACTATGGAGTAATTGGGACAAAGGGAACCCTATGACCAGTCAAACAAAAGTTTACTTTGAAAACCCTAGTGGAGAAAGAGTGCATTGAAGGGAAAGTGGGAACTATATCCCATGTATAAGAATTATTGGTTGCTCAAAAAATTGAACAAATAAATATAGGAGTTGAGGATTATAGTAGCAGGAAGGACACTAAAATAGTGCACCTGAAACCACAAAATAACAAGTTATCCTTAGAAGGACCTGGTGCCACTGAAGAACTAGCAGTATAAAATGTAAAGCTCAAAGGAAAAATGGAAGAGTTTAATAGTGATGTCCAAAGAATTAACTCTAAAGTAAAATCTCTAACCAAATAATTATTGGATGCTCATGTTACTGCAGCTGATAGAATGGACATGTTACTAAAATCACTTTCCCTAAACCCCCTTCATCCTGAATCCTGTTTTGCTAGTCTCTGTTTCCATTAATTTAAAGTTGTACTTCATCTTACTATTGCCCAGTGTCCATGAGTTAATTATCCTGTTCTTATCTTTACTTATGGTTTACTATTAATCCTTTTCAATGATACTAAAAGGGGGAATACTGACTTCATGTGTAAGGACCAGGTTTGATGAGTATGATTTATAGGTATCAAGTACCTTGTAATATGTAGTGTGCTTATGTGTGTTGCATACTAATATGGGGAAGTAAGTGATGTGCTATATGAATAATAAGTTGCAGTGACCAGCGAAGCAAATGTCCTCTGAGGTTTTTGCTGCAAATAAAAAAAAGGGACCAGGTCCCAGTGTTTCATGATAATAGAGGAAGCATGATGATAGGGGGAACATTCATCTTTAGGTGTTAATCACAATGATTAAATATGATGAATGTGCATGATTTTCAAAACTATATAGTTGGTTTGTCATCATCAAAAAGAGGGAAAATTTCTGTATGTAGTTTTGATTATGATCAGCTAACTACAAGGGACCAGGTCCCTGGATGTGCAAGGAACAGTACAGCTGGCGCATGTTGTCTGAACAATTTTATCTTCTTGTGTACCAAACTTGCAAGTTATATTTTGTATTGATTAGTACAGTTGGTCTAATATCTTCCATCCCTAATCATCACTCAGCTATAAAAAGAAAGAGATTCCTCTTCATCAAATGGTTTTTAGCACAATTCTAAAGAGTGAAGAAAGGCAGCAAAAACCCTATTTCAACGCTACTCAAATTCTTAATTGATTATGTATGCTTAAAAATAAATTGTTCTTAAGTGAGTATTGATTTGTAACTGAACTACTCAAGTTATAAAAGTAGTGTATTCTCTTTGAGTAGCGAGTGCTAAGGTAGAGTTGCCTAAGTGTGAGGCTAATTAAAGTTAACAAGCGTAAAGAGTCCTTGGTAGAGTTGCCAACATGAGCTTGTAGTAGAGTTTCTGCAAGCGAAATGAGCCTAGAGGTAGGATGAAATCTGGAATGTAATCGAGAGGTTTATTATTGTGGATTTCTTTAGTTATTGAGAGGGCAATCCATGGTTTTCCCCTTCCTGTGTTTTCACATAAAGATCTTGTCTGTTTACTTTTTGAACTGTCTTTGTTTTTCCAGCACCTCATAGTTGCTTTACTATTCTATTGCTTATGATTGACTTTGAGGGAACTAGTCCCTCACTTTGTCGTGCAAACCCCAATGGTTCCAACATTTTCCAAACACCAATAGATAGGGATACATTCCAATAGAATCTACTTTGGAGAATGTCTGTAGTTATACACACATCATCATGATGGCCTCCAATTGGTGACTAGTGACATGCATTATGAATGGCTCACATTTGTTCCTCTATATCCTACTGCCAAATCGCTACATCTAAAAACTCTCTATATAGGTAAGGCTCATCCTAATAGTATTGTTTCACCTATGCATAAATTTCTTCTTTTGATGGATTTTAGGCCATGGAGGAGTGCCCTGCACACTGGTTTCCAAAATCAACATATAAAGGCACCACTTTCTGCATAATAGCCATTCTAAGTTCATCATTCTTATGTCATCTAATTTAAGACAAGATAAGTGGTCAACCACTTGATTTTCACATCCCTTTCGATCTTTAACTTTCAATTCACACTTTTGTAGGAGAAAGATCCACCTAATCAATCTTAGTTTTTTTTTATTTCATAATTATTAAATAATGATGATCTATGTGATTCGTGTGCACAACCACCTTTGTACCTAGCAAATAGACATGAAATTTTTCAAAGGCCTAGACCACGGTGAGAAACTCTTGCTCTGTGACTATATAATTGCATTGGGCATTGTTTGAAGACTTGGTGGAATAATAGATAGAGTGATAAAGTATATTTTTCTACTGACCTATACCATACCCAATAGCAACCCACTTGCATTACACATTAATTCAAATGGCAATTCCCAATCCAGAGCCACAATAATAAGAGCTGATATAAGCATCTCCTTGAGACAATTGAATACTCTTAGAAAATCACCATCAAATTCAAACTTTTCTTCCTTTTCAAAAATCTTACCCTTAGGATGCGTTATTTTAGAGAAATCCTTTATAAAACATCTATAAAAGTTGGTATGTTTCAAAAAACTTCTAGCACCTTTTCAGTGAACGGGGGAAATAACTTACCAATAAACTCTACCTTCGCTTGATCAACTTGAATGCCCTGCACCAAGCTTTTGTGCTCAAGAACAATACCTTTCTTACCATGAAATGGCGATTTCCTAATTCAATACAAGGTTTACTTCTACACACTACTAAATAACTATACCCAAGTGTTCAAGGAAAGACTAAAGTGAGTCACCAATAACAGAGAAGTCACTATGAAAACTTCCATAGTGTCCTCAACCATATCAGCAAATATAGACAATATACACTTTTGGAAGGTGAGGGTGTGTTGCATAAGTCAAAAGGCATGTGTTTGAATGCAAAGGTCTAATAAAGGTATATAAAAGTATTTTTCTCCTGATCTTAGAGAGAAATGCAAATTTGATTATATCAAGAATACCCATTGAGAAAATAATACCACACATGCTCGGCCAATTGATCTAACATTTGGTCAATGAAAAACATAGAGAAATGTTCTTTTTTGTCCCAAGAACAATTTACGATAATCCATACAAACCCTCCAACCCATGACCACCATCTTCAAGATCATTATTTTTATTTGGGACCACCATCATACCAACTTTCTTGTGAGCACATTGGATAATACTTACCCATGTACTATCTGAAATTAGGTACACCACCTCATCATTAAGCCGTTTGATAATTTTCTTCTTGGCCACCTCTCGCATTAGTAGGTTTAGTTTTCGTTGGTACTCCATACTATTCATACGATCTGTCTCCAAGTTAATTTTGTGGGTGAAAATCCCAGGAGCTATCATGATGATGTTTGTTATGGTCCACCCAATGGTTTGGATATACTTCCTCACGAAAGATCTAACAGCCTCCACTTGCCAAGTTAAAAGAACTTTCGTGACAATGATAGGCAAAGTATTACCTCCACCTAAAATGATATACTAAAAATAGGGAGGTAATCGCTTTAGCTCAAGTTGAGGAGTTATTGAGGGTTGTGCGGGAGGATTTTCTCAATTATTCAAGTCTAGGTCCAACTTAAGTAGGTTCATAGTATAAGATCCAATACCCATCAATGATCCAACAGCCTAGTCATATTCTTTAACTTCATCCTTCCAAAAGTTCCACAAGACACCTACTAACGGAGCATTAATGAAATCAACTTCCAGTGTATTAAAAACTTCATCGTCAATCAGGTTGATAATGAAGACCTCTTATAAATCCATAGGCTATTTCAAAGAATTTCTTACATTGAAGAACACATCTACATTGTTCACCAAAAGTTCATCTCTTTATGCTCAACATCAACAATGCTCGAGCGATATATAAGAATGGCCTACTAAGGATACTAGGAACCCATGGTAAATTTCATAATCAAAGTTACAAAGTCGATCGAGAGAATTAAATGCTCATCCCTTATAAGTATATCCCACCAACTCTTTTATAGAACAATCCACCATGAATAGCCTCATCAGGGTGGGCATGGGATCACCCAAGCCTAACGTCCCAAACATGGACAATGGCATCAAATTAATACTATCACCGACATCACACAAAGCCTTTCCAAATTTGTATATTCCAATGGTGCATAGGATTGTGAACGCACCTAAATCTTTTTTTACCACTACATTGCTAGTCATTACCACACTAAAATATTAAGTCACCTCAATTATTTCAAAATTTATGACTCTCTTCTTTGTCACCAAGTCCTTCATTAATTTAGCATACCCATACATCTCTTGTAAGGCTTCTAACAATGATATATTGGTTGAATGGTTTCTAAATTAAGTAAGGAAATTCTTAAATTTTGAATCATCTCCCCTTTTCTTAACCCTTTGAGGAAATAGAGGATAAGTTTTAATTTGTAGCTTTGAGAAACCAAATCTTAATTGAATTTGGCACATCATTATCAACCACATATGGTGTCTTTTCATCTTCACCCTTCTATTTTATATTTCTCAGCTTCAGTATTCTAGTCTATTTTGGCATAGTGAAATTTTTATTTGACATATTGAGTCTCTAGCTACTTATATGTTCATCAAGTCCCTTATCATTAGGGTCTTCTTCAAGATTCAAAATATAATTAACTAGAGTTTTTCCACTACTAGTAGCAACGGCAATGACATGAGCATAATTCTTTGGGATTGCTACCGTATCACTGGGAAGTCCCCCTTTTTTCCTTACTTTCAAATGGGAAGAAATTTGACCTAATTGGATCTCAAGTTGTATAATCGATGTTGAGTGTGAAGTGAAAGTTTGACTGAGTTGCAAAAAGTTACTTTTCATCTTTCTTAGCATCTTATCATTTGCTGCAACCCCCATAAGGATGTGTATAAACACATCTTCACTTTTACACTTTTCCAGATCAAAGGAGGTGAGTCATTACCTTTTACCCAGTCATGTGAAGGGATATGTGTAACGACCTAATTTTTCTTCAACCAGAATGTCATACGGTGCTCAAGATCCTGAAGGACCACAAGCCAACCCTCTACTGATATCTATACTCGAACACTGCATAATATAAATAGTAAATATGAAAACTGTCCATAAGGTTCAAAACATCTAAAAATACTCAAGATTGAAAACTGAATACTGTTATATCTGTCCAAAAATCCACTAAACTATCTGAGCTGTGGAGTTGATGGGACATGTCCCTAACTAACTCCGTCTACTGAAAATAAATAAAAGCTGATACAATAATGATAAAAGGATCATCCTCGAATGAAGAGGACTCACTACTACGTTTACTACTGTTGACTGGAACAGAATTGCTAAGGGTACTCTGGATCTCGCGCCTCTGAACCTATGGTGTCAAAGAAAACACCATATCAGCATTAGTACAACAATGTACCGAGTATGAAAATGACGTAAGGCTAAATGCAAGGGCTTATGCATGAACAATTACTTAACTGAATAATCATAAGAGTACTGAATGAGAACCCATGCATGAATGCACGAACCATAACTAAAATCATCGTGACTCAAAATACTAAAACTCGGATACAACTTTATTGCCATTAGAACTCACTACTAATGCCTGAGATACTCAACACTGAATTATCTGATACTGATAACTGAGTACTGGAGTTACGATCAGTTTTATCTAGCGAGTGATCTCAAAAACTAATGTTACTGAAACTGATTAACTGAATCTACTCATATCAATGACTGAATTCTGAGATTTCTACTCTTGACTGACGGCATCAGAGATGAAACCCTCCTAACGAATAATTTTGGAATCTACTATCAATGATAAGAAATGATCATGTTCGAATCTGACAACAAGAATAATCAACTGAATCTAAGACTGAGATGAAGCCTATCTGATGGGTGATATCTAGATCTGATAACAAAAATATTCAACTGAATCTGAGACTAAGATCAAGAGAATCTAACGAGTGATCTCTAGATTTGATAACATGAATACTCAACTGAATCTGAGACTGAGATCAAGCCTATCTTAAGGGTGATCTCAGGATCTGATAATGAGATTACTCAACTGATTATAAGACTTAGATCAAGCCTATCTAACTGGTGATCTCTAGATTTGCTAATGAGATTATTCAACTGAATATGAGACTGAGATCAAGCCTATCTAATGGGTGATCTCTAGATCTGATACTAAATAACTTTATATGGGATGAAGCCTATCTGATGGGTGGTAAATGAATCAATGGAACTATCTGAGTTCCTCACTGAGATAGATTACTGTTTCTAAGCACATAATTGGATAATTTCATGCTATCATGCCACAATTCATTCACTAAGGATTTTAAACAAACACTTGGCATGTATGGGCTTACACACAATTGGGGATTTCTAGTCAACATTCTATAATGGCTCTAATTCATTCAGATAAGTATTTTATCAAGCATATGGGGAGCATTCTTTGCTTATTCAACAATTTCTACACTTAATTGACATGAACACATCACTTAACAAGCAACTTGAAGAGAGTTTATCATGAACATCACATGGGTATCACATACTAGGGTCAAAGCTTGAAAACCTTGTAAACAAACATGAATCAAAACTCAATAATAGCATAAATATCAATTTCAACTTACATGGATCATGAAAACTCATAAACATCAAAGCTTTGAAATTTAGAAAAGGGTTCTTGAGCTTCTTGGATGAAAGGGACCCAAGAATCAACATCTAAAGTTTTCGGTATCTTTTGTATGCCAAACTCAACTTTTCTAAATCACTTGATCCAATAAAGCTGCCACAACACCATAAGTTTGTTTCACTAAACAACCACCAACCTCATTATTCGCCACTATTTTATTCAATTGATCCAATGCTCAATAAAATATTTGAAGGAGTATTTTGTCTGAGACCTCATGATTAGGGTATTGCAACAACTTATTATTAACCCTTTACAAGCCTAATGAAGTGGTTTACTGCTTAATAAGGGAAAGTTAATGACTTCATCCCTTAATTGTAACATGCATAATGGTGGAAAGAACCAATCCATGAATGCTTTTGTGAATTCAACCTATGAAGTGATAAAACTTACAAGCACTCCTACACCTATAATATAGTTTCTTCCATTAATGAGAATGATAAAAGTTACAATCAAATTTACCCATGAGATATGTGGGTGATATAGAATGGAAGACACATATCAATGAAATTCTTCAAATCAAGGTGGTCACTTATATGGGCTTGAACCCCAAACAATCCTTCATCCGAAGTAAATGGAGCATTATTCTAGTAATGTAAAAGATATCATTTCCCTTGGCGTATGATATCTGAATGACACTAGATCACCTGATATCTTTGAGGTGATCGTCATCATTGTGATGCCCATCAAAATTAATGGACTCACTAAAATGCTGATTCACATTATGTATGAAACAAAAACAACAAACAATGTAAAGCAAACACTATAACTAAATCAAAGCCACTTATAACACTAAAAAGAATGAATGCTACATTTCATTTGCTCATAATGATGACATTATTGATAATTCTCCAATTAGATTATTAAAGTATAGTGATGGCTATCAATATATTCTCTAACCCAACTAAATTCTGGGTCGTATACATAGTTAATGGGAGAGTTAGCTTCACTTTAAAATGTCGCAAGCTACTCTAGGTTTGCACCCAATATTAAAATTAAACATGAAATGAAAATTTGTTTGGGGCGGAGGTTGAATGATTTATAGTAACAAGTTAAAAGTGTTAATGAATGGTTTTAACACGACCCGATGGGAGCCTTTCCATAATAGGCATCCCAAGTTTGACCACCCTCATTACCTAACCCACCTTCCAGCTGCCTGCCCTACATTGGCTGAATTTCAAGGATGTAACAAGATAATGTAATAGCTCACATGAAGATTCTGGGATAGAATCACAATCGTGATCAACCCAAACTACTCCAACCATCCCATACGAACAATCCACCCATACCAAAGCAATACCAAAACAAGGTTTATAAAAAAGACCATAACAAAAAATGTTCCAAAACATAATATAATTATCCCCTAAATAACATATGATAGAACAACCAATAATATCATCCAAGGGTGTAAGCCCCAGTCCCAATTCCAATGCCAAGGCTAACACCGATATTGATCCCTCCCATTCGAACCCATTGTAGTGCCACAAAGCCTCTAACCAAATGAGATATAAAATTCGATTGGAACATGCCCCCAACCATAGCCAAAACTAATATCCAATTGATCCTCGAGTTAGTCTCTATGTAGTAGGAGTAGAACGGTTGGGTCCTATACAGGGTGGGTATACAACCTCAAGTAGACGGGTTACCGAGTGAATGATAGCATGATATCTGATAAGGATAAAATAATTTCATTTATAAAACCAAGTAAAACCATCCATATGCACACAACCATACATATATATATAACCATGCCAGAAAACGGGACCAAGTTAAGAATGCATTTAAAACCTTTACCTGGGCTGTGTTGCTTTGTCATCCTAAACCACCAATGAGTAATATGGGTTTAGCTTCCCCTGCTAAAAGGCCTAGTGCGTGTAGTGAAATGGCTAGGGAACAAAACCTAGTATGACTAGTACATGCCCCAAAATATTGTGCAACATCATATGCATGGTCACCAAGACCAACTTTATATTGGCAAATATGAGTTTCAAGTTTTGGTCCCCCTGGGACCTCCACCTTCCATGGCTTTGCTACACATTTTGACATTATTTCCCAATTAAAACCATTACCAAGAAACCAACCAATCCATTTACCATTTATTAACCAAGGCTATTTAGTGGTGGTATCATCATACCAACTATACTTGCAAGTACAATTCATAGCCAACCATATATAGGTTTAAAGGGACTTCAAAGTGCCCTTCCATTTACTGTATTAAATCTCTTGGGGGATTTTATATACCCCGCAAGCATAAGATTTTTTCCATTTACCCTTCCAACCTATTTAAACCATGTATAATTCCTTTACTATGTTTTAAAACAAGCAAGAGTTCCATTAAAAGTATTCAATGCATTGAAAACATTGTTATAGGCATTTTTTTCAAACACATTAGGGGCAAAGTATAACGAAAACCAATTCCAATCACCGTTAAACCATTCCCATGCAATCCAATTATCCAAAACCACCATTAATGCACATAAAGAATAATTAAAATCATGAAAAACCATAATAAACCATTCAATATCAAAACCCCCAATTCATATTTGAAAACCAAAATCATTCAATCAATGAAGTCATTAAAAATTCATAAAAACCATGCTTCTAGTTAGAATTAAAAATGAGGGAAGAGAACATGCTTTAAACCAAGATGATGATGGTAAGAGATCACCAAGACCAGCACCAAATTAATTCTCTAGTTGAAACCCTTGCTTTCTTTGCCCAATAGATTTTGAGAGAATTGTAAAGTGTTTTTAGAAGAGTTTCCTAGTGTTAATGAATGGAATAAAAGGGTAAATAACCTCCTAAGTAGGTTAAAAGTCGTGGGACCTTATTAGGATATGTGAGGAAATATCCGGAATACCCCCAATTAATTTGCAAAATTCCTATCACAAGGATACGATTGACCCTCACGAGTCATACCCTCCAATACAAATGGTACCCTCCACTCATATCCCAAGTCTTAACCCTTGGACCCAACATTGTCTAGTGTACGACTCATACTACCCAAGTCATTTTGATAGCATATAATCCGTAACATTCATTCGTTACCCTGGAAGATTAAACCAAGGAAGATTTATACGCAGTCCACTATATGAGTCCATGGTATGACTCGTAACCTCGCTTATGGCTCATGGTGAGCCACTCGTACTCAGATCTAACCTAAGTAATCAAGTCTAATATTAAGCTAAGTAACCAAGTGATCCATGCCCAGCAATATATCTTATACCCCTAAGTCGTATCTAATCCAGTAACAAAAATCCATCCAACCAACCAAGACTAGTCAGCATTACCATCTGTACCCCAACATATAACTCATATCCATGAATTGTATTGGGTCCAGAGATCAAAATTCCAAGAAATTTTCTAAGGTTCGAAAACTAGGGTGTTTTAGTCTCTCCCATTAGGAACATTCATCCCCGAAAGATGGATAAGGTATGGTTAGCCACACGCACGAGTGATTTGAATTATCTTATCAAATATATTCCCAATCTTTAACAATGTTTGAAAACAAAGAAGCAAAGATATTAATGTTTCCTTTAACTCACTCAGAAAATAAAGATGTGTTGAAGAACACATACCTTCTGCATGAATCCAAGGAGTAGAATACAAATTCAGATATTTGGACTTCATGTCCTCCTCCATTTCCCATGTAGCTTCTTCAACCTTCTGGTTCTACCAAAGAACCTTAACTAAAGCCACATCCTTGGTCCGCAACCGATGAACCTTCCTATCCAAGATCTCAATCGGGATTTCCTCACAAGATTGAGAATCTATGATACCCTATCTTTCCAAAGGAACAACCAAAGAAGGATCACAACCGTATTTCTACAACATAGAAAGAAAGAATGGATGAACCACGGTCAAGCTAGAATGCAACTCCAGCTCATAAGCAACATTACCAACTCTCTACAAAATCTCATAAGGACAAACATATTGGGGACCGAGCTTCTCCTTCTTATAAAACCACACTACTCCCTTCATAGGAGATACCTAAAAAAAAACTTAGCTTTAACCTCAAACTCTAAGTGTCTATGCCTAACATCTACATAGGACTGTTGGCAACTTTAAGTTGCCTTTAGCCTCTCCCGAATCACCTCTAATTTCACCATAGCCTGGTAAACCAAGTTGGGACCGAACATATCCACCTCACTAAGCTCAAACCAACCAATATAAAATCTACACCCCCGATAATATAATGCCTTGAAAGAGGCCATACCAATACTAGAATTATAATTATTGTTGTAAGCAAACTCCACTAAAGATAGATGCTCAACCCAATTACCAACATAATCAATCACCCAAGCCTGAAGCATATCCTCCAATATCAAAATTGTTCTCTCCTCTTGCCCATCCATCTGTAGTGGAAAGCAGTACTCAAACAAACCTTAGTCCCAACTCTTTCTTGAAAGATCACCAAAAGTGTGATATAAATTGTATGCCATAATAAAAAATAATCGAAACAGGCACCACATACAGCTTCACAGTCTTCTGAAGATATAGCTTCGCATAATCCTCCATCGAGAAGGTAGTTTGCACAGGCAAAAAGTAGGAAGACTTAGCCATCCTATTGATGATGACCCAAATCAAATAATATTGATTCCGAAACTTAGGAAGACTGTAATAAAGTCCATATTCATCACTTCCCATTTTAACTTGGGCAAATCAATTTCTTCATACAACTCTCCTGACAATGTTCAACCTTAACCTGTTGACACACCATGTACTTAGCCATAAAATCAGCCATACCCTTCTTTGTGCCATTCCACTAATAGATCTCCTTGAGTTCATAATACATCTTAGTCAATCTGGGATGAACAGCATAGCACGATTCATGTGCCTTAGCTAAAATACCTTGTCGCAATCCGTCAACATCAGGAACACAACCTCTCTTGGTACTGCAAAGTATCATCATCACTGATCTCAAACACCATTACTTTTTTCCTACCAAAGTCATGTTGATTTTTATCAAGATATGATCTAGCACTTTCTTCTCCTTAATCTCTATACCAATAGACGATCGAACTACTTTTTGCACCATCACACCACTATCTTTGGAGTCCAAGAGGCTCCAAGATTATCCAAGCGGTAAATATCCTTCACCAATTCTCGCTTTCCTTCCTCCACATGAGCTAAAATACCTATGAATAACCTGTCAAGAGCATCAAAAACCACACTAGCCTTACTTAATTGATAGTGAACACTCATATCATAGTCCTTGAGAAGTTCAAGCCATCTTCTCTGCCTGAGATTGAGGTTTTTCTTAGTGAACACATACTATAGACTCATATGATCATAAAAGAAACCACGTGCACACCATACAAATAATTCCACCATATTTTTAAACCAAATACAACCGCCAACAACTCCAAATCATAAGTAGGATAATTACTCTTATGCACTTTTAACTGCCTAGAAGCATAGGTAATCACCTTCTCATGTTGCATCAACACACAACCAAGCCCTACCCAAGATGCATCAAAATGAACCACGAACCCATCATTACCTTTCGATAAATTCAAAATTAGTACCAAAGTTAGCTTATCCTTAAACTTCTCAAAACTCCCATAGCAAGTATCCGACTAAGAAAACTGAACCTTCTTCTGAGTCAACTTAGTCAAAGAAGAAGCTATCGAGGAAAAGCTTTCCACAAACCACCTATAATACTCAACTAAACCAAAGAATCTCCGAATATCAAATGGAGTCGTGGGTCTAGGCCTCCTCTTTACCATAAATACTTTTTGTAAATCTACCATGATCCCCTCACTAGGTATAATATGACCAAAGAAAGTTACATCGTTCAACCAAAACTTACATTTACAAAACTTGGAATACAATTGATGTTCCTTCAAGGTCTATAACACTATACAGAAGTGATTAGCATAATCCACCTCTCTCTTTAAATAAACCAGAATGTCATTAATAAACACAATAATGAAGAGATCTAAATAATTATAAAAAAATTGTTCATCAGATCCATAAATGTCGCTGAACCATAAGTCAATCCAAATGACATCACCAAAATCTCAAAGTACCTATATCGAGTACAAAAAGTCATCTTAGGGATATCCACCACCCTAATTTTAGCTGATGGTACCTAGATCGAAGATCTATCTTAGAAAAGAACTTGGCACCTTATAACTGATCAAATAGATCATTTATCCTTGGAAGAGGATACTTATTCTTGACTGTCACCTTGTTCAACTTCATATCATCAATGCACATCCGAATGGAACCATTCTTCTTGTGCACAAACAATATCGGTGCACCCTATGGTGATACACTAGGATGAATAAACCCCTTATCCAGAAGATCCTTAAGTTGCTCCTAGAGTTCCCTCAACTCAGCCATAACCATTATATACAGAGAAAATAAAAATTGGATAATTGTCCGAAAGTAGATCAATACTAAACTCAATTTCCCTATTTTGAGGAATACTAGGAAGACTATCCAGAAAGACCACACTAGAACTAAATGGAATGGAGGACCTTTAGAGTTTGAATCTTTAACCCGAACCAGGTGATAAAGATAACCTTTGGAGATTAACCTCTGAGCTCTAAGATACAAAATAAATAACCCCCAAGGAGCTAAAAACCACCCTCCTATTCTATAAATGGCTCAATAGGGAACTAAAGACAACTCTACGAGTCTAACCATCCAAGGACGTATAACAAGAGTGTAACCAATCATTTCCTAGAATAATATCAAAATCCACCATATCAAGTTCAAACAAATCCACCAAAGTCTTCTTACTGCTAATAGATAGCACACGCCTCCTATGGACTCTCTTAGCAATAACCGAGTCACAAACTGGGGTAGAAAAGAAAAAAGGATCCAAAATAACATTCAAATTGAAACCAAAAGATACATCTGCATAAGGAGTCACATAGGAGAGAGTGGACCCCAGAACAAGCAAACAATATACATCACAAGTGAAAAGTTGTAACATAGTAATAATGACATCAAGTGATGCGTCAAATTCTTGTCGGGATGCCAAAGAATACAACCTATTTTGACCAACACTAAAACCAGGAGCGGTAAAAAAAGTAGATGCAACACCATCAGGTGTAGGAGAAGAAGATAAAGGTACAAGAATCTTATTTGCCCCCACAGCAGCCTTATTAACTAGATAATCCTTGAGCCAATGGAATGCCAACCCACACTTGATGCATTTGTCCCTTCCTTTATTGCAATAACCCCAATGAGGATGACCATAAAACTGATAAGGAGGGCATGAAGAAACTGACTAACTCCACTTGCCTAATATTGGGCACCCTATGCCCAAAAATTATCTACACCTTGATGACACCTGTCGCCCGACTAGTAAGGAGGACTAGTAGAAGAGAATGAACCAGAACTCCCCCACTTTTTTTCTGATATTTATAACCATCCCGACCACCCTGAGACTGAGCAAATCCCTAGTCACAAAACTTGTTCCTCTTACCCTATCTACCTCCAAACTCTGTCTGCTTTCTCTTCTCATTCTCTATTTCTTGTATATGAAAAGTCAACCTAGAGATGTCCATATCTTTAATTAGTAAGGTAGTCTTTCTCTCTAAAATCAAATCCTGCTTCAACCTAAAAGTGAACTTTATCATTCTCGCTCTTATGTGAGCCACCAAATAAGGAGCATACCTTTACAGCTTATAAAATTTAAGGCATATTCCTTGACAGACATTCTTCCTTACTTAAAAGTCACAAAATCCTCCATCTTTGTTTACCTTAACTCTTGAGGAAAGAAATGATCCAGAAAAGCACCAGATAAGGCATCCCATAAGGATGACTACTCCATATCACTTTTGTCCTTATCCTACTCTTTGTACCATTGGTACGCAATATCTTTTGCCTAATAAGTTGTAAAGTTTACACCTTACTCATTAGTGGTCAGCATCAAATTGAATATCTTCTTGATTTCATCCAATAAACCCTGAGGATCCTCCTCCACCTTTACTCCAAAAAAAATAGGAGGATTCAATTTCATAAACTAACCAGCCCTTGTGCCCTCAGCAAATAACCTACCAGACACATCCCACTCAGCCTGAGTATTAACTAATTTAGCAATAGCATGAATAGACTGGTGAAAATCCACATTAGTCACCTTTTCTATTAGATGACTAGTAGCATATGGTGGAACTTTAGAACTATCATAGATAGGATTGTGAAATCAAAAATCAACCCCAAAAGTAGGATGCACCCCCCTCAGCATAACCCCAAGATAGGATAAAAGAATTTTCTTGTGTTCCATATCTACGAGGGATGATCTGAAAGACGAAAAAATAAAGAATAGAAAAGATTCCAAGAATGAGACTCCAAGCTTAAAAGTAGTATACCAAGAAAGTGACACATACCTAAATATCTTGTATTCTTTCCCTTATGAGCGTGGCCTATTGTACACCCCTAAAAGAGACTCTACTTGACACAGCTTTAAAGACTCCCAATTGACCATGAACCTAGGATGTGATACCAATTTGACATGAACCGACTGGGGGCCTTGTTGTAATGGGTGTCCCAAGTCCTACCGAGACTGGAGACTACCCTTGTTACCCAACCCAACCTCCAGTTTCCTTTCTTGAGATGAATGAATTTTGAGCATGTATCAAGATAGTGTAACATTTCATATAAAGAGTCTAGGATAGGATCACAATCATGACTGACCCAACCAACTCCAACCACCACATACCAACAATCTAACCATACCAAAGGAATACCAAAACAAGGGTCATAAACCAGACCATAACCAAAGATGTTCCAAAACATAATATAATTAATCCCAAAATAAAATATGATGGAAGAACCAACAATATCATCCAAGGGTGTAAGCCCCTGTACTAATGCCAATGCTAAGCTAACACCCATAGTAATCCTACCCATTCAAACCCATAAGAGTACCACAAAGCCCCTAACCAAATAAGTAATAAAATTTGACTGGGACATGCCCCTAAACATGGCCAAAACTAATATCCAAAATAAAATCAAAGTGTCTAGAAATATCCATAATATGAAACAGATCCTTCCAAAAGGATGAAAGCTCACCACTTCAGTCCAAATATTATTCCCTTAGTTAATAGCTATGTCGGAAGAGTAGAATAGTCAGTTCCTACATAGCATGGGTATACAGTAGACAATAGATGGGTTAGCGGGTACACGCTATTATGATCTCCCGGTAAGGATAAAATAAGGCCATTTATAAGAATAAGTAAAACCATCAATATGAACACAACCATATATATATATATATAACTAAGCTAGGAAAAAGGACTAGGTTTAGCATGTATTTAAAACCATTAAATGGGTTGTGTAACTTTACCATCCTAAACCACCCACGGGCTATATAGGTTTATTCCCCTACTGAGAGGGCCCCAATGCAAGTATCTCTACGACAAGGAAAGAAAACCTAGGATAAATTGTACAACCCTCAAAATATAGTATGACATCATGTACACACTCACCAAGACCAACCTAATATCAGCAAATATGAGATTTATATCCCTCGGATCTTCCACCTTCTATAACTTTACAACACATCCCACCAATATTGCTAATTAAAATGATTACCAAGCAACCAATCAATCTATTTACCATTTATTAATCAAGGTAATTTAGTGGTTGTATCGTCATACTGACCATACGTACAAATGCTATCTATGGCCAACCATATCTAGGTTTAAAGGGACATCTAATTGCCCTTCCATTTATCATATTAAACCATTTAGGGGAATCCATGTTCCACAAAAACATAACCTTTTCTCCATTTACATTTCCAAGCCATTTAAACTATGCATAATTCCTTTATCAAGTTTTAAAACAAGCAGGAGTTTAATTAAAAGTACTCAATGTAATGAAAAGATTGTTATAGGCATTTTGTCAAACACATTAGGAGAAAAATATAACCAAAACAATTCCAACTACCACTAAACCATTCCCATACAATGTAATTATCCAAAACCACCATTAATACACATAAAGTATAATTAAAACCATGGAAAACCATAACCAACTATTTAATATCAAAACCCTCAATTCATATTTGAAAACAAAAATCATTCAATCAATAAAGTCATGAAAACATTCATGATAGCCATGCTTCTAGTTAGAATTAACAATGAGGAAAGAGAACATGCCTTAATCATAGATGATGATGGAAAGAGATCACCTAGACAAACCCCAAATTAATCCTCTTATTAAAACCCTAGCTTTACTATCCAATAGATATGGAGAGAATTATAGAGTGTTTTTAGAAGAGTTTTTAAGTGTTAATGAATGGAATAATAGGATAAATAACCTCATAATTAGGTTAGAAGTTGTGGGACCTTGTTAAGATAAGTAGGGAAATGTCTAGAATATCCCCACTTAAGCTACACAAAATCCTATCACAAAGGTATGACTCACCCTCATAAGTCATACCTTTCAATACAATCAGTACCCTCCTCTCGTATCCTAACCCTTAACCCTTAGAATGAACATTGTCCAGTGGTTGCTTCATTCTACCCAAGTTGTATTAACAGCATATAGTTCGTACCCTCCATCCGTACCCCTAGCAGATTAAATGCAAGGAAGATTTAAAAATTATCCACCATATGAGTCCATGGTAAGACTCGTACCCTAGCTCACAGCTCATGGTGATCCACTCATACTTAGATAAAACCTAAGTAACCAAGTTTAAGATTAAGTTAAAGAACCAAATAATCCGTACCGACCAATTTAACTCGTACCCTTATGTCATATCCATTCCAGTAACAAAAATCCATCCTACCAACTAACACTGGTCAGTATACAACTGGACCATACCATCTGTAACCCAACACATAACTCGTACCCATGAGTCGTATTGGTTCCAGAGATCAGAATTTTAGGAAATTTTCTAAGGTCCAGAATCCTAGGTGTTTCAGGTTTTTCAAAGTAAGAAAATAACAAAATTATAATTAACTGAATTAAAGAACTTCGGGTTATGCATTTTTTAGTATGATTGCACATATAGGTAAGTGACAATACACCTAAGATTTGATTGCTAGTTATCATTAGGCTTGATTTTAGGTATTGAAATTGATTTTTCGATCCATAATAAAATTTCACAAGGGTTTATCTCGAACAACCAAATGTCTATGCTATAGAACAATCATTAGGCTTGATGTGGGGAACATATCAATAGCATTACTACTTAAATGAGTGTAACTCAAGTCTCATTAGCTAAATCTCATCACTCGTGACCCCTTTGTAGGAAATACAAAATATCCAACCATAGCCCAAGTTAGCAACCTTAGTTTATTTAATTAAAGCATATAGATTTAGCTAAAATCACAAACAAAATTTAATACAAACGTAAATAATCACTACTCATACACAATCAACACTTGATTATATATAACCCCAAGTATGAGATTTTAGCTATTCATAGTAAAAGAAGAAAAAATTATACCAAATTCTTCATCGATATTTTGCAAAAAGGTCCAAAGACTTCTAAGAAAAATCTAAATTTTTAGCTAGAAGTACTAAATCCACAAGATTACGATTTGATTACAAGTTGAAGCAATTGTAATATTGATAGGAGATCAGGTTCAAATTAAAAAAAATGTTAAATAGCATTAGGGGAATCGAGCAACTTAATTACAAAGTTATCGCTATATGACAGATTAGCTGAGCAAAGTCTATCACTGAACAGGTCAGTGATGCAACACAATGCATATGGTTTGCTAATTCATCAACATGTAATGCTCCAAGGATTGGCTTCTACTAGTTTTGGTGATGCAAGGTTTAGTTTGTCAATCAAGTTGGTGATGACTGATATATTATTTGCATCTCCGTTTACTTGTTTTTTCCTTGGACCTTTTCAATTAGATTCAGCAATGGAGATGCTTGATTGGATATCCGCTGGTCACTTTGGCAATCACTAAAGTGTCTCTTTTATGCCTTTGTGAGATTTTTTCTTCCATCTTTTTGCCTTCTTTGCTCCTTTTTTATTTTGCTTTTTTCTAGGCCTTTACCCTAAAATCCAAATAAATTAACATTCAAAAAATGCTTCAGTTTAGAATTGGGGACATACTTTCTCCCTATTTTTAGGATAAATAACTCATAATTTTCCAACTCATTAGACTCTTTCACTATGATGAGGTTGACTTGGTACTGATCTATGACTTTTTCAATTCACCTCACTTTGTGTGTTGTTTTAGTATTTTCATATTGTAGTAAAAACTTGGTATAAAATAATTTTCAATAATTAAAATGGGAACTTTTAATACTTTAAATATTTTTTGGTGTTCATAAATAAAATGGAAAAATTTTAGCCTCAAATCAATTTTGGGAACTTGATACTAATTATTCATACCTATTTTATCCTTATTTTTTACCACTAATTCTGAGATGGGCACTCAACCTATTTTTATTCCTCTATACCAGATGGCTATAGCTAGGTTGGAGGTCTTAAAAAGTCTATTTAGATTCTTATTAGAAAGGGTTTATTTAACCTATTATATCTTCATGGGTTATTTCTGTTTTGATTGTGAAGAATAAATATGGTTACAACAATATGTTTATTCACTAGCAATAGATGAATCAGGTAACTATGGAGGATGAGTGTCCAATGCTACATCGTGGGGATTTTTTTGACAAGCTTAAAGGTGGAACTATATTTTATAAGTTTATTTTGAGTTCATGTTGAAATCAATTGAGGATTTTAGGATCAGGCTTTAAGACTTGTTGTGTCTACTACAAGCCCTTGGTTTTGTCTTTAGGTTTATCTAATACCTCATAACATTTGTAGGTTTGACACACCATATGCTTGGGCCTTATTTGGACTTATTGGTGATGATATTCATCGATGACACTTTAGATCCAACATTCAAGGGAACAATAGTTATATATGCTAAGTTTCAAAGTGTGAGGTTGGGTTGATGAATGTGAAATTCTTAGGGCGTGCGGTGCCTAAGAATAGCATTATGGTAAATCTAAAAGAGGTTGAAGTAGCTCATGTTTTCTCTAGACCAACTTATCCTATCGTGGTTAACAATTTCAATAGATTAGCAGGTTATTATAACTAGTTTATAAAGGGGTTTTGTCATATTAAAAAGCTATTGACTAGGTTGATTAAAGAAATATGCATTTTCGGTGTTTCAATGAGTGTGAGGCAAGCGTTTTGGAACTCAATTCCTTATTGGCTCTAGCTCTGATGTTTGACTTTTCAATTTGGGTTGTGTATCTATATAACAATTTAAGGATGAGTATCACAATCTAATTTCTCAGATCATGATGGCACCTAATATAACCCACCAGCAGGTAATCCAGCCCATTATCCAAAACTGCTAGTAATGGACTATTAAGAGAAATAAATGAAAATAATTGAATAAATGTAATAATAGGGATAATATATACAAAGCAACCCCAAGACCTAGTGAATTCGGTAGAAGAACTTATAATACAATAAAAGTACAAAGTTAGATACTAAATAAACATGCATTTACAACCTATCTCTTATATATAACATAAAGATTAGTTTAATCCATATGAGGGAGAGTAGTAATGCTCTGAACATCTGGATCTTACCCCAAGTCTCTAATCCATAGCTGTTCGACATGAGGTACACATCAACAACGTGAACTTGAACTATGATATGTAGGCTATAGAAGTGCAGTATGAGTATCAAATATATCTAATTAGAAAACTGCTGACTGAGCTCCAAAGATAATACAAGTATAAATAACATGCAAAGTAGGAATACAACTACAGGCAACTATCGAAGAATTATATAGGATAATGCGAGGGGAGAAGTAAGGATAAACATATCCTATCCTATTAGTAATTATAGTATAAAGTGTTATATCGTATATCACTATCTAATATACAATAAACAGTGAAGAAAGGTCATATAAAAGTATACAAGGCCAAAAATATGTATACGACATGATTAAATAAGAAAAGGAGGGATATATGGTAATATCACATCTATATATATATGTATATAGGAAAACTCAATGTAATGACTAAGCTAACCAACCTAGCATCTCAAGGCATACTAGTCAAGTAGGAAACCAAGGCTAGCATAATTAGGGTCCCTAATCATAATGTCTAACAATGAGATAATTATCCAAAATATAATTTATCATAAAAGGGAAATGATCAGATCATACCTCCAACCTCAGTACCAGTCGATAATCATCCAGTCACGAACTAACAAAAATAACAATAATGAAGTAAACGGCTCATTCAAACAAACAATACCTAGTCAGGGTCCCATATAACAAAAAAATTCAATCAACTCTTAACAAACAACAATAATAGTCTATACCTATACAACCTCTCATAAGGTTGATAGATATAAGAACCAAAAATTATATTAGTGGTAGGCAAAGAATACGATGAATGCACGCAAAGTAAATCTATAGTACAATAATTGATCAAGGTGTCATAACATACCGAGTGTATACACATCCTCTAGATTAATATCTCACAAAGATAAGACCTACTGCAACCTCTCTTCTCCGACATGATAACTCACAAATAAAAGGGTCCCTAAGGAATTTGGAAATATCTATATACACTAAAAAGGTCCTGATCCAGGATTTTAATATTCATCATCATCGATCTACTATATCTACTATAATATAGATGAATATAAGAAACACCCTGAGTGTTGATCTTTAGAAATTTTCTTGAGTTTTAGCTTCTGGACATCATATGACTAGGGGTACTAGTCATATGATAGGGTACGGTTGGTGGGTCATAGTCGTATGTTAACCTATGTGGGTTTGGTTGGTTTCTTTCTAAGGTACGATTGGATCATTTTAGTCTCATGTTAGGGTATTTGTGGTATGATGCCAATTGCATATTTCCCTATGTTTAAACTAGAGGATTTTATTCTTCTTAAGGTACGAATTAAGGGTACTGGTCATATGGTTTGGTACAAGTTGACCTTTGGTAGTCGTATATTGGATAGTGTTGGGATTTAGTAGGAGGCCTAGGGTATGAAATAAGGGTACCACTTATGCCTTTGGGTAGAAGTTTGGGGGTGGTTGCACCCTCCTGCGAGAGTTTTATATAGTTTAATTTAGGGGTAATCTGGACATTTCCCATCTTAACCTCTTATGGTCCCATGAATTAAAACACTCTTTGGACATCATTTACCCTATTATTCTAATCTTAAGAACTTCAAAACTCTCTCAAATTCTCTCAAGGCTCTGGTGTAAAGAAAGGCTAGGTTTTATTCAACAAAGTCAATTTGGGACCTACAAGGGTGGTTTCTCTCTGTCATCTTTGTATTTTAAGGCATGTTACTCTTCCCTCATTGTTATTTCCACCTAAAAAAATGTTTTATGTATGGTTTTTATGTTATAATTATGGTATGGTTTTGGATTTTGAATAAATGTTGGGGGTTTTGGGTTATAAATGGTTTGATTGTGGTTTTCCTATGTTTTAATTATGATTTTTATACTTTAATGGTGGTTTGAACATGTGGTTGCATGGGAATGGTTAATTGGTACTTTGTTTTGGTTTTGAAAACTATATGCCCTCAACATGTTTGATAAAATACCTATGAGAGTTTTTTTAATATATTAGTGAACTATCATTGAAAACTTTGCATTGTATAAAGTGTTAATGGAACCCTAATTAGTTTGGATGATCTTTAATGGTTAAATGGTAAGGTCTTGGTGGTCATAGTTATGTATTAATTGAATACACTTACAAGGTACAAAGGAATACCCCAAGAAAAGCTAATAATGATCATCTTGCAGGGTACATAGGAATCCCCTAAGAAACTTAATGATGTAATATATGGGAACATGGGAATCCCTTCTTTAAAGAGGATAGCTAAGGATATTGCTTGCAAACTATGGTTAGTATGATGAGACCACTACTTATAACCTTGGTTAATAATAAATGGAATGGTGGCTTGGTTGTGTGGTAATGGTTTTAATTAGGCAATAATGGCGGGGTATAATAGGTAACTGTAAAGGTGTGAGTCCAATGGATGGACACTAGAAACTCATATTTACTAACATGATGATTGGTCATGGCGATCATATATAATACCTATGGGGTACTTGGGAATCCCCTAAGTTTCACTTGTATATATGTATCATGGAGAGAGAAGGGTACACAGGAATCCCCTACTCCTATGGTATCTCTGGTTCGTATGGTTACACATATCGAGGACCGTTTAGGGGAACACTGGACCCACATAGCCCTTCGGTTGTTCTAGGATGGTTAAGCTACACATACCCAGGTTAATGATTTTAAGGCATGCTAAACCCTGTTCCCTCTCCCAGCATGGATATATATATATATGTAAGGTTGTGTATGCATATAGTTGTTTACTTAGTTTTAACAATTGGCATTATTTTATCCTTATTCGGAGTGTATGCTAGAATTCACTCGCTAATCCATCTTCAGTCGATGTATCCCCACATGATGCAGGAACCGACCATTCTACTCCATCTGGTTAGTGATCAAATTCAGGATCAACTTATGTTTGATTAAAGTGGTGAGCTTCCATATTATGGAAGGCTCCTTTTTATGTCATGGATGCCTTTACATACTTTGGTCATTTTATAAACAATGATTTTGGCTATGGTCGCGGTCATGTCCCTACTGGATATTGTATTACTTTTGGTTAGAGGATTTGTGGGACTACTATGTGTTGGTATGGGCGGTGTCGGCAGTGGTGTCATCCTTGGCATTAGTATTGGTATTCGGGCTGATATCATATGACTTTATTTGATGTATGATTATTCCATTTTGATTTGGAATATATATATAAACACATAGGGTTATTGTCTTTGTTTGGTTGGTTGTTAGATATATTGACTTAGTTAGGTTTGTTTAAGAAATAGACTTATACCAAAGTCAGTATATCTAAAACTACACTATCTTGTTGTACATTCGAAATTCATCATACTCAGGGTAAGTGTTTCGAGCTTGTGTTGGGTGTCAGGGGTGGTCCTCGGTCCTAGTTTGACTTCGGATGCCCATTACGACAAGGACCCAGTTTGGGCCATGTTAATATATAATAGATGCATGAACTCAAACTGTGGCTAAAACATTGTAAGTCTATAAATCCATTCTCTGGGGTTAACTCTAGGACTAAATCATCATATTGTAGTAGAAAGGGATGAAATCTTTCACAACCAAAGCAAATAGTATTGGCAAAAGAGTAGGTAAACAATGGACCAAAATCAATAGCGGTCTAATGTCCAAAACATAATTTTTAGTTCCAAAAGCTCATAAATCATCCATTAAGGTGGTATAATTTCTGTTATAAAAGAATCTATTTTCAAATTGGAAAGTGGGAATAAATCCCTTTTTAGAAAACAATAGTAAAAGTATGATTTTAGTTGGTATTGCATCACCAAGTGAGCAATGAATATCCCAATGTCTATGCATGTCCTCACTAGTATCCAAACAATACAAAAAACGATCACCTAAGAATCCATAAGATAGACTCACTCCTATTTCTAAGAGTAGAATACTCACCTGGAATCCAATTGGTATCGTAACCGCAACCTCAGGATCAATAGTATAAAACTAGCATAATGATAATATTATAATCTCGGAATAACATAATCCAATCCACCAAGTCAGTTAGTAAACCTTATACTAAAGTATCCTTAATATTAACTATAATTAATATGCTTATGATCCAAGGTGATAGGATTCTATGGTTATAGCTAGTATTCCATCTTAAGGGCCAGTTCACCATTCTTTCCAAAAACTCCTAGATTAGCATAAGTCATAATATCCTAATCATAAATATGTCATATCATACCCACCTACCATAAAATTTACACTGCACATCATCTTATGAAGAAATGTAGATCAAAGCCTTTCTCGATGCTGAATCACAAATCCTTAAACCATCCACAAATCATTTGCCTTTTCTCCACAGTGCTGAAATGCTGCCACACTATTAAAATATTAATCTGCACATCATTAGGAGTAAATTAAGACCCATATTGCTAATATAAAGGGTCCAGTTGGGTCAGAATTCGGGGCCAAAATAGGATCAGTGGGCCTACAAATAGAATCCAAAAATTGAATACGTCATGAAGAACCTCGAAGGACAAGGAATGTATACTCAATAGTTGAGCACAAATAATGCATAAATCGAGGCCTAAATCATCCCCTAAGGTCTAGGGATTTTAGGACCTAATTAGTAAGAATTTACAATGAAATGAAATTAAAATTGTTGGGGAAATAATGGGAACTGACCAAGCAGTGTTAGGCTAACTTACCTTAGCTTCAATGGATAATTCCCCACTCTTTCCCTCTCTTCAAGCTCCCAAAGTAATGAAAATTGGTGGAGAAAAGATGAAAAATCAGATGAACAAGGGGATTAATAATCCCAATCGCTGCTTATGTGGTTGCCTAGTCGCTTAAGCGACTATCGCTAAAACGGCTCCTTGACCGCAAATGTGGTCAGCTATGGGGATGCAAGCATTGCTAAATCAGTACCTTGGCTGCTAAAATGATATCTGCTAAAGCATACATTAATCACTTATCAGTCCTTAGACAAATGGTTGCTTCAGAAGTTGCAATAGCAACCTGAGGCATCAGATTATCAACGCCCAAAATGGACTCCAATCAGGTGCTCTGAATTTATTCAGAAATCCGTGCTCAAAAACAAACTACGTTACCATACCAAATTCACATTCCAAACTCAGTGGAACCATTGAAACATTTATCAAATATAATTTTGAATAAATATAGGGTCCACACCTATTGTTCCAGTTTTATTGAATTGACCCAATAGCCCATAATGAGTCTGGTAGCCTTAGGACTTGAACAAAGGGTCCCTCTAGCCTAAAACCAACATTCAAAAGCTGGTAGCATGTCGAAATTCTCATTCAAGGTCATTTACTAAGAGTTTAGGTCTGAGGCCAATTCAATAATAATGAGAGCTCCAAAATAGGGAAATTAGCCTAAAACCCAAACAAACTCTTTGATAATCAAATCTACAGTGCTGGCAAGTCATAAATGACCTACATTAGTTATGGGAAGGTTCAAAACACTGAAGATGCACATAAATTGAGGAAATTCCCCTAGAGATCATTACAATATCCACTACTAAAAGGACTTTCATTTGCAAAAGTCAATGGATAGAAAGAGCATGAAAGGTTGAAAGAAAGAAGTACTAGGTCTGCATGTTTCGAGCATGACTCCCTAGATAACCTCCATGAAGAAACAACGCCTCCAAGGGATTTTCCTATATGTATACACTTTTGAACCAACCTTTTTACTTTAATTCTCAAATAATAAAAACTCAACCTCAATAACCAACTGTCCTCCAACTTAATTGAGGAAAGTGGATGGATGCAAATCCTAACCACTACACACAATTCCACACTGATACCAGCACAACTAAGAAAAAAGTTATCTAATCCAAAGACAATCCAAGGCATGAATCATGCAACCAACACCAACATCAAAATATAGCCTTCTTTCTACCTTCCCAAAACTATTATCCACTCTAAACCAAGAAGAATGTACTCCAAGTCCTATCTGCGCAATCCCATCACACTGAACTCAGAGAACTAAAGCTGATCCACCAAAGTCCATAATGGTGAGCTTAAGGATAAGCCTATAAGGTGCTACCTAGGTATACAAATGCTTATGACTATTGTCTATAACGTACTGCCAATGCTATAACTGGTCCAAATGACCATTAAAACTAATAGTCACGAGTCCAAAGTACAAACACTCACTACTGAACAACCCATTCTAGGATGTCCCGCTAACTGAGGATGATTGTGCTAAGGCCAACCTGATAAAATTATTTTTGTTGAGCAGATAATCTAAAATTCTGACGAAAACTAATAACCTAGGTCAGGAGTAGAAGAAACCATCATCGAGTGCCAATGAGCTATCAACCGAGCATCAATCAACCACAATCTGTTTGAACTGAAGATGATGAAATAAGTAGATAAAGGCTATGCTTTGTGATCTTATAAATGAAGGTCCAATTGACATGATTCTAAAAATAAAGGTTGTATCTAAGCTCTACAACTCACAGATGAAATCCCAACACCAAAGTTGAAGTCACAACATACCAAGGCATAACTAGGAACTCCCAAAGGTTGAAAATAGTACTAGGGATAATCAAAAAAAAGATATGCAACCTAAGCTGAAAAGTGGTCAATCCAGTACTCCATCTTAGCAATGAATACCCATAGGCATATATCACCAATGAGAAGCACCCTACTAAGTCACATTAGGTTGAGCAAATATTGAAATAATGATCTCCTAAATCCATAAATTTTATTCTAACTATAAATCAATTAAACAATGAATCACATCATCAGAAAATAGTGAACCAATCTACGCATAGATGTACTACTATCAAAAAATAAACCAAGCAACTTAAGATAGTTAATTTTAAATTTGTCAACTTAAGAAATGGTCATAGGAAATATCACCTATATCTACCTTTCTTAACTCCACTAGAAAAGGGACCACATCATAGAAAGAATAGAGTATCCAACTCCATACCAATACAAAGTTCAAACTATCACCAGGAGATGGAACAAACAAACCTAAAAGGCAATCCTATGACTTCTCAATATCAATATCAAGCCACAAGCCAAAGACAAACTAGCCAAATCATAAGATGAAATCCTAAACCGGTTAGCCTTAGAAATGGATTATAAGGAGAAGGATAGCCATATGTTGAAATATCTACACACGAAAAGGCAAGTCCTAGAATCTCAAACTCAAAAATAAGCAATATAACTAAATTATCAATTCTAGAACTATAATAAAACCACGTAAGGCCAACTTAGATTCACTTTTATAGCTTGCTCAACAATTGATCTAACATCACATATAGAATAGAAAAATTACCAACCTCAGCTTGTTTTAAGAGAGAAAACCATTCAATTAACCTATCCACCTAGGCCAACGAATAAGAATCACAAGAAAGAAAATTCTAACTAGATAAGCTAGTACAACCACAAACCAAGAAAGAATCAATCAATGTCAAATAATGACAACAACAGCAATAGCAATATAAACATCAGTAGAAAGAGTAGGTGGTACCAAAATTAAAAATTTATGATAAGGACAACTCTAGGGACATAAAAAGGCCAGTATGCCGAGGTAAATGAGACTCAAACCCAAATGCTATACCCTCATAAAAATATCAATATTGATCTACTCTATTCACTACTAAAATAATTCATCTACGAGGGTAGTCACATAATCACGAACTCTCCATCAAGGCACATAACAATCAATATAAACCTACTTAAGGTACATAATCTTCAATGGGTACAAAAACCCCAATACACTTAAATAAAGATGTGAAGGAAGCAAATAAATTACATACTATCATGGTGAAATACAAAGCCACATGCCTGACATGCCTAAGAAAGTACAAATCTGGGTGGGTCTAAATATGAACTGAACATCTAAAAGACCAATTGAGGTACTAAGTGAACTACCTCTAACTAAAGGTGGCCCAACACTATAAGACTAATTTGGATGAGCTGAATGACTAATAATCCCATATTGGGGACACTCTCTAGATTATTGATAGTCTTCCTGTATTCATAAAAAACCCCTAAAGCTCTAACGTGGTGAGAAACATGAGTTAACCCTAACTGGCTAACCAACTAATATCGAGGACACTCCCTCATGGAATGATCATCTACCTTATAATTATAACATACCTTAAGAGCCCTATTCTGGAAATAGACATATGTTGACCCAATTTGATAAACCAAGTCATATCTGGGGCATTTTCTAGACCAGTGGCCAATATCATCATAACTAAAGTAAGCTTCTAGAATACTCTGAAGAACTACACCCATTGATTGAAAATGGATACCATGGCCTAAAGATACATGCCAAACACTCTACAAAGTCTGATAAAAATCTATCCATTATGATCACCCTAAATAATGTAAGAGCCACCTATAGTTTGAGATGCTACCTATTTAGAACTAATAGGCTTCAAGTAAAGTTGATCTCTACCGAGAGGATTGTTACTCATAGATAGAATACCTACAGTACTGTACTAATGACATGGCCTCTTACTGCTACTCCATAAGTTTCAAATCATGCTCTCTGTATGGTCCTTATGTAATAAAAAACTTGAGAGAAACAAGATCCATTTAATATCAAATGCTTTGATTCTAAATGGAATTATAAGCCTAATCCTCTTATAAATGCATACACCAATTCATGCTCTAAAGGATATTGCATAGGATTATGACTGCCCTACTCAAGAAACCCAATATCATACAATAAAACAAACAAGGAACCCTACTGAATACCAACAAACCTAAATCTAGCCTAAGAGTTGGTCGACAAATTGGACATTATATCTGGCTTTGAGGTATTCTTAAAAAGTCTTAAAAGCTTTAATTGTATATTTTGAAAAACTAAAGTACTTACATACCCTACCGAAGCTTGGTCTAGCCCTAAACCCTCCAGTTGACGCTGAAGAACTTTGATATTAAACTTTAACTCCCTAATATGATATTGAGTTAAATCTCTTAAAATACATATCAAAGTCTTATTTGTATCTATCGATAACCAGTAGGTAAGCAAACCTATAGTTTGAAACTTTTATTAATTGACTATCAGGAGAGATGAATGAAAATAATGAAATAAATATAGTAAAGAGGCTAATATATATTAACCAACCTCAAGACTTGGTAAAGATAGTAAAACAATTGATACTATAATAAGAGTACAAAGTCAAATATTGAATAAATATACATGTACCACCCATATCTAATATAAAAATAGAGATCAGTCTAATTCATAAGAGGGAGAGTAGTAATGCTTAGAATGTCAGAAGTTCACCCTAAATCTCTAATTCATAGCTGCTCTACACGATGCCCAATATAATGGCAAAAACTTGTACTATGATTCACAGGCTGTGGAAGTATAGTATGAGTCCAAAACATGTGGTACTCAATCGATAATTGCCGACTGAGCTCTAAATATAAGAAAAGTATAAATAACATGTAAAGCGAGAATACAACTATTAAAAGCCATGTAAGATCTAAACATAATAATGCTAAGGGAGTAGTAAGGATAAAATATTCTTGTCCTATTAGTAATCAGAGTCTAAAGTATAACACCATATATCACTGCCAATATTCAAGAAAGAGTAAATGAAGGTCATATAATAGTTTACAATGCAAAGAATATATATATGACATGAACGGATAAGGAAAGGAGGGATATATGGTAATGCAATGTCTATATATATATATATATATATATGTATATGATAACTTAAGGTAATAACTAAGGTAACTAACCTAGCATCTCAGGGTAACCTAATCAAGTAGAAAACTAGTGTTGTCATAATCATGGTCCCTAATCATAATGTCTAACCATGAGATAATTATCTATAATATATTTTATTGTAAAAGGTAAAGGATGAGAATAATATCTCCAACCTCAATACCAGTCCGTAATCAGCCTGTTATAGACTAACCAAAAACTAACAGTGAAGTAAGTAATTAATATAAATAAAGAATACCTAATTGAGGGCCCAAAACCTGGAAGGATTAATCAATACTTAGCAAATAACAATCATAGCCTATACCTATGCAACCCCCCCCCCAATTCTTATAGATATAATCACCAAACAACATACTAGTGATAAGCACTATATATGAATGAATAAATTTAAAGTAAACTCATAGTACCATTACTGATCCAAGTGTCATATCATAACTAGTGTGTATACCTTCTCCAACCTAACAGCTCACAAAGGCAAGACCTACGGCTACCTCTCTTCTCTGACATGATGGAACATGGATGAAGGTTCCCTTTAGGGATTTGGACATATCCACATACACTAACCTAATCCCGATCTAAGATTTCCAATAGTCGTCATTATTAGTCTACTCTATCTAGTATTAGAGAGATGTATATATAATAAATGAATAGACTCGAACTGTGGCTAAAAGAGTGTAATTTTGTAACTCCATTGCTCGGGGTCAACTATAAAACTAAATCATCATAATGTAGTATAAATGGTTGAAATTTCTCACGACCAATGTAAATAGTAGTGGTAAAAGAGTGGGTAAATCATGGATCAAAATCAATCTTGATGTATTTTCTAGAACAATATTTTTAGTTCTAAAATATCATAAATCATCCATTAAAGTAGTATGAATCCCATTAGAAAAAAAATGGTTTTAAAAGTGCAAAGTGGGGATAAATTATTTTTTAGAAAACAATAGAAAAAGTATGATTTTAGTTAGAATCATATCACTAAGTGAGAAATGAATGTACCAAAGTTTCAGCATTCCCCACTAGTATCCAAACAATACAACAATAACCATCTAAGCATCTATAAGCTAGAATCATGCCTTTTTCTGAAGGTAGAATACTCACTAGTATCTAACTCGTATCAGAATCACGACTCATGCCCAACAGTATAAAACAAGAATAATTATAATACTATTATCTAGAAAAAACATAATCAAATATACGAATTCAATTAGTAAATCTTATACTAAAGGATCTTTAATATAAACTATGATCAATATGCTTAAGACCTAGAGTGTTTAGGATTATATAGCTATAGCAAGTATTCCATCTTAAGGGTTGGTTTACCCTTCTATCCCAAAACTACTAGATTAGGATAAGTTATAATATCCAAATAATAAACATGTCCTATCATACCCACCTAGCATAAATATACACTACATATCATCTCATGAAAAAAAGTAGATTAAAGCTTACCTCAATGTCGAATTGCAAATCCTTGAATTGTCCATAAAGTGCCCACCTTTGCACCATGATCCTGCAATGCTGCCATACTATTAAATAGTAATCTAAATATCATTAAGATTAAAACAAGATCCATATTTCTACTTAAAGGGTTGGGTAAGAATTCAGGTCAAGAGTTAGACTATGGGACCCGTAATAGAATCCAAAATTAAATCTGTCATGAGATCCCTTAAAGAACGAAGAATATGTCTCAAATATTAAGCACAAATAGTGCATAGATTAGGGCCAAAATCATCCCCTAAGTTCTAGTGATTTGAGGATCTAATTTCTAAGAATTTACAATAAAAAGGGATGAAAATTAATAGAGAAAATAATAGAAAATGACCAAGAAGTGTATGGCTAACTTACCTTAACTTCAATGAATGATTCCCCACTTCTTCCTCTCCTTAAGCTTCCTAAGTGGTGGGAAAATAATGGAGAAAATATGGAAAATTGAGCGAAGAAATGTGATTTAAAAATCCCCAAGTGCCTTTTAAGAGGTTGTTAGTTGCTTAAGCGACTATTGCTAAAGAAGATCCTTAACCTCTAAATCAGTTGGGTACGGGGACGTGGGTATCTCTAAAGTGGTGCCTTTTCCAATAACATAAAGTCCGCTAAAGCAGATAATGATCACTTATATAGCCTTTGGCCAAATAGCAAAGTTGATAGAGAGACCCAATATCACTAAAGCAACTACCACTTAAGCGGTCAAATGGACACTTAAGTTCTTACACCAGAACCCTAAGGGAAAATATTTTCTAAGTTCAAAATAGACTCTGACTTGGTGCTTAAGATTTATTCAAAACACCATGTTTATAAAAAAACATGCTACAAGACTAAATTCAATATTCTGGACCTAATAGAATCATCAAAAATTTTATCTAAGATAGTTTCAACTAAATATGAGGCCCACACCTCTAGTTCCATTTTCATAAAATCCACTTAATAGCCTAAAAAATTTTTGGAAGCCTTGGAATCTAAAACAAGGGTACCCCATTCTTAAAATCAATGCTCCATAGGTGATGACATTGTCAGAATTATCATTTGAGATTATTTGCTAGGAGTTTTGGTCTAAGACCAATTAATTTACAACAAAAGCTCTGAAATAAAGAAATGAGCCTAAAATCCAAAAAAAATAATCTGATAACCAAATCAACAATTTTGGCAACTTATAAAAGAACCTGCAGTAGTTGTGGAAAGGCTCAAAATGATGAAAATATGCATAAATCAAGGAAATGACTTTGAGGTTCATTATAATTAGAGAATAAAGATGGAATGGGAGGAAAATGATAATTACATACTTTGTTTCGTTGTGCTTGACTATCAACAAATGAATTTCTTACACTTGAGGCCAAGCAATTTAACTCAAAGGCTAAACTAATGGCTTTGTATTTATTAACTTGTTACCATATTCTTTTTAGGGTTTTGTTTTATTTGGTTTATTATTGATTAATCAACAAGTCTTTCTCACTAATATGGGTTTAGTTTGCTTACATGTTTAGAAAGGTCGGCTCAAATTTGCATTTATAGGATTTTCCATTTAAACGAGGCACCAATTTTTATCATTTTTACCACAGAACTCAGTACACATCATGTTTTAGAATTTTTATTCATATGAATTTGGGTACCAGAGTTGGTTTAGTACATCTTCCAACCCTCAGACTGAAGGTTAGTCTGAGCAGAGTATTCAAATTTTTGTGTGTATGCATTGGGACTATATTATTTATTTTAAGAGTCAGTGGTTATATTTATTAGCCTTGGAAGAGTTTGCATACATTGACTATCACCATTCAAATATCTAAATTACTTATTTTGAGTCATTGTATTATGGGTTATGTGGGTTTCTGATGGGTTACTTTCATTCTTCAAGATTAGGACATGGGGCATAGAGTTATTGAGTGATTTTATGGATAGGGTTTGTATGAATTATGAAAGTTCTACTTATCAGTTGATGTAAGAGTTTGGATGTGGCAACCAGGTATATCTGTGGTGTCCCCCATGAAGGTCAGCTGGTGACCAAGTATTTTTATGGGTGTACCCCATGAAGGTCGTAATAAGGATTTGGTAGGAAGGTAAGTTTATACATAGGTATATCATGCCATTTGAAATTCTTCAGTATTTTTAGGAATTTTTTATATCTCAAGCTTTCTTCAAGTTTCTTTCAGTGATTTATGACTTTAAGGGATAGGTGGTTTGGTTCCTGTGTAGTTTATTTGAGTTTCAAGCCAATTTTCCTATTTTAAAGCTTTTGAAGGCAAGAAAATTGAATTCATTTAAAACTTCTAGTGAATGACCTTACATTAAGATTTTGAAAAAAAATTTAGCTTTAGAATATGGATTTTAGGATAGCGGAGACTTGGATTCAGGTCTCGAAACTTCGATACTCATTTTAGACTATTGGGTAGATTTTAGTTAAATCAAAAAAGAATAGTTTGGCCCATATTTTGTTGAAACAACCTTCATTTAAAATTTCTATAATTCTTTTGAGTTTGGAATGTAATTTTTGCTAAGTTAATATTTGGTGTGCATGCACTGGGTTTTGAATGAATCTTGAGGACTCATTCGACGATAAAGTACATGCTTAAAGTTTCTAGTGTGATAAACTAACAATTTATACTTCATTTGGCTTACAATTGATGCTAAAATTATGTCCTCAGTTCTTATTTTTGGTTGATTCTTCCGCTATTGTTTTTGTATGTTGTTTTTAAGACTGAGGAACCTACTAAGGAGAGACAAAGTTCCAAGAAGTATTTTAAAACATAGAAGAAAGTAAGATGACGTGAAAGTTGGCCCGCTAAAGTACAGTTTAGCATCGCACAAGTGTTGGTTTCATCACAAAAATATCCAGTATGAGAGGGAAACCTCTATTGATAGTTATGCAAGCATATTTAGAGATGTGTATATGGCATAGTACTTTTCTAATTTTGCAAAAGCTTACAGAACACCTAAAGAACCAAGAACTTTGAAAAGAGTTTTATGATCCTGATTAATAGTTGTGCATATTGCATATTTGTTACATACCAAGGTGAACCCTTTATATTTATTCCATGTTGCATCGACCGTGACCCAAACATTAGTTTAATATATTTATAATGATATTTTATTTTAAAGGGAGTATTTGAGCATTATCAAAAAGGGACCATTTTTAGGGAATGAAATTATGGAGATCCTTTATTTAAGTATATTGAATCACTATTTTTAACTTTAATTTGAATTTGCATTATTTTTTACTGTGCATAGGTGAAAACATGAGTCAACATAGTTGATAAATTGTGATTCATAAAGGGAACCTTGATTAGGATAACCACTTAGGTGATTATAGGAGAGAAAGTTTCATTCATATACCACCCACAGTAGGGAATTTAACCTTTCTTTTTACTAGCACTATGCTTCACTATTGCAAATATGGTGGTCAATAACATGAAGATGCTAATAACCATCTAAAGAATTTAACTGATTTTTGTAACCCCTACGACATAGAAAATATCACACAAAAGTCTATTCAATTGTGGCTGTTTTCTTTCTCCTTGACTGAGGAAGGTATCACCTTGCTTACAAAATTTCCTATAGGATTAATCACTACTTGGAATGAGATTATTGTGGCATTTCTTGATTGCTTCATTCCTTCTTCCCAAATTCTCCAACTCTGGGATCATGTGTTGCTCTAATGCGCACCTATGGATTATCAGAGAATGTGTTGATACAAATATTTTACCACTTGCTAGATTCCTTAAACAAAATACTGGCAGATAATTTTGATGGTGGTATATTGATGAGCCATCTATTGGCATTTAATTGCATTCTCTCAATTATATGACTAAGAAAAATCATGCTTGGCATACTCGGGACATAGAGTTGGCATTGGATACTCACTTATCCTTTTTGAGTACCTAAGAGCAAAGAAAAAAGGATGAAAAGTGAGAAAAAAATATGAAAAAATAATGACCGGAATGGATTTTTTGACAAAACATGTTATGGGTTTGGGGATCGAAAAGTTTCAAAGTCGTGGTTACATATATGAAAATGATATTTTGTTCGAAAAATGAGGAACAACTTCAATTCTTTGCTAATAAAGGGTCAGGTTCTCAACCGACCTATAAAAAGCTAGGTAGGAACCATGATTAGAACAAAGATAGAGACATATTGGAGAGACAATGATAAAAAACAAAAATTGGCATAATTATGATAGAGATTGGAGACACATAGAATATGACATAGATGGATATGTTTCCTTATGATAGACTAAATGTCCAACAATCTACCTCTAACTGGAAAAGTTTTTGAATGGAATATATGCTTACTTACATTCTAAATTAGGTAGAATATTAATAAATGAAAGTTATTTCTCTTTCTTTAACCAAATGGTTATATATCATACATCCTCAATCAATAAACCTTAAGCCTAAATGATCCAAATCTTATCTTACCTAAATCTGAGACAAAAGGGAGAACTTTTTAGTAACACATTGGTGAATCTAAATAAGGATAATGTGTACTATATCATAATTATCACTAGATGTAGAAAGGCACTTGGTGATGATATAAGTGAGATAGAAAAGACTCCTACCAAAGAGGTAAATACGGAATGAACTAATGTAAAGTAAAAATAGTAAGGAAATTTCTAAAGGCTGGTGAAAAGTCTATTCTCAATGATGAGGAGTTGAACATTGAAAACTGGTAGTGGTAGATGATGTGGTTACAAATGATAAGCCACCAAAGGTATCTATGTTGAAGGTTCAAAAATGGATGAGACTACATCTATTCCAAAGTTGATGATAAGAGCTCCCCTTTCTTTTCCCCAAAGGTTGAACAAGAAGGAGAAGGATGTTAAGTTCAAGAAATTTCTTTCAATGTTTAAAACTCTCTCTACCAATATTCCTTTGATGGATGTGTTACTTGAAATATTGGATATGCTATGTTTATGAAACACTTAATAATAAGAAAAATAGGTTTGAAACCATCCAAGTCTTGCACCATTGTAGTGCGATTAAGCCAAGAAAGCTAGTCATAAATAAAGAAGACCTTAGACCCTTCACAATCCCTTGAAAAATTGGTATGTTGATATTTTCAATAGCATTGTGCGATTTAGATCTAGTATCAACTTGATGCCATTTGATATGTTTAAGAAGTTGGCTTTAGGATCTTCTAAGACTATCACAATGATATTGTTGATGGCAAATCAACATATTACCGAATGGGGTGTTATATGATATTTTTTCTAGAGTTGATAAGTCTATTTTTCCTTTGAACTTTGTGATTCTTGATTGTGAAATAGACTTTGAAGTTCACACTAACATTTATAGACCTTTTCTTTCTCTTGGGAAGGCTTTGGTAGATATTTAAATTGGATAATTGAAGTTTAGAGTGAATAATGTGCCACCTTCAATATGTGAAAGCACATCAAAAGTACCTCTTTAAGTCATTGTGTTTTGTTGAGAGTATCGATTAACTTAAAGAGAAGCAAATATTTTGTTTGATGGCTTGATGAATATATATTTATGACTCATTTCACTTATAATTAATACTAAAGTGATGTACTCAATGCTTATTTTGGTCGATTGTTATGTTAATTTGGCTGCAGATGGGTAATAAGACTGAGAACCTACTAAGGGAGTCAGTTCCAAAAAGGAGTAGAAGCATGGAAAAAAATAAAATATGGTGAAAGATGGATTACACAAGGCTAATGTATATTCTGTGCTAATTTTATTTCACAACTATCTAATATAAGAGTGTACCACTATTAATAGCTATTCAAGAATATGTGGAGTTATGCATATCTCACATAAGTTTTATGATTCCCTAGAAGTACCACATAAGTTAACAAAACACCTAAAGAGCTAGGCACTTCAACAAGAATTTCTATCTTAATTGATAGTTGTACATATTGTAGGTCTATTATTGAAACACCTCAGATCTTGGTCCTTGAAATTTTTTTGATTCTTAAGCTCACTGCCCTAACTATAGATCTCCCTATGAGTCATAAAGTGTTATTACGGGTCATAGGACCCAAGTCATAGAATGACTAGTGGAGGTTGCCCTTGGTTTTTACCATGACTACGATTGGCCCCTAAAAATGTAAAGACTCTTTACGAGTCATGTTGTCTAAGTCATTAGGTGTCCAGTGTTTTCCCAAATAGTTTCTTTGTTGACAACGACTAGACCATATGAGTCGTAAGGTCCCACTACAAGTTGTAGGGCTCAAGTCATGAGGCCAATAGTGTGTGAGCCCAAAGAATCTGTCCAGCCTATGACTAGATGATATGAGTCATAGGGTGACCCTACAAGTCGTAAGGTTACTCATTGCGACTGGGCGATAAATTTTAATCTTATCATTAAGGGCACTTTTGACATTTCCCCTTTCCCCAAATAATAACCCATGACTTAAAACCCCTTTAGGATGTCTTCATCACTATAAAAACAATAGAAATAGCTTCTTAAACTCTTCTCAATTCTCCAAAGTCAAGGTATTTAGGGTTTCCAAAAAGTTGAGCAATTAGGTCTTTCAAGGGAAAATTCTCTCCATCACTCTTAATATTTCAGGCATGTTACTCTTTCCCAATTCTTATTTTATGAAAAGCATATTTCCTAAATAGTTTAATTATATGTATTTAAATATGGGTATGATATGGTTGAGGGTTTTGGAAGATTGATCCTTGAATTTTTTTTCCCATGGTTTTGATGAGTTACTCATGCTTCAAAATTAATGTTTTGAACTAACAAGATGCATAGGTATGGGATTTGGAATTGGGGTTAAGGTATTCCCCCAAATTATTGTTTTAAACTTAGAATTGTTTTTGAGTAATTGTGTTCCCTCAACCCACTTTTGTAAATGGCTTTATATGGTGAAATTGTCACTTGGTTTTATTTACTTCCTTATACTATTGCATTGCACAAATGGTTAGACAATGAATATGGATTGTAAAGGCCTTGTCGGGCATGATTTGAGTTGAAATATGAACAAAAAAGGTCATGGTAATTCCTTCAATTTGATTTAATAAACAAAGAAAGTCAAGGCATTCCCCCAAGTTTATGCTATTGTTATGGCATAAAGTAAGCTTACAAGCGTAATGGTATGACGATACCCAAGGTGTGCCTTAACGATTTAATCTTTGGTTAAATAAATAGGTAATGTGAAACTTGTTTAATGTGGGATTAATGGGAGTTATGTAGCTAAGACATGAAGGTATGGGTCTTGGATGACTTGTACTAGAAACTCATGTTTGCCGACATAAGGTTTGGTTGGATGATTGTGTGTATAGTTCACACCATCATGGGGTTGAGGCATTCTATGGTCTTCCTTAGTACCTCTGATTCATGCAGCTAACACGTTGTAGGGCCCTTTCAGCAGGAAGAGCTGAACCATATAGCCCATAGGTACCTGTTTAGGACAATTAAGCTACATAGTCCATGATAATATTTTACTATTATCTTAAACCTTGCTTCCCACAGTAGCATTTATTATATATATACATATATATACATTTATGTGAACATGTATAGTGGGTTTGAAATAGATATAAATTGGAATTATATTTTCACCTATCCCTGAGTTTCATACTAGTGCTAAACCCTCTAACTATCTCTTGGCATTGTATTCCTCTGTGATGTAGGCATGAGAGATACTTCTACTTTTCCTTTGAGTTTTAGATGGATTGGCTCAGTTTGTCGGTCAGTTGTGGTGAAGTGGTGAGCTTCCATTCTTCGAAAGACTTGATCATTCAACTAGTGTCTTTCCCTTAAGTAAAATCAAAGGCATTATCATTGGCAGTGTCAAAGTTGGGGGCATTTCTCAACTTAGATTGGTTATCAATTTTATTTAGATGCTTTGCAGTTATTACAGTGGTTAGGTATTGGTTATTGAAATTTCATAGACTTTGAGTCTTTATTTACTTTATATTATTATATGTTCAGAATTCAACTGTTGGTAGGTGTGTTATTCTTTGGTTGGTTAGGCAAAAAAGGTAGTATTAGGTCTACGATGGACTTAAGATACCCATCACGGCTAGGCCCTGGTTTTGGTCATGATAGTTATGTGAGCTTGACTGATCTCACACAAACTCTCTAATGGAAAATTTTAATTATTTTTGTCTAGATTTTTTGTCATATAAATTGAATTTGTTTGGGTTTTTGGTGGATTATTCCATACTTTTCAGTTCCTCTTTGAGATTTTGAACCTTTGTACTCAAATTATCTATAGTTTTGGAGATTTCATAATTTGATTTCTACTTATTGAATCTTGAATTATGTTGAATAATATTAATAATATGGAGAATTTAGTTGAGCATTTGGTATGGTTTCTTTTCCTCTAATTATGCATAGCTCAAATCAAAATCTTAGAGATGTGTGATGAATAATTATTGATGGATGAGTAGGTGTTGGGGTGTTTGGAATTAAAAACGCATAAGGGTTTGAGAAATACAAGTGAGATTTAGTAATACATTGAAAGATTATCACTAATAACATGAATCTAGATTACCAATGTCTTTAACATGTTGAAGCATACTCAATTACCCATTCATATCATCAACTCTCAATCAAGAAAATACCTAAGTCCTTGATTATTATTTAATACAAGTTCATTATTTGAAGAATTTCAAAGTTTGACTTGAAAATTGAAATTGTGTCTCTTACATATAAAACCCCTAGTTACCTTTATTGTCTTAATAATGTGTGCACATATTTAGTGAATTATTAAACTATAAGTGAACCTTTTATATTCATTCTCTGTGAGATTAACTTTGACCTTAAAATTCGGCCAATATATTGGCAGTGATCACTCATATCTTAAAGGGTGTATTTTAGCATTATGAAAAATACATAACACCTTTATTGTTTGCATTCACAGCCTAGGTGCTACATTCATGAAGGTCAATGTTGACGTTTGTGTTCATGGGAAATCCTTAAATTTGTGAAAAAGGGCTAACTTAGCCAATCCTAATTTTTCCTTTGCATTCATAAAGGCTCGGTCTAGTGCCTACCCACATTCGTGGTAGGGTCCTCGCATTTGCAAAAAGGACCTACCTGGCACTATAAATACTCCTTATTTTCATTTTTCATTTTATTTTATGATCTTGGAGCCATATTTGGAGCTTGGGATCTAGATAATTGAGGGTTTTTCCTCTCAATTACACAGGTATAAGTCGTATATGTCCCTTACATATTTTTTGTTATTTTAATGCTCATTCCCGTCGTTAATTTTAATTAATTTAAATTTGATCCTTGATATTTCTAGTATTTTTAGGCTATTTTGAGACTCAAAAAAAGTCCCAATCTATCCCAAATATTGGGCGTGGGTTCCTTACCCATAGGGTAAGGCAATAGTGGATTTACTTTTTGTTTAATTGGTAGACCCCATGGGTAGATTTTTTATTTTGGTCTAAAATACTATTTGTCAGTATGTGTATCATTTTGCATGTAATGATACGTATATTGTGATTCTGATAGTGCAGAAACTTTTAGAGGTTGAATGAAGGAGGCAAGCAGCTCATTCTTGGTCAAAGACAATTGCTCGACTTTGAGGTAGGGTACAATCTAATTTCTTTTATATTTAGATCTATGAAATGGTATATTTTATGATTTTCATGTGTGTTAAGGGATTTATTAGATAGGTTTAAGATTAATTCATTATTTCTTATGTTTTAAGCCTATTTTAGGGATCTTAGAGTAGAATATTTGCATGAGGATTAGATTAGATACTGCGATAGTGTTAAGATTAGGTTATGGATCCTATTAGGCTTAATGTAGAGCTAGAATATAGTTGGAGATTCTTTGTATAGCCTTGGGGTAGTATCTCACAATATAACTAGTATCCTTTGGCTAGGTTTTTATTTTAGTCTATCATCTTGTGTTTGTACTCCAGTGTGTGTATAAGTTTTAACTCGACTCCAGGTCATTGTTGCTTTGTTCTGAAGGGTAAATTCTCCCCATTCATGTATACTTAAACATATATATATATATATGCCTATACTTGAGTGGCATATATATATATATTCATTAAGGCATATACATGGATTGTGATATGGTTCTAAAGGAAAATATATACTTTTGAACTTTTAAAACAAAAAAAAGGACCCATACCGCCCTTACTGCGGGTTGTATGCTTTTAAGATGAAGATATTCCACCTTTGTCACCAGATTTGGGATTTTAAAATATTTATAACACTTTATATTGATATTTTTCCAATGATTTTCTTTTTAAAATAATTATACCACCTTTTTAAACTTGTTGGAGGAAGATTATTGTCCTTTTACTCTTTACCTTGTGGTTCTTCCTGATGTAAGATTTTGAGAATTATTACACTTGATTCATTAGCTACATCTAAGGTAGATGCCAGGCAGCCAGAGGTAGATTTTGGCTTTTACTTTACTTTTTTGCACTGGTCACATACTACATTATATAAGATGACAGAGATAGGCCAATGGTATTGTTAGAAAGGTTTTATGATAAGAAAGAGAGAGAGGCTTAAGGTATTATTGATCAGGTTTACTTTTCTACATAGGGAAAATGTTGCATAACATTGCATTGTCTCATATTGTTTGTCATTTGCACCTGTCATGTTTATGGAGGATGATTAGGTTATTGTCTATTTTTTTTACAATCCAAAATTATAGGGGCTTGGCTAGGTTCTTGTTTGTGTATTATTTCATATCTTGTAATCGGATAGTTACTTACTCTTTACTCGTTGCGAAGATATTCCCTATCGGCTCTCTTTCTAGTATTTCTATATGTAGCATTAGATTCACTATTTTTTTCTTCTACTTGAATAGGTACTCCATGCATATTTCCATAAAATTAGAAGATTGACCTTTTTATGTTAGATGAATAAGATATCATTTTCACATAACTATATCCTTTCATAAGATTTTTATTCTATATTGCCTTTAGAGCTCGGTTTGCGTATGAGCCTAATAGAAATCGCATGTTTTGGTACTCATGCTACTCTTATACATATTTTTACCTAATGTTGTACCTGTCTCCTTAGCTGATTCTTTTTATTTGGGATTCCATTTATCAAAGCGATGCTGTCAATACCTGAACCAGGGCTAAGCCTGATGGGCATCTCTAATCTATTGAGGACCGAAAGCCACCTCCTTAGCCTAATCAAACTTCACAATATAATTGTTGCAGCGAAATTCTAAATGTAAAACAAGATAGATAAGTATGACTCAAAAAAAGTCCAATAATTCAACAGCTGATCCCAAGTCCACAGCAGTCCACAAAGCCTCTAGATAATAAAATACCAATTATAGTCAGTACATGCCCCTGACAATAGACAAAAATAAGTTCAAACGAAAGAGTCAATAATATAAAGAGACCCAAGTTATGAAATTGGGTCTTTTGAAGTATAGAAGCTCACCACATCAATCTGACTCATAAGCTATCCCACGAACACCTAGTCACTGCATAAGAAAAGTAAAAGTATTTTTAGTACCTGCATCGCGTGGGGATACAGCATTCGAAGATGATTAGCGGGTTGAGTGCTAGCCCATAACTTAGGGATAAGGGATAAAATAATGTCATATTCAATAATCCAAAATCCAAATACACACAAGAATATGTATATACATATAATTATATAACATTTCAGGGTAGGGAACAAGGTTTATCATGCAATTTTTAAATAAAAAACTTAGCCTGGATCGTGCATCTTGATCGTCATAAACAAGCACCCACGGTCTATATGGGTTAAGCTCCCCATGCTAAAAGGGCCAAGTGCATGTTAGTTGTACGAACTAGAGATATCATGGAAGTTTGGGGAATCCATCATACCCTTTTCCATATATGATAAAAATTTATAAAGTGTGACATAGTCACACGGTCATCAAGACAAACCCTCATATCGGCAAACATGAGTTTCCAGTCTCAGTCCTTCGGGACTCACACCTTCACGGCTAGTTAACACAACCCCATTAAGCCTAATTAAAATACTTAACACGTACCCAACCATTACATTAAGGAGGCAATTATAAAGCATCATTAAGTGGTATCGTCATACCGACTATAGCTTGCAAGCAAATGTAATTAAGCCAACACTTTGGGGAGTCCTTTGTACCCCAAACTCCATTATTAAATCCAACTTAGGGGATTATATTGTACCCCAGAAGGTTTTCAAGAAAATCATTCACTTGGAGGAATCCCTTGTACCCCACAAGATCTTTAAGATCATTCTTATCTGTTAGCACTTTATGCGATGCATTAATTTTGAGGAAGTAGACCAAACCAAATGATTAACCATATTCCAAAACTAATTATGCAAATCAGTTGCGGTCCTTATCAATTTCAATGACAAAATCCATTTATTTGGGGAATCCTTGTATGCCTAAATTCATTCACCATTCCTATGCACCCCAATGAGTGTACTAACCAACAATTCAATGCCTAATAATTCAATAATAATCCTAGGAAAACATTCAAATAATTTATATCCAAAGCCCTTAACCTATAACTCAAAACCCAACACCAAACTATGTGAATAATAAACCAATTTCAGGCCATTAAGAAAATCCAAGGGTAAGGAGATAGATACATACCTTACATACATAAGAATTCATAAGCAATTTCAAACTTGGAACCCAAAATATAAAGGTACGATTAAACCCTTATGCTTTTCTTGGATTTTATGTGTGAGAGTGAAATAATAACTTTTTGTTCCTTTAAAACTGATGGAAACAGGTTCGTATAATGTTTAAAGGTTGTACATAGCGGAAAGGACCTCATTACCCCTCATCATAAGGGAAATAAAACAAGACAACATGACTTTTGTATAAAGGTATGGCACAGCTTTATCGCGGAGGCTAACCTCCGTGCGACACTGCATATCGGGGAAATTACCCTCCATGACACACATTATCATGAAGGCATACTACCTTCATTCTATGTCAAAATGGCGGAGGATAACCTCTGTGGCTTACAAAAAATACAGAGGGTCACTACATAAGAATTCCAAGATGACCCCAAACTACTTCCAAAAATTATAAAACTCTCCCGATTTACCCTTTTAATATCGCTAAGCATATCACAGGTCAAAAATCAATCTTTCGAGTACAAGAAGGTTGAAAATAAAAGGGATAAAAATTTTATGAGCATTACATTAATCGCCACCCCCCCTCTAGAATCATTTATCCCCGAATGATGAACTAGGAAACTTATAGCACAATAAATAACAAGAATACACCAGAAACAAATGACAAACTTGGAAAGTAATAAGAGGAAAATGAAACTTATACCTTGAGCACTATTATCTAGAATGGGGAATAAGAATGGATACTTGGACTTCATATTATCTTTCTTCATCATGAATCGAATCATTGTTCGTGACCCAGGATTCTATGTTCTCATCAATCCAATCCCCTTTCATATTTTTTCTTTTTCTTATCAATGAATAGATATCATTACTTGTAGGACTTAGATGTCTCGTATTTCTTGAAAAAGTGAGTCGAATAATAGGATTTGGTATGAGATTGATGATCTGGATGAGACTGATATTCCAATCTTTCTTCTTAGAACGTATTGCTCTTTGTCTTCCTAAGTAGCTTCCACAAACATTTAGTTCCTATGTAGAACCTTCACCGAAGCCATATCCTTAGTCATCAAATAATGGACTTGCCTGTCCAAGATCTCAATCGAGACTTCGTGATATGACAAAGTCTGAAATACCCACACTTTCCAAAGGAACAATCTACACATTTCTTCAGCATCAAAACATGGAAGATCAGGTGAATGAAACCCAAACTAGAAGGAAAATCCAATTCATAGGCCACACTACCCACTCTCTTTACAAATAAATACGGACCTACATAATGGGGGCTAAGCCTCCCTTTTTTTCTAAATCACATTACTCCCTTCATGGGAGACATTTTCAAGAACACTCAATCATCCACATCGAATTCTATCTCTCTTTGCCTTACATCCACATAGCACTTCTGGCGACTTTGGGTGGTTTTAAGACTATAATGAATCACCTTTACCTTCTTTATATCTTGATGAACCAAGTCAAGACCAAACAATCCATCCTCACCAACTTTGAACCACCCAGTAGGAGATCTACACCTCTTACCATACAAAGCCACAGATAGAGCAATACCAATACTAGAGTGATAGTTATTGTTATAAGTGAATTTGACGAGAGGAAAATGATCTACCCAACTTCCACCAAAGTCAATCACATAAGCCAAATCATATCTTCCAATGTTTGAATGTTCCTTTTTGCTTGTCTATCTGCTTGCGAGTGGAAAGTGGTACTAAGGTTTACCTTAGTGCCCAAACCTCTCTAAAACAAATGCCAAAAATGCAATGAGAACTGAATACCATGATTAGAAATGATAGAAACTAAGCAACATGTAATTTCACGATCTCATGAATGAAAAGCTAAGCATAATCATAAGTCAAATATCATTCCTCAAGGGTAAGAAGTGTACGGACTTAGTCATCCTATCTACTATGACACAAAATGAATCAAACTAATTTCTATACCACAAAAGAACAACAATGAAATCCATATTAATCACTTTCTATTTCCGCACGGGTAACTCAATCTCTTGGGATAGCCCGTTGGGCCTTAACTGATCCACCTTCACTTGTTGACACACCATGTACTTAGCCACAAAATTAGCCACATCTCACTATATATTACCCCATAAATAAATATTTTTCAAGTCATGATACATCTTCATCGAACTAGGATGAATTGTATACTGAGACTTATGAGCTTCGGCCAAAATTCTTCCTCACAGCCCATCCACATCTAGAAGACACAACCTCTCTTAGTATCTCAAGATACCATCACCACCAATCTCAAAAGTCATAACTTTCTATTAGCCCATATCATCCTTGATCTCATCAAGATAGGATCTAAAACCTACTTCTCTTTTATCTCAATACCAAGGGACAACTTCACCACCTCTTAAACAAACACACCTTCATCTTTAGAATCTAAAATTACAAACTCCAAGGTTAGCTAAACGGTGAATGTCGTTCACCAATCCACGCTTCTTTTTATCCATATGATATAGACTCCCCATAAATACCCTACTAAGAGCATCAAATACCATGTTTGTTTTACCTGGATAATAATAGAGACTCATGTCGTAGTCCTTGCGCAACTCAAGCCATCTTCTTTGCCTAAGATTCAACTTCTTCTGGGTGAACACATACTGTAAGCTTTTATGATCCGAGTAAATTTTAACATGAACCCCACATAAATAATGATGCCAAACCTTTAAGAAAAAAACCACAACCAATAATTCAAAGTCATACATCATGTAGTTCTTCTCATGAACTTTCAAATGCCTAGAAGCGTACGCCACTACCTTACCATGCTGTGTCAAAACAAAATTGAGTCCTATACGGGACACATCACAATATATAATGAAATCATGAGTACCCTCGGGTAGGGTCAAAGATGGAGAAGAAGTCAACTTATCCTTCAACTTCTCAAAACTTCCCTCACAAGCCTCTGACTATAGAAAATTCACCTTCTTCTAAGCTATCTTCATTGACAGAGCGGCAATCATAGAGAATCTCTTAGCAAACCTCGTATAATACCCAGCCAATCCCAAGAAGCTCCAAAATTTGGTTGGACTCGTAGGTCTAGGCCACTTCTTTACCACCTCAACCTTATGTGTATCCACCATTATCTGTTCACTAGAAACAACATGACCTAGAAAAGTCACTGCATTCAGCCAGAACTCACACTTAGAAAACTTCGTATAAAACTGCTATGTTTAAGGGTCCGCAATACTAAATATAGTTCATCAGCATGATCCACCTTTCTCTTAGAATACACCAAAATATCATCTTTAAACACAATGATGAACAAATCTAACAATTGATTAAGTACTCAATTTATAAGATCTATAAATATCGATGGGGCATTGGTCAACCCAAAAGACATGACCAAGAACTCGAAATGTCCATACTAGGTAAAAAAAGTAGTCTTTGGGATATCCACCTCCCTAATCTTCAACTGATAGTAATCTGACCGAAGAGCAATTACTTAGGACCCTGGAGTTGGTCGAATAAATCATAAATTTTAAAAAAAGGGTACTTATTTTTCATAGTCACCTTATTTAATTAGCAGTAATATATACATATCCGAAGGGAACATCCTTCTTTTGTACGAATAGAACAGGAGCACCTTACAGAGAAATACTAGGGTAGATAAAACCCTTATTAAGGAGATCTTTCAATTACTTCTTAAGCTCTTTCAACTCAACTGAAGCAATTTTATAGGGAGGGATAGAGATAGGATGAGTGTTTTAAAGAAAATCGATCCCAAAATCAATTTCCCTAGTGGGAGGGATACTAGGACAATCATCAGGGAAGACCTCATAAAATTCATTAACCACAGGAACTAATTATACGATAGACCCTCTGAGTTAGAATCTTTAACCCAAATGAACTGATAAAGACATCCCTTTGAAATTAACTTCTGGTATGTAAGATAAGATATGAAACTACCCTTATGCACCGTGATTTCTCCACGTTATGCCAAACGCTCAGTTCCTAGTTATCCAATTCCAATAACACAACATGATAGCACTGAGTTGTGCAAGCTCAAAAAATTAGGAATTTTTAGTAATTCTTAGTTTTAAATTTGAGGGCATTACAGTATTTTCACCACACCCCAATCAGCCTTTAACATAAAATCTAGGTAACTTTATTCCCACTCAATAATTGGCTCATTAAGGAATTTTAAAATGACCTTATGGGTTCGATAATCTAAAGATTCATAGCATGAAAGAAGACAATCCATCCTAAATATAACATCAAAATCAACCATATCCAACTCTATCAAGTCTATCAAAGCCTCTCTACCATAAAAAGATACCGCATAACCCCTATAGACTCTCCTTGACACAATAGAGTCTCCTACTGAGAAAAGATCCAAAATATATTCAAGACCAAAACCAAAATGGAAAGCCATATATGGGGTCACATAAGAAAGAGTAGACCTTAGATAAAGCAAACAATACATATCACGGGAAAAGAGTTATAACATATCAGTGACGACATCAGGGATGCCTCAGATTCTTGGAAGGTGGCAAGAGCATACAGACTATTTTGGCTAGTTCCCATTCTAGAAGTGGAACTCTTCAGTGCCGGAGCTAATGAATTAGCAATAGGGACCTTATTAGCCCTTGAATCAACCTTACCTAGGGATAGTTTCTCTATAAATATCCCAATTGACCATAATTGAAGCATCAATTCTTCCCCTAATCATAGCAACCTTGGTGCAACTGACTATAAAGCTAACATAAAAGATAGGATGGAGATGACTGGGCCCTACTGGCTTGAGATTGAGCACTCTATGAAATAGGACCATCACCACTCTTAAAATGACAATCACTGGACTCTTTGGATAAGGAGAACTTGCCATAAAATATGAACACAAATTATCTCACTTCTTCTCCGATCATTTCTCACCATCTCTACCACCTAATTCAAATACATAAACTTCTTACCCTACCTCTTCTTCATCTTTGCATACATTTTATTTTCCTTCAAAACTTGTTGCATATACATTACAACTGTAGAGCTATTTGTATCCTTTTTTAACAAGGTAGTCTTTCTCTCTAAAATCAAATCATGAGATAATCTAGAAGTAAATTTTCTCATTCTAGCTGTCATGTTAGACACTAACTTTAGAGCCAAATAGGATAATTGATGAAATTTCAAGGCATACTCCTTCATAATCATTTTTCCTTGCTTTAAATTCATGAACTCCTCAGTTTCACCTTCCTCAACACCTAAGGAAAAAAGCGATCCAAAAAAGCACTAGAAAAGTCATCCCACAATGCCACCTCCATATTATCACCCCTAGACTGATCCTACTATTCATACCACTAATACACTATAACAATCAATTGATAAGTAGCAAACTCTACACCCTTTATATCAGTAGTATGTATCACTTAAAAACCTTTTCTATCTCATCCATAAAACCTTAAAGATCCTCCTAAAACTGTATGATAATGAAAACTAAAGGATTTAACCTTATAAACTGGCCAACTCTAGTGGCCTTAGAAGACCTCACAGAAGTACAAGTAGGACTCAGTTGACGTGATTGACATATCACCAATTGTCCCAACAGATAAGTTTAATAGTTGAACTCAGTATTACTAATATCTATGAGAGGTGACTGAGTGAGAGTTTCACCAATAGAAGAAGGGTCTATGGAGATTAGTGAAACTCCACGAGGAATATTAGAAGCAGCGACCCTAGACCAAGTCTATACCTTATAGGTAGGATGAGTTCCATCTATATTTTCTTCGGACAGGACAAATAAGGCTCCACAAGTATCATATCTTCTTGGAGGAATGATCTGAAATGCAAACAAATAGGAACCTTAGACTCTATAGCTCGAAGATAGAACAATAATAAAGAGAAATATTCCTTAGTGCCTCGTAGTCTCGTTCTTATAAGTGTGGCATGCTACATATCCATAAAAGAGACTCTACTTGACACAATATTCTAGACACCTTAATTGACCTTGAACCTAGGCTTTGATGCCAACTTTGTCATGGTCCAAACCAAGGCCTATCCATGATGGGCATCTCAAATCTAACGAGGACCAGAGGCTACCTCCTTAGCCTAATCAAACATAATACCAAATAAGTGTTGTAGCAGTATTCCAAATGTAAAACAAGACAGATAAGTATGAATCAAAAGAAGTCTAAGAATTCAATAACCAATCCCAAGTCCACAGTAGTCCACAAAACCGCTAGACAACTAAATACCAATAATAGTTGGGATATACCCCCGATAATAATCAAAAATAAGTCCAAAGAAAAGAATTAATAACTTAATATTGGATATTGTTACCTTAGTTTTTCCATCTTTTTAAACCCTGAAACATAGTATTCTTTGAATCAAGCTAAACTTGTGGATTTAATCATTCCATTTTCTATTAACGATTCAAGAACTACTCCTTGTAATTTTTGTAAGTGAATTTTGAATTTATTTATGAATAATACAAACACTTTGTCTCTTTCTTCTATAGAGATGTATGGCTAAGCTCCCATAACTAGGGTTATGGGAGCCTTATTGTGAAAGACTAATTTTGGTTGTGATTCTAATTGAGTTCCAAGGGAAATTGACATTGCATAAACCCTTCTTCATTTTAATGACTTTTCTTGGTTGAAAACTTGAATGGTGAGCCAAAAAAACATTACTTGTTCGAATAGAAAAGTGTTGTTTGGAAAATAAAGGGTTTACATGGAATTTGGAGGCTTTAACCTTTGAATTAATAGCAAATGCCTTAACAGGATTGACCTATATGAGAAAATAGTTTAATAAAGAAATACATTCTTTAAGTTTAAGAAAATTAAAGGATATACTATCCATTTAGGTTGAAAAACTAATGATAGATAATAGGATTCAACTACTCTTGCAATTGAAGTTATTAATTGGAACTCTAAAGTGATTCACAACCCTAGTTGTTGAAGCATCTTGGTAACCACAACTCTAGTATGTTTACGATCATTGAATTACTACTTGCAAAAAGAATAATTAGTAGGAACAACGCTATTGCAATTATTTAGAACATAATTTATAAACCAACTCCTCTTTAATTTAGGAAACTTTGATCAACAGTCTAATAACAATTACAATACTTAGTGAAAGACAGTATTCCCTATAGAATTCAACACCTAATCTAGTTAGGTTCTATATTGACAGCGACCGCTTACTCTATCATATAAAAGGTATAATTTAGGCATATCAATGATATTATACTAAATGTGAAATCATATGAAATATGTAATAATAGAATAGAAATCACATGGAGAGTAGAGTTTGAGTGAAATCATAAAATTAAGAAGAATCATAGATTATTGCTTATAGAAAAATGAGAATTGATAAAGCATTTTTTGACACAAGGCTGAAAGGATACCCATTATTAAAGTTCCACATACCTAAATGAAGAATTTATGCTATGATATTTAAGTCTTGAATATTTTGAAGAAGAACTCTAGTTTTTTTTTAAAGAGAGTTTAATTGTTCTTTTTATAAAGTTTCTAAGTCTGTAAGAGAGAACAGGGAGATGTAATCACTTGACCCCCATTAATTCCCCCTATAATAGTCCTAAAACACAAAGTATAAGGATTAGGAGAGTGGGAAAAAAATCAAAACTCCCCTATCAAAATGCAACTGGTTTTTAGGAATAGTCATGTAATACCCCATACTTCTACCTAGCTTAAATTCATCCCAAAAATATCAAATAATTGTTTTAAAAATGAATCCACTTTTACACATGTGGTATTTTCAATTGGATACATATGGGAAATTTAATAAGCATTCTATCGATACCAAATTTTACTAAATCCAATTATCAGGTAAGAAGTTATGGTGATTTAAAGTTTCAGTCTTAAAATACTGTCATTGTAGCAAGTGGCGCATCACGCCACAAGACAAAATGACATTTGTCAATTTCTAGTAAGACTCTGTGATTACACTGCGTTGCAGAGGGCTCTTAAATCCCAATTGTTCTTTTTTCAGTGAATCTCCGCGATGTCTCCGCGTCGCGCCAAACTCTCAGGTCACAAACAAAGTGGCAATGTGATTGCTCCACATCGTGCCACCATGCAGATTCCCAATTGTCCAATTCCAATGGATCGGTCCGATAGTGGTGTATTATGCCCAGGATAAAAATTAGTAATTTTCCAATTTTTCCTATATAAAATCCTAGGGGCCGTTTGGTCTTTTCCCATGACTTCAATTTTGCCCAATCATAGGATTTAACCCTAAGAGTGAACTATTTGCTCACTTTTGCATTAGTCTCTCAAATTAAAATCAACTCTGCTCAAGAACAAGAACCCTAACTCTCAAATTCAAGGGCCAAATTACAAGAACTCTCGATAAATCCTTCCAAATTCATTAACTCATGTATGCATAGTGTTCATTCATGGATTCCTTTCATCCATGAAGCCCCAAAATCAAGTTTTAAATCATGTATTATGAATATTATGTTGTAGGTTGATTATGTTTATGTGAGTGTTGTTGCATGATTCCCAAGTTGGAATCTGTATGTATTTTTATAAAATTATGTTAGTATATGAGTTTAAATCCATGAATTGAGTGTTTTATAATGTGTAATTGATAATTATACCCATGCCCTAAGTGGTATATGTAAGTTATTTGATAAAATACCTAGAAGACTAGAAATTATGTAATATAGTTCAGTTGTGACTTAAGTGATGGATTCATGTTTTACCCTTATGTTCAAAGAACTCCCATGCTATAAATGTGCCTTGTAAATGTCTGTTGATTGCTCATGAATTAGATTTATGAAATTATACCATATTTATATACAATACTATTTATGTATAAGTATATGATAACCATGTACTTCATGAAATCCCTAACTTATTGTATTATGGATTGTTGATGTTCCAAGATATCACGCCTTGTCTGTTTCCATCTATCGAATTTTTGGGGTACTTATACCTGACAATTTAGCTATGTACTTAGAGCCAGTGTCATGTTTTCATGATATCCTCAGTCAAGTCGTGCTCAGTAGAATTTAGTTAGTTATGTGACTCAGGAAAACTCAGTAAACTTAGTAATCCCAGAAATCATAGAAAGCTCAGTACTTCAGTAATCTCAGTAGTATTTCACCAATCAATAAAACTCAATGAACTCAGTTCGATTCAGTGTAGTTCATTATGTCCTATGTCTATTCAAATGGGAGTAAAATTTAGCACTGAGTGTTACTAAGGATGAGGACACACACTGACAGTTGAGGGTGTGATCCTTAGAAGCAATCCTTATATTTCTGAACTATATAGCCAATATAGGTTGAGACATCAAAACTGACAAATTAGGGTTGATGGGGTGGATAAAAACTGTTAGATGAGGATCTCACCATTCTCTTTTGGGGACACTATCAGATGAGGGTTACCTACAGCTTGTCCTTACTAGTGGCACAATATTGACACCCTTATAATTAGGGTTACAGATTAGACCCTAGCTCAGCTATATTGCATTATTTGGGGCATATCGGTTAGATGAATACTTCCCACAGTTATAGTTTTAGAATTAGTCTCAGTAATAGAACTCAGATAGTTCTTCAAAATTTTAGGACTATCAGATACAATCAACTCAGAATAGTATGAAACTTAGTTAGTTCTACCAGTACCTAGACTTTGAGATATAGTCACTCAGTATTAGTTATATTAGTTATCAGTGACTCATGTTATCTGTAATCAGACTCAGTAGTCAGTACAATCATGAATTCACTCAAAGTCACTTATTTATGCATATATTCTGACGTTCATATTATATAGTTAGGTAGCATTGTTCATGCATTTGAACTTTTTGGATTCAGCCTATCTTACTTGTATACTAGTGTATTCAATCGTACTAAAGCATTTTCGTTATGGTTTTTTATATCATAGGTTCAGAAGCACGAGCTCCAGAGCATCAGTAGCATTCCAGTTTCAACAGTTAGAGTTAGTATTGATTCCTCATCCTTTGAGGGAATGATCATTACTTTATTTCTTCATTACTTAGTTTATTTTTGTAATTGGAGTTAGTTGGGGACATGTCCCATCAACTCCTTATTCAAACAGTTTAGAGGCTTTCAGACTATAGTGTTTTTAGACTAGATGTTTTCAGACATTACTTCAGTTTTGGTATTGTTGTGACACATTATTTAGATATGGTTTTATCAGGTTTTTATCAGTTTTGAACTTTATGGCATGTCTTAGCCTACTATTTCTGCATTTATATAGTATATTATGTAGTGTTCAGGTACAGATATTAGTCATGGGTTAGTTTGTGGTCCTTCAGGGTCATGAGCTTCGTGTAGCATTTCGGCTACTAATTTGGGGTTTTACAAGTCGTCACACACCTGGGTGCAAATCACTCCCTGAACATATGGGTTATTCCTTGACTTATGGTTCTTGGTTTGAAATTTAGCCTTTATGCATAACTCCATGGCACGATTTGAAACGTCTGGCTATAAAGTATCATAGGACTCGTGGCCCCTGACGAAATACATTGTCCCTTTATTTGTTTATTTGTATAAGTTTCCTAATGATTGTACACTATGCTAGTGACTCGTGGTCACTAGCCATAAACACAAGGAAGAAAATTGTATCTTTTTGGACTCTTGGTCTACAACTCAGAATGGTTCACCAAACGAGTTGTAGGGACTGACCACGACACATGATTAGGTTCGCTACCACTGGGACATGGTCTTGACTAGACTACTAACCACAAGTCATCACATGACTCATGTCCTCACTATACGACTCGTATAATTAGTAGGTCTGAGGGAAATTTATTAGTTTCAAACTGGTTTTCTAAGCTATCTGAGCTATGATCTAAAAGACCTTTTGGTGTGTTACAATATCTCCCTTTTTGGGAATATTCATCATCAAATAATTACTAACTAAGCTAAAAGAGGTAGGGAAAGAGTTTTAATCACAATAGTTGAGCTTTAAAATTTGAATTTATTATATATTAACCAATTTATGATTAAAATATAACTAAGTTGAATTCATGAGACATGCATGCATAGAAAATTATAGTAACATATGATGGAACATGTGATGCAAGTGCTAAGTCCTCAAGACCATTTATACGTAGCCAAGCCAAGGAATTGCAATAACTTCAATCATTGTTCATACAATTGAAGGCGTGTGAAGGTGTAATACATCCGACCAAAGGAGGTTACTTGCTGATTTTTGAAGAAGTGGATTGAAAGAACTACTCTTCTACACCTCATGGGCGTCTATTGGGAGGGGTTTGGTATAATTTTCACACTTAAATTCCATACTTAAGAGGTGTCTCTTTTAGGGCCTCATTAAGGGAATTTGAGTCTTTATGAATTTAATAGTATAAATAGGCATTTTACTTCTCTTTTCATTAGAATTTTGATGACATTGAACCTACTTCTATATTGTAGTTTTATCTTTGTAGAGAGAGAGTATAATTTGAAAATTGGTCCTTGAACACTTGAAAGTTAGGGTTTTCATTTGTCTTAGATAATTCGCAAAAAAGGTGTGCTTAGGGAAGAGTGTTTTCTTTGGGTCACCTAAGAGAGTGGTTTGAATTTACATGGTGATGTGTGTTTGAAGAATTGATACACCTTCTAGTGCTATTCACTTGTGGAAGTAAGGGTCACTTTACTATTTTTTCATCTTATGCAATCTTCACCTTCTACCCCTTCTTTGTGTGTTGTTTTCTTTAGTTGTGTTTGCTGGAAATAGTTTGTTGACCCCCAAATTTCGTGATTTCTTAGTTTTTAGGCTATCATTTGTTATCAAAGACTTTTTTAGGGTTGTCCCAACATCCCTAAATCTTGGTTTTAGTTCTTATATAGAAAATCTCATTAAAAAGGTCAAAAATTAGAAAATACAAAAAAATGGTGTCTTGTGTTGTCTTGTGTTAGATCCAAATTTAGCGTCTTATATCTACAAAATGTTACTTTGTTTTGAAGTTTTATTATGTTAGATTCTTGTTCTCTAACACCTAGGGAGTCTAGAGCTACTTTTAGATTGAAGTTTGGTTGAGTTTGAACTTAGATCCACCATGGCTATGGAGTTTTGAAGCTTTTTTGAGCTATACACATTTTTGTATTGGCGATTTAGGCTTGATTTATGGATGATTTTTGGTTGGTTTAAGTTTTTTTGACATAAGGAAACTAGGGCTACAAAAAAAAATCAGATTTGGAGCTCATTTGCTAGGTGGTCAAACTTGGTCAACACTTGAATATTCATCCTGTTCATCCATGATCTTCATAACTTAGTGAAGAAGAGTATTCAAGGTTCTTGTTTGATCCAAAAAAGGGAAGAAAGAGTGTGAAAAATTTGTTTGTCCAAAAGTATATTCAAAGAATATTCCATTCTTCCAAAAAGAGGAGGGGACAAGAGGACAAACAAAGTACAAGTGCATTTATTCGGGGGGACCAATTCATTTCTCATCATTTTGAAGCTTGAAAGGGCTTCAAACTTTAACATTTTCCCTCCCAAAACTGAATTCTCTTCTTTCCTAAGGGTGTTTACCCGAAAATAATTTTTGAAAAAATCAAAATTCCAAAGGGTGACCACCAACCACGTAGTTCCACGTCATCAGTTGGGCTCAACCAAAGTTCGACCCTAAAATTAGATTTTTTTTCTAGTTTCTAGTTTTTTTTATTCTAGTTTCTTATAATTCAATTCTATCCCTAATTAGTAAGCTATTAATTACCTACTAGTTTGGTAATTAGATTAGAGTCCGTTGTTTCGCGTCTTCGATTTTTGTGTGCTTTCCTCATTTTCAAGTCGTAGTATTTTTGTTGGTTCAAGTTTGTGCATCACTTATTTTGAGTCATTTCAAAAGAATATCCATTCCGACTCCAAGCTTCTCACCTCTCAAGTAACTTTCCAAGTATTTCCGGTTCTCCAACACTTGTGAAGCCAAGTGTGATCTGAGATTGAGTGTGAGTGAGGTAAGGCTTTTGAACTAACTCGTTTGTTAATTTTGTAGGTTATTTTGCTTACTGGTTTTGCACTTTGTAGGTACATTTTCCATGGAAGCCAAAGGTACTACTTCCCAACCTTTGGGAAATGATGTTATGGGAGCTTTGATGGCCCAAATGGAGGCCTTGAGTCGAGAAATAAAGATTGGAAATGATGCTATAAGGAGTGAATTGGATGCAATGAGGGGTGAGATTTCCACTTTTAGTAGAAGGATTGATTATGTTTAAAGTAGGAGGAACTCACGACCTTCTACTCCTAATCCCTACCTTGCGTACTCTAGCGTCCAAGCCAATAACTCTTCCATGACTATTACCCCCGAAACTCTCCACCAAATGCTTAATCCTCCAAGAACTTCACAAAACCAGCCACCAAACCTACACCAAACCTCTCCTAACCGAACCCTACAAAGACCACTACATTCCTAAATGAAACAAGTCCAACAAGAGGAACTTGGAACCCAAACTCCACCACCAAATCCAAACCAAATACCTTCTCAAAAAACCACCTACCAAATGCCAAATTCCATGGACCAAAGACCTTACCATCCACTACCTCCAATACCATAAGTCCAAGCTCCAAATAACAAAAGACCAAATCTACCCCCCCTAAGACCCCAGATCTAAAAACCACACCTTCACATTAAGGATTATGGTATAGGGGAGTATGAAGGTTATGAAGTTCCTCATGGTGATTATTTTTTCGATGAAGAAGAAAGAGAGTAAGATTTGAGCAAAGGGGACCTTATGGTAGATTCCGAGGGCAAGATTCAAGGCATGGGTATGGTGATCAACCAAGAATCTGAGAAAGTGGCATTAATTCAATCAAGGTTGGCATTCCGATCTTCAAGGGATAAAGTGATCCCGAGGTGTACTTATCTTGGGAATCGTCTTCTGAAAAGTTATTCCAAGTGAATGACTTAACCGAAGAGAAGGAAAGTTGTTATGCCATTTCACATTTCAAGGGTTATGCCAATACTTGGTGGGATTACACTAAAAGGTTTTGGGAATGTCTTTATTGGTGGCCAACCACCCCCTTGGGAAGTCTTGAAAAGAGTAATGAGAGAGCGATATGTCTCAAAACAATATAGGCATGATCTTCTTTCCAAACTTTACAATCTAAGGCAAGGAAGCAAGAGTGTCATGGCATATTATGACGAATTTCAGCAACTCATCTTGAAGCTTGATCATAGGGGTGAACATGTGTAACATGATGTTATTTTCTTCAAGGTTGGGTTGAACAAAGACATATCCTCCCATTTGACTCTTCACAAGTTTGAAACCGTGGTTGAAGTCTTCCAAGTGGCAATGGAGATTCAGAAAGAGAACAAAGAGAGGTCGACTTACAAGTTCAAATTCCAACAAGTTTCAAGTTTGGCTAACAACAAAGAGGTAAGTCCTTTGACTTCGAGTTGGAACAAGAACAAATCTACTTCATCTTCTTCTTCTTCTCAAGTTCTAAACAAGAAAGTGTCAAAACAACCTCCGAGGATGGAGGTGAATACAAATACCCTCCCTCTTTCTTCTAAGGGTTTTCAATGTTTTAAGTGTCATGGTTGGGGGCATAGAGCAAGTGAATGTCCGAATCAAAGAAATCTGATTCTAAGAGAGCGAAAGATGTAATACTTAGGAGAAGAGTTGAGGGATGAATTTGAAAATGGATGTGAGGTTGAACCTCAAGATGGAGAGCCTTGTGATAGGAAACCCGAGGTCCTATGTGATGATTGTGAGGAAGAAGACACTTGGACACAAGATGAAGAGTGTCAAGTTCCTAATTATGTAGTGAGGAGGTCTATGGTGAGTAAGGCACTTGAAGATCCGAGCCAAAGAAAGAATTTGTTTCACTCTTAATGCTTGATTAAGGGCGGGATGTGTACTATGGTGATTTATAGTGGGAGTTGCAAAAACGTTGCTAGTTCTACAATGGTGGACTTGTTGAAAATTCCTACCACTCCTCATGCTAATCCCTACAAACTACAATGGCTAAATGAATGTTCTGATTTAAAAGTGACACGACAATATATGATCAAGTTCAAGGTAGGAAACTACCAAGATGAAGTTTGTTGTGATGTTATTCCAATGCAAGCATGCCATTTGCTACTTAGTAGACCATGGCAATATGAAAAATCTACCAAGCATGATGAAAGGTTGAAAAATTACTCTCTTGTGCATGGTGGAAATAATTTCGCATTACACCCACTTTCACCTTATCAAATGAATGGGTTTCATCATAAGTTAAGAGAGGTGAAAGAAAAGGGAAGCAAAAGACTAGAACCCGAAAAGAGGCAAAAAGAGGTAGTTTCAGTTTCCACCTCTTCCAACGGTGAAGTTTTTGATACTAAGGATCAAAAGGGTCAAGGACCCCTAGTTATGTTGGCCAGAAGGAAGGATTTGTTCAAGGAACAAGACATGAACACTCTTATGCTCCTCCTAACTCATGCTCTTAATACTAATTTCTTTTGTTCTTCTTCTTCTTCTTCTTCTTCTTCTTCTTTTACTTTTTCTTCTTATCTTCCCCCATTTATTTCACTTGTTTTGAAGGAGTTTGATGATGTATTCCCACAAGAATTACCACAAGGATTGCCCCCGATTCGGGGAAATAAGCGCCAAATTAATTTGGTGCTAGGTTCACAAATTCCAAACAAACTAGCTTATAGGAACAATCCCACAGACACTAAGGATCTTGAAAGACTAGTAGGGAGCTTCTCAACAAATGCTACATTAAAGAAAGTTTGAGTCTATGTGTTGTCCCAGTGCTTTTGGTGCCAAATAAAGACGAAACTTAGCGCATATGCATCGATTGTAGAGCCATCAACAAAATCACTATAAGGTATCGTCATCCTATCCCTAGTCTAGATGATATGTTAGATGAACTCCATTGTGCTTGTGTGTTTTCTAAAGTCTATCTTTGGAGTGGCTACCACCAGATTCGCATACAACTCGGAGATGAGTGGAATACTGTATTCAAGACCAAATTCGGTCTATATGAGTGGCTGGTCATGCCCTTTGTCCTTACCAATTCTCCTAGTACCTTTATAAGGATAATGAATCATGTCATGAAGCCTTATATTTGAAAGTTCTTGGTGGTTTACTTTGATGACGTGTTGGTATATAGTAAATCTATTAATGATCATGTGATGCATTTGAGGTGTGTGTTTGATGTGCTCCGAAAGGAGAAGTTTTATAACAACATAGAGAAGTGTTCTCTTGGTGTTGATAAAGTGCTTTTCTTGGGTTTTGTTGTGAGCTCAAGGACCAACCCTTTAAGTAGGGTGATGAGCAAGCTAAGGATTTTGAAGCCTTGAAAGCTACGCTCATCTCGGCACCTTTGTTACAATTACTCAATTTTGATAAGATGTTTGAAGTTGAGTGTAATGCTAGTAAAGTTGGTATTGGGGATGTTTTGATGCAAGAAGGCAATCCCATTACTTATTTTAGTAAAAATCCCAAAGGGGCAACTCTTAATTATTAGACTTATGATTTGGAGTTGTACACCCTTTTTAGAGATTTGGGCAATTGGCAACATTATATGTGGCCTAAGGAGTTTGTGATACAAACAGACCATGAATCGTTGAAGAAACTTAAGATCCAAGAAAAATTGAATAGGCGTCATGCTAAGTGGATTGAGTTTATTGAGACCTTTCCTTATGTAATTCATTACAAGAAGGGGAAGGAAAATGTTGTTGTCGTTGCATTGTCTAGAAAGAATATGCTTGTTTCTACCTCATCTTTGAAGTTAATGGGATTTGAGAGCTTGCATATGTTGTATCCCAAGGATCCTACCTTTGCTCCTATTATTAGGAAATATGAAGAGTGGGGAAGGGACCGATGGCTTAAAGAGAATGGCCATTCCTCCTACTCTCAATTTGATTGTTATTTGTTCAAAGGTAGGAGGTTGTGTGTTCATTCTAGTTCCTGGAGGAAATTATTTGTGAGAGAGGCACATGATAGTGGACTTATGGGGAATTTTGGGGTTGACAAGACCCTCGGTATCTTGGAGGAGTAATTCTATTAGCCCAAAATGTGCAAGGATGTTGCTAAAGTTTGTGGCCAATGTATGGATTGTCGGAGTGCAAAATATTGCCTCCTACCTCAAGGATTGTACACCCCCACTTCCCACTCCCCTTATACCTTGGTTATATATATCCATGGACTTTATTTTGGGGCTGCCAAGGACTAGAAAGGGTCGAGATAGTATTTTTGTTATTGTTGATAGATTCTCCAAAATGGCTTATTTCATTCCATGTGCCAAAACCGAGGATGCTCCTAGTATAGCTTCATTAATTTTTGAAAATATTGTAAAGTTTCGCGGGATCCCAAAGACTATTTTGAGTGATAGGGACTCAAAGTTCCTAGGTCTCTTTTGGAAGTGTATGTGGGGTAGGCTTGGAACGAAGTTGCTTTTCTCCACGTCTTGCCACCCACAAACCGATGGCCAAACGGAGGTAGTAAATAGAACCTTAGGATGTATGCTACGTTGTATGGTTAAAGGTAAAATGACTTCATGGAAAGATCACCTACCCTTGGTGGAATTTACATACAATCGGGTAATACATTCAAGTACGGGAATGACTCCCTTTGAGTGTGTTTATGGCATGAATTCCCTTACACCTTTGGATCTTACTCCTTTGTATAGTGATCTTACGACAAGTTTAGATGGATGCAAAAGAACTGAGGAATTGAAGAAAATGCAGGAGGAGGTGCGGATCAAGCTTGAAAAGAAAAACCAAGAGGTTCCAAAAAGGGTGAACAAAGGTAGAAGAAAGCTTGTGCTTGAACCCGGAGATTGGGTATGGGTACACTTAAGGAAGGAGCGGTTCCCAAATCAGAGTAAATCTAAGCTTATGCCCCGGGGATATGGACCCTTCCAAGTTCTTAAAAGGATCAATGACAATGCTTACCAAATAGATCTACCTTCGGATTATCAAGTACATTCCACTTTCAATATTTGTGATCTTTCACCCGTGGACATTCTTGATGTTGATGAAGCCGCAAGTTTGAGGACAAA